>OZ059827.1:41567924-42270515 GCA_964057195.1 Orthosia cruda | reverse complement strand
TACAAAATAAATAACTGAATCAGTTTGGTTCCGTTTTTTCGTTATACTTTACTGTAATTTATTTCTTATACAATACATGTTTCTTATTATAATGTATTTTTATGAAATATGTATTAAAAAATTGAAGTTATAGGAATAATTAAGTGCATTCATACTAGCTGAAAAAGTTGACCGACCATGATGACCAAAAAAGTGAATTTCGCAAAAATGCAGATGTCCTAATTTGTTCATTGCAGCTGCTGCCGTCGCTATGTTTCAACAGATCCGTTGCAAGGGTGCGATCCAGACTCCGCAATGTTAGTGAGAATTCCCTAAACATAGGTTTCTATCTACAGCGACAGACCAATCAGGTAGTCTGATACGACGGGTTCGTATCACATTACGGGAACCGATTAAAATGCAACTGGCTCTTGAAACCTTTAATTTCACATCCCTATTTCATCCCTTTCCGGGTTCACCTGTATTATAATGCTCCGGTATATATCACAGGGTTCGGTTATAATAAGGGTTACAGTAATCAATTAAATCTTTCCGATACCTATTATACCGGATATTGAACGATATTTCGGAATCCGAACGATATTCGTGAATACCAATCGCGACATCCGTGGAATCCGTGGCGATGTGTCCTTAGCTTAAGCCAACATGGCTTAAGATTTAAGCTTTTACGTTGTCATCATCGTGTCCTAAGCTTAGATCACAGAGTACAGAATCGGAGCACTGCGCTGGCAGAAACTAGAGATACTCTACTACTGATATAATTTATACTGAACTTTAGTTTCAGTTGTCAGAATTGTCACTGTCTGTCAACTTCCACAGGTAAACGGTGGCAAACTGACTGATACGTTTACGCCGGCTCCACACGTTGGCCCCAACGTAGGTTCCAACGACACTCGTCCAACATGAGGATCTAGAAAATTGTTTTGGCGCCAACATTGGGGCGAGCGTTGGTAGTTGGCCGGCTCGTGTCGGTTTTATCAAAGGAATCTGTACCAACGTTCGCGACCCATCTACACATACTGTTAAAGCGCTTACAGCAATTTCCGTATCGGACATCTTCACATTGGCTCTGACGAGACAGAACTAGTTTAATAGCGTGGGATAAACTTTCCATTATGGGCCGTCGATTATTGGCGCGGGGAGGGTGGTGGTGGAAGGGGGGGAGGTTTAGCTGCCCCCCTGTACCATCCTCACCACTCGGAGCCCCATGGTTATGGAGATATCCATGGTTAAAGTTTTTAGGTTACAGTAAAAATTTCCATTTTACTAAAATATAATTATTAGTGAGGTAAAAAAATGAGAATTAGTCCAAGAGCGAGCGAAGCGAGCTCAGGAGCTCAGGGCACCCCGACACGGACAAGTTAGGTCCGAAGGAGATGACGAGAGCTGAGGTGAGCGAGCAAAGCGTGCAAACTCAGCTCCCGTCATCTCCTTCGTGTTAGGTTACTTTAGACCCTGCAGACAGAAATAGGAGCCCCGCGCGGCGGTGCTCCGTCGACTTTGTTGCTTAAATAGTAATCGTAAAAACTTTTTCCATGGATATCTCCATAACCATGGGGCTCGGAGTGGTGGGGATAGTACAGAGGGGTAGACAACCCCCCCCCCCTTCCTCCCCCCACCCTCCCCGCGCCAAAAATCGACGGCCCATAATGGAAATTTTAACCAACGTGTGTACGCCGCACCAATTAACCGCCCAACGTTGGTACGAGCGCTGGTACCAAAACGTGTGGATCCGGGGTTAGTATGAAAAGTTTTGATATGCCATCTCTAGCAGTCTCGGTGCTTTGTGACTTAGGTAATGCATTGTTGAACGTGTTATACCTACTTATGCTGCAACCCTACTCGTTCAGTTTGTACTGTCATAGGTTTTTACGATACCCACGGGAGAAAAGGGGGCCGCGTTTTGTTTAGGTACCTCCTAATGAGGTTTAACGCTTCCACAGTGAACACGAAGGCGCGTTGTGACAATGCCACAATGATTTTGGGTTGTCGCTTGGAAATTATTCAAAATTTTGTTTTGTAGATCGTTATAGCGTCGCGCCTGTCTATGGATGCCTTTACGCAAAGGACACACCGCACATAATGTGAAAAAATATAGTATCCCAGAAAAAAAACTGGTTTCGCTTGTGTATTTGTAAATACACATTCAGAAGTACGTCATTCTCTTGATTATTCAGAACACGACTCGTTGATAAAAAAGTAACAGTGCTAGTTGCCTCCATAATGTTCTCATTAGTTGACTGTATATAACACTAAAAGGGCAAAAGCAGAGGTGGACAGAGATACACATTTTACCAGTTATATTCAAGTTCTACGTACCTAATTGGGCGTGAAGTTATAGCCATAAACCAGGCACAAATCCGAACTACGGATAGCTAAATTTAAACATAGATTCATAATACTAACCTGACTATAAGTCGGTGACTTAGGGTCCACGTCAACCGTGGCTAAATAGTCTTGTTTAGTTTGATCCGGTTGTACCACGACCGTGTAAAGTAGTTGCTCTCTGGGTCCATTCTTGAAAGCATCTAAAGGAGACGCGTAGCCCGGTCCTTTACCTAGGAACAAAAAGAATAGCTGTTGTAGTGTATTTCCATAAGAAATTTTTAAATTTTTAATTTTTTTCCTGGGAAATAAGTTGTATCTTTTTATCAGTGATTCCAAAGATTACCTCTGACAAACAAACAAATTACTATACATCTTTATAATAAATATTACATTCATTTTAGGTTTTAACAAATATAGAAGACATTCACAAAAATATAAACAGCTTAACTAAGATGTGAAATAACACCCAAATAAGATTCAAAACGAAATTCATAATGGTAGTCTCGTCCCATTCGTAACAATATCATACATAAATTATTGTTTGTCTATGCGTCTCTGACAATGTATATGTGTGTCTCATATTAATATTAAAGTACTAGGGTCACAAACTAGCAGATTTTTGTCACAAAACTATTTCGCAAGGATAAACAAGAGAAACTGTCAATGTCGTACCCAGAAACAAGCAAGAACTAATTGCTGCTCTTCTAGCCTTTTTATATGCAAAACGGTTTTGAGGCTGAAAAGTCGCCTACTTGAGCGTTTATTTAAGTTATTGACCAGACTTCATTCAGAAACTGAAGGTTTATTTTCCTTGCAAAACAAAAATCGCTGCTGAAAAATTATATGAATTATCCATTGTATACTTTCATTATGCGCACAGCCAAGGAGTGCAATTCCTTGCCAGAGTTTGTGTACCCTAATTGTTGTAGCTTGGGCATTTTTAAGTTAAAAGAGAATCCAGGTAAGCATGTTCCATCGTCGGTCGATCATATCATTGCAGGTGATATAATGGCCCGAGCCTCCCAATAATAGTAAAAAAAAAATATAAAATTTCCTAAATCGAAAATATAAAAAAGAAAACATACACAAACAGAAGGCAAGCGTGCTTCACATTTGAGCAAATCGCAGGCGAGGTCAAATGCAAAAATTAAAAGAATTTTTAAAAACATACCAACGTACATATAACCCGATTCCTGAAATTACAAATGCAATCTTAGACCAAATAATAAAATCAATTTCCCGATTTACCCTCCAAATATTTATTTTGGGGAGCCCAATTTTCTTTCAAAACGGGAACTGTCAATTCGTATAAATCGTCGATAGGCATCAAAATGTTATTTTTCCTGCGTAAACGAGGGTAGCGGACAAACATGGAGGGATGCCACCCTCGCCATTTTGGTAATCACGTCAGGTAATGCTTGCATATAAATTACTCCTTTGTTCGGTTTAATCCCATCAATAACCCATTGTTTCGGCTACAAATTGCATAGCTTGTTAGTTTAGCTAAACATAAGGGTATGAATATTAAATCTTTCATACCTAATAGGTATAGATACCTAGTTAATATGTAAAAAAGAAAGAAAAGAAAAAATATTTGACCAGGAGACACGAGTAATAAGCAAAAAATAAACAATAATAAAAATAAAACCCCGTGCGAGACCAAAAAGGCTCCTATCTCAGCATTTGCAGCGATATCCAAAAAGGAAATAACGCTGCGCCGATATTCTGATAAGGCCCACTGTTGATGCCACGGACACACTTACGGAATCGGAAAATAATAAAGGTAGTAGATACCTAGAAATACGCGAAGATAATTTAAAATTTTCTTAGGATGTTTAGTTTTATTTATTAAATGTATTATTAATATTGTATGGAGACAGAGAGGAAGGCCAAAGAAAATATGGGTGTATTGTGTACGGAGTGATACGAAAGAAAAGGGAGTCAATGGCAGAAGAAAATGTGTTTCATCGACCCCAAGTGAAGGCAAGAATGATGAAATGTATTGTTATAGAATGGTGCCAGTCATTGGTTATTATTGACATTATGTCAAAAATAGATTTGTCTTTGTGGCTGTATCCGGATTATTGTAGATCTCGTTAGTTTATGAACTATCTAGACAGATTATAGAATCTGGGTAAATTGTGAATAGAAACATTTCGAATAGAACAATACGTCCAATCGGTGCACCAGTCTACAATCTATCCATTTTGGGGTGACAGTGACATTGTAAACAAGCCCTTCATTGGTCAGTTTGATGCCAGTATTTACAAAGCTCACGTGAATGCCATAGAGTTACAAATTAGTTCACAATTTATCGAGAGTTTATATTTTTCCTAAAATTACAGAGCTTGCAATAATACGGTGACATTGCTATTATACAGACATGCCTTTGTTCAGAGTTTGAGCGATAACAATACGAAATCATTATATTTTGAGCACATACTCATATCAATTTCATTATCAAAACACCCTTTTATTAATTAAATAAATTGCCTGTTGCATGAACAAGTTAACTCCCCTCAATCAGATGACAATATTTTTCTTTCAGGTCTGTTGGTATCAATGTCACGCAATCATGTTCGATAGGTAGTTATCCTTTTTTTTCTTTTAATTATATTAGAACTCTATTATTAAGGTTACAGTTCATTGGAAAAAGAAACGATGGTGGCGATTATCACGACTTAAAAATAAAATAAAAAAAAGTAAAGATTAAGAGAAAGATAAGTTTTTTTTATTATTCAAAATAGGCTCGCGCTGGACCACTATCTCACCTGATGGTAAGCGATGATGTAGTCGAAGGTGTAACACGCTTGCCTAAAAGTAACCTATTCACTCTTGACTTAAAGACATCGAGGTTATAGCTATCGGGAAACACAGACTCCGGCAGGGATTTCCGCTCCTTAGCTGTACGCATAGTGAAAGTTTTTCTAAAAAGTTTAGTGCGTATGGATGGGATGTCCACCATGTACCGATGGCGCATCGTCGTACATCTTGTAGTCCGATGATGAAACGGGCTAGACGGAATTAGATCATGCAATTGCATCGCATACTCTCCGAAATGTAACCGATAAAAAAATTACAAGCTAGCAACTCGGCAACGATGTTTAGCTTTGACTTGACCAGTGCCTCATTGCCGATGAGCCTCTCAGCCCGTTTTTCGATCGAATCTTGTGCATCAATCTGGTATTTGGCAGATCCGTCCCAGAGATGAGAACAGTGTTCCGTGAAATATCGAACTTGCGCTTGATACAACTTAAGCAGCTGTCTGTTAATTCATAGGTAATATTTCAGAAGGTGACAATATTATAAATTATCAGTTTTATAATCTAAAAATAAGGGGTCAAAAAATAATAACAATAAACGAATCAAAGTCACTAAGGAGTGACTTTGATTCGTTAATTGTTATTATTTTAATGACAGAGTACCTGTGCATATATAGATAATTAATAAAAGTTATGTCAAATACAGCACGTGTCTACAGTTATACACTAATAATAAATAATACAAAGTGACAAAGTTTTGACTTGGATCGTGTTGTGATTATACTGCCGATAAAATAAAATACGTGCCATCTACGAACTATATAAAAATGCTGGAAAAGAATCATAATGAAAACACAAAACAACAAACGATTTGTTTGATAACTGGCGCGAAGTGCAGTTTTTCAATTATCAGATAAGTATACGTCGATGTGTCGTATCGTATCAAATTTGATAAAATACAAATATTATATGTACAAAATTTTACATTGCTAATTAATTAAAAAACAAAACACGATCCGTATTGATATATTCCAGAAAATGCATATAAAAATGGCCTTGAAATTAGCAGCTTAGACGTTGTGCAGACATCTACAATTTAATGAGTATCTGCTTGGTACACTGATTGTATGCCTAATGCAGCAGCGATGGACTAGGAATACATAATAATAGTAGACTATGTACTTATATTATGTAGCAGTGTTACGAAACTTATAATGTGATCTTGACCAATAATATTTTGTTCTGCTAAAGGCAACTGCTAAACTTGACCTTCACAGTTTCTATAATGAGCAATAGTTTTCTGACAAATTCATAATTAACTCGTTTTGTATATAGCTAATAGTTTGGTAAATAATATAAAACTTCTGGTTACTTTAATGATAGATCTGAGATAGAAGATATGGTAGCCAACGTAAACAATCCGCTGCCACGGACGACGACCAACAGAATTTCAAATAGTAACTGTCGTGCCAGTGACAGGGAGAACGCGATACCTCTTCTTCTTCATATACATAGAACATTCAACAAATACTTCAATCATATAGTAATCTTTAGAATTGTGTTGCCCGCAATAATAAAACATTGTTACCAAAAATAACTTAATCTAGAACTACGCATGTCCTATTTGTCTCACTCAACCTCTAAAGTCGTTTCAGGCACGTTTTTCGGGGGCCCAAATATTGGATTAACTGACGAACAAGAATCGTTCAATGGATTTATGAATATAAATCAATTTCGTGTGAAAGGCAACAAAGGATATTAAAACAACAGCTCCTCAATCCTATTAGGAACCCACTTTAAGATTATATCGGCACCGTTCAGAAATTAAAACAAGTACCTACTTCGGTCGTCGCTTCTTATTTCCGTAACTTTGAGTTTCTCTTAAATCCATACCAAGTTTAATATTCAAAGGACTTCTTGAAAATTTTCTATCCACGAAAAAAAGCTTTATCTAAACAGTGAGATTAAAATCACTAGGGTTCGTTTGAGGGACCTCGTTTAAGGCGCTTTGAGGGCGCGCCTCGGGCGAGGCAGGGATGATAAATTGCAACCCGCTTGATGTTTCTGACACTTTTTTTCATACCATGACCTTTTACCGGTCTTTTATTTTGCTTATCATGTGATACGGATGAATAAGTTTGTTAAAGAGCTGACAAATAGCGATGTAGGAGCAGCTGTGTGGAACACAACTTGGGGCTATTGGTTTTTAAAGGATACAAGGTAATTGAAAACCTTTTTTGAAGTCATTTAAAAATTGTTGATCATCGTTATAAAGCCATACGTTGAAATGTTTTGCCTGTGGCATACAAAGAACAGAAAAGACGGCTCTGGAATATAATAAAATAGACATAAAAAATGATATGCAGCGTCCAAATACTGTTTAGACAGTCAACTTCAATAATTGTTTCAACTTAATGTAGTATGCCACAAACAATTTAATCACACCGTCTAATTGAGAACAAATGGTGTAAAATATTAAGCCAATGGTTCCCAAGAAACGGCGAAAGAAAAAGAGGGAAACCTCAGAGAAGCTGAGATGATGACATCAGATAGTTTACTGGCATACCAAGACTGGCCAAAAAAGGCCAGTTATGGCAATGTTTGGAAGAGGCCTTGTCGACTGGAAAACATACAAACTAAATATTACAATATTTTCTTGATAGCTTTGAATCTTGTTACCTCTAAATTCCCTTAAGATATTTGAAAACTCTGTTTTAGTATTTTATCGTTTAATCCTTATTTAAACTTACTGTTGTGCAATTATCCGCATCACTGTTTCCCATTAGGATTGTGAATGCAAGCGTGAAACCCCATATTTCTTACCCTAGTACCTACTCCGATGCCAACCAAGTAAAGAACCATCTTTTATCGTTAGATGATAAAGACAATCATTTTACCACATTTTACTTTACTTAGGTAATGAGCAGTCCATTCTCGATCTGACATAAATTTGTTTAACTAGGTAAACAACTGTACTCACGTGTATTCTATGAGGAGTTAAATTAAAAATCCTCTTACAGCACTATAAACACATACTCAATTATTTTTCTAGAAATATTCACACGAACATCATCCTAAAGAAAATTTTCCTATTAAATCCTTATGGTTTAATAATAAGTAAAGATGTAATAATATCCACACCAGTATCAGCAGCAGTCTATTTATAAATAAACACATGAATCTAAACAAACTCAACCTTGATAATGAAATGGATGTACGAGTAATAAAAACGAATTCCGAAGCTAAAACAAAATAAGATAAGAACGAAGTTGGACTTAAAAAATATTCAGAAACTAAAATTTATAAAGATAAACAAATAATAGTACTTACAACACGACATATTTTTAACACTGCTAAACTGACAGCTGGCCACACTGATGATAGTGGAACAACTAGTCGATGTAAATAAAGTATGCTTACAGAACTTGCTGGATGATAAGTGAGAAATAACGCTGTCTCTTTCCAACTCCTTGAGTATTGTGAATAAGATGTACCGGTTATTATGACCGAATGATTTAACACTATTTGAGTCTTTCATAATATTCATTCTATTGACAACAGTAACATTGAACTTGACTTATGGAGTTTGACAGTAAATTATGCATGTAATTTTTGTGTTGCTATGGATGGAGCTGATTCATTTTTGTTACGTTTCTAAAGATACGTTTTAGATAAATAATTGTATGATGAACAATTATTATTCTCTTTTTGTCTTTTACTCCATGTTTGTTGCTGTTGTGTTGTGCCTGTATCGAATAAATATATTTACATTCTATTAATGACGCTTAATTTTGTTCAGATAGTTTTTGTAACCTAATTTACCTACGCAGCACAGGATGAACTCATATAAATTTTTTTTACTGCAAGGATCATATGACCGGTCAATGATGACGACGCTTGGTGATCTGACTGTGGTGGTTTTCCTTTCTGCTGAAATAATGATGATGATACTTTTAGAACAGGAGATACCTAAGTAGTTCATATAATATGTTATAAAACCTATTGTTTCACCACTTATATGGCAAGCTGCAGCCCACGGCTCCACGCGCGTTATACAGCCTTTATGTTATTCTGATGTATACGCTGTATAATTGTAAATTGACATCAAAATACGTTAAGTACTTTTTGCATGAAAGAGGTTTTAAAAAAATATTGTATTACTTACCACGGATAAAAAAACAACTCGCTGAGCTGAATTTGTGATTTACCAACATATTCAACAAAGTACAATATAATGAACCTAAAAACCCTTTCGATTATAACAAAACCATTTAAGTAAATATAAACACGAATAAATTGGGAGAAAGCGTAGAAATGATGCCTATTCATATGAGTAACGCAAATATAAAGGCTTTGAACGATATTCATGAAAGTAATCTCGATTTAATAAAACATACAATTACTTATTACGATGAAGAAATCAAACAGTTAATATAATGAACTTATGAGGCTTCAGCAATAAAGTGAAAATAAATTCTTAACCCTTGGCATACAAGGTGACAAAAACTCCTCACCCATACAACGCGTGGTAAAATTAACCCCACAAGCAATAGTCTTTACTTTGTGCGTGCATCAAGTAAATCAAGTTCGAATGCGTTTATAAGCTAAGTATATTACTAAGCTTACTAAATAAACACCAAAATGTATCAAATTAAGCATTAATTATAAAAAAAATACTCGTAATTACGTAACCTTTCAGTGAAATCAACAGAAATATTTATTAAGTGGAACACAAATTATATTTTACTTTTATTTAAAAATTAAGCATATTTAGCATTGTTTAAAAAATCACAATTAGGTAGCTGTTTATGATTATTTGGACAATTTTCTTCGTTATCTAAATCTAGTGTTTCAGTACAATTTTCATACACAAAATTTGCATGTTCCTTACATATGACGGCATTACATTTGAAACAACCGTTCACAGTCCTGTTTTTGTTCATTGGACAGAATGAACATCTATGGGACCTTCTTGGTTCCTTTCGTGGTGATCCTAGAACTTCTTCATGCAACGTTTCCTATACTTTTTTACAAAGTCCCTTACAAAGTGGGGTTAAATACACCCCAAAACCACTTTACGCGCATATACACACGTCGTTGGGTTGCGTAGTACAAATCTGACACTGTGACAACGTGGTAGTGTTTAAACTCTAGCTACTGAGCAAATAAACTTATTGGGTTGCGATTTAATATACAACCAATGCGTTTTAAAAGTGTTGGGGTTAAAATAACCCCATCGTGTATGCCGAAGGTTAAGTTTTTAATAAGAAAAGTTTAGAGATTTGTAAAAAATGGTTTGTATTGTTAATGTGAATTACAATTGCTGCTTTAAGACAAAATAGTGGGTTTTTTAGCTTTTAGAATTGAGCTAATCTATCGTGGTAGCTCTGATTCATATGTAAAAGGCATTAAACAATTATCTTTTTACCTGACTGCTGAACGAGGGTAGTAGTAGTAGTAGTAGTAGGGACTCCCTTTTCCGCACTTAGACTCCCATTTGGTCCGTTGTGCGTGGGGGTACTGGCTAACATAGCCAGCCCAACTCCGCCCAAAAGCACAGAAGCTTCCTGGGAGCTTCACAGGCTTCACGGAGCGACCTCACTGTTCCGAGGGTTTCTTCGCGTTGAGAAGCCACGGCCTCGCATTCCAGGATTACGTGGGCGGCTGATTCTTCGGCGTTAAAACAGCCCCTGCAAAGTGGGCTGTCCGTGGCGCCTATGTTGAATAAATGTTTGTTAAGAAGGGTGTGGCCCGTTAGTGTCCCTATAATTATTTTGAGGTTATTTCTACTCAGGCTGAGGAGTTTCTTGGTGAGACGCGGGTTTACTATCGGTACAGCCATTTTTGACTGTCTACAGTCTGTAGCCCGTGACCATCTGTTATTGTGCAATTCTGTTGATCTTTGACGAATCCACCCACGAAATTGCGAGAAAGGCAAGGGGATAAGTGGGTACGGGCCTAGCACCAACATCTCGGAGCCCCTTTTCGCAAGTTCATCTGCGGCATCATTGCCTAGGGATCCACTGTGCCCCTTGATCCACTGGAGGGTGATTCGATTGGATTTTGATATACTCTCCAGGGCGAGGTGGCATTCAAAGATTAGTTTATTGTTGGTTAGTTTGTTTTCTAAAGCTTTGAGCACAGCCAGACTATCAGATAGGAATCTGATTCCGTAGTTCTGGATACCTAAACGCTTTACGGTTTTTGCGGCTTGTGTTAAGGCGACACATTCACATTGGAAAATTGAACTATGTGTGCCTAACGGTATGTGAAAGTTAATGTTGAGGTCAAGGGAGTGAACGCCAGCACCTGAGCCGCTATTAGTTTTTGAGCCATCTGTGTAGATTCGCACTTCATTCGCTCCTGACTGATCCCTTTCTTCCTCTGTTGTTTGTATGTTATAGTTTTTGTTGAACATAGGTTGTTTTTGTATTCTATCACACGGAGCGGCGATGAGAGGTTGATACTCAATCGCCCGGTCCAGGATTTTAGCGTGTGGGCTTGTGTGGTTTTTACCCCATATGCCTAGATGCATTAGCCTGATAGCAGCTAGCGCCGCTTCTTGCTGTATGTACAGGTCCAGGGGAGTTATATGTAGGGCTATCTCCATGGCTGCTGTTGGGGTGGTTCTCATGCAGCCGGTGATAGCTGAGCAGGCCTGTCGCTGGAACCGTTGGAGTCGGGTGATGGTGGTCGAGAGTTCTGTCCTAGTCCACCAAACCAGAGCACCATAAGCCAACATTGGCCTGATTACCGCTGTGTATAGCCAGAGAGTAATCCTTGGAGACAGCCCCCATGTTTTTCCTAACATTTTTTTACACTGATAGAGTGCGATTGTGCATTTGTTGAGTTTGTAGTCAAGATGCTTGTTCCAGAGCAATTTGCTATCAAGAATTACCCCCAAGTACTTGACCTCCTCTTTAAGTGTTAATTCTGTGTTGAAAAGTTTTGGAAGCCTATGCGGTCCAAGATTTCGTTTGTTAGTGAACATTATTAGTTCCGTCTTTACGGGGTTAACCGACAGTTCGTGTTTTGTGCACCAGCTCTCGATTATTTTGAAGGCCTTTCTCATGAGATCACATAAGATGCCCTCAAATTGCCCCGAGATTAGAATTGCTATGTCATCTGCGTATCCTACCGAGTAAAGACTGCTGGCGTTGAGCTCTGCAATGAGCTCATTTACGACTAAATTCCACAGAAGTGGTGACAGCACCCCACCTTGTGGGCAGCCCCTGCTCACGATTCCTCGTGTGGTAGTGTTCACAGTAAATTGAATAGCACGGTTTTTTAGCATGTTGTTAATCCATTCTACGAGCGTCGGCGCAACACCGTGCGTGTTGAGTGCCTGACCGATGCTGGTGAAGTTAGTTTTGTCGAATGCACCTTCGATATCAATGAAGGCACCTAGGGTTGGATTTTTGTTTTTGAGAGCATTGCCTACGCGTGAGACTACGCTGTGGAGCGCTGATTCAGTTGATTTGCCTGCACAGTAGGCATGTTGGTACGGGTGCAGAGGTTTTTGAATCGAAATCTGGTTTCTTATCTTCCTGTCCCCCAGCCTCTCCAGTGTCTTTAGAAAGAAAGAGGAGAGGCTTATGGGTCTAAAAGATTTGGGCTGGGTGTAGTCGCCCCTACCTGGTTTCGGAATAAATATTATTTTTACTTCGCGCCATTTCAAGGGGATATATCGGTGAGCCAGACAAGCCCGAAAGACCTTAACAAGGTAATCAGCTAGCAGAGCACCGCTCCATCTGAGCAGAGCTGGAAAGATACCGTCCATCCCCGCTGCTTTGAAAGGCAGGAAGGTGTTGATTGCCCATGTTAATTTATCTTTGTCGATAACTTCTAACGCCACCTCCCAGTCTAAGCTGCTCGTAGCCCTTTCCCTGTACGGTTCCCAGCTTTGCTGGGTGGCAATCTGGCAGCCCGGGAAGTGGGTAGTTAGGAGTAGTTCGCTAGTTTCTGCGTCGTTTGTTGTGTAAGTGTTATCTGGTTTTCTTAGGCATCCTATAGACAGGTCTGCCTCTTGAGCAAGACAAGTTTTGACCCTATTTGCCTGGTTGTTGTTTTCAATGTTAGTACAAAAACGCCTCCAACTTGTTTTACCTCGGAGGCGAATTAGTTTTTTATATGTTTTGCGGTTTGTTATGTAACGGTCCCAGTCTACTGGCGACCGTGTGTTCTTAGCTCTATTGAATAGCCTTCTCAGTTTGTGTCGGTGTCTCTCCAGTTCAGGACTCCACCAGGACTGCCTGATCCCTCTCCTGGGTAAGGTGAGGGGACACGACTGTTCATAGCTCGATAATAGGATGGAAGTGATTTTGTTTACGTGTTCGTCTAAATTGTTTATCGTTATTTCAGCCGGAAGAGAGGGTAACCTACCCAGTTCAGTACCTATAAGTCTGACGAACTTCGATTGGTCTGTGTTGCGAGGAACTCTTCTTGGCTGTGGTGTGGTTAAGTTGAAGTTAATTGTAAAACGAATCCATCTATGGTCTGAGCATGATATCTCATTGGACACATGCCAGTCCTGAATGGAGTTGGATACACCTAAAGTTGCTAAAGTTAGGTCTATTATTGTTTGCGATCTTGCGTTTATGAAGGTGGGTTCGGAACCCTTGTTAAGTAGTACAAGGTTATTGCTAAGAATAAAGTCAAGCATTTCCTCACCTCGGTTGTTGGTTTTGACATTACCCCAGAGCGTGTGATGCGCGTTGGAATCTGTGCCGATGATTAGTTCTAGTTTCTCCCTTTCACAGTACTCCACCAGCAAGGCGAGCTCTGGTAGAGGCACGTCCGCGTCGCCTGGCAGGTATGCCGAGGCTAGTACAATGTCTGGGCGTTCTTGTTCGGTTCTGAAAAGCCTGGTTGCTGTCAGGTCCCTTGAACAGAATTCGTTAATTAAAAGGTTAGGTACATGTTTTGGGACCAATATGCAGGTACGCGGATTACTTACGGAGGTGTCTAGCAGCAACTTACCTCCGATGTTAGCAAGACCGCATATTTTGCCACTTCTAATCCACGGCTCTTGGATGAGGGCGATGGTCTTCTCTTGTTGGTTCTCCAGCACTCTGCGTAAAGTAGCCGACGCAGTTTGACTGTGCTGGAGGTTGGTCTGCAGGATCTTAGTCCTCCCGCAAAGGAGAGGAGCAGGGATCGCTGTCCTCGTCCCTACTTCTCCCCTCCGGCGGAAAGCAGTCCTCGTCCGAAGTTAGTCCGGGCGAGGGTGGATCCTGTGTTGATCCCTCAGTTGAATCGACCTCAAGCGCTGCCATGGAAGTCGCCAGCTCCACCGCCTCCCCAGCGGTCCCCGTCGCGGGAGGCGACGGGGAACGCCCAGGCAGCGGCGGATCAAGCTCCACTCCAGGCGCAGTCGAGGCCGTTGAGGTTGAAGGCGCAGCGGCATCCTCCTTGGTTCCACCTTCCTTCAGGAACCGGATGTATATACTACCCATAAGGTAGTATACTCGCCTCTGCTGGTCTTTAATGGTTTTAACCATGGACTCCGGCACACGAAAGTAGAGACAGGTGCACGGTGGCTCCTGACTGACCCTTGCGTGTGTTAGAGTCCAGGTGTTAATTTTTAGATTGGGGTTCTGCCTCGCCAACATCCCGAGAAGGTCTGATGTGTCCTCGCTGTTCTCGGGGACATACAGCATGCACAATGCCTTCTTGGGTATGTCGGCCTGGGGCCGAACGGTGAGTCTGGTCTCCGGTAACGGGGACGGTGTGTTATTTATGACCCCCTTGAGCCAGGCCAGTGTGAAGTCGTCCTCGCACCATGTTTTGAGGACGCCTTCAGCGTAGTGGGCCCGACCTCTAAAGTGGATCGCGGTATTTTGGGTTGGGGTGGCTGGTTCAGGAACTGCCTTCAGCAGAGCCCGGAGCTGGTCCTCAATAGTTTGTCGGATCCCCTCCGCTTGCTCCTGCGTCATGTCCAAGAAGGGCTCGGTCATGACGGCGACACACAGCTCGTTGTTCCTGAACGACGCGGCCGCTTCGGCGTAGCTCACCAGGGTTCCATCAACCATATGGGAGCGAGCGGGTTTGCTCTTCTTGCTTACCCCAGTTGGTGTGACGGAATCCTCGGGACGCGAACGCTTCTGCGCCCTAGCCGGTGGTTCGGTGTTTTTTTGCTGTTTTTTGCGCCCTCTAGGCCTCGTGCTGCGTTTGCGCTTAGCGCCGGTGGCAGCCTCGCCTATTGGTGTGTCAGCCGTAGCAGACATCACCCTGGGGGGCGTCTTTTTGCTTGTTGCTGTTTGCCATTTATTGGCGTTAGATGAGCCTGCCATATGGCCTTCGGCCAGCTTCGTCGGGTCCCTCTCGGAGACCGCAGCCGCTAACGCAACCCGTGTTTTGGGCGCATCAACTTTTGCAGTGCTCTTCGAGTCGCCGTGAGCGAGAACTGTCCTTGGCTTTTCGGTCAGGGTAGTGTTAGGGGGCGCATCCATAGACGCAGATGAGGTTGGGATCGTTTGGGACGCAGCCTGTTGTGGTGCATCCCTTGCGGTTGCCTTCCTCATCGCATCCTTGGACGCAGCCGAGCGTTTATGTGTGTTGGGTGCATCTGAGGACGCAGTCTTAGGCGGTTGTTGCTTAGACGCATCCTGAGACGCAACCCTTGGGTTAGTCGTAAAAGGCGCATCTGAAGACGCAGCCCTTGGTGTGTTTTGTGTAAGCGCATCCGACGAGCGGGACGCAGCTTTGTTTTTTTGTTTTTTGTTTTGTTTTTTGGTCTCTTTATCCATGAGTATGGTATCAAATAATTCACCGTTGGAGCTCTCCACCCGCCACGGAGCCCTCAGTCGGGGACGCCGCTCGTTCAACAAGCGACGCCAGAGCTACTCCTTCGGTATAGGACCAGCTTAGTGAAAAGTAGACGAACCTGCACGCGACGGAAGATCACGGGACTGTATACGGCACGAGACTATGCCGCAACTCATCCCGAAACCCCACGCCACGCCGGCTGCCCCCCCCCACTAAACCGATCCTCGCTTGACATCCCGCTTATGGGATGCCTCAGCCGATTGATCGTGGGTAGCTACCCCACGACCTCCCGTTTGAGAGGAAATCCGGGCCAAAGTGGTGTGTTGTGTGCAGCCTGCTCCACTCAACCACCAGGATCCCTTCATCCCCCCGTACGGGTCCCCGCGCACGGCAAAAACACGCAGGAGGTCATTGCTATCCATCATCTGATCTTGTTCGATGGTGGACACCCAGGGGCATGACCTCGCCACCCCTGTGATAAGTCGCCTGGTGATTTCTGTTGCGTCTATTTCATATGGAATTAGACCAATAACGGGGCGGCAACCACGAGAAGGTTCATCACCACACTTGCCTTGAGGATCTACACGACCGTAGCGCTCTCCCTCAAGACCACGCCACCTTGCCACCTCAGAAGGAGTAAGGCAAGGTAGGCCTGCGTCTACAAAGCCAAACCAAGCAAGCAAGCGAATGAACGAGCGAAGCAAGGCATGTTGCTGGATACAAAGCACGAGTTTGTGAAACGCATGACCCTCCCCAGATGAGATGAGAGAGCTGAACGAGGGTAATGTGTTTATCAGTCTATGTATGTATTTTTGTTCCTATGTGGCGTTCTAGAGACCAAACACGTTTGCCGATTTTGTTAATTTGTACGTCAATCGATTCGTCTTAGCCCTGCAAGTGTGGCTGGTTACAATAAAATTGAAAAATGGGGGCTTTTGGGCGCCATATTGTGGGGCCAACTAATCCCATCGGTATCAAAATAAAGGGTTTTAAGAGGTGATTTCAAAAATGTATAACACTTATATGTATAAATGTACCTAATTCGAAATTAAAATTAACTAAAAAGTGTTACTTAAAAAAAATTAAAAAACGCGACATCTTATCAAGCAAGAAAAAAAATCATGCTGTGCAGTCGGAGGATACATCTAGTTTTGGTCAGCCAGCTCGCTAATATGTATACTCAGACTGCTCAGTATGATTTTTTTCTTGTTGACGTCGTTTTTGTTCGCTTTCTAAGCAGTCGGGTTTTTTGTTTTTTTTTTTTTACTTCTACTGCTCTGTCCATTTTTTCCACAAAGGCCTCTAGGAAGCTGCTCCTTAAAATATCTAGTTTTCTGTTTTTTTTTTTCAAGAACAGTATGTAACGACAAAAATTTGTTATTAGATATTCATAAAATACACCTCGGAAAATGTAATAAAAATAAAAATGCTGAAATATAATTTTCTATACTAATAATTGCGTCTCGTTATGCTAAAACACCGCTTTAAAAAATCATTAAGTAAACCCAAAATAAACTCCTCCAATTAATCTTGTCAAAGTAAAATTAGCTTCGTCAGCCTGCTCCACGGAAGACATCCGAATTCCCTTTTTTATCTCGAACGAAATCATCAAGAAAACCATTAATCAAGATACCTGAGCCAACCATAAGACAAAACGGCAAGACCTGCGAGTAAAATGTGAGCAATAATATCATTCCGAGGGCGTAGCACCGTTAAGAACCTGCAAGGCGACGATATAGCTCCACAAAATAAAATGCTACATGAAGAAATAAGACAGACATATCGTACATACGTGCTCTGTGGTACAAGCGCCTTGCACTCCGCTTCCAATCGCACTTCGAAACACAATACGACTTAAAATACGCTTATTGTCAGTTCAGAATTTTTAAAGTCTTTCACGTAACTTGTATACAAACGTCTATCAATAAACTTAGTAACTAGCGATGCATTTATCTTCGTCTACGCAATAAAAGTTTTCTCCGTCCCGCCTTTCTGTTATGTGAATGCGTATTACTGTCCTGCATAATTCGTCTCAGGCTCGCGTGCTGGTGGAATTCATGTCGGATTGAAATATGTCTGCTTATATTCTTGAACAGAATATGCCACAAAGCTTTGTCCTTATTCTTCCACAATAAATCTGCAGTCTTCTCCTTAATCCTACGCATATTTTCCTCCAGTCTCCTAGCTTTTATTTCCATTTGTATGAGGGAACGGGTCGTATTTGTCAAAAGGCGGTACAGGTATTCTTTTCTTCGCGTTTTCCTTGGCTCCGTTGCGCTCGAATTTATCATAGACTCGTATTCAGTGCTGTCCTCGAGCTCTTGAATTTCGTCCAAACTCGTGATTTGTAATTGCTTATTTTTTGTGCGAAGAAATACGCCGGTGAATAATATTGTGAGCACGAAGCTTAATAGCATGAGGAGTCTGGCATGGTTGTAGAGGGGTTTGGCGATGAAATTCATGTCAATGAGTTGTAGGTAGTCGGTATCATAATAAACACGTCACGTTGCATCGGGATGCATGTTTTGTTTGTGTGCGAGCGTCGGGATTGTGTCGAGCAACAAGTCACGTGGTCGGTCGGCACGGAGCGCGGACGGCGCCCTCTCACGGCGTCGGCGAAAACGGCACTGGCTGGAGTGAAAACACGCCGGTGCGTCGCACCCCACGAATTTCCCAAATGACTTTTCCTCTTGGATGTGGGAAAGGGCGTTTTATTTGGATGTGACAGCTATACTTAAACAGTTTGCGACGCGGGTCGGATCGTGTAATTAAACCGCAATGTTGTATGACAGCGATTAAACTGTCATTTTCGATGTCTGAAAACCGAGAGAGTGAAAATGAAATTGTTTTAGGTATTCGCTATTATTAGGGACAACATTATGAACGTGTATTCGGAAACGTGGAATAATTTCTTGTTCATTTGAAACGCGAATTGTTGGTATAAGTTTTATTTTAACGTTTTGCGGAAACTTTATTGGGGACTATTATCGTGAATAATTGTCGGTTGAAAAAGTTTTTGGCAAAAATTAGACTTTTTGACATTTTTATTGTAAAAGTTTTGAAGTTTATTCTTCAGGACTCAATGTTTCCGAGGCTGAAGGTGCGTAAGTAATGGAGGGTGAACCGCAGAGGTTCACCCACTACAAAATGAAGCAGACATATTTTCACGCCACTATCTCGCTATCGACGAAGATTTACGTCGACCCCAAACGACCCAATACTTATGATCTTCTTTTTTTATGTGCTTTTGCTGCAGGATCATATCACAATTGTACCTTGTATGTAAGAACGTAATTTCACATAAATCCATTAGCAAAGATGCTTTTAGTCTTGTGGTCATCATAGACATTTGTTGAGTCATAATTGTTATCATACTTAACGAATATTTTTTTTACTTTCAACTTTGACCGTGATCCTGTGATTTTTTTAAGATAGCTATGATAATAATTATATTACCTTATTACCTTGGTACTTTGGTGAATAATACGGTCGTATTATTGTATTAAATATTGGCTAATGTAATGTAGGTAACATTTCCAGGGACAATTTAACATTTGAAGAAACAAAAACGTAAACCTGTTTTTGTCAATTTTAAAATTTGTGAAAGGGCTCATAAAATAAAAAGCTACTGAATAAAGGAAAAATACTAAGTAAGTATTGATTTGAATAATCTACCCCTTACAGTAAAATAAAATGTTCCCCCAAGGTAACATTCTTGCAATATCTTTAGTTTTATTGTTCTGAGGGTTCGAAGTTTAAAGCTCCTGTCGATATCTTTGTAACATTGTTTTACTCTAGTTGTAGTATCACATTGTTTGCAGGCGTTTAATACCTTGGCATATAAACCAACTTCGACTTTAACCCTTACATATACGATTTAATATTGATCAACCAGTTTATTTGGCAGTGGCTAGATAGTCATGGTCATTGATGCTTTTTACTTGATTTACCCGTTTTATAAAACAAATGAAAATCTATGTCCAAATGTTATAGTAAACAAAAAAATGACGATCGACATACTTTTCGATTTTAACCTAACCAAAGTTAGACGGGCTACATTTTGACAGAAATCTATTCAAAAACCATTCGAATCGTCATAGCCGGGCAATTATAGCAATTGCCGGGCTATGCCTCCGGCGGCGACACAAAGGTTTTTGCCATGTTCCGATTCAACATCAATAACATTACCGCTAGTTAGACAATCCATGTGACCATTGTGGGTATATCAAATCGAATTTCGAATGAGTTATCGCAGAGTTCTGAATCGGTGAGCAGTGATCCGATTTCGAGAAAATGCGACGTGGCGAAATTCGGATGTCGTTTGCACTGCTGACCAATATTGTTCTACAAAATGTAGTGTATTTGCATAAACTGTGTTTTACTGGGACATTAAGTACCGCATTTTAGGTGGAATCCTCAAGCATTAATCTTGGTTTAAAACAGTTTAGAAAAGAGTGAAAATATATCTGCCAGTGTTTAATATGAATTTTAACAGGTTTAAGAATAGAATCTAAATATTATCATTGCCTAAAAGTGTAAACTGTTTGGATAACACAGCTCAAAATCTTCAATCTACCTAAATAACAACAACATTCTAAAACCAGTAATAATAAGAACAAAAAATATATTATTCCAAGCATTCATTGAAAAACAGACTTAGTTTTATATGCCGAAGCGCGTCAATTATTTTCTTCGTAATGAGAAAGAAAGAAAACAACTCAGTTATATAGGTCAAAGACTGATGTTTTAGTTTATTTACGTTTTCGTAGGAGGTAGTTTCTAAAATCCTTATTTTTGTATAGATAAACAAAGACATCGATAACTGTTTATTTTGTTTAAAAGAAAATGTGATTCTTCTCAGAGGTAAACAAGAACAAGGAAGGCCAACACCAAGTAAATAAGATGAGGAAGAAGTTCTAAGAGAAATAAGAAGAGAATGTGTGATTTTGTTGCATCATCTACTTCTTAACTTTTCTTAGGTAGACAAACAGGCATTTTATTTATTAGTTGCAGAAACAATTATGGACCCTGTCGGCCACAGCAACATTCTAGATACAGTCAGTGTGTAGGAGAGAGGAATAGCGCTCAATAATACATATATTAATTATTAACATTTCAGTTAACTATTCCCTATCTATCTGTTTTTATTTGGTTTAATGTTCTAATATGTATGTCTTTTTACCCGACTGCCGAAGGAGGGTAATGTGTTTATCAGTCTATGTATGATTGTATATTTGTTCCTATGTGGCGTTCTAGAGAACAAACGCGTTGGCCGATTTTGATGATTCTTACGTCAATCGATTCGATCGAGTTTCAATGGCTACACTAAAATTGAAAAATGGCGGATTTTGGGCGCCATATTGTGGGGAACATTGTTTTTTTTTTCTTCTCACCCCATCGTGTATACATCTGGTTTTGGTCAGCTAGCTCGCGAACACGTATCCTCAGACTGCACAGCATGATTTTCTTCTTGTTTACATCTTTTTAGTTCGCTTTTTAAGCAGTCGGTTCTTTTTTTTGGTTTATCATTATTTATGTTGTGTATTTCTTCTTTGACTACGCACGTACTAAACATGACATGCAAAACTCACATTATAGATACAGAATCAGAATAAGAACATCGGCTAACCAACCTATTTCACACACAAATGCTTCCAATTTCCTCTAGGTAAAAACGTAAATATTCCCCCACTTAATATCCCTTAATAATATTCTCCTGATCTCAAGAAAAACAAGGCGAGAGAAGAGACAAAAATTCGATATTAATAAAAACATTGGACCCTCAGCCCATTGGGTTGTTCTGCACAGCTGCCAAAGATAGATAAGCGGGTAAGCGACCCCTTCTTTTAAGTTCCTTGTCTTAAATTGATTTTTCGCGGACAAAGTCGATAAAATATTTAGCAGCTATAGCGACAAAGTTGGTTGATACGTTTGTATAAGCCGAGATCCTAGGACATGATTTGGTTGCTTTTTAACCACGGCTTTTCCTATTGCTAATTGGAATGAAGTAAATGTTCACAAAAAACTAAAAAAAATCTCTGAAAGCAGAGACTGAATGACAAATGAAATAAAGTTTCGGTAAAGAAAAGATCACATAATGAAAAAAATAAAAATAATAATCAAAATTTCTTAGAGTCAACCAAGATACAAAATCTGGAAGACGCTTTTCTGGAAAGCTTCTTTATAACAGTAAAAAAAATGGTCATTAAAATTAGGAAGGATTTCGTCAATGGTCTTCAACATACAGGTCGTTAAAACGTAACAAATTACCTACTTTTAATAAATGACTAGAGCAATAACTAACCTCTCTCTTTCCGTATAGTTAATAGACCATCAGTCATCGTAGGTACCTCGTAAACGCCTCGTAGTTCATAACACCAGCAGTTAATATCCAACATGACTAGCACTTCGACCCATTGTACGCTCTCTAAATTAAAACCTGTAAAACGTCCTTTCATTTTATTTGCACCATAAAAGTAGAGAGTAAAGTCGGTAGCAAAAGCTGCGTTTTCAAACTCTTCACAAGTTCGACAGTGAGTCAACTTAAAGTTTTTTTGAGGAACTGTTACAGCAAATTAATTAAGTAAATGGAACCTTCTTGTTTTTATTGAAGTTTTTAATTTACATGGGTCATATTTTTGTTATTAAACTTGCTTCTGCCAGCGGCTTCGCCTGCGTGAACGTCGAAAATTATTCCGAGGGAACATATTCCCGGGATAAAAATTATCCTATGTGCTATTTCTGACTATAATCTATCTCTGTGCCAAATTTCATCCAGAACCCGTTTGAGCGTGAAGACTTAACAAACATACAAAAACACACACACACACACATTCACAAACTTTCGCCTTTTAAATATTAGTGTGATGTGATTTGGACATATTGTCATTTTTTGGATCCTGGGGTCTCAGACTTTTGAAAGGCATTTGAGGCCATATCACATAGGCCTCACAAGCTACTTTTAATGAAGTAGGGTAAGTAACCCAACCGACGATATTATCTAATATTAACTAAGCAGGCGTACCCAAGGACAATTCTCGGCAGAAAGCAAAAGAATATTTTGAACAGTGGGTTTGGGTGGTTAAAGAGACATCTAGATCAGTGGAAGTGATGAAGGACTATGGCCTCTGCTTGAGCCAATGTTACTAAAACTCATGGATAAAAGATCACCATTTTATTATTATAATTCATTGGAACAGAAAGACTATATAATTGAATTTCATAACCTGAGAAGAAACTATCTAAAACTAGTATGCAAAATTTTACGTGAAGATCCTCACATTTGCAGCTAAACACAAGCTTCTGGAATCGCACTGTATTTCTTATCCTGTTCATTATGGGTCCATTAACTAACTCCCCCACTATTACTATCGACAACTACTTTTTGCATCGATTCAGTCGCGTTGTACCCAACAGCATTGTTTGCTTGATAAACTTTTGCTACATTAAGTTGAGTGTTTAGTGTGTATGAGTTTCCAGCTTAAACAAGTTCCGTATATTAAATGAAACAAGTTTACGGTTGAAGCGACGATAGTCTTCAAGTGCTGTTACTCAGTTTGATGTGGGTACATTTGTTCGTGTGCTTAATAGATGTTTATTAAATAGTTAGTCTGAAACTTTGTGGAGATGGGAATCTTCTTAGTAACTAAGTTTTAGACGAATGTCATATTGCTGAAACTGCGGTGGGAATTTGTACCTACACTGAATGTTTTAACGTAAGCGTAGCTTGATTAGCGAATTATGTTTCCCCTGCTGGTACACTAACATCTTATCTGTGAGAGGGAGTGGGTTATAATCTACCACATTGGTATGACAAGACAAGACAAAAAATATTTATTTCAACTAGGCACTTTTGAATGTAATGTAGCTTATTATGGATAAGAACGGACAAGAAAATACACGGTAAATGTCACGTACCTTCGGTTTTTTTGGTTCCGCAGTAAAAACTAGTTCGAACCCACGACCTAAACTATTCTTCAGTGGAATTATTTTAACGATATTTTCTCATGGGTTAGTTTGTTGAAGTAGTTGGTGCCCTAGTGGGTAGCAGATGTCAATGTTTTATTTTTTTTGTGTTTTCAGATTTAACAAGACATCAGTTTTCTTACCGTATAATTTTATTCTAGAATCTTTGGGTACGGAACCCTTCAAATAACTAGCTATATAATAGAATACTACTATAAAACCAAGATAGAAAATTATTTTAATACCAAAATAAATAAAGGGAAAAATTTATCATACCGTACTATAGTTCCAAGGAATTAGAAACGCATAAGGAAAACCATCTGGCCGGTATCAACTTGACCTAGTTTTTGCCTCGCCTTATCCCACTTTTTCGAAGAATATTATGGTTCTCACATTGTATAGATTTTCATTATGATGGTTCTTCATTTGCAGTCCAAAAACAATAAGTACTGAATATTGTTACTTTTTTTTTACAATCATGGCGATCTTCTAGTATTTTCTATAGGTTACAGTCTGGCAAAAAAACATAATTTGAAACAAGTCAACGTTGTGGTTCAAAAGAAGATGTAGTGTGAAAATTTAAAAGAGTATGCTAAGATGGTTTGGCCATGTTGAGAGGATGAATGAAAGGCGACTAAAAAGAGGTTAATTTACAAGGCAGACGTGAATGGAAACGCCGGAAGGGGACATCCTAGAAAGACATACATTTACCTTATTGGTGATAAAATAGAATATACTTTCTTGTACACCATAAAAGTTACACATTTATTTTATAAGAAAAACTTAATTATATAAAGGTACAAAGGCGGTCTTATCGCAGAAAGTGATATCCAGACAACCTTTGGATGGACTGAAATAACTTATAATGAAAAGAGGTAGTCTGTGGTATACTGTACATTAAAACATAAATATATACAAAACTACACTATTATAACAAATACTATCCTCAGAAAAGCCAAGCGCAGTACTCATAACCGGCGTGTTTTTATGACTAGATGTATGAACGTGAGTGAAGCAAAAGAAGTATGTAAGGATTGTAGCAGGTGGCGTTCTGTAGTTGCTGCCTACCCCCATGGGAAAAAGGCGTGTGTGTATGTATGTTGAAATAAGTCATCTCATCATCCTCCTGCCTTTGCAGCAGCAGGACTTCTATCTGCATATATTACTATTTCGTCAATTTACTATTTCATCCTTTCTAGCTAATTAAAGACCGTTTACACGATACAGAAGTCCCTGCCGGAGTCTATGTTGCCCGATAGCTACAACTTAGGGATCTTTAAGTCAAGAGTGAATAGGTTACTTCTAGGCAAGCGTGCTTCACCATCGACCACATCATCACTCACCATCAGAGCTTATCAATAATAATAATTAAAAAAAAAACATCCGTCGTTTATTTTATTCATAAATACAACCAAATTCCTACTCAAAATTTTCCTAATGACACAATGTGAAACAAGAGATTTGTCTTTAATATGTGCTTTTATCGTTTTAAGTAAATTCGACCCCACGTAATGTGTCCCTCGCAAAATAATATGTAGGTAAACAAAGTTAGTTCTTTCATGTCACTGAAAAAAATTAATGTAAAAACTTTTCGCCCACATTCTTATGATTGATCGAGAAGCGATCGTGTAGGTTTGTGTAAACAACTTTTTGCTAACTTTTTTACACATTTTAAGCATTTACGGCCCGAGTTATTCTTCATAAAAGTAGCTTCATACTTTAAAAATATAAATATAAAATGCAGAATATAAGTTTTTAAGCTGACATGGTCACAATCATTAGAATTAATATTTGTTTCGGGATATTTACCATGTATATTTTGTTTTTGGTTGAGAGCTCGATATTGCCGAAATATCCGAGCTCTCAAGCAATTAATTCTAATAAAATGCTGAAACTAAGTTTGTTGCGCTTTTATTGGCTTTTTTTTACTGTGCAAATTGTGAAGTGTTGTAATGTTGAAAACAGTTTTGAACTTTCTGAAATGTTTGAAAAATTCTCTACTACTAAAGCAGGAAGTTTTTACTCTCTCGTTATCTGAAGTCCACTCACTAATTGAGTTTGCAAAATGACTGTACAAACCAACCTACATTCCATAACATCCCCCTTTTTCCAAACACCCTTAAATCCAATTCCAACTGCAAAATCACTTTCCAAATACCGAGTCATGCCTGCCCGAGTACCAGGCTGCCATAGCGTCAAACCGTCACAAAAAACATTTCAAATCACGCGGCCCCTAATTAATTTTGTTACAAAAGTCATTGGCACACCAATTTGTTTTCACTACCAACTTGAAGGGACGAGCTGTAATCGAGTATGTTTTGTCAATTAGGCCTCCACCCAGGGAGCTGTAAATTCCCATTTGCTTCTGAGTTGTCTGTGTGATTATCCTTTTAGAAAGGGGCGGTTGAAATTTATAGTTCTCTGGTTAAGTCCATTAGGGGTCGAAGTAACTATATATAACTGTCTACTTTCACCGAGCGACCATTATCGTTGGTAGTATGAAAAATTAGATTAAAGGGTCACATGTAACTATTAAGTGCTTGTTTGTATAGTTGGTAGTGTGTTAATTTGAGTTTGATGGTAATTTGTTTAATGTTGGTATCGTGTTTCATCCGCAGGCACATGCTTGGACTCTTGGTAGCGATTACATCCATTTGTGTATCAACTATTGGGGTCAAATATGGCGACCAAAAGTTGAGCTTTCTGTACTGATTTTTAAAACTTGTTAACAAACCAAAATTCCACATCCGCCTAAATATTGAAAAAAGCTTGGCAAACTTCTAGACCCCAAATAAACTAGAAAAAGTCTCAAAAGCCCGGAAGGCTCGTTAATCATGCACAAATATGCTATGCAAAAATATTTACGAATAAAAAATAAAATACTTGTCCCAGCACAGCCTGTGGGCCTTGAATAATCAACTTGCACAACAAAGTGCCGAACATAATTTACGGTACCCTTTCCCACAAGCAATGGTCAAGCGGCGGAGTTCAAAAGTCCCACTTGAGGCCTGAATAGGAATAAATCAAATCCCACAACGCACTGGCTACGGTGGGAGGCCACACTAAGGCCGGGCCTCCAACGCAAGCAAGTCATTTTGGCGTCGTTCCATTCCACTCGACTCGGCAGCGGTAGTTTCCACTTTTGGCGAGTGATGCGGGCAAAGTGACACGGTTGAGGATAGGGGTGCTACTGAGTTTTGGAGTAGGGAATTGTCTGTGGAAGTCGTGTTCACAGATGTTCATGATTTAACAAAACTATGGACGTTTTAGTTCAGCAGTACGTTTAAAACTTCAGGACTAATCAAAATACAGATATGTATAGTCTAGCGTTAAAAAAAGAAAAAAAACTTAACGCCACGATAATACATATAGTTTTATTTTAAAATAAAATACACCGAAAATATATAAAAGAATAGAGAGAGGTAAAACACTTGAATTAAAAAATATAGAAAAACCACAGTTAACGATAACATATTGTAAAGTATTAGCATGGTTTGAAGGTATTAAGCTGAGTACACGTGCCTATCCTCAACACAGTTGCAACCGGTTAAATTCTGGCTTAAGTATCCAGGTGGTAACAAATCCTTAACGTCGTAAAGCTAAGTTTTCATCCATGGCATTTAGAAAATCGAAACTAACACATAAACACTAGGTTAATTCTAACACAAAAAATTATATAAATAAAAATATGATACTTCAGCCACTCGTGGGAGATCCGCGCTAGACGAACAAAACCATCTTCAGTAGTAGCACTCCAAAACTGGATTACGAGCTGACACTGCACCACAGTTCTCGTAGCAAAACACAGGCCGTCGAAAAAATATACGGAACCCTTTGTAAAATGTACAGAATCACAAAAACTGCTGGCACACTAGGGGTCATGCGCTTTGCACGGGGGGTGAAGCCGGAGCTGGCTTCTATCAACCGATATCTACAGACAAGGAAATAGACACACAAAATTATGAATGAAAAGGGTCTGAAATATCAGAAGAAGTGATATTCCAAAGAATAATTAATAGATAACTACGGTACGTACCCGTTTTCCTAATATATAGCTGACACCATTCTTACTCTTTTAAATATACGCTTTTAACCGCTGCTATAAAAATATCAATAATTTGGTTGAAGCTTTTTATCCCAAGAATTTTTATGAATCACATTCTGTCAGAAAAAAAATGTCTTCTCTTTTATTGACAAACGAAATTTGAAAACGTAACCAATCAAAAGTGACAAATAAAAAAAGGTTTATTCGATGAAGTTTGTGGCGCATTGCTACAGTAAGTACAAAGTGGTTTGGTTTTTTTATTTTTTATTAATGCGTGGCGTCTCGCAGTTCGGCCAAAGTAGCCGTCCTCTGCTTAACCGGACTAACCTGTGGAGACTAAGCTATGTAGCCTCCGGCCAGGCTTAAAGTTTCTAAACCTAAAGCGACAGCACTAAGGGCTACCCCAGTTAGGGTCGGACCTCGGCTCAGGGCGTCGCTTGGGGGATGGCAAAGGCCGGATCTGATAAAGTGATTCTACCATCCGTTCGGAAAAGCCTACGTGGAGAAGAACGGACAAGAAACTCCAATAATATCTGACTGGTATTTAACTATGGCTCAGCACGCGGGCTAGCTTATAGAATCGAAAAGGATTACGCGACGAGCCTCTGCGGTGAGGACGGAACGAATATGTTAGTTAATTTTGTATGAACGGCGGGTTCGTACTATTTACGAACCCACTGACCGTTCTTGTAGATAAGGCTATCGAGCTCCTTAGTGATGGACTCATACCTCGAAAAGAGGTTGGCGCATTCAGCGGGAAGGAGAGAGCCCGCATTCCGGATTTCAGTATCCAGAGCACGGGCTTGAGGGGTCATGAAAATGGAGTACGCGCTAATTATATTTTTAGCGACGCATACATATGGCACTTGCCCGGAGGGGGCGACAGGGGGCTGGCACTTAGCAGCAGGGGTGGTGGAAGCCACCTTCTGGCTTTGTGCGGTCATAGGGGCGGCCATAGGGGCGGCGGGGGGCATTGAGTCGGGGATAATAATTGGCGCTGCGATGGGAGTAGCCATCAGCGCTGGAATCGGCTGGGAGCAAGACTGAGGAGCCACACTTTGGTGGTTCAGCTTGCCCCAGGGTGAAGGCCTCTGAGGGGCTAGTCTGGGGGGGAGTTGAGTGGTAGGGGCTTGACGCGCTTGGCGCGCGTCATTACGCCTGGCCATTTTAGGCGCAAGCTTAGGGGCTCTTGGGCAACCACGGTAATTAGCCGGGTGCCCGACTTGTCCACAAAGCACGCAGCTGGGAGGCTCCGTGCATTGTGATCGGTCTTTTGGACGGGAACAGTCCTTGGTATTGTGCTCTCCCAAGCACTTAACGCACCTGGGAGGAGCGAAACAATTGGTCTGAGAGTGACCGTAGAGTTGGCAGTTGTGACATTGACCAACGAGATGGGGACGGTATGGCTTTTCAATGGAAATGCCTGACAAGTTACATACGGTACTGACATTGAAAATGGGATTGTGACCCTGGAAGGGGAAACACACGACAAGGACCATGTCGTAGAGATCTCCGCCTCTTGCTTTATGCAATCGGTGGATCTCTGACACAGGGACTTTTTGCGCTAATAAATCCTCTCGGATTTCTTCCGTCGGGATTTCCTTCGGAACGCGCTTAATGACAACTGTAGTGTACTTTTCCTCCGGAAGGGAGTAAGTATGGAAAGATACTTTCCTGTCTTTTAGAAAACGAGTTAAACCTCGATAATCATTGGGAGTGGGGACCTGAATTCTGATGCCTTGTTGGCATGCAGTGGCCTTGGTGAAATTAATTTTACGCGCTACACAGGCGCTTGAAATGTCGCTCCATTTCCCTTTATCTTGAAGATAAATGGGTGGAAGAGGAGGAGGCTTCCTAGTGGTAGTATTATTTACTACTACCATAGGGCTAGGCGAGCGGTTTGACCGCTGAGAAGGACTAGCGGGGGCGGGGGCGGGGGAGGGTTGCCTGTCGGGCAAGGCCGGCGGCAGAACTGGCTGGGGAGAGGTCTTAGCTACTGGCTTTTTGGCCTTGGTAGCGTGAGGGGGACTTTTCCTCATTTTCCTCTTTCCTCCAGAGTGGACTATGAAGTCTCTGTTATCAGAGTCGGAAGAAGAGGACATGGTGGCATAGTCCTCTGACAAATCGGGCTTATTGGGGTCAATTGGTAACACCTGATCGATGTGTTCAGCTACTGCTGCCCATTCATCGTCGGTACTAAGGGCTGTGTCCATATCGATGGGATAGTCACCTTCCTCATTGACCCAAGACTTGGATCTGGACTTAGTGTCCGCGTGAAAAGCGGCTATGCGCTCCTTGTACTTTTTGTACTGGAGGCGGTCGGACTTCCTACGAGGAGGAGGCTTAGTAGCCGAAGTCTGGGGATTTAAAGGGCTACGGTCTCTCTCAGAGGGAATTTGATCTGACTTTCTAACCTCGCCCTGGGAAAGGGTGGGTGATCTAGGCCCGGAAGTGGGCCTGACGGGTGGGGTGGGTGATCTGGGAGAGTCCTTCTCCTCACATGGCACGGGGGCCATGCTAGGTTCGGGTTCCAGTATCGGATCATCCACGACCGGATTTATGTTTGGTACTAGTGTTTCTAACACTGTGCCAAAAAGAGTGGCGAGTCTAGCTCGGAGATGAAAGTCCTGAGCGAACCTCTCCTTAATTGTTTTAATCGCATATTGCGCATTTTCAGGGAGTTGACTAAAGTCAGAATAGGGCGGGGGGGCAGGGGCACTGTAAGGTTCACATCTGGCAAGAGATGAAAGAATGATCTTAAATCGGGCCTGGTTTTCATGACGCGGACTGGGATCGTCCGACATCAAGTCCTTGACGAGCTCTATCAACACCTCAACGGGATGCATCGTTGTCGATAGAGTCAGAACAAGGAGAAGAGAAAAAAGACTAAAAACTACTAAGGGGCTGATAACCTTATTCCCCGGGTGGATGGGCCCGGGGATGTGTGAATCCTACCCTCCCAGCCGGGTTAGACTGGGAGGTTAGTATCTGGTGAGCCCTAAGCTTGTTATCCTGCCACCAATCTTATTGGGTGGCAGGGGTCCTAGGGTACCGGTGAACCCACCGAAGGTGGGCCACCCTCCTCCTGTGTACCGAAAGTCTGGCACGTCGGGGTTGAGACACCCGACCGTGCCAGGTGAATCGCTGTGGGGCAGAGACAGGGGTTGACTAGGCTATCTACCAAGGCCAACTACCCTGCTCCCGACTCCTTCTGACTGCCGTGTCCAGACGGGACTTGGCAAGTGGGCGGGTCACCACTTCACTTGGCTTAGTTAACACCGTTAGGTTTCCACCAAGGACCACTAAGTCGTGGTTTTAACCCGGAAGGGGCCAAAAAAGATGTCCCTACTATTAACCGAAGTTACTAGTAGCGACACCTGTGGGCGGCGCGCGGAGACGCGGCGACCGCAGTGACGTCACGCAGTGGCGCGACGAGTCGGAGAGAGGGGCGCGGCGGGGCGCGCGGTGGGGGCGGCGAGAGCGGCGGGCGGCAGCGAGACGTCCGCTCGGCGGCGATGGCAGGCGAAGAGTGAAGTGGTTTGGTGCCTTCTACTGCTACTTATTTGGTATAAAATAAAGTATATTATATTCTATCGAACTATAACCATGAATTCAACTCTAAAATATGAAAAAAAAATCGGCAACCGCTTAATTTTTTTTCTCGGTTTTTGGATTGTTACTCAGTAAAAGGTGTTGATATTCCTGAGCACTTTCAGCCTATGAAAGATTGCCAATACTTTAAATATGAATAGTAATATTTGTAAATGCTATAGCTGCAATAAAGCATCAATAGTTTTTAAGCATAGCTTCAACTGGAACTACAGCGTAAGGTTCAAAGTTTGGGGCCATGCATGAATTTTTTGCCTTAGAACCCTGCGTTTAGTTATTTACTACTAGGGTTGGTCCACGGGTTCAACCAACTGTAAATGCGTCGGCCAACCCTCAAATTGAGTCTACCTCCATTTTTATTGTTGCTTTCGCATCGCTTGTTCGATTTTACAAAAAAAAAAGGAAATGTACCTTGCCGGATGTTTATGTTACGTATGGAAATCTGTAAATATTGGTTCTTTAATTTTTCAATGATTTTTATTCCGGTTGGAACAAGGCTTTATAATCAACTAGCTTCTGCCCGCGAATTCTCCCGCGAAAATGTGTTTTATCATCCCAAGGGAATACAAATAATCTATGTCCTTCCCAGGGTCTCAAAATATCTCCATGCCCAATTTCATCCCAATTGGTTCAGTAAATCCAGAGATGACCCCCTACTACCTCACAAACTCGCAAACTTTACCTATCTATACTAATACTAAAATACTAATACTAATCTATACTAATATTATAAAGAGGAAAGATTTGTATTTTTGTATGTAACGAATAAACATATAAACTACTGGTCCGATTTCAAAAATTCTTTCACCGTTAGGAAGCTACATTATCCCCGATATACATAGACTATTTTTTAAACCGCAAGGCGTCCGCTAGTTTATAATATTAGTATAGATTAATCAAATTTTTGGGCTTATCTCCCAATTAGGTCGAGCATTTGAGACTCCTTGCTGCTTTATTAACATTTTCACACGTAGAGCAAGATAAGAAAAACATATCAGTCATTTACTTTTAAGGCTATTTTTCAATTAGCTTTGTCCTGTGATTTCGCTTCCGTGTCATATCCCGCAGGAATCCTGCATATTTCTAGATGTGAGCCTATGAAACTCTGTGAAAATGAAGCTGTCTGTCCAAAGATTACCTTTTGCAAACATTTAACAAACAAATAATGAATTAATTTAAGTTTGTTGTTGTGTTGTTGAGGTATTTTTACCGACTTCAAAAAATAGGAGGTAATCATTTCGACAAGTATGCATGTAATATTGATAGAATTGCACAATATTCACTTGAATATTCTTGTAACTAAACACGTGTGCCAAATTTCATAAGTGTATTTATGTTAGTTTTTATGTTAGAATTTCTGTATGTCGGTATATTTGTATGTCTCTCAACTTAGGAAATTGTGCAAGTTTCATCAAAATCAGTTCAGCAGTTAGATTATGGGTATTTTTTCAATCCTTTACCTTACTATTATAGACCTTGATCACATTTTAGTGATAGGGTACTAAAACTAAAAAGAAAGAAATAAAAACTTTTTCACAAAAAATAAACCGACTACCTACCAAAATAAGTTGGTGTTGAAAATTATAAAAAAAACAAGAGTTATCAAAGACACAGACCCGCGAAAAAAAATTTTTTTTTTTCCCTTTTTAGTGTTTTGCTTTAGGAGACGGTTTATTTTTAACCCCCGTCGGAAAAAGAAGGGTGTTATAAGTTTGACGTGTGGTGCTGTGTATCTGTGTGTCTGTCTTTGGCACTATAGCGCCTAAACGGATGAACCGATTTTGATTTAGTTTTTTTGTTTGAAATGTGATTTTGTCGAGAGTATTCTTAGCTATGTCTGAATAAAATCGGTTAAGCCGTTCAAAAAATATGGGCGTTTTACTGTTTGAATCAGGGTAGTTTCGCAAGATAGATAGATAGATAAAACATTTATTTAGTGCACACAAAAGACAGCACAAAACACAAAATCACAATTAAATTTTCAATTTGTACGAGGTATATAAAAACAAGGTGCCAACATACAAAAGAAAGAAAAAGAAAAACAAAATTATACAGGAAATAAAAGTGACATAGTAACATACCTCAAATATCGAATATATCAGATATCGTGTCATAATTACGTGTTCAATAGATTGCCGATCGAAGCGTATATACTACGTAGTAGAAAAATTGTGAAGCATGAAATAAAAATGTGACGGGGGTTTCTGGGTGTTTACTTCCATCTGCACGTTTCTAAATAACGCCACAAATCCAATGACCTTACCTAATCTTCTACACCCTGAAACAATTATTTTTACAATTTCTTTAAAGTTTTCGGCACCAGAAAAAGCCATGATGCCAGTAAATCGTGGTAAAGAGGCAACGACAAGAAAAACACAAAACTTCAGTCATTACAGCCGGAGAGGGAAGTCGAGAGTGCAAAGTTTCCTCTCCATCTGGGAGTGAATTGTACCCTCCCTTGACTAACTGAATCGAAAGTGTTAACATCTCGAGAAATCTTTTGTACATTGTTAGGACTACCATTAAAACTATTTTGAGTGTGGCAGGGTTTTTTCTTATAAGAGAATATGTTAGATTTTTGGAATCTGTGTTTTTGTATTGGCAAGTCTATGTTTTCTTCTTGTATTAAACTAATTAAGGTACACATTTCTGTGGGCATGGTCGTGTGAAGAAAAAACATTAAGATATGTTTTTTCCAAAACATTCATATTTTATTATTATTTATAGCAAACTTCTGTTCATTGCTTTTCTTAAACGAAAAGATAAGTGGATACTCTTATTTAGGCTAGAAGTATCGCAACTCTTCTCGCTTCTCAAAATTAATGCATATTAAACTTTTGACCTTTTCAAAATGATAAAATTATACCAAACGTCGAAAACTTTAATGGGACTTGTTAAAATTACATTTTATGTGCATAATGTTATATTCTTGTTTGAAACTTTTTCGTACCGCGGAATTTAGTTGTCTGAAGCCGCCTCAATTCTGGGCGCATTTGACTTACAACGAAAAGTTAGTTTTTCGTTAAACTTGGTCTAGTCAACCCTTTCTTGCAAAGTCTACTTTGTGGATCCTTTTACTAAGTAGAGGACGGTGGACTTAGTCATAGTCAAAATGATGACCGTAACTTGAAGTTAAAACTTAAGAAAATATACCTAAATGAAAATTTTTAACAAATCGATAGCATGTCAAATGTTTACTAATGTAAGGTTGTAAGTTCTAAAGGACAAACAATCGGGAACTTTTACACCAGTTTATTTTATTTACTTAGCTGTGCCCCGAAGCGAGTACGAGGCTTATTTTTTGCTTTTTAGAGGTTTTTATGTCGGGCGTTTCTAAAATTATAAATGTATTTTTATTTCATGCTTTTTGAACTATACATAATAATATACCTAGTAGTAGACACGTTTCAATCGACAATCTATCGAAATACGTAATTATGAGAAGATATCTTGCAAAAAAAACGCAGATCAAAAGAGTAAAATGCGAATTACTTTTGAATGGTTGAACCGATTTCAACCAAACATAGCTTCAAAAAACCACTCTCGTTACGTAAAGTCCCCTTTCAAACAAAAAAAAACTAAATCAAAATCGGTTCATCCTTTCAGGAGCTATGATGCCACAGACAGACTCACCGATACACAGCAACACACGTCAAACTTATAATACCCGTCTTTTTCCGTCGGGGGTTAAAAACATGGGTGACATTGATCAATTTGATTGAACTTGGTTTCAATCAAATTGATCAATGTCACCCATGTTTTCAGCAAATTGACCAATCTTGTCTCTAAAATTCATCTTCATTAGTATTTCATCCGAAAGACTAATATTGTTGGCCTCACCCTAGTAACAACACATCAGAAGAATTAATATTTGTTTCAGTGAGCATCGTCTGTCGTGAACAATATCGAGTAACTAGTGAGACGAGTGCTGAACAGTGTCGAGTAACTAGTGAGACGAGTTATGGTGGTAGCGGCATCGTGCGTGAAAAACGAGTGAGGAAGAGGATAGACAGATATGTAAGCTCGTAAACAACACCCACCGCAAAGATTTTAGTTCTCGTGATCATGGCGCTTGTATCGGTGCTGAAATATCGAACTCGCAACCAAAATCAAAATATAGGTACATGGTAAATATCCCGAAACAAATTGTGACCATGTCAGCTTAAAAACTAACAACACATCCACCATTCACGTCCTTCTAAAACCTACTGTATTCCTACAGTCTTCACCAGGTCTTCACGAGGAAGCCTTACATAATTATGGTGTTTGTCCTGTACTTATTATGAGAGTAAAGTATTATAATAAATGATACAATGAAAAACTTAAATTTGTCTCATTAATATTTGCTCATAACATAACATTGACACAAAGTCAACTCACCTGCAGTCAGGTTATTCACTCTTGTCGTACAAATATTATCTCAAGAGAATTCAAAACGGTAACCTTGACACAGTGAACTTAGGCAGAGAAAACTGCGCCATCGTTACATTTGGGGCGAGAAATAATGATAATGGCCCACTTTTATGTGTTATGTCGTAAAAGTCAATCTGAATACTTTTAGTACGAGAATGATGTATTTGGTAACATTACAACCCATAATGATTAAATCTTTAGGCTCTTTCATTTATTATTTGATCACCAGAATCATTACTGCCGTATGACGTTCATTGCTGGAAATAGAGGCTTCCCCCAAGAGTCGTCATATATTTTGTGCTTCACGCATCTAGTGGAATCCCGTGGTCTGGTGAAGGTCAGCTCGTCAGCTTTACAGTTTTTGCTTATGATTACTAAGCCAATTAAAAGTGGTATATTATTCGACACAGACACAACACAACAGCAACAAAACATGAACTAAAGGACAGTAAAGAAGTGCAACGAAAAATTGCGCTGACGTGCTCATACCGAAAGGGTTACTAACTTGGCATTTGCTGGGCGTCAGACATCCAGCGCAGGTTTTCAATTGGCACCCCGCAGCGACACACGGACGTGGGTAACAAAATATAAATTAAATATAATACCTAATTTGATATAAGTGATACAATATTATCTATTGCTATAAATATCTCCCTTTTCTGTTAATTCAATATTTTGTTATCACTACTCTCTGTAACACATGACTAAAAGCACAACATTACGATCAATCTCTACTAGCATAAACCAAACTTAATAAAAAAAATAACTTACAATTTCACTCCCAACTCACTCGTGTTATTTTCTCCTCAAGTGTACTTTATTGGCCACTTCGCACATTTTCGAGAATTTATCACGTTAACACATTGGCTAGTAGAGCCAGTACAGCTGTAAATCTCCTTTGTCCAGCAATAGGACACACGAACACTGCAGAGTGGTGTTGGAAACTTAGTAATAGAGTTATTAGCGACTTCTTTTGAAGCTGGAGTGAGTGGAAAGTAAACATTTTCTTGTTTAGCCCAGCTTTCTTGGAAACAAAACCCTTTAATCAAGGCTTGGAGCTCATACGGTCGAAGATTATCTTTCAATGTTTGTTTTGAGAGTGTAGTGTTCTAAGATGTGTGGGTGAGTTTGTTTGCTATTGGTGTGTTAAAGTGTTTTCAATGTTTTAGTGATCTCTGGAAAAGGTTTCTGTAAATTTAAAACATTTAGGGTATTATCCATAAAAATCTCTAAACTGTTTAATTTACTGCCCCATACGTACGATAAAAAGATCTGACGTCAAAAAAATTCAACATCGTGCAATAAAAGTAGTAAATTTAAAAAAAACCCCGACACATTTTAATTTCATGCTACGTAATTTATCTAGTAGTAGACACGCTTCGATCGAAAATCTATTGAACACGTAATTATGACACGATATCTTGTGAAAACCACCCGATTTAAACAGTAAAGCTCTATCCACACATATCAGGGCCGTGCCCAGGACGTAGACGGGCCGTGCACCGTCAGGGGCTCAAAAAAATATCGTTTTGTACATTTTATATGAACTCGTTCACACAAGTCCGTACACGGGCCGTGCACGGGCTAGTGACGAAGCTTCAATGATTGGACCCAGCCCTGTCACGTCCCGGGCACGACTCTGATATGTGTGGATAGGCCTTAAAACGCCCATAACTTTAGAACGGCTAAACTGATTTTCATCAAACATAGTTAAGAATACTCTCGATAAAGTCACATTTCAAACAAAAACAGACGAAATTAAAATCGTTTCATCCGTTTAGGAACTATGATGCCACAGACAGATACACATATACACACGTCAAACTTATAACAGCCCTCTTTTTCTGTCGAGGGTTAAAAACAGCCCGATGACCAAACGATGTGAGGATCCTCCCTTCTCAATAGAGTTTGCGGGACTTTAGACTCTGATCCGCTTACCTCTATACTCCTGTAAACAATAGTTTTATTTTAGTAACTTTCCACTAACACAAAGTTAAAACCTATTCGCTCCCCCTTACAATACCTATCTAATGTTTTAGAATTCCAAGATTGCAAAGCACCCCTCAGACGATTGCAATAAAACTACTCTCAATTGAGTCTTGCTACTAACAGAAGGTAATTTACTGATACAGTAATGTTTTGTTTACAATGCTCGTAAATACGTTTACCGCAGGTTCTTGAACCGGGGACATTCACCATTTAGGTTGGTTTATTTGATGAGAAATAAAAGTAATTTAGAACTGGTAGTGGATCAATGTCACGTCTCGTTGTCCAGGTTTAGTCCGAAGTTTTGAGAGACACGTAGGGGTCTTCACCTTCTTTTTGCAAAGAAATGGTGGTTGTCAAGGACGTGTTAAAATAAGAAGATATGGGTCATATCCCCTTCTAACTGAAAGAGTTCTTATTACTTAGTAAATAGCGCCTTCAGACCCACCGTCTACGTCGCGAACAGACATTAATCTGTGTACAAGTAGAATCAAACCCCGTGGAGCTCGTGGCTAAATAACAACAGCCGTCGATCATCATACTTAAGCAACGCTTGACGAGGTCGGTCCATGGATGGGTGACAATTTCAACATACGTAGTTACCTCGGTGGGTCTCCCTTGTTTTACCGAAAAGAAATTGCCAAATTATCACTTCCCAAACAAATTTTCGCATAACTTCATTTGCCAAATTATTACTTACCAAACAATCTCTTTACAAATAATTGTTACGAAAACCTATGTTTGGCAAGTGAACGTTTGAACAATAACTTGTTCACCAACTAGTACTTTTACCATTTTTTATCTAGTCAAATATTTCAGTTGGTATAACATATTTTACGCAAAATTAAATAAGCCAAATATTTGGTGTCGTCAGTTTTAAACTTACCATTTCTGTTTAGTCGATTGCGTAGCCAATGACAAAAATTTTGCATCTATATGTTAGTTGCACAGATTATACAAATTAAATTACAATGTGTAAATAAGTGGGTAGTAGGTAAATCATAAATGTCGCGCGATGTGGGTAAGTCATGCAAAACACTATCACTGTGTTTTGTAGCGGAAGTTTATTGAGATTGTTACGATATATTATTTTGTAGATAATTGTTGTTAAAAGTATAACGTAAATAAAGTTTACGATGAGTGAATGTAGTGATGAGTGTGAAATTTTTAAATCTACACGAGGTTGTGTAAAGTTGTTTCGAAACGGATTTACATATGAAAATAATAACAAAGTGAATGATACCTATTATTGGTACTGTGAGTACAGGAAAAATAAATTGTTTAAATGTACTGCATCCCAACAAACTACACTAAAAGATGGGATTCATAAGGTATTAAAGAGCAATGAAATTCACAATCATGAACCAAATCCTGGGAGAAAAATAACCAGTGACCTTATAGAAAAGATCAAAAGTGAGGTTTCATCTGGAACAAAAATATGCAAAATAATACAAAATAACAAAGCAAATGCTCCTTTGGACGTTGTAGATAACTTGCCTTCAACTTCGGCTCTAAAGCAGAGGATGTATCGACTACGAAAAAAACAAGAAGTAACAATAGAACCAACTGATGTACATTTCCAGCTAAATTTATCACAAACATCTATCAAGGGTGTAAATTTCATAATAAAAGATAAAACTTATGATGAAAATAGAAGAATATTGGTAATGTCAACACTAAGTTTAATGACCACTTTAAGTCACAGTTCATACTGGATTTTAGACGGAACCTTTAAAGTGGCACCAAATATCTTTAAACAATTATACACTATACATGGCAATGTATTATCTGATAACAATAAAACATTTCCACTTTGTTTTTGTATGTGTACCAACAAGGATAAACGTACGTATGACTTAATGTTCGAATTAATAATGCAATACGGAAATGAAAATAATATTGACATGACGCCAAAAGTCTGTATATTAGATTTCGAAAAGGCAGCCATTTCAAGCATAAGATCTAACTTTGAAGACGTTTTATTACAAGGGTGCTTTTTCCACTTGGGACAAATTCTAAACAGGTAATAATAATGTTATTATAATTATATTATTTCTCTCGATAGCCTCCTAAAAATAATCTCTTTTTTCCATATTTTTTTCTATATAATCTAGTCGTTTCTGGCGTAGGTGGTCACAGTTTTAACCTAACCTAACCTAACCATTTTTTTTAAATTAATAACCTACTGTAACTAGTTCCATAAATAACCTATTGTCCATAAATTTGACTTGTTTCAGACAAATTCAAGCACATAAGCTTACAAAGAAATACGCAAATGACATCAAATTTAACAAACAAGTAAAATGTTTACTGGCTTTAAGTTATTTGCCAGAAAATGAAATCATTCTATATTTTAACAAGCTAATAGAAGGTATAGAAGATTCTGATTGGAAGCAAATCGCGAATTGGTTTGACGAAAATTATGTTAGCGGATCATGGAACACGCAACCGAAGTATCCACCAAGCTTTTGGAGTTGCCATGTTGTAAACGAAAGACAAATACCTAGAACTTCAAACTCAGCTGAGGCGTGGCATCGTAGAATAAACATTCTCATTGATAAACACCACCCTGGAGTGTATCGCTTAATTAAAGAATTAATAAATGAAGTTTCTTCAAATTTAGCTGACATTGAGATTATACTATCAGGTGAACCGCCACAAAAAAAGAAAAAAAAATATATGGATAAAGACGACAGAATTAATCGAGTTCTGCAACACAAGTCTGAATACTCCGAAATAAATCTGCTAATGTCCATTGCAAAAAATTTAAAATTGTAAGTTACAAATATTTTGTACTAGCTTTTGCTATTTTGTACTCGCGTTAATAAATGATTACCTATATTAAAATAAAATTGCATTTTTAATTATACAATTCCCAAAAAAATCTTATTTTTGCCTTTATATTTTTTGTCATAACAATTCATTTGACTAAACGTTTATTGTCTAAATATTGTTTGCTGTAATAAATCATTTGATTAAAGACCAAAAACCTTAATGACATTATCCTTGGTAACAATCTGCCAAGTAAACATTTGACCAAATGAAAATGTGCGTACTGAAATTATTCCAAATATTACATTGGTATAAAAAAAGGTTGCTAAAATTTGTTTGGGTAATGAAAATTTGGCAAAATCTTTTCGGCAAAACGGCAGGATCCCTACCTCGGTGCCTCGGAAAGAACGTTGAGCCGTTGGTCCCGGCTGTCACTTGAAGATCTTTGACAGTCGTTACGAGTAGTCAGAAGCTTGAGGTGTTACCCAGTTACTGGGTTGTGGAGGTCGGATAGGCAGTCGCTCCATGTAAAACACTGGCACTCAGTTGAACCCGGTTAGGCTGGAAGCCGACCCCAACATAGTTGAGAAAAAGGCTAGGCAGATTAAAGTAGAATCAAACCCGCACAGCAGAGGGATGGTGCAAAGGATTCAATGCGTAGCATAAAGCGAACTTAACAGAAGTCAATAAGTTTGAATCTACCTATCCCACCCACCTCCATTAGTAAGTCCTTAAGAAAAGCCTATACCCAATTATGAACTTATTTCTGATCCTATGATGTTCATGAACATGTAAGCAGAAATAAGTACCTAATAGCCCAGAAGTTAATAGGTACTATTAAGGAAACAGTTTATTGAAACTCACTAACACCAGTGAAAATAAATGGTTATTAATAATTTAAAACACCACGCCCTTTTGAAAATCAGCAGTCAGATATTACAAAATTACCTGAAATTAAATCCAAAACTTACCGGCCGCTTACGGATAAAGTTTCAAACTATTAATTTTTACAATGAACGGTTTGGCCGGAAGCAATCATGTTGAATGGAAGTTTCCATCAGTAAGGTACAGTTTCAATAGTTTCTTTGTGCTTGATAGTTGTAATAACAGCTCGGGGAGTTTGAGCCAAAAGGATAAATTGAGTAAAGTCGAAAGCAGTTGTTCAACACTTTATCGAGTGTTTTATAAGAATACTTCAATTAAGTAAAGATTTTCTTCGTGGTAATAAAACATCGTTTAGGAACGTTGTTTTTTAGTTCGTTCATCTGCCTGGAGACCTAGTTTTTCAGATGAAAAATAAAGAAGAGGCGCGTAAAATAACTGGACGGACGTTCTTTGGTAAAATGTGATTACTTTGTATAAATTGGCTGCTTTTGATCTTCAAGTTTAAGTTTATTAGTACATACAGAACAACAACACAGTACATAGCATATGGAAACAGTGGGTTGTACTACCAGGTTTAAAATTATTGTTAGATTTCCAGGCTCCTAAACTAGGTACGCAGACCAGTATCTTAGGAATCGGACATTTTGCGGCTTCAATGTATATAATACAATACAACCGTGACTTTACTGATTGTTTACAGTTGTTGTTAACACAGCAAATGGAGAGAAAGATTGTGGTTGTGTATCTAGAAGTGTGTGTATGAGTGTAGTTTCTATGAGTGCAGGTTCGTGTGTGTGTGTAAAGTGTTTGTGTTTCATAAGCTTTCTTTCAAGATTGGTTTGATAAAGTTATGATTCTATAGCCAATATATTTTCTGTTTCATCATAATTTAAGGTTAAAATCCATTTTTATTATTTACTATTAGTTTCACGCAAGTTATATCTGTACAACGGAATAGTTCTATTTATTTTATTATACATGCGTGAACTTTGAGCCAACATTTGTCGACTTGTAAATGAAAATCGAAAGGTGCTTGTTTTACATATATGGAAACCGTGGCGTCTTAGCAGGATATTTTTGTCTAATGGAAGGCTGGAGTGTTTCCGCAAGACTGAACAAAGGACATATAGTTGCCTTACTGTGAGAACTTCGGCCTCAAAATATAACTGATCGGTAGGGTAGTCTCAGGTAAGTTATACGTTAGTAAGACTTGTATAGTATACACTGTATACGTTTGATGTATGTGTTTGCAGGAATACTTCTACTATTTTTGTATTATCATATCCTGTTCCACTGCTGGTCAAAGACTTCCCCCAAATCTTTCCAGGTATTATTTACTTGAGCCACTTCTTGCAGTAGGTGTCTAGTTCGTCTCGCCACCTTTTTCTGGGCCCGCCTCAGCAGCGCAGTCCATCCTCACTATATCGTTTGTTTATTATGTAAATTTATTATATATGTACATTGATTTGTCAGTGTTCCAAAAAATATCCTATATTATGCGAATTTTTCATTCTTCTGACCCCATACCGGTCAATTTTCGATACAAAACGGCTGGCGCCCAATACAGTATTAGACTAGAGAGTTATTGCAGGAGACGCTTGCCATCCCATAGATCGCTTAAGCGAACCTTCCCTAGGGTAATTACGTCGCTAGCAAGCAGATTGATGATCAGAGTATAATACGCTCAGTGCAAGAGTTGATGCTGATATTTCAGTCTATCAATTGAATGGACAATCACCTGTCACAATATCTAGACTTTTATAGGAAATAATGGAGACATCCTTAGATTTTTTTGAATAAATTAATATGGAGTGGTGGCTTAGTGGACTTAGCAAAAAAAAAATTACAAATCAAATCAAATCAAATTTATTTATTTGCCAACATAGGTAGGGGTAAAGATGTTATACAAGTTTTATTTTTATGTTCTCTATGCTCTACCGTCATAAGGGCATGCAAAATCTTACACATAAATTACAACCTAGTATCAAAATACAATAAATATTTAATATCAAGCCAAATAACAGGAAATATTACAAAATCATTAAACCATTTAATTTTTAATGTCAAGGAGTATCCAATAGTCAAAATTTAATAAATGTCAGAGTAGATAATGAAATTAATGTCGATAAAATAAATAAAAGTCCAATATACCTAAATAATAATTGAGAGCAGAGTACGTATGTCATCAATATTATCATAAATATTATCTGCCATAAGGATTCCCGTTTAAATACTCCTTCACACTGTAATATGCCTTATCAGTTAGAAATTCCTTTAGCTTCCGCTTAAATATGTGCAAGTTGTCAATATCTGTAATACAACATGGCAATTTATTAAAAATCTTGGATGTCATACAATAAACACTGGAGCCCATTAAATAAGTTCTGCATGATGCAATCTGAATTTTATTTTTATATCTACAACTTCGAAATTTTTCATACATATGCATATTACTTTTGACAAAGACTGATATCTCATAAATGAAGAGACTAGGTAAAGTTAGAATCCTAAGTTTTCTAAAATATGGTTCACAAGAATTTGAATATTTGAAATATATTCGTGTCCTAGATCGAAACGTTTAAAAAAACCGGCCAAGTGCGAGTTGGACTCGCGCACGAAGGCACCGTACCATTATCGCAAAAAAGGGAAAACACACGTTTGTTGTATGGAAGCCCCACTTAAATATTTATTTTATTCGGTTTTTAGTATACGTTTGATGTATGTGTTTGCAGGAATACTTCTACTATTTTTGTATTATCATATCCTGTTCCACTGCTGGTCAAAGACTTCCCCCAAATCTTTCCAGGTATTATTTACTTGAGCCACTTCTTGCAGTAGGTGTCTAGTTCGTCTCGCCACCTTTTTCTGGGCCCGCCTCAGCAGCGCAGTCCATCCTCACTATATCGTTTGTTTATTATGTAAATTTATTATATATGTACATTGATTTGTCAGTGTTCCAAAAAATATCCTATATTATGCGAATTTTTCATTCTTCTGACCCCATACCGGTCAATTTTCGATACAAAACGGCTGGCGCCCAATACAGTATTAGACTAGAGAGTTATTGCAGGAGACGCTTGCCATCCCATAGATCGCTTAAGCGAACCTTCCCTAGGGTAATTACGTCGCTAGCAAGTATACATAACCATATTACTTTTGACAAAGACTGATATCTCATAAATGAAGAGACTAGGTAAAGTTAGAATCCTAAGTTTTCTAAAATATGGTTCACAAGAATTTGAATATTTGAAATATATTCGTGTCCTAGATCGAAACGTTTAAAAAAACCGGCCAAGTGCGAGTTGGACTCGCGCACGAAGGCACCGTACCATTATCGCAAAAAAGGGAAAACACACGTTTGTTGTATGGAAGCCCCACTTAAATATTTATTTTATTCGGTTTTTAGTATCTGTTGTTATAGCGGCAACAGAAATACATCATCTGTGAAAATTTCAACTGTCTAGCTATCACGGTTCATGAGATACAGCCTGGTGACAGACAGACAGAAAGACAGACGGACCGCGGAGTCTTAGTAATAGGGTCCTGTTTTTACCCTTTGGGTACGGAACCTTAAAAACTGTCGTGATTCTGGTAATATCCTGCTTCCTTCTAAATTATAATACTAATTTAATAGATTTGGATGAAATTTAGCAACAGACTTGACCTTGACCTGGATTAGAACACTTTCTTATTCAGCACACAACGATGTTTTCCCAATATTTAGACTTTCACGCGTGTGAAGTCATTAGCAAAAACCAGTTATTCCTAGAACATGATGAACGTGATGTCTTTGTTTACGTTAAACCAGGGTGTGTGCATTGTTCTCTCTATTATTACAAATTCTTAGCCACACTAGCAATACTGTGCTTAATTTTCTGAACCAAAATCTACTCTTTACAAATGTCTAGAAAAAGAACGAGAGTATAAAGAGTGTCATAGTACTTGCAACATTGCATAAAACAAAAGTATAAAAAGTAAGTAATATCAAGTATCTTTCAACGACGAACTCAAACTTCTGTTATGAAGTTTTATAGCCACAAATTGATCGTAAAATATTTATCTACCACTAGCGAGCCGCCCCGGTATTGCTCGAGGTTTTTCCGGGAAAATATTACACATTAGAAAGTACTGCCGTAATTTATTATCTCTTGATGGTAACCACAGGAAATGTCAACACCATAAGAAAAGAATTTTCCTCATCTACAAACGGAATGATTTCGACGTTAAGTACCCAATTATGACTACAGTCCTACTGGTTAGACTGCCGATGATAACGATTATTATTATTCGAATAACATTATTTTGGTTTTAGTCTGTAGCCTATACGGAAAATTTTGATGTCAATAAGTCGACCTGAAACTGAGATGTAATAAGGTGGACCTGAAACTTCAACGTATTCGAATTAATTTTGTTTAAGAAGTAGGCGGCAGGCCAATTTAGCACAACACCTACAAGACTATCAAAACCACTTCAGTAGATGTATATACGACCTCTATTTATCACAACACCTACAAGACTATAAAAAAAACACTTCAGTAGATATATATACGACCTCTAATTAGCACAACACCTACAAGACTATCATAAACACTTCAGTAGATGTATATACGACCTCTATTAAGCACAACACCTACAAGACTGTCACAAAAACTTTCTTTTTTTTTTTAAATCTTATTTTATTTAGGGGCTTTTATCAAAGACATGTCAGCCCCATCGTGCCCTTTTACATAAAATTCTTACATTATTTACTTCTACATTACATTTTATATAACATTACTAGTTAATGAATCTTAATTATTCGCGAAGGACCATAATTAAATGGCAAACTTTTTAATTATCTCCGAAGCTGGTACAGATAAGATGGATTGGATTATGCCTACATCCAATTTATTTATTTTTGAATCTTTTATGAATAACTCGCGTTCTACTCCGTTCCGAGCACACTCCATCAGCAAATGTTGCACGTCCTCGATTTGATTGCAAACTGTGCAATTAGGAGAATCGGCCTTTTTCATAAGAAATGCGAATTTTGCCGATGGATAGTGCCCCGAACGGAGTCTTAATATCAATTTAACGTTATTTCTACCTAATTTAGTATCTTCGAACCAGGGTACACGAGATGGCAGGCCTTGAATGCTTTTGTACCAAATGCCTTTGTCCAGAGACATTTTGAAAAAAAATTGTTTCCAGGAATTAAAGCACGCTGATTTAAATTTGGTATTATATTCCCAATAATCAGGTATATAATTAATTATACATCCGTCCTCTACCGCTGATTTGGATATTTGGTCAGCCTCCTCGTTACCACCTAGTCCAATATGTGCTGGAACCCATTGCAATCTACATTCTATATTATTGTTTTTAAGTATAATTATAAGTTTTAAAATATGATACGCTATCGATGTACCTCTGCTATAGCCAGAGGCGCATCGAGCGATATGTTGGAGTGCGCTTTTGCTATCTGAAAAAATTACTACTTTATTTAAATTTTGATTCAAGACATAATTAACTGCTTTGTAAATTGCTATGAGCTCCAGCGACATAATTGATATATCACATATAATCTTATATCCAAGTCTATTCCCTAAACTCTGGTCAAATAACCTTGCTCCTTGTCCATGAGCACTCTTAGATGCGTCAGTGTAAATTTTATGCCATCCGAAATATGTTATGTTCAGTTCTGCTACAATTTCACTCAGTAACACATTTGGGTTATAATTACGTTTAGCAGAGCTTAAACTTTTGAGTTCAATTTAAATGATATTTTTTTGAATATAGGAGGTCCAGATTTCTAAACTAAACATTTTAAGATAATCTGATGCTGTAATTTCTAAGTGTCTAACGTCATTGTATACCTTCACAAGTAATGGTATTTTTTTGTTTTGCCAATAAGAGGTACGACAATAATCGCTCAACTCGGATATAAGATCAATTGTGACATTATTTGACCACGATCGACTTTTTAGACAGTATTTGTATGCTAAATATTCCCTTCTTATAAACAAAGGTGAGATACATAAATCTGATTCCATAACGTGAATAGGGGAGCTTTTAATGTAACCCCCTATTATTCGTAGGGCCACAACACCACTTCAGTCGATGTATATACGACCTCTATTAAGCACAACACCTACAAGACTATCAAAAACACGTCAGTAGATATATATACGACCTCTATTTAGCACAACACCTACAAGACTATAAAAAACACTTTAGTAGATGTATATACGACCTCTATTTAGCACAACACCTACAAGACTATCATAAACACTTCAGTAGATGTATATGACCACTATTAAGCACAACACCTACAAGACTATCAAAGACACTTTAGTAGATATATATAAGACCTGTATTTAGCACAACACCTACAAGAATATCAAAAACACGTCAGTAGATGTATATACGACCTCTATTTAGCACAACACCTACAAGACTATCACAAACACTTCAGTAGATGTATATACGACCTCTATAATTTTAATACTATGCGTAAACAAACACACAGTCCCCACGAAGTCTATACACATTGCTTTATCATTCCCCCAAAGAATAAAAATGCAAGTTATAAAATAGCAGTATAATTATGCAGCGGTAAATGTTAGTGGTAGCCGTCTATTGCGGGACAATGACCGCGATGGGAATCAATGAAAATGCTATTTCATGTCCCCTAAGGGTGCAGTTTCCCTACCTACGGATTTCCGTAGATACATATAACTGTTTGTAGGTTTTGTTGACATGACTCCCCGGATATTGTTTGGGGCTTTCGCTGTAATCTGAGTATGTAATTTGGAAACTTGCTTTGTTCAATTCGGGTTCGTTTGTGTTTCACTGTGCCCGTATGTTTGTCAAAAATAGAGGCTTGCTGTCTGACATCGAATAAATTTTGAGTGCTGGATAAAAAATGGTACAAGTAAATGTGTGCTCCTGTTTTTAGAATGTAGGTAAATATGGCTACAAAGGCGTATACATAATTTGAATTAAACACAAAATGCTTCTTATGAAATGACACTAGATAACATACTTACATATGAAATCTATACTTATGTCCTATTACACTGATTAATTATTATTGTAAAAGAGATGTGTAACTTTAGTTTTTGGTGTACAATAAAGTATATTCTATTCTATTCTATTCTATTAAACATTCACATTAAATATTTAACTTCAACAAAATGTTTATAGGCATCACCATAGCGCCACCGACAGATGGCGTTAGTTTTAACAAATTTGAACGAAACACGACCTTTCCCGACTGGAAGATATAACATGACCTACGACTGTCTAATAATAGTAGTTTATGAAACTGTTGCATAATGAGGGGTATTAAAACATGAGTGTGTGTTTAAAAACCTCGCCTACGGCTCGGTTTTTAATAGCTTTCACACGAATGTTTTAATACCTAGTTATGTGCAGTTTCATACACTACTTTATCTACACTCATAAATTGGGATTGAACCTACTAAATACCTCTTTTTGCATTTTCCATGCCATAAAATCGTGAAAGCATTTGTCATATACTTTTCTCGACTTTGCTGGTAATAAATTAAGAGTAATTTCCTTCGCCGCATCTAAAATATCGGGCGGAGTCAAATTTTCTTCACATTCACTGATATCAGACATTTCACACACAATAATTTAAATAACTCATGAAATTCAGTACAGCAAAACTTGCAAAACGTATGAATGGCGCCAAAACCCAGCACATCACCGCATTAACCGCACATGCGCTAAGGCTTAGCACGCACTGCGATCTTTATTCGCGCGATTTTTTCCGCCCATTCTGCGACCTATGTAATTGTATGAAGTTGTTCGCATCGGTAACGAAATCGTGCGGAAATAATTCCGCAAGAAATCCGTGTTTTGCCACAGAATCCACCGCACCACGGCGCGAATTTTATTCGCCCGAATATTTTGAGCTCTATGAACAGGTAGAAGGAAACAAAATTCGCGCGAATAAAAATCACAGTGCGTGCTATGTCTAAAGCGGGCATTGTCATAGACAATTTAAAATTGGAATCAAATCTTTTTATAATAGGTACTATAAAATGGCATTACAAAAAAAATATTGATGGAAACTCCATAATGATTAACTTCTTGGATTTGTCCTGTATCGTAATAGAAAAATAGTATATTATGCAACTAGTGAATAAAAGATGGATTTAATCCGAGGGCCGTGGATGAATCACAAGTAAGTGAAGGATTCTAACGACTGAATCACGACCGTAGGGAGGGATTCATGATAATTGAATCACGAGCATAGCGAGTGATTCAAGTGTTAGAATCATGAACGACGCGAGTGATTCATGGCCCTCGATATAAATCCGTTTTATTCAAGAGTTGCATACTATATTTTATACTATGACTACGAGAAAAAGAAAGATTGAAGCGAAAAGCACAAGGAATAATAATAAATAAATGGTTTATTACCTTCAAAATTTACAAATAAAATGTGAAACCCTGACCCCTGAGCTAGGCAACAACACTTGTTTTCAATCTCTATCTCTAACTCTATCTCTAACTCTATCTCTAACTCTATCTCTAACTCTATCTCTATCTCTATCTCTATCTCTATCTCTATCTCTAACTCTATCTCTATCTCTATCTCTATCTCTATCTCTAACTCTAACTCTATCTCTATCTCTAACTCTATCTCTAACTCTATCTCTAACTCTATCTCTAACTCTATCTCTAACTCTATCTCTAACTCTATCTCTAACTCTATCTCTAACTCTATCTCTAACTCTATCTCTAACTCTATCTCTAACTCTATCTCTAACTCTATCTCTAACTCTATCTCTAACTCTATCTCTAACTCTATCTCTAACTCTATCTCTAACTCTATCTCTAACTCTATCTCTAACTCTATCTCTAACTCTATCTCTAACTCTATCTCTAACTCTATCTCTAACTCTATCTCTAACTCTATCTCTAACTCTATCTCTAACTCTATCTCTAACTCTATCTCTAACTCTATCTCTAACTCTATCTCTAACTCTATCTCTAACTCTATCTCTAACTCTATCTCTAACTCTATCTCTATCTCTAACTCTATCTCTAACTCTATCTCTAACTCTATCTCTAACTCTGTCTCTAACTCTGTCTCTAACTCTGTCTCTAACTCTATCTCTAACTCTATCTCTAACTCTATCTCTAACTCTATCTCTAACTCTATCTCTAACTCTATCTCTAACTCTATCTCTAACTCTATCTCTAACTCTATCTCTAAGATTAAAAGTGCTTTTTATTCACTGTTTTCAGTGAATAAAATAAGCTTTTTAGAGTGGGCATGGTATAATAGTAGTTTATGAAACTGTTGCATAATGAGGGGTATTAAAACATGAGTGTGTGTTTAAAAACCGAGCCGTAGGCGAGGTTTTTAATAGCTTTCACACGAATGTTTTAATACCTAGTTATGTGCAGTTTCATACACTACTTTATCTACACTCATAAATTGGGATTGAACCTACTAAATACCTCTTTTTGCATTTTCCATGCCATAAAATCGTGATAGCATTTGTCATATACTTTTCTCGACTTTGCTGGTAATAAATTAAGAGTAATTTCCTTCGCCGCATCTAAAATATCGGGCGGAGTCAAATTTTCTTCACATTCACTGATATCAGACATTTCACACACAATAATTTAAATAACTCATGAAATTCAGTACAGCAAGCAAAACTTGCAAAACGTATGAATGGCGCCAAAACCCAGCACATCACCGCACCGCGCATGCGCTAAGGCTTAGCACGCACTGCAATCTTTATTAGCGCGATTTTTTTCCGCCCAGTCTGCGACCTATCTAATTGTATGAAGTTGTTCGCATCGGTAACGAAATCGTGCGGAAATAATTCCGCAAGAAATCCGTGTTTTGCCACAGAATCCACCGCACCACGGCGCGAATTTTATTCGCCCGAATATTTTGAGCTCTATGAACAGTTAGAAGGAAACAAAATTCGCGCGAATAAAAATCACAGTGCGTGCTATGTCTAAAGCGGGCTTTGTCATAGACAATTTAAAATTGGAATCAAATCTTTTTATAATAGATACTATAAAATGGCATTACAAAAAAAATATTGATGGAATCTCCTTAGTGATTAACTTCTTGGATTTGTCCTGTATCGTAATAGAAAAAAAATTGTTTTATAGCATTATTTTGTTAGAGAAATAGTGTTATAATAAGATTCTATTTTTAAATTTCGGTATTGTGTTTATAAAGTATGCCAATATAAACTCGTTTTGAATTTTATAATTCGAATATTACGATATGAGAGTAGATAAAATTGTTTTATAGCATTATTTTGTTAGAGAAATAGTGTTATAATAAGATTCTATTTTTAAATTTCGGTATTGAGTTTATAAAGTATGCCAATATAAACTCGTTTTGAATTTTATAATTCAAATATTACGATATGAGAGTAGATAAAACAGTTTATTTAGTAAGTGAACGTGTTCTCTCGCCTTCTCGACATCAACAAAACTTGGATGTTTGTGGCTTAGCACCTAGAACCATAACAATTAATCTCCAAACGCGTATACTGCGACACGCATCTCCTATATGTTGCAAACAATAACGCCACACTTCAATCTAGCCATCGTCATGAGCAGTCAATACACTATAATGAAATGCCCAGCTACGTAGATTGCGTCCAATATGCCCTGTAGGGGTGCACGAAGCACATACGAATAGCACAACATGACCATTACTACCAGACCTCTTATTTCACACCTCAGCATCCCTCACAATAGCTAGTTTACTCAACTCGACGGGAACGATGCAGGTCTTGTGATTCTGGTCGAGTATCATAGATGTATTTCATGCAATTTCTTGCGCCTGGAGGCAACGAAATGTCATGCGGGATGCTTCGTGTTATATCGATGGCAATAATGTAGCCCCCTAAGCGGGTTCGTCGAATGAATATAAAGAGCGAATGAAGTAATAACACAAGTTGCTGGAAAAAGTTGAGTCAGGTTGTCAAGTTAGAGATATTTATGATATATTGTGTTACTTTCAGTGGTTTTATGAAAAGCTTACTTGCTGTTTTTATTTTGGTCTATATTATAAAAATCCGAGTAAAGAATTTCACGATAGAAATAGTACAAAACTAGTGCTTTATAAAAAACTTTTCTCGATTCCATTTCACACGAACTCACGATTCAGTTGAAAATTTCGCCACAACTATAAATTCGCGTTCTTTTCAAACTAAAATAATTCTCTTTTTGGGCTATCCACATAAGTTTTCACCGCTGGGCGAGTGATCACGTAGCAAAAAAAAGTTTTCAAAGTTCCGTAAAAAGTTTTGGAGACTCAATCCTCTGCGGGCTACCAAAACAAACACAAACTTTAGAATTAAAGGACATGTCTGGTGTGTTAAAACCTCGGCTTATTTGCACTGGACATCTCTTTTTTATTTATTTGTTGCCAACTTTTGGCTACGAATTTGTGGGGTGAACTTGTGGTCGAACAACTTACCTCTTGATGCGTATAAGTGAATACGGGTAAAGTTTATGACGAATTTATAGGTCTTTTTTCCCGACTACGGCGAAGAAAAAAGGAGGGTTATGTTTTTAACCGGTGGTAGCGCCATCTCTTGTAAATGTCATAAATCAATGACCGAAAACACATAGACAAACGCATTTGAGATTTCGCGGGCGATCGATATCTTAATTATCTCGTTCCTTCCTCATTCCTTTTCCCTTTATGTACGCCTTAATGACAGGTCGCCAGAACGAACCGAAACTTCAACGTGAACGGGCCTCGTATCTCAACCGCCAGCTTTCCAAGCCACCTGGCTGGAGACTGATGCATCTAATTAGTTAGATTGCAGAGAACCTTGTGAACCGTGTCTATTAACCCGCCTCGCGGATATAAAACAATTGTGTGAAGTGTGTGGATCCTGAAGGTCGCCAGTTTGGAGTAGAAGAACACCAGCTCGCTGCCACACGTGGGCTGGCATCGACCACTACAAGGTAAGGCGTACTACTTCCCTCATTTCCATACTAGATCGCCCGAATTGATCCGTGAATATTTTCCCGCTTATTTTCAACGCACTATTGCCAGAACCCTTCAAATACAGTCCACTTTTCATAATAGACACAAGGATGAAGAGGTTTCTCAAACCGCTATAACATTTTTGGTCCTTCGTAGCCCGATATATTACTATAATATATCCATTTTCCTTTATTTCTTACGTAGGAATCAATCATAAATTCCTACTAGGGTCGTGGCACCTAGCCGCCTACCCACATAATCAAGTTGTAAACCCAATACGTGGTTCCATCAACGCCGCTATAGCAGGTTCATAATTACGTATCTGCTATTATTAAAAATAATTCTTATTTAAAACTAACTTGTCGTATTGTAAATTTCCATATTTCAAGCGTCTTTTAGTTTAACCGCCCTTATAGGAATCACCTACCTCCAATTATAAAGTGTTAGGAATAAGTTACTTTCCGAATACCGCGGGGTAGACATTCATTCTATAAGAGAAAAATAAAATAGGTGTACTACTTGTAGGTACCTACGCAGTATAAATATCATAACTTTACCGAATACGTTTAGACGATTGCGGGCTATAAGTTGCATATTTATACCTATTCATTTATCTTAAACAATATTCAAACTTAACAATAAAACTGGTTAGGATAGTAATGCTATTAACATTTTGTACTATATAATTACTTTGGTTAGTGGGTACTACGAAAAAACTTATTTCGTTACTACGCAAATATTGCGAAACCCGTTGTCACAGTACAGTCACAATCAGTAATATTACTTTTCTACATATAGTTGTTCGTTTAAATAATTACCGTACATTGTTTTGTTTGTGTGGTTATTTGTAACTACATAACATAACAATGCCGCGTGATGCGAAAGCAATCGCTTCTTCGGAAGATCAACAGTTAGTGATTTTAGAAGCTAAGCGTAATATACTTTTCGAGCGTATTCAGTCAATTTATGATCGTTCTAAAGTCGCTAATACTTCCGAATCGGTGAGAGAAGGCTTTCTCAGTTCTTGTGTAACAGTAGATGATATTCGAACGGACTTTCATAGATTATTGGATGATTATAATGCTAGGTTACTGGCTGTATATCCCGATGCGAAGCCTAGCTATCAAGCCTACGCCTCATTCGAGGATATGTATTGTTCCGTGAAACGTGTGATGTCTCAATTGGAAGATAAGCCGTCCGGGAGGCACAGTATGAGTGATTCCGCAACATGTAGACCAAGGTTGCCGCCAATCGAACTCATGTCGTTCGACGGTGATATACGAAACTGGCCATTATTTTATGCAAGTTTTAAATCTACAGTTCATGACAATAAGTCGCTGACGGATGCAGACAGGTTGTACTATTTAATAGGTAAGCTGTCGCCGAAGGCACAGTCTGTGTTCGCGGGAGTCACACCGTGTGCTGAGAATTACCAAGTCATGTTCCAGGCACTCCTCGATAGGTACCAGGATATTCGTGTCCTCGCGTCTACCTACTTGGATCAAGCTTTAAATCTTAAATTATCCGGTCCTGCGTCTGTTTCGAATTACCAGCTATTCGTGGACAAGTTCATCACCGCAATTAATTCCCTAAAGAATCTAAAATTAGTTGACCTTCTGGATTTCATTTTATTGCACCTCGCAATGAAAAAGTTTGACACTGAAACTATTCGCGCTTTCGAGATGACAGAACGTAATAGTAAGATTCCCACTCTAGATAGTTTTGTCAGCTTCATCAATGATCAGTGTCGGATATTCCGTAATACCCAACCACCCTTAGCTAACAATAATAAGCCTAATAGTTCGGACAATTCACATAAGTCTAATAAATCGCGTAGTTTTAATAATAAAATGACCGCTCCTAATCCACAATCCTATGTAGCTTGCTCTGAGTTAAATAATTCAAACAAGTGTCTGTGCGAAGCATATATCCATGAACACTTATATAAATGTCCCGCTTTTGATAATTTGACTCCGACAGCTCGTTTCAAATGTGTGAAAGACAACAATGCTTGTGTCAATTGTTTGAGTATTAAACATAAAACGGTTAACTGTTCTTCTAAATTAAAGTGTCGCACATGTAATCAACGTCATCATACATTGTTACATTTTAATAAAAACCCGCAATTATCAACTGTAGTGACGTCACAGCCGAATCCGGTCCCAACGCTTATGCCGACAGTACCTTCTATTACCTCACAGTCTGAGGTATCGTTGTGTACGACCTCTGTCGCTGGCGCCGCTCGATCGCGTTCGATTGACGCTCGGTGCGTTGCGGCGTCGCCGTCGGCGAGAGATAGCCCGCAATGTACGGCGTATACAACCGTTCTGCTCGCTACTGCTCAAGTCGTAATTTACGATGTAAATGATAAGCCGCACATAATACGTTGTTTACTAGATAGCGCATCTCAAAGTAATTTTATTACTTCTGAATGTTTTAAGCGTCTAGGACTTTGGAAGAACTTTCATACTTCTAATTTAATAGTTAAAGGAATCGGTGGGTCGGAAAAACCAGTTAAAGGTTCCGTAGATATTAAATTATATTCTCGTTTTAGTAATGATATTAATTTTAACGTTTCTTCGCTTATTGTTGAACGTATTACGGAGACATTGCCGACCGCTCTCGTCGATGTCTCTAAACTTACACATCTCAAAACATTACCGCTCGCAGACTCGAAATTTGCGGAGCCGAGCGGTATCGATGTTTTGATTGGTGCTGCTATATTCCCGCGCTTGCTTTTGCCTAACATAGTGCATAGCGAGCAATATAATATACCTCCCGCTATTGAAACTGTGTTGGGGTATGTGGTTATGGGTTCCGTACCTACGGCACATACTTCACACTGTACGAGTACAACTTCATGTTGTTCTGTTCTTCAAGATCCCAGTTTAGATTCGCTTCTCAAGCGATTCTGGGAGCTTGAAGAAATTTCCGCCTCGCCCTCGCAGAGCCGTAAGGATCTCGAGTGCGAAGAACATTTTCGCGCTACCACTGTTCGCGATGACAGTGGTAGATATATTGTGTCGCTGCCATTTTGCGACGACCCTTATTCGCTAGGCGACTCATACGCTGCCGCACTTCGGCGTTTTCATTGTTTGGAGCGCAAACTTGATGCGTCCTTAGGGTTACGCAGCGCTTACAATGACGTCATGTCGGACTACATAAATAAGGGATATTTGAGTCCGGTTTTAAAAGATGACAACGTTTCTAATCTGTCATATTACATTCCGCATCACGGTGTCGTTCGCGAAGATAAGACTTCCACTAAACTTCGCGTGGTTTTAGACGCTAGTAGTCAAACTACATCGGGACAGTCGATCAATGACATTCTACATGCAGGCCCCAATCTACAGGGTGATTTATTTAATATTATAATTCGTTTTCGACTCTTTCAAATAGCCCTGTCTGCTGATTGCCGCCAAATGTTTCTCAATGTCGGCGTTCGTGAATCGGACCGTAGATTTCAACGCATCTTTTACAGATTCAGTAAACATGAACCTATAATGGTCTACCAATTTAATCGTGTTTGCTTCGGATTTAAGTCTAGTCCATATCACGCGTTACGTGTAGTCCGCCAGTTAGTCGCTGATGAAGGCGATAATTTCCCTGCAGCGTCTGCTGCTGCTTCTTCCGCCCTATATATGGATGACATTGCCTGTAGTGTCATGTCCATACCGCAAGCAATTTCGCTTTGTGATGAGCTTATTCAGCTCTTCAAGCGAGGCCAGTTCGACCTTGTCAAATGGACAAGTAACTCGAAAGAGGTTCTCGCACACATACCTGATACTCATAAGGCTTCGCCCGATATCGAGTATGAGAAGTCTATACCGCATAAGGTCCTGGGTTTACGCTGGGACAAGTCTTGTGATAGTTTCCGCTTTGACGTCACCACACCAGATGATAAATGTACTAAGCGAACCATGCTTTCCACAGTGGCTCGGCTATGGGACTTAATGGGTTTTGTCGCCCCCACTATTCTGTACGCTAAGCTCTTAATTAAGGAACTTTGGCTAGCAAAGTGTGACTGGGACGACATACCACCTGAACATATAGTCACCGCTTGGAAGCAGTTTTGTACTGAGCTTTCTACGCTTAATGAAATTATTATCCCGCGTCATCTGGGGTTGGTCGACGGATGCACCATGAATTTAGTAGGTTTCGCTGACGCCAGCGAGCGTGCTTACGGTGGAGTCGTATACATGCAAATATACAATGGTTATAACTACTCCGTGCAGTTAGTGCGAGGTCTAAAGTCTCACCTGTGAAAACCATTTCGGTGGCTAGACTAGAGTTGTGCGCGGCCCTACTGTTGTCTAAGTTGCTTCGCAAGGTACAAGACACAATATCGCCCCACTACCGCATCCATAAGGTATACGCGTTTACTGACTCTAAAGTAGTGTTCGCCTGGATAAATTCCTCACCGCACCGCTGGCAAACTTTTGTTGCCAATCGGGTTACTAAGCTGATAGAGCTTATACCCGCTAATTGTTTCAACCATGTCGCAGGTACTGAGAACCCCGCTGATTGTCTGTCTCGTGGTGTCACGCCAGCTAAGCTCTTGCAGCATCCATTGTGGTATCGTGGACCATCGTGGGTTTCTCATGACCCAGCTGAGTGGCCCATACATACTTTCGAACACAATGCACTGCATGAGGGCGTACCCGAACAGAAATCAGTCGCTCATGCCGTGGTTTCTGAGGTTACGGAATCACCAATTTACGCGCTAGCACTACGTGTTTCGTCGTGGTCTAAGTTGCTACGCGCTATTGTTTACGTCTATAAGTTTTTAAGACAACTGCCTAGTGCACGTACTGTATCAAGCTCTGATCTGAAATATGCAGAAATTAAATTGCTGCGAGCTGTACAGGATGTTCATTTCCGTAACGATATTTTAAATAAACCATGTACTCCCGCCATCCATAAGCTTAAGCCGTTTCTCGATGAGCACGGCATCATACGAGTTGGTGGTCGTCTCACAAATTCGGACGAACCCTACGAATATAAACATCCCTGTATTCTACCACGTCATGACCATATTGTTGATCTTCTTGTTGACTTTTGTCACAAGAAACATCTTCATGCCGGTCCGGAGTTGCTTATGTCCTTACTCAGGCATAATTATTGGATTTTAGCTGCACGTCGAATAATTCGTCACAGAATCCACAACTGTAACACTTGCTTTAAGTTCCGCCCGCGTCCTATTCTTCCACTTATGGCAGATCTACCTAGCCAGCGTGTTAACCAAGTCGACAAGGCGTTCACTCACACCGGCTGTGACTATGCAGGCCCGCTGCAGTATACACGATTTCGTGGTCGAGGTGTTAAGAGCCGTAAGGCTTGGCTGTGCATTTTTACGTGTTTGACGACGCGTGCCACGCACATTGAAGTGGCTACAGATTTAAGTGCAGTGACTTTCCTTGCAGCCTTAAAACGCTTTCTTTCGCGACGCGGTCCTATTAAATGCTTATATACCGATAACGGTACTTGTTTCGTAGGTGCAAGTTCTTATTTACGCGACCTTCACAAATTTCTTAAAGATTTTCGTCCTCATCTTGAGGAAGAACTTTCCTTCAATCATATAGATTGGAAGTTTATTCCGCCTGCTTCCCCACATTTTGGAGGATGTTGGGAAAGTATGGTTAAGGTAGTTAAAACTCACCTTTTTAAAGTTATAGGTCAACAAATCCTCTCCTACGAGGAACTTATAACTGTCCTTAGTCAAGTTGAGGCTCTAGTTAATTCGCGGCCACTTACTGCTTTGAGTAGTGACCCTACTGAACCATCAGCACTGACCCCTGCGCATTTCTTGCACACCGCGCCATTGTTGTCCCTTCCCGCTCCTGAAGCAGACTCGCTCAGCTTGCTTCAGCGACATACTCTACTTGACAAACTGGTGCAGTCGTTCTGGCAGCGCTGGCGTTCAGAATACTTACATCAACTTTAGGCTAGATCCAAATGGAATAGTCCTGCACCTTCTATACAAGAGGGTACTATTGTAGTTATCATTACTGATAACTCTCCGCCCCTTTCATGGCCGTTAGGCATTATTGATAAATTGCATACCTCCAAGGACGGTACAACCCGTGTTGTTACTGTGAAAACCGCAAAGGGTAGCTATGTGCGCCCTGTTGTGCGTCTGTGTCCATTACCGACTCAATAAGGCCTGGCTTGATAGTTAGGTCTCTTAGTTTTAGTTAGTTAGCGACGCAACATAATTTTCTATTAAAATTTAACTATTGGTATGCAACTTAATGTATTATGCAACTCGCAGTATTTATCTTAAATCTTAATAATTGAAATGTAAAAATCCGCATCTTAGTCCGTATTGCTGAATAGGTATACGGTAGTACACCTCATAGGGCTAAGTTTAATTTTCATTAAAGGTGACCCTTTAAGGCCGGGAAAATGGTAGCGCCATCTCTTGTAAATGTCATAAATCAATGACCGAAAACACATAGACAAACGCATTTGAGATTTCGCGGGCGATCGATATCTTAATTATCTCGTTCCTTCCTCATTCCTTTTCCCTTTATGTACGCCTTAATGACAGGTCGCCAGAACGAACCGAAACTTCAACGTGAACGGGCCTCGTATCTCAACCGCCAGCTTTCCAAGCCACCTGGCTGGAGACTGATGCATCTAATTAGTTAGATTGCAGAGAACCTTGTGAACCGTGTCTATTAACCCGCCTCGCGGATATAAAACAATTGTGTGAAGTGTGTGGATCCTGAAGGTCGCCAGTTTGGAGTAGAAGAACACCAGCTCGCTGCCACACGTGGGCTGGCATCGACCACTACAAGGTAAGGCGTACTACTTCCCTCATTTCCATACTAGATCGCCCGAATTGATCCGTGAATATTTTCCCGCTTATTTTCAACGCACTATTGCCAGAATCCTTCAAATACAGTCCACTTTTCATAATAGACACAAGGATGAAGAGGTTTCTCAAACCGCTATAACAACCGGTATGTGAGTATGTTCATCTGTTCCATCATAGCTTCTAAACTATTTATCATAATTTGACAAATGAGGTGTTGTTGAAAGCATCTTGTTTATCTGTTGGTTATAGGCTATGTGACGTCACATTACATTGAATATGGCTCTCTTTAGGGAGCACGAAGACAAGAACAATTACAAATTACAGAACATTGTATGTGCCCAATTATCTTTAACAAAATACCCGATGAAATTAAAAACGACTCCATTCCACTTTTAAAAAGAAATTGTCAGTCTTTTTAATTGATAAATGTTATTACTCCATTTGTGAATTTTTAATGATAAAACTTTGTAGTTTACATTGTAATTAATTTTTTGACATTACTGTATTTTATGGTAAATTCTTTTATTTTGTTTTTTTTTTTTGCTATTTTGATATTTGAATAATTTTACACAGATATGACATATATTGATTGTATGTGACATTTGTTTTATTTTTGACACTTTATTTAATTTTACGTTGATTTGACATAAGCCTATTGATTCTATTAGACATTTTGTTGATATTATGACATTATTAATACTTTCCTGCATTCTTAACTATTGTGTTTAAATTTCATTGTTATAATTGATTATTATTATTGTGATATGAATATTTTTTAATTATTGTATTTAAATGGCGATTTTTGTAATGATAACTTTAATGTTCTTTACTGTATTATGCTGCGAGTCATTCTATGTTTTACTGCTTTAAAAATATTGGTGTCTGTAATTACATTAAATTAAACAATTCTGCATGCCGTGAGGCAAAATGTATCGGGACTGTTCTACAAACAAACAATATCTAATCTGTATACCTACAGTTAGCTAATAAACAATTTCATTTTATTTCAACAAAAAAAAACCCTCCACCCCATTAACTATAGTATCATTGAACAGGGATTTTCAAATGCAGGGCGGATTTCATACATCATATTTTTGTGAAGCGTACCGTTTGCAAGGTATCCACGGTTATCCTCTACGGAATAGTTTTTATATAACAATTTCAGATAAGAATACTTTCTTGTTTCATACTTTTGAGAGTGTGATATTTCAGTAGTCGGGTTTTCATTTAAGTATAATATTATAAAATGATTAGGTCTTAAGGTTGGTTTCTGAATTGCGTATTTCGAGTGAAGCACGTGTCAAACCCTACTTTAATGCGAGACAAGTTTATATGCAGGTTTAACAAAACCTCGACTTCAAAAACTTAGTTCAAAAATCGACAGTATATGTTGATTTCTTTAGTAGGCCCCATAGCCAGGCAATGAAATACTAGGATCGACTACTACCATCCAGGACTGTAAAATCTAATCATTTAGAACAAGATTATTTTGTGAAGAGACTTTATAACTGGTTAGCCGTAAGATCATCTCAACATTACTAATTTCAAAAATAGGAATTACAAACATGGATTTATTATTTGGGACAATCCCACCGCACTCTTCCCAAACCACTGCAACTCCTGAAAGCCAGAATCAACAATGGCGACCACCGGGAAAGCGAGGCAATGAAGCTCGACGAAGTCTCGGAGAATTAATTTAAGTGTCTTGGATCCCACAACGAAATTTATAAGAAAACAAAAAATACAAATTTCCACTTCCTTCCGTATCAAGCAGGATATTGAACAAACAAGGCCAATAAGCATAAAGGGTCGTTTACAACTGGGATAAGCCCAGTTGCCTAGCACCACGGATAAAAATTAGCATTAATATTAATGGGTCCTAACATTGTGAGCTGTTCTATTGATTGTTATGGATTGATTATAGCAGAAAAGTATTTTTTTAGTTATTATGTACTATTATATTAAAATCAATGCATTTTCCTCAGCTGCGCCTACTATTTTCTTCCCACACAGTGTAAACGTGCTCTAGAAGGTTATTGCTCTAACTTTCAATCCCTTGCGACGTGATGTGACTATGATCTTTGTTTTATTTCAACATAAGTATAGTTCTAAATCGCTATCGAAAGGCCGTCAATCCAAAAAGATAAAAAAACTACACGCATTACTGGTATACTAAGAAAAAGTTTCGAGACGGCTTTGTGAATATTTTCGACAAGAATATTTTTTTAGCACATACATCGATCCTGTACTCCCAAAGTAATAGTTGTAGGCTTTAAAGGCTGTAGGCACAGGTAGAGGTGCACAATTATATTCCCTTTCCATTCGCCAGTCAATTTTGAGTCATGGAACGCCAAGCCTTAAAAGGGGCGATAATTGCCATTAGCCGGACGAAACTCGATACTCGGGACTGCTACAAAAAACCCAATAGGAACTTTTCTGGGAATCAAATCATCATACTTAGCAATGCACTACTAGACTCAACGCAGACACTAATAAGTAAAAATAAAACTACAATATAAAAGTAAATTCAGATAAATCACTTTGTTGTAGATTAGGTCATAGGTTGCAGTTGTAATTAATTGTAGGTATTTAAATTTATCTTATCCAACAAAACAACACATGCACCAGTGGAAATTTCTTGCAGCTGGTGATTTAAATAGATTGCGCAAGAACAATAAAATTCTTATTATTATGTGGTCAGCTTACGGTCAAAATAAGTGAAGACTACACACGTTACTCCAAGCTTGATAGGCCTGCATGAACTAACATGATGAGTGATGACATGATTTTGTGCAAAATCTTTTTGAAGCAAGCAAACATTCGTTAGGTAAGTATAACGAAAGTCACCGAAAACGATTGTACTTGCATGCTAAACAAGCTACAAAAACGATGGTGTAATTTTTTGAATGTTGAATATGGATTGCCTAGTTGGTCTAGCGCTGGAAAGTGCACATAGGTCCGGTTCAATTCCCAGGTTGGACCAAGGCCTCGTGTCCGGAGACGCGGGGTAATGCGCGTCGCGTTGGTGGTGCGGACTGCACTTAATTCAATTGTGCGTTGAATGTGTTGTGGTGTTTACGGAGAAGCGATGGCGTTTGCACAGAAGAGAAGAGACGTGAGACGCCACGCTGTACCCGAGGCGCGACTCTTTGTGTATCCGTAAACGAGGCATTAGAGTGGTTACGCACTACACATCGTGTCCGTGATTTGAGTTTCGAATTCTTTTCGAATTGAAAACGGAAAACGTTCTGAATTATGACGGATAAAGTTCGGATATAATGCGTAAGCTTCTCTACAAGAAGTTCTACGGCTACTTTGGAACCGAAATTTATCGGATTCGGATCGGATGCAGTGCGTAACCGCCCTTAGTGTTTTTGAGTTTTATATCTGAAATTTGCCAGTAGAAGATGAGTGTCTGAATTTGGTTAAATATACACTTATTTATGGGCTTAATGTTGATAAATTGCCATCAATACTAATCAAGCATAAATCCCCTATAAAATGGGACGTAAACTGTTCTGGTGAAATTTCGGTACACCTGTTTTTTTTATGTGGGAACTACCACTAAAACTCCACGGTGTCCTCCTGTAGTGCCGCTTATGGCGGGAACACGGGCATACGTTAGCACTCACTGCGAACCCGCCGCGGCTGTCCTCTACCTCTTTTGGGGTGTACCCCCCATCACTCGCGCATCAAAACACATTGCACGCCGTGACCACCCCAGGGAATAATCCAGCACATGGTCGCCAGACGAACCCGTGTAAATATGACACACATGGTCCCCCTGTGCCAGGTCAGATCAGTGGCCCCGCCACCTACTACTTTTCGGCCGCAGAAGATAAGGATTACCTTGCGGCCCCACCGCATCCACCATCAGACGGTGGCAATCCCGTCCATGCCGCAAAAGGTAGAAAGAGCGGCGCACCGCAATACCGGCACTCTTCTACCGCTGCGGCGTTCAACATTCAGCCGCGATATCTTATGGGACCTGAGACGTCCCATACGACATCGCGGCCCGCCTCAGTTGCGATGTCGCCTCTGTTACCAAGTGGCACCACAACCTACTTGTTGGCGGCTACGTCTTCGGCTTAACCGTTACGAGTGGCCCCTTCTCGGGTTCCTTTTTGTTTCACCGTGGGTAACCAGCCACGGCTATTGAGCCCCCCGCCACGACAATGCGGGAACCCACCGGGGGGTTGGGTACACCTCCGTCTAACATTTCGAGGATAACAAGCGTGATTATATTTAAGCAAGCAACTTACGTAAAATTTCTTGTCTTACATCTATTCTAGCCTATAAAACGTACCAAAAAAAAAACAAAAAACCATCCGCTTCCAGGAAACAGCCTCCTTTCAATTCCCAGCCAAACTACTTTGTTTACAAAACAAAACTGCAACAGCACCAAAAACCGTAACAAAAAAACCGTACATACATAAATAACGGTGTTTTGCAGCACATGTTTACAACGGGAGTTCCTATGGGTCCCATAACTTTACAATACGAGACGCCGTCAACTGTTCCAGCGATAAATATACATAACATTTATATGGGTCTTTATTGTGTAAATAGAATTTCATTTTCTCACTATTACTGGGAAAGGAACGGTTATGAAAATGTTGATCGTCAACGTAAATAAAATATGAATTGGGAGACGATACTGTAGCCATTCATGTGCTATGAATAAGGGTAGGTTTCTCTGAACATTGAAACATTCTGGTATTGTGAGATATTTTCTATTAAACATTATGAAGAATATGACGAAGGTATGAGATACAAGCCGCATGGTGTCAAAAAGTTCTGGAGTGGTAGCTGCGTACGACGCACGGACGCACGGAAGACGCAGGGTTCAGCCTTCCTGTGAGACGCACAGGATCGATTGATGTCGTGACACTTGGGGGAGGCCTATGTCCAAAAGTGGCCTTATTTCAGCTTGAAAAATGATTGAAAACAATTTAACACGGAAATTTAACGCGATGATTTCGCGGCGTAGAATCCAGTGATTTAAAAACCATTACTTCGTTTTGTGCAGTCAGCGAACTTACAGAATAAGGACACGGTCAGTGTTGTGTGTAGAAATGTGAGGGTAGAGGAAGAATTTTCTGCCCCAACGGAGCCAGTACACCAAGACATCAGTCTACCCGGGACCACGGTCGTTTCAACATGGCCAAAACGTCGGGCGAAATAGGTAAATAAAACTTAAACTAACTAACTCGGAGGTTTCTAAAATTATAAATTTATTTTTATTTCATGCTTTTTAAAGTATACATAATAACATACCTAGTAGTAGACACGCTTCAATCGACAATCTATCAAAACAAGTAATTATGACAAGATATCTTGCAAAAAAACCCAGATTCAAAGAGTAAAATGCGAATTACTTTTGAATGGTTGAACCGATTTCAACCAAACATAGCTAAAAACACTCTCAATTTGAATGAATCCAAGCAGCAATTTGACAGACAAATTACTTATAGATATTAGCAGCAGCGTAACCAATCTTGTCTCTAACATTTATCTTCATTATTATTTCGGCCGAAAGACTAATATTGCTGGACGCTGCAGCGCTGGCCTCACCCCAGTAACATCACATCAACCATTCCCGTACTTCTCAGACCTAGTGTGTTCCTACAGTCTTCACGAGGAAGCCTTACATAATTATGGTGTTTGTCCTGTTCTTATTATGAGAATAAAGTATTATCTAATCTAATACCTTTAAACGAGCTCCAACGATTTTCATGAAATTTAGTATGCAGGCGATAAAACGATCTAGCTAGATTTCATTTTTAGAAAACATCATTTTCTCTATTTTCATCCGAGCAGAGCTCGGTCACCCAAGTATTAATAAATGACACAAAGAAAAATAAAAAAAAGTCATTAATATTTGCTATGTTATTATATTGACACTAGAGGACGCCTCGCGGTTTCACCCGCGTAGTTCCCGTTCCCGTGGGAATTCAGGGATAAAAAGTAGCCTATGTCACCCGGGGATAGAGTAGCTTCCCAAAGGTGAAAGAATTTTTGAAATCGGTCCAGTAGTTTTGGAGCCTATTCGGTACAAACAAACAAACAATCAAACAAACAAAAAAATCTTTCCTCTTTATAATATTGGTATAGACAACGTCAACTCACCTGCAGTCAGGTTATTCACTCTTGTCATGAAAATATTAGCTCAAGAGAATTCAAAACGGTAACCTTGACACAGTGAACTAAGGCAGAGAAAACTGCGCCATCGTTTCATTTGGGGCGAGAAATAATGATAATGGCCCACTTTTATGTGTTATGTCGTAAAAGTCAATCTGAATACTTTTAGTACGAGAATGATGTATTTGGTAACATTACAACCCATAATGATTAAAGCTTTAGGCTTTTTCATTTATTATTTGATCACCAGAATCATTACTGCCGTATGACGTTCACTGCTGGAAACAGGGTTCCCCTAAGTGTCACCAAATCATTTTTGCTTCACGCATCTAGTGGCATCTCGCGGTCTGGTGAAGGTCAGCTCGTCAGCTTCACAGTTTTTGCTTATGATTACTAAGCCAATTAAAAGTGGTATCTTTTAGTAGAAAATAATAGAACAGAAATACATTTATTCGACACAGCCACAACAGCAACAAACATGAACTAAAGGACAGTAAAGAAATGCAACGAAAAATTGCGCTGACGTGCTCATACCGAAAGGGTTACTAACTTGGCATTTGCTTAGCGTCAGACATCCAGCACTGGTTTTCAGTTGGCACCCCGCAGCGACACACGGACGTGGATTACAAAATAAAATATAACACTTAATTTGATATGATATTATCATAAATAAATAAATCATTATCGGTTATAAGTGCAGGTCAAAACAAAGGTTTCCTTGCCTTTTGTGAAAATTCGACATTCTATTATTACTAGTCTCTTTAACCCATGACTTAAAACAAACAAAACTTAATAAAAAAAATAACGTACAATCTCACTCCCAACTCACTCGTGTTATTTTCTCCTCAAGTGTACTTTATTGGCCACTTCGCACATTTTCGAGAATTTATCACGTTAACACATTGGCTAGTAGAGCCAGTACAGCTGTAAATCTCCTTTGTCCAGCAATAGTACACACGAACACTGCAGAGTGGTGTTAGAAACTTAATAATAGAGTTATTAGCGACTTCTTTTGAAGCTGCAGTGAGTGGAAAGTAAACATTTTCTTGTTTAGCCCAGCTTTTTTGGAAACAAAGGCTTTTAATCAAGGCTTGGAGCTCATACGGTCGAAGATTATCTTTCAATGTTTTGCTTTGAGAGTGTAGTGTTCTAAGAAGTGTGGGTGTGTTTGTGTTCTGTAAATTGGTACGTTAACGTGTTTTCAATGTTTTATTTATCTCTGAAAAAAGTTTCTGTGAATTTAAAACATTTAGGGCATTATCCATAAAAATCTCTGAGCTGTTTAATTTAGGGGATAAATATAATGACCACCAAAAATAACATTGTGACCAATAAACCTGAATTATCTAAAATTGTAATACAAAACCAAATTTAGTAAATTACCACCAAATTTTAATAGCAAATTAATGTTGTAAAATAGGTTATTTTGACCGGGTGAGTTAGATTAGAACAGTGACCAACCGCGCCCGGGCCGAGAGAGCGAAGCGAGCGGTGCCGCGGTAGCGGCCGGGAACGCTACTTCCAAGTTGCTCGCAGAAATTTTTGTTTATTTTGTGGTCATTAACTTGTTTTGGATTAAACAATCATAATTTGCAGTTGGTCGTTTTAAGTTGGATCACAAGTTGTAATTTTTTTGGTTCTTATTGTACGCTAAAATGGGGATTTAATTTTGGTGATCATTTACTATTTTTGATAATATAAAGTGTTTTTTTGCTGTTACAGTTTCCTAGATCTGGTGGTTAGTTAAACATAAGCCTATAATTTACCGCCACATGTGTTCGACAAAAAGATCTGACGTCAAACAAATTCAACATTGTGCAATAAAAGTTTTCCGCGTGATTTGAACATATACAAGTAAATTAAAAAAAAAAACCCTAACACTATTTTATTTCATGCCACATAATTTATCCAGTAGTAGATAAGCTTCAATCTAAAATCTTTTAAACACGTAATGCATCATCATCATCTTTCTGGCCTTGTCCCTTGTTACTTGGGGTCGGCGCAACATGTTTTCTTCTTCCATTCCGACCTGTCCCCCGTCACGCTATCACTGACTCCCTTTTCTTTCATATCACTCCTCACACAGTCTATCCATCTTTTCTTTGAATCCTCCCTCTCCATCGATTCACATTTATATTCAAAACTCTTTTAGTAACATGCGTTTCATCTCTCCTCATCAGATGACCATACCAGGACAAACGGTTTCCTTTCAACTTGTCTGTCACTGGCGCCACTTTCAAACTTCCTCTGATATACTCATTTCTCACTTTATCCATTCTCGTTTCTCCGCACATCCATCTCAACATTCTCATCCCTGCTACATGCAATCTCTATCACGTAATTATGACACGACATCTTGCGAAAACACCCTGATTTTAACAGTAAAACGCCCATAACTTTAGAACGGCTCAACAGATTTTCATCAAACATAGCTAAGAATACTCTCGATGAAGTAACCTTTCAAACAAAAACAAACGAAATTAAAATCGGTTCGTCCGTTTAGGAACTATGATGCCACAGACAGATACACAAATACACATATACAAAAACACACAGGTACACACGTCAAACCTATAACAGCCCTATTTTTCCGTCGAGGGTTAAAACAGCCCGATGACCAACCGATGTGAGCATCCTCCCTTCTCAATGAAGTTTGCGGGACTATAGACTCTGATCCGCTTACCTCTATACTCCTGTAAACAATAGTTTTATTTTAGTAACTTTTCACTAACACAAAGTTAAAACCAATTCGCTCCCCCTTGCAATACCTATCTAATGTTTTATAATTCCAAGATTGCAAAGCACCCCTCAGACGATTGCAATAAAACTACTCTCAATTGAGTCTTGCTTCTAACAGAAGGTAATTTACTGATACAGTAATGGTTTGTTTACAATGCTCGTAAATATGTTTACCGCGGGTTCTTGAACCGGGGCAGGACATTCATCATTTCATCATCATCATCATCATTTCAGCCGAAAGACGTCCACTGCTGGACATAGGCCTCCCCCAGGCGTCGCCACATTGACCGATCCCGTGCGTCTCGCATCCAGCGCCTTCCCGCAACCTTAACCAGGTCATCAGTCCACCTAGTGGGAGGCCTTCCAACGTATCGTCTTCCGGTTCGCGGTCGCCATTCCAAAACCTTTCGGCCCCATCGGCCATCCGTTCTGCGAGCAATGTGCCCTGCCCACTGCCACTTAAGTTTGGCAATTCTTCGGGCTATGTCGGTAACTTTGGTTCTCCTGCGGATATCATCATTCCTGACGTGATCACGCAAGAAAATTCCGAGCATAGCCCTCTCCATTGCCCTTTGGGTGACTTTGAGCTTTCTGATAAGGCCCATTGTGAGCGACCACGTCTCGGTCCCATAGGTGATCACTGGCAACACACACTGGTCATAGACTTTTGTCTTGAGACACTGCGGTAAATTGGACGAGAAGATACCACGCAACTTCCCGAACGCCGCCCAGCCGAGTCGGATTCGACGGTTGACCTCTTTCTCGAAATTGAACCTACCCAACTGGACCGTTTGTCCCAGGTAGACATAATCGTCTACAACTTCGAGAGTAGTCTCCGACCTTGATAGGAGTGGGTGTTACATGGGCATTCACCATGATCTTGGTTTTTTCCATGTTCATTTTAAGACCCACTCTTTCGGAAGCTCTACTGAGGTCATCGAGCATTTTACTGAGGCTCTTCATGGTCTCAGCCATGACCACTATGTCGTCGGCAAACCAAAGGTGAGTAATGTACTCGCCATTAACGTTGATGCCCAGCCCCCTCCAGTCCAGAACCTTGAAGACATCCTCCAGCGCAGCAGTGAACAGTTTCGGAGAAATGACGTCTCCCTGTCTCACGCCTCGCTGGAGAAGGATTGGTTTCGAGGTCTGATCCTGAAGACGGACTGACATGGTGGCGTTTTTGTACAAACACTTCAACACCTCAATGTACCGGTAGTCGATCTGGCACCGTTGGAGAGACTGCAGTACAACCCAAGTCTCTATCGAATCGAAGGCTTTCTCGTAGTCCACAAACGCTAAACAGAGAGGCAGCACTCTTCGGTCTTCTGTATAACCTGCCGCAGCGTATGTATGTGGTCTACGGTGCTAAAGCCTTTTCGGAATCCGGCTTGTTCGGGGGGCTGGAAATCGTCAAACCTGCGCGCGAGACGATTCGTGATGACTCTTGAAAACAACTTGTAGACATGGCTAAGAAGTGAGATGGGCCTATAGTTCTTCAACCGGGCATTGTCGCCCTTCTTGAAGAAGAGTACCACCACACCCCTGCACCATGCCTGTGGCGTTTTGCCCTCGAGTATGACGGAATCAAACAGCTTCTGAAGGGCCCTAAGGACCGGTTTTCCAACCGCCTTCAGGAGTTCGGCCGTAATTCCGTCATCACCCGGCGCCTTGTTGTTTTTGAGCTGTTTCAGAGCCTACCTAATCTCGTACAGGCTGACGTCCGGGATATCTTCGGTATAGTGTCGGGTCAATCTAGCTCTTGGGTCGTTTGCTAGACTCGCAACGGGCTTGCTGATCGAAGTGTACAACTGCCCATATAATTTCTCGATCTCCCTGAGAAGCTCCGGTTTGGCGGATACGATCCTGCCATCGTCGGTCTTCAGTTTCGTGAGTTGGCTCTGCCCAATAGCCAGATCCCTTCATAATTTAGGTTGATTTATTTGATGAGAAATAAAAATAATTTGAAACAGGTAGCGGATCGATATCACGTCTCGTTGTCGAGGTTTAGTTTAGGACTAAACTTCGACAACGAGACGTTTTGAGAGACACGTTTGTCTTCACCTCCTTTGTGCAAGGAGATGGTTGAGGCTAAGGACGTGTTAAAATTAGAAGATATGGGTAATTGTTCCCTTCTGACTGAAAGAGTCCTTAGTTCTTGTAGCATCTTCAGACAGTGAAAACAGAAATTAATCTGGGTACAAGTAGAATTAAACCTCGACTCGCTACTTCGCAAGTAACAAATCATATAACAGCGGGGGTGGTGGAGAGGATTCAATGCGCAGCGTAAAGCAAACTTAACAGAAGTCAATAACTTTGAATCGACCTATATCAGCCCGTAAACGCGCCAACCTCGATTAGTAAGTCTTTAAGAAAAGTATATACCCAATATTAAACTTATTTCTGCTTTTATGATGATCATGAACATGTAAGCAGAAATAAGTTCATAATAAGTACCTATTATGAGATGGACTACGACAAAATTTGTAAGAATTTTAATGAAGCAGGTTGGGCGTCATTACTGGATGACACAGTGGATGTTAATGAAATGCTTGCAACTTTTTACGATAGGCTATTGGGTATTATAAAGACACACGTCCCTATCAGAGGAATCAGATAAGGAAATATCCATCTTGGTTTGACAAAAACTTAAAAGAGAAGGAAAAGATCAGAAAGTGTTTTAAAAATTACTAAAATCCTATGGATGAAGTAGAATTTAAATTGTTAAGTAAAAGATGCTCGCACATAGCAATCATTAGTTACAATAAGTATATTTCAAATATTGAAACTGATATCTCAGAAAATCTTAAGCAATTTTGGGCATATATTAAAGATAAATGGGGTGGTTCCAGCTCATTTCCCATCACAATGACTGATGGAAGCATAGCAACTTCAGATGGACACGAAATTTGTGAAATGTTTGCTGAGCAATTCTCTTCTGTTTTTTTTTGTGGAAAATCAGATCAGCGTTCTTCTAACTCAGACTACCTACGAAATCTGAAAAACAACAGCCTGTCTCTTACGGCACCTGCAATATACCACGACTGTTTAGTTGCCAAATTAAAGTCCTTGGATTGCCATAAAGGTGCCCTGATGGGATACCATCTGTATTTATCTCCAAATGCGCTTCTTCTTTGGCATCTCCACTACTATTAATATTTAATAGATCACTTAGTACAGACATATTGCCGGATATTTGGAAAACTGCAAAGATTGTGCCTGTTTACAAGAGCTGTGATAGCGATAATGTGGTTAATTATAGGCCTATCTCTCTCCTACTATGGTGAAAGTTTTTGAGTCTTTGATTTGTCCTCTCATGCAGTCACATTTAAAACTTTATCTTGGTGTCTTCTAGCATGGTTTTGTGGGGGCCAGGTCTACTTGTACAAATTTGGTGACTTTCTCCGAATGCTTGGTTGGTGCTATTGACTCTGGCAAAGAGGTTGACGTTATCTATACAGATTTTAGTAAAGCTTTTGACCGTGAGTCACACGATATCCTTATGGAAAAGTTAAAGGCATACGGCATTACTGGTAATTTACTAGCTTGGTTGATTTAGAGAACCGTTTATACTTTGTTGCTGTTAATGGCTTCCGATCTGGTAATTATGCTTTACATCGGGCGTTCCACAGGGTTCTCATATCGGCCCAATACTATTTATTATCTTTGTCAATGATATACCTGAATGCCTGCGTTTCTGCGAATGTTTCATGTACGCCGATTATCTCAAATTTATTCAAATAATTGAGTCAAACGATAATTCTCAGCTATTACAGAATGATCTGGATAAGCTAATCGAGTGGTGTGTTAACAACGACATGGACTTAAACATTAATAAATGTTTTCAACATTTAGTTTTCTAGGAAGAAGCTCTTGGTACCGTCTGTGTATTACATTGGTACCCATGTCATCCAGGAAGTAGAACAAATCAGAGATCTGGGTGTAGTATTTGATAAAAAAGCTTACGTTTATACCTCACTTGAAGAGCATTATCAGGCGAGCCTCTAGAATGTTGGGATTTGTTATTAGAAAAGTGGTTGGCTTTCGACGAATTAAAACTTTGATTTGATTGTACAACTGTTACGTTCGTAGTATTTTAGAGTACTGTAGCACTGTTTGGAGGCCGCTTTACGCTACACATAAGTTGAGACTGGGGCGTATTCAGAAGAGGTTACTCTTTCATTTGGCATATTCCTGCGGCATTTCCAAAAAGAAGCCATCGTACGCGGCTAGCTTATAGCATTTTAGGATAAACTCTTTGAAGCAACGCAGAAATATCATAGATTCAACTTTCTTAATTTAAATCTTGCGTAACAAGGTAGACTGTCCTCAGTTATTGGGCAGAATCAGGTTCCGAGCTCCAGCTAGACAGCCCCGTGCTCCTGTCACACCTTTTTACCCTCCTGGTGGAGGTAGAACTCCATATAACCGTCCTCGGTGACAATTCGGCTATTCCTCGGCTGTGTAAACTATTAAATAGTTGCAGAGATTTAGTAGACGTACATGCGGACTCACTTACCAAGTATCGAAAATTAACACATGATGTTATGTAGTCTAATGGTTATAAAATTTAATTTTAAAGTGTAAGATGTCTTCGGTATCATTTAAACCCTTTTTTTTAAATTCTATTATGTTGTTTCTAAATCTTTGTCCAATACTTTAGCATATGTGGTGCTTACCTGTAAAAAATTGTGACACTCAAATAGTTTTAAGTGAATAATTACTGTAATATTCTTAGTGTTAACTATTGTTGGTGAGCCTAATAAATAAATGAGTAGCCTAAAAGTTAGGTACTCTTAAGAAAACCGCTTATTCAAACTTGCAAACACCTGAGGAAATAAATGGTTATTATTGATTTAAAATACCGCTGCCCTTATGAAAATCAGCAGACAGATATAACAAAATTACCTGAAATTAAATCCAAAACTTACCGACCGCTTACGGACAAAGTTTCAAACTATTAATTTTTACAATCAACGGTTTGGCCAGAAGCAATCATGTTGAATGGAAGTTGCCTTCAGTAAGGTGCAGTTTCAATAGTTTCTTTGTGCCTGATAGTTGTAATAACAGCTCTGGGAGCTTGAGCCACAAGGATAAATTGAGTAAAGTTGAAAGCAGTTGTTCAACACTTTATCGAGTGTTTTATAAGAATACTTACTTCAATTAAGTGAAGATTTTCTTCGTGGTAATAAAACATCGTTTAGGAAAGTTGTTTTTTAGTTCGATCGTTTGCCTGGAGACCTAGTTTTTCAGATGAAATATAATTCTGAAGAGAGGAGTAAAATAACAGGACGGACGAGAAAATGGTTTGGTAAAATGTGATTACTTTGTATAAATTGGCTGCTTTTTATCTCCAAGTTATACGTTAGTAAGACGTGTATTGTACGAGTATACACTGTATAGTGTATTCGTTTGATGAATGTCTTTGCAGGTTTACTTCTACTATTTTTATGTTATCATATCCTGTCCCAATGCTGGGCAAAGAATTTCCCAAAATCTTTCAAGATATTTTTTTCCTGCGCTACGTATTGTAGTAGGCGTCTAGGTCGTATCGCCACCTTTTTCTGGCCCGGCCTCAGCAGCTCAGTCCATCCTCAGGCACCCTACTAAACCTAGGCATTTTTACTATATCGTTTATTTATCATGTAAATTTATTATGTGTGTACTTTGAATTGTCTGTGTTCCATAAAATTACCTATATGCGAATTTTTCATTCTTCTGACCCCATACCGGACAATTTTCAATAAAAACATATTTTTAACAAAAATATCAAACCAAAATAACTTTCTAATCAAAAACAATAGGTACCAAAGACTCGGTAAAGAAAGTAATTTTTCGCTTAGTAGTGTTTTGTTTTGGAAGTCGGTTTGATATTTTTGTATTTTTTTTTTATCTCGTTTTAGTTTTGGTAGGTACCTCTATATACCATGACGATCCCAATAAACTAGGATACATAGACAACTAGGCCCAAACACGTCTAGGATCCATTGTTTTATTTCGGAGTTGCAGTGCCTTCCATCCGGCTTCATCATCAGATCAGTTCGATGTTACCATTTTCATCAGTACCATTTATTTATAAGTATTTGCTACATCAAAGTTGGTTAGCTATTCGATATATCTTATACCCGTGCCGTACTTAGCATTAAGAAGTTCCAGTGGCCATCTGTGGTCTTCTTTATCAGTTCCATTTCACCAAATAACACTTTCTGAGTGTAAATGATTGCATTGTGGATAAAAATAGCAAAATCGCTATATGTATGCTTATAATATTTGAGGAGTTCCCTCGATTTCTCTGGGATGCCATCATCAGATCTTGGTTTCCTTATCATGGTACAACTCTTGGCATACTTCCTTTCCAAGAAAAAAAGAATCATCAAAATCGGTTCAGAAACGACGAAGTTAACGCGAACACATATAAAAAATAATGGTCGAATTGAGAAACCGCCAACTTTTTTGAAGTCGGTTAAAAACGACTGGCGCATAATACAGTATTAGACTCGAAAGCTATTGCAGGAGACGTTTGCCATCCCATAGATCGCATAAGCGAACCTTCCCTAGGGTTATTACGTCTACTAGCAAGCAGATTAATGATCAGAGTATAATACGCTCAGTGCAAGAGTTGGTGCTGATATTCTAGTCTATCAATTGAATGGACAATCACCTGCCACGATATCTAGACTTCTAAAGGAGATAATGGATACATCCTTAGAATTTCTTGATCAATTTAATATGGAGTGGTAATAGAACTTACTAGAAATAGCAAAAAAAAATGTTTAGTGGTATTTTAATATTTTGATAAATATTCAAAGAGATTTGTAATAATTTTCGAATTATTACAAATCCTCGTTACGTAGTCACACTAGCTGTACTGTGCTTATTTTTCTAAATCGAAATCTCTATACACCTGTCTAGAAAAAGAACGAGAGTGTAAAGAGTTTCCTAGTACTTGCAATTTTAAAACAACATTGCATAAAACAAAGTATAAAAAGTTAGTAAAATCAAGTATCTTTCAACGACAATGTCAAACTTCTGTTATGAAGTTTTATAGCCACAAATTGATCGTAAAATATTTATCTACCACTAGCGAGCCGCCCCAGTATTGCTCGAGGTTTTCCGGGAAAATATTGCTCATTAGAAAGTACTGACGTAATTTATTGTCTTTTGATGGTAACCTCGGGTAATGTCAACACCACAAGAAAAGAATTTTCCTCACCTACAAAAGGAATGATTTCGACGTTAAGTACCCAATTATGACTACAGTCCTACCGGTTAGACTACCGATGATAAAGATTATTGTTATTCGAATAAAATTATTGTTGTTTTAGTCTGTAGCCTATACGGAAAATTTTGATGTCAATAAATATGACTGGTGGACCTGAAACATCAACGTATTCTAATTAATTTTGTTTAAGAAGTAGGCGGCAGGCCAATTTTGCACAACACCTACAAGACTTTCAAAAACCATTCAGTAGTTGTTCACACTGTCCCCATGAAGTCTATATACATAGCTTTATCATTCCCCCAAAGAATAAAAATGCAAGTTATAAAATAGCAGTAAAATTATGCAGCGGTGAATCTTAGTAGTAGCCTTCTATTGGGGGACAATGACCGCGATGGGAATCAATGAAAATGCTATTTCATGTCCCCTAAGGGTGCAGTTTCTCTACCTACGGATGTCCGTAGGTACATATAACGGTTCATAGGTTTTGTTGACATGACTCCCCGGATATTGTTTGGGGCTTTCGCTGTAATCTGAGTATGTAATTTGGAAACTTGCTTTGTTCAATTCGGGTTCGTTTGTGTTTCACTGTGCCCGTATGTTTGTCAAAAATAGTGGCTGTTTGCTGTCTGACATCGAATGAATTTTGCATGCTGGATAAAAAATGGTAAATGTGTGCTCCTGTTTTTAGAATGTAGGTAAATATGGCTACAAAGGCGTATACATAATTTGAATTAAACACAAAATGCTTCTTATGAAATGACAGTAGATAACATACTTACATAAGAAATATATACTTATGTCCTATCACACTGATCAAACATTCACAATCAACATTAAACTTCAACAAAATGCCTAACAACATTATAGGCACCACCATAGCGCCACGTTGGATGGCGTTAGTATCGACAAATTTGAACAAAACGTGACCATCCCCGACTAGAAGAAATAACATGACCTACGACTCTCTAATCAAACAGTTTATTTAGTAAGCGAACGTGTTCTCTCGCCTTCTCGACATCAAAAAAGCTTGGATGTTTACGGCTTATCACCTAGAACCATAACACGTAATCTCCAAATGCGTATGTTGCGACACGCATCTTCTATTTGGTGCAAACAATAACGCCACACTTCAATCTAGCCATCGTCATGAGCAGTCAATACACTATAATGAAATTCCCAGCTACGTCAGGTATCACAGATTGCGTTCAATATGCCCTGTAGGGGTGCACGAAGCACATACGAATAGCACAATATAACCATTACCACCAGACCTCTTATTTCACACCTTAACATCCCTCACAATAGCTGGTTTATTCGACTCGAGGGGGACGATGCAGGTCTTGTGATTCTGGTCGAGTATCATAGATGTATTTCATGCAATTTCTTGCGCCTGGAGGCAACGAAATGACATGCGGGATGCTTCGTGTTATATCGATGGCAATAATGTAGCCCCCTAAGCGGGTTCGTCGAATGAATATAAAGAGCGAATGAAGTAATAACACAAGTTGCTGGAAAAAGTTGAGTCAGGTTGTCAAGTTAGAGATATTTATGATATTTTGTGTTACTTTCAGTGGTTTTATGAAAAGCTTACTATGTTATTTGGTACCTAGTACGAATTGCTGTTTTACTGTGTTCCATGTTATAAAATAAAAGTAAAGCATTTCATTATAGAAGTAGTACAAAGTAGTGCTTTATAAAAAAACTTTCCTCGATTCCATTTCACACGAACTCACGATTAAGTTGAAAATTTCGCCATAACTATAAATTCGCGTTCTTTTCAAACTAAAATAATTCTTTTTTTGGGCTACCCACATAAGTTTTCACCGCTGGGCGAGTGATCACGTAGCAAAAAAAAAAGTTTTTATAGTCCCGTAAAAATTTTTGGAGACTCAATCCTCTGCGGGCTACCAAAACAAACACAAACTTTAGAATTAAAGGACATGTCTGGTGTGTTAATACCTCGGCTTATTTGCACTGGACATCTCTTTTTTATTTATTTGTTGCCAACTTTAGGCTACGACTTTGTGGGGTGAACTTGTGGTCGAACAACTTACATGCCTCTTGATGCGTATAAGTGAATGCGGGTAAAGTTTATGACGAATTTATAGACCGGTCTTTTTTCCCGACTACGGCGAAGAAAAAAAGAGGGTTATGTTTTTAACCGGTATGTGTGTATGTTCATCTGTTCTCTCATAACTTCTAAACTATTTATCATAATTTGACAAATGAGGTGTCGTTGGAAGCATCTTGTTTATCTGCTGGTTATAGGCTATGTGATGTCACATTATATTGAATATGGCTCCCTTTAGGGGGCACGAAGACAAGAACAATTACAAATTACAGAACAATGTATGTGCCCAATTATCTGTAACTAATTTCAAACGAGTTCATTCCACTTTTAAAAAGAAATTGTCAGTCTTTTTAATTGATAAATGTTATTACTCCATTTGTGAATTTCTTAATGATAAAACTTTGTAGTTTACATTGTAATTAATTTTTTGACATTACTGTATTTTATGGTAAATTCTTTTATTTTGTTTTCTTTTTTTGCTATTTTGACATTTGACTAATTTTACACAGATATGACATATATTGATTGTATTTGACAGTTGATTATTATTATTTTAATATGAATATTTTAATTATTGTATTTAAATGTCGATTTTTGTAATGATAACTTTAATGTTCTTTACTGTATTATGCTACGAGTCATTCTATGTTTTACTGCTTTAAAAATATTGGTGTCTGTAATTACATTAAATTAAACAATTTTGCATGCCGTGAGGCAAAATGTATCGGGACTGTTCTACAAAAAAACAATATCTAATCTGTATACCTACATTTAGCAAATAAACAATTTCAATTTATTTCAAAAAAAAAACCCTCCACCCCATTAACTGTGGTATCATTGAACAGGGATTTTAAATTGAAGGGCGGGTTTCCTACATCATATTTTTGTCAAGCGTACCGTTTGCAAGGTGTCCACGGTTATCCTCTAAGGAATAGTATGTACATAACAATTTCAGATGAGAATATTTTCTTGTTTCATACTTTTAAGAGCGTGATATTTCAGTAGTGTGGTTTTCATTTGAGTATAACATAAAATTATTAGGTCTTAAGGTTGGTTTCTGAATTGCGTATTTCGAGTTAAGCACGTGTCAAACCCTACTTTAATGCCAGACAAGTTTATAGGCAGGTTTAACAAAACCGGCAGTATATGTTGATTTCTTTAGTAGGCCCCTTAGCCAGGCAATGAAATACTAGGACCAACTACTACCTGGATGGCTGTAAAATCTAATCATTTAGAACAAGAATATTTTGTGAAGAGACTTTATAACTGGTTAGCCGTAAGATCATCTCAACATTACTAATTTCAAAAATAGGAATTACAAACATGGATTGATTATTTGGGACAATCCCACCGCACTATTCCCAAACCACTCCAACTCCTGAAAGCCAGAATCAACAGTGGCGATCACCAGAAAAGCGCCGAGGCAATAAAGCTCAACGAAGTCTCGGAGAATTAATTTAAGTGTCTTGGATCCCGCAACGAAATTTATCAGAAAACAAAATATACAAATTTCCACTTCCCTCCATATCAAGCAGGATATTGAACCAACAAGGCCAATAGGCTTAAAGGGTCGTTTACAACTGGGATAAGCCCAGTTGCCTAGCACCACGGATAAAACTTTGCATTAATATTAATGGGTCCTAACATTGTGAGCTGTTCTATTGATTGTTATGGATTGATTATATTAGAAAAGTATTTTTTTAGTTATTATGTATTATATTAAAATCGACGCATTTCCCTCAGTTGCGCCTACTATTTTCTTCCCACACAGTGTAAACGTGCTCTAGAAGGTTATTGCTCTAACTTTCAATCCCTCGCGACGTGATGAGACTATGATCTTTGTTTTATTTCAGCATAAGTATAGTTCTAAATCGCTATCGAAAGGCCGTGAATCCAAAAAGATAGAAAAACTACACGCATTACTATAAAAATATCTAGAAAAAAATTCGAGACGACAGTTATGTTTCGGCGGTCGGGGATTTACTTAAAAAAATATTTATTTATTACACAATTACTTTAATTATAAAAATACAGGCTATTTAGCTGGTGGCTGATGCAAGACTGAATATAATACAAAGAAAAAATAATGATATCTAATTTTGCGGTAAATGCAAAGTTGCAAAACGACGCATGTTGACTGTGACTGCTAACTCAGCGTAAACGTCTGTTACGATGAGTTAACTCCTCCCTCCATAGGATAGAAGCAACTCTTGCTTCTGGCGGCGTCCGCGCTGCCCTTGGTGTCCACCAAGATGTTCTTTGTTTTCCGTTGATACAGCTTCCAGGATGCTGCTGCGACCAGTAGGATATATAGGATGATTGTGCTCCAGCTAGGTATAACTGCTATGATTGGCCAATTATCTTCTTCTGGCACGGAGATGTCGCCTGCTCTGTTGATAAGTTCGTGGATGCTGTCTAGTGAGACGTCTTCTAATTGGAGTTCGTATTGTATTGATTGTTCTGAGACTTGATGCTGCTCCGGTAATGGTATGACCTCGTTGATATCGACCGTGTCGGTGTGAGACCGCAGTGTCTTATTCATGATGTCCATCTGGCAGTCTTCTGTTTGTGTAACGAGATGAATTCCCGACAGCTTCTTGTAATCTGTCTTGAAGTTGCATTGTGTTTTGGTAACTTCTTCTTCTCTGAGGACGAGTAGCCAGTTGTTGTCTCCGATCTTCTGAACTTTTCCTCTTCTTAAGTTCATCTTAGCGTGAGTGCAATTTGCTGGGCGATGCTGGATGTGTGATAGTATGCAGTCATCTGAGTCTTCAATTCTTTTGGTGTTGAGGAGCTTGCAGAGCTGGGTGTTGTCGGTCAGTGGCTGACAATCTTCTTCCAGGTAAGCGTACTCATCGTTACCAAGTGCCAGGTATTTTGATTTTGGAATGATAGTGAGGTTACTTTTATTTGGGATAGAATAAAGATGGATAAGGTCGTAGGTTTTTGAGGAAATTGAGGGGATTTCGAGAATAAAGTTAACAGAGTGTTCTGTGCTGTAAGCTTTAACTTTAATTGACTTCTCTATCCTGTATATGTTACTAATGCTAATACTATCTACTGGTTTAAACATAAACATACTTTCTAAGTTTCTTAACTCTTCTATTAAATTCTGAGGACTTATAATACTAGGATGCATGGTGCCTATCTGAGCAAAAGTCATAGCATCTTCTAATAACATTAACCTATCTAAAATTATCTGTAAACTAAAACCTATCTGTACGTAAATATCTAGGAAATGTAAATGGTTAGACAGGTTGTTGGAATTATTCGTAATATTTTGTAATACACTAGCCAAATGTTGCTGATTATTATTTAATTTTGCTTTTTTTAAGTGTGCTAATACCAAGGATTTCCTTTGTGAATCCTGTACGTTTCTAACTCTGTTTTTAATGTTTAAAATTTCTGCTTCAAACTTAGCTGCCTGCATCTTCTTGGTCGAGATTACCTGTGATAGACTTAACGACAGTACCTAATCCATCTATCAGACCGCGTCGCTTTATAACTTGCGGCGTTAAAGACTTAATCTTCTTACCAATAATATTAAGGCTATATTCTATTTGATTCCTATACGTTTTATGTAACTCTCCAGATGCTGTACTCTCAGCGTTTTTCGTGCTAGCATATAGGGACATCAATTGGATAGATGTAAAGTGCAGATTGCTAATGTTGTAAACGCAAGCAAGGCTAAAGTAGTTTTCTTGTTTAAGGAGTTGACCTTGTTTAAGGAGGAGGATACCATTGTCGTTACCTACTTGGGTAATGGTTACGGTTGCTGTTGAGTTGAGCACGACAGCTCCTGCGATGAAGGTCCTGCAACAAGATGAGGCCTCCGTAGTAGTTTGAAGTGAACCCTAATGGACTTAGAGTTTGGATGGTTACCTATTATTTCAGCCACATTATTTGGGTGAAGATGTATGATCTTGTATGGTCCTTTGAAGACTGGCTTCGTCTTGTCACTGCGTGCTGACTTTGCTACCTGTTTATAGACAGTTTCACCTACCTTGAATTTAATTTCTTCTGCTTCTTGGTTACGTTTAGCAATCACCTGCTCCTTGTTTTTGGACATGTGTGCGGCGATGCACTCTTGAACTGCCTCTGCGTTGGCCCGATACTTAATAACATAGTCCTGGTAAAATTCTTTTGGGTAGTATAATTCTAGTGGGTTTCTGGATGCTGTGTGTCCGAATAATAACTCGTGAGGTGTATAATCTGTTGCCGAATGGATAGCGTTGTTGTACGCTATTATAGAGTACTTCATAATTAGCTGTATAGGATCGTCTTTGTTAGTCATTCTTTGTATCCTAATTATTTCGGCTAGGGTAGAGTGTAAACGTTCAATAGGGGAATTAGAATTAGGTTTATAGGGTGTCGTGAAGTGTACGTGAATGTTATGTAGTGCGCAAATTTCTTTAATAACATCGTTGTAGAATTTAGTGTCTGAATCTGTCGTTATTTTATTCGGTAAACCTAACACTGAGAAAACGTTTAGCAATGCTTCAGCTATATGGACGCTACTGCATGCTGTTAGTTGGACTGCCTGGGCGTATTTAGAGAAGTTATCAATGACTGTAAGGAACGTTGCGCCTCCGGTTGAGTATAGGTCCATAAATATATGTTCCATCGGTTTACGAGGGGTATCGGTTATAGCTAAAGGTGGTTTAAGAGGATTGCGTTCGTATTTAGATTTCAAGCATGTGTCGCATTGATTAACGAATCTTTGAATGGTAAGAAGCATGTTTGGCCAATAGTAATTCCTGTGCAACTGTTTATACGTCTCCTGAATACCACGATGAACCGTCTTACCTTCATGATATTTCTTAATCAACTCTTGTTGTTCCGGTTTGTTTTCTACTAGAGTTACGCGTGTTGTACATTTAAGTAGCTTAGGGCCTCTGTCGTTTAATATTGTTGTGTAAACTCTAGAAAAGGCATGGTATAATTCTTCATTATGAAAGTAACAATGGAATATACGATCAGCAATGGTGTGCTCTTTAAGGAATCTAATTATCTCGGACTCTGTATTATTTACTGGGATAAAGACATCTTTTATAACTACCTTTGAGTTAGTGGATCTGTTATCTACTCTATACATAGAACCGGGTGTTGACCTAATGTGGAACTGTTTTAACTGCCTATCAATAGCGTCTGCTATGATGGGTATACCTTTATTTACGTTGTCAGGCTGTGTATGTCTTGTAGACACTAGTTCAGGTTCAGCTGACACTACACTCATGCTATCAGTACCTATATTAGATTCGGGAATACTTGGGGTTTGTAATTGTATATTTTCATTGGGTGCTTCTGTGTCTGTTTGATTTTCGGCTTCTCTACGCACGTTTTCGAATATTCTATTAATTATCTCATCGTCTTCGTTATAGTCCAAATTAACAGCTAAAGAGTCGACACTACCGTGGAATATTTTAATACGTGATAGAGCGTCTGCGTTAGTGTTTTGACGCCCTTTCTTATATACAACCTTGTAATCATATTCTGAGAGTTTTAGACGCCATCTAGTTAATTTTGAATTGGGGTCTTTTAATGACATGAGCCATGTGAGAGGCCTGTGGTCCGTATAGATGATGAACTTTCTACCGTAAAGATAGGGCCTAAAGTATTTTATTGCCCATACTATGGGTACGATGGGACGAGTAGCTCCTTTTCTATTGTAGAGTAACGCGATTCGGTATCTGATAGTGTCCGGGATGCAAATGCTACCGGTTTGTCGGATCCTACTATTCCTTGGGATAATACCGCACCTAATGCTACGTCCGAAGCATCGGTGGTGAGGATGAAGGGCTCATCAAAATTAGGGTACTGTAGTATTGGAGCGTTAGTTAAAATTTGTTTGCACTTATTGAAAGCTTCTAAGAAATCCGGGGAGTGTATGACTTTACTATTTTTCTTAAGGCAAAGGGTCATTGGTTTAGTAAGCTTTCAGAAATCTTTTACGAATTTTCTGTAATATCCGACCAAACCTAGGAAGCCTTTTATTTCCTTCTGGGTCTTAGGTCAGGGGAAGTTAAGTACGGCTTTTATCTTGTCTTTGTTTGGTTTTAAACCTTCATCTGTTAGTTCATGTCCTAAGAAGTTAACCTGTTTTTGTAGGAACTGTGATTTATCCAACTAGATCCTTAGATTATGTATTTTGAATCGATCGAATACTTGTTTTAATTTTTCTATGTGTTGTTGCAATGACGTAGATATTATTATTACGTCATCTAAGTATGTGTACACATTGTCTATGCCTCTTAATATATGGTCCATTAGTCTTTGAAATGTACTTGGTGCATTTTTGAGTCCAAATGGCATTCTAAGGAACTCATAGTGCCCTCGTTCTGTGGTGAATGCGGTTTTTTCAGTATCATTAGGGTGCATTTCCACTTGGTGAAAACCGCTAGCAAGGTCTAGGGTTGTGAAGTATTGAGCTCGTCCTAATCTATCTAATATGTCGTGTAAATTTGGCAAAGGGTATTTATCTTCAATGATACGGTCATTGAGTCGTCTGTAATCAATTACGAGCTTATTTACGAATTTCTTCGCGTTGTTGAGGAGCTTGTCTGTAACTACGTACAAAGACTGGTGTATTATCGCTTAATCTGAGCTCGTGTTTAACAGCGTGTGTAAAAGTAAGTGGTATATCTTCTGCATAGAACAAGTCCCTATACTGATAACATAACCGGGTTATTTCCCGCTTTTCTTCTTTGTTCATGTGGTCTGTACGGATTTTTTTAAGGTTTTCGTTTAATATACGGTCAATGTTATTATCTACCTGTATGGTATTAATATCGTGACTATCGTTTTTATTGGCATTGAAAATGTTTCTAATTTAATTGACGGGTTAAGCGGGATACACTTTTTTTGATCACTATGATTAATTAACGATGTTTTAAAAGAACCGTTTGTGACGTTAACTATAGCTGCTGGGGACATTAAGTCATCTGACCACATTAAATCGTCGTGAAGGTATTGTCCATCTAAGTAGTTAGTTTTTACTTTGACTATCTTTTCGCATCTAGGTTCGATACTTATCTTTTGGGGTGGAGAACTAAAGTGTATTGGTATTTCCGCCGTAGATTTACGTAACATATTGTTATTTAAATCAATGTTACTCTTTAATTTTTGCAGAAGGTCCATTCCGATAAGACCTTTATATTTAGGGTCGAAATCGAATATTAGGAACTTATGTGTTATATCACTATTAAACGAGGGAGGTAAGGGAAGGTACACTACTTTGTCGTGAACTGATGAACTGTGTGCAGTATTAATTTGAAAGGGTTCTGTTTCTACACAGTACTCAAATTTGGTGCCTGCAACTACGTCAGTTGCTATAGTTGAATGACTGGCCCCTGTATCTAATAGAAACTTACCGTCAAACTCTGGTAGTATTATGTACGGTAAATATTTCTTGGTCTGGAAATTGATTGAAACTAAGTCTGGTTGTCTCGGTTGGTGTCCAGGGTAAAATCCTGGTCACAACTTACCTCTTGTTCGTCCATGGTTACATTCGGCTCAAGTGCTATGCCGTTACCGTCTGTGATGGTGTTATAGAGCTCCACGTCACTGGATTCTGGTTGATCTTGAGTGGCCATCTGAATTGGAATGTAGAACAACAGCTGTGCGAACTGTGGGTTTTCTGGCTTACCTGCCGTACGCATTGTGACGTCCGATGATACTGGCGTGGGAACCGGTGGTTTTGGAATGTTAGGTTGATTCCTAAAGTTATTTGAAGAATTCGGTCTGGAGTTACCTGATGCTGGTTTGGACTTCCAGGGCAATACAGATTGTACCCATTGTTGACGCTGTTCGGGGGTCCTATAATTTGGTTGAGGTGCAAAGTTTTGTGGTGGAATAATAAAGCCAGGTGCAAACGGGCTTGCTGTATTACGGATGGGATTATTATTGCCTGGTTGTTTAGATAACTCCCTTGGCTTTGCTTGTGACGTTGAAGGATTATTGCTGTAATTAGCTCTATTATACGAAAGCCTAGCTTCTTCTTGTCTGGCCGCTATGATGGCTGCTTCGAAGGTGTCCGGTTTGGCGATTCGAACGCCCAACGAGACATGGAAGTCTAACTGGTTTATATACTGTTCAATAACCATCTTTTCGTAATACGTTTTATTCCCATGTTCACCTACGGAATGCAGAGTATCTAAAAGCTCGCGGAGGCGTTTGCCGAAGCTTTCAGCGTCTTCTGTCTTAGACTTACGCACTCGCGTTAACTCCTGCATTACTTGTATTTCGTTTCGTGGTTCGCCAAGGCGCCTAACTAACGGATTCTTAATTGTTAGCCATGAGTCTAAGTGGCCTTCGTACGCTATTGCGTCTATGGCTAGCCCACTAAGCCTACTTTTAATTAAGCAGATGAATGCTGGGTGCAAACGATCTGCCTCGGAAGTTAACAGTAATAAGTTTTCTACTTCCCTAATATAATAATTAAGTAATTTAGGATTGCCATCATATCATGGCATCAAATCTGCGATTAGTTTATAAGGTTTATAGTTGGCACCATAATCCCTGAGCGACATTGTTTTTCTGTAGCTTTTCTACCTAGTGGCGCTCGGCGCGAAACAATAGAGGTGTCAAATTAAACACTTGGAATTTACGCGTGGGATAGTTAACGCTACTTATTATAATTTTGTGACTGCCTACTGCGATTTTAGCTTAGAAACAGATACACAAAGATTAACATAAAATACAAAAATTAGAATAGGGCAGGAAATAGAGCAAGGACACTTGGTAAAACGAGAGCTCGCATCTTGGCATCTCCTGTCGAGTCGAGTCTCCTCCAACGCAGCTTCCTCCAATTCTCCGAAGAATTATCCCGATGACCGTAGAGGTGTCCGACCGCGCGATAGGTTCTTTGTAGATCACGAAGGAACGATTTGAGAACCATCGTTCTTAAGATGAAGAGTTGGATTCGATCTTAGAACGTCGCGATCCTACCGACTGCGCCAGTTATGTTTCGGCGGTCGGGGATTTACTTAAAAAAATATTTATTTATTACACAATTACTTTAATTATAAAAATACAGGATATTTAGCTGGTGGCTGATGCAAGACTGAATATAATACAAATAAAAAATAATGATATCTAATTTTGCGGTAAATGCAAAGTTGCAAAACGACGCATGTTGACGGTGACTGCTAACTCAGCGTAAACGTCTGTTACGATGAGTTAACTCGACTTAGTGAATATTTTTGACTTGAATATTTTTTGGGCACACATCGATCCTGAACCCAAAGCAATAGCATAGCATAGGCATAGGTAGAGGTGCACAATTACATTCCCTTTCCATTCGCCAGTCAATTTTGAGTCATGGAAGGCCAAGCCTTAAAAGGGGCGATAATTGCCATCAGCCGGTCGGAACTCGATACTCGGGACTGCTACGAAATACCCAATAGGAACTTTTCTCGTAATCAAATCATCATACTAAGCAGTCCACTATTAGACCCAACGCAGACTAATATGTAAAAAATAAAACTACAATATAAAAGTAAATTCAGATAAATCACTTTGTTGTAGATCATACGAGTAGGTTGCGGTTTTAATTAATTGTAAGTATTTAAAATTATCTTATCCAAACAAAACAACACATGCACCAGTGGAAATTCCTTGCAGCTGGTGATTTATCTGAATAAAATAATTACGGAAGAATAATACAATTCTTATTAATATGAGGCCAGCTTACGGTCAAAATAAGTGAAGACTACACACATTACTCAAAGCTTAATGAACGAACATGCTGAGCGCCATCATAAATTTGTGCAAAATCTTTGTAAAGCAAGCAAACAAGACAAGCTACGAAAATGATGGTGTAATTTACTGAATCTAGAATATGGACTGCCTAGTTGGTCTAGCGCTGGCAAGCGCACATGAGTCCGGTTCGATTCCCAGGTTGGGCCAAGGCCTCGTGTCCGGAGACGCGGGGCAATGCGCGTCACGTGTACGGTGCGGACTGCACTAAATTCAATTGTTCGTTGTATGAGTGTATTTACGGAGAAGCGATGGCATGTACACAGAAGCGACGAGCCGCGAGACGCCACGCTGCACGCGACGCGTGATTCCCCGTGTCTCCGTAAACGAGGCCTTAGGGTGGTTACGTACTACATGTCCGTGACCGTGATTTGAGTTTCGAGTTCTATTCGAATTGAAAATGCTCTGAATTATGACGTATAAAGTTCGGATATAGAGCGTAAGCTTCCCTACAAGAAGTACTACGGCTACTTCGGAACTGAAATTTCTGGGACTGATCGGATGTAGTGCGAAACCACCCTTGGGGTTTTTGAGTTTTTATGTCTGGAATTTTTCAGTAGCAGATGAGAGTCTGAATTTGATTCGATATACACTTATTTATGGGCTTTATGTTGATGAATTGCCAACAATACCAATCAGGCAGAAATCCACTAACAAATGGGTCTTAAACTGTTCTGGTGAAATTTGGGTGCACCTGTTTTTTTTATATGTGGGTTGGAACCCACTAAAACTTCACGGTGTCTTCCTGTGCTGCTTATAGCCGGAATACGGGTACGCGTTAGCAATCACCGCAAACCCGCCGCGGCTGTCCGTCACTGGCCCCTTCTCTGAGTTGTACCCCCGATCACTGGCGCACCAGAATACATTGCATGCCGTGTCCACCCCAGGGACTAAACCAGCACATAGGTGCCAGATGACCCTGTGTATGGCACCCTTGGTCTCCCTGTGGCGGGTCAGGTAAGTGGCCCCACCACATAGGTGCCACTTTTCAGCCGCAGGAGAAAGGATACCTCCCCTGCGGCCCCACCGCATCCACCATCAGACGGTGGCAATCCCATCCATGCCGCATAAGGTAGAAAGAGCGGCGCACCGTAATACTGGCACTATTCTACCGCTGCGGCCTTCAACATTCAGCTGCGATATCATATGGGACCTAAGACGTCCCATACGACATCGCGGCCCGCCTCAGTTGCGATGTCGCCTCTGTTACCAAGTGGCACCACAACCTACTTTTTGGCGGCTACGTCTTCGGCTTAGCGGCCCCTTCTCGGGTTCCTCTTCGTTTCACCGTGGGTAACCAAGCCACGGCTACTGAGCCCCCCGCCACGACAATGCGGGAACCCACCGGGGTGGGTGCACCTCCGTCTAACATTTCGAGGATAATATATTTAAGCAAGCAATTTCCGTATAATTTCTTGTCTTTCATCTATTCTATTCTAGCCTATAAAACGTACCATCCGCTTCCAGGAAACAGCCTACTTTCAATTACCAGCCAAACTACATTGTTAACAAAACAAAACTGCAACAGCACCAAAAACCGAAACAAAAAAACCGTACATACATAAATAACGGTGTTTTGCAGCACATGTTTACAACGGGAGTTCCTATGGGTCCCATAACTTTACATTACGCGACGCCGTCAACTGTTCCAGCGATAAATATACATAACATTTATATGGGGTCTTTATTGTGTAAATAGAATTTCATTTTCTCACTATTACTGGGAAAGGAACGGTTATGAAAATGTTGATCGTCTACGTAAATAAAATATGAATTGGGAGACGATACTGTAGCCTTTTATGTGCCATGAATAAGAGTAGGTTTCTCTGAACATCAGAACATTCTAGTGTTGTGAGATATTTTCTATTAAACGTTATGAAGAATATGGCGAAGTTATGAGATACAAGCCGCATGGTGCCAAAAAGTTCTAGAATGATGAGTGCGTTCGACGCGGCGACGCACGGACGCACGGAAGACGCAGGGTTGAAAGGCCTCACTATGAGATGCACAGAAAAGATTGATGTGGTGACACTTGCGGGAGGCCTATATCCAGAAGTAGACTTTTTTCGGCTGAAATGGTGATGATGTTGGCCGATTACTCATAGTTGAATTTCGTTGTGTCACGTTCGTCACTATGTCTTGTCTCATCTCAAGCAATTGCAGTTGTGATACAACACGCATCGAGAAAAAACACACATTGACTAACTCTTTCTATATAACTCTGAGGTTTGCTGTCAGAGAACCCAATCATGGGTTAAGCTAGCCTTTGTACATAAGTTATCCTTTGTATTTGTATGTTTGTTATGTGTACAATAAACAAGTGCGTGTTGGACTTCGCACATTTAGGGTTCCGTACCGACGGACAGACGTACAGACGGGCAGAAACACGGACAGGTGAGTGACAGCAATAGGGTTCTGTTTTTAAATCCCATAAGTTGTGATTTACCTCGTAAAATCTGCCCAACATTACAATATATCTATCACTGAGTCTGGTATGGATTGATAACCCTACAAGCAACCATTTTGTTGTCAATTTTCCTCAATTACATAACAATTTGCGGGGAGTGATAAGCAGCTGGTACCTACTTAAATAAGAATTTAAAGTAATTTGACTTTAAAAACCACGAAAAGAATCTGATGAAAATGGAAGTCTGTATGTTGGAATATTTGTAAATCAATCACGCCTCAACGGGTTACAGAATTTGGATGAAACTGAAAACCGCGTGCGTGTATGACTAGGTAGGTATGGGCGTAAATTAAGCAAAACGAGTATGTAAGGGGCGGGACACACAGAAAAGACGTAAGACGAGGTCGCGTTGCAGACGTCTGTGCCCTGTCTCGTCGTCGGGTCGCGGTTAAAGTTTATTAAAAAATAAAAAAATTATACATGAAGACAGGGCGTGGACGGGACGCGAAGACAAGTGAGACGACATTGCATTTCTCACGTTTAGCTTTGCATTTAAGCGTCTGCTTTTGGGACGAAAACATGTCTTCTTCCGAAGACGAGGATGTTCTGGCTTTGGTTCAACTTGCTAACATTCAAAGGGTTAAGGGAAACCCCCACGCACCCCTTTTTGCCGCATCTTGTCTGCGCCTCGCCTCTTCTATATGTTTTCGAATAGGGCGAAGTCGTCGACGCGTCGTGTCCGGGTCTCGTCCGCACCCTGTCTTTTCAGTTTATTTTGGGTCGCGACGCTTCGTACATTTTGTATGAAAATGTATTGAAGGGGCGCTGCGTCTGCAACGCGTCCTCATCTTACGTCTTTTCTGTGTGTCCCGCCCCTTAGAATCGTAGCAGGTGGCGTTCTGTTATTTCTGCCTACCCGCATTAGAAAACGGCTTGAGTTTATTATTATTATTATATACTTTATTGTACACCACAAAAAAAACATACAGGACAAACGTTCAAATATACAAGTGTACAATGGGCGGTCTTATCGCACTGGGCAATCTCTTACAGACAACCTTTGGATGGACTGAATGATAGGAGAAGAATTTAGGGTTGTCAGTGTACAAAATATCAAAAATAATATTACTTAGACTTAATAACATACAATACATACATACAATATTACTTAATATACTAATACATATCAAATATATAACAGAGAAAGGTCAAGAATAAAAATTATAGTGAAAGGTAATGCTCCTTCACCATTTTCTTGAACGTTGGCAGTGTTTGAGCACGTCTCACTTCAATAGGTAATACATTCCACAACCGAGCTGCTTGAATCGTAAAAGATTTGTCAAAGAAGGAAGTGGAATGCATACGAATACTTAATTTTAGATTTTCCGATGATCTCAAGGACCTAGAATGGGTGTCACAGAGGAACTGAAAGCGTTCTTTGAGATAAAAAGGAGTAAAAGGATTAAATAGCACATTATAAAGCAAAGAAAGTATGTGGGCATTCCGGCGAAGGCGAATAGGAAGCCATTTGAGCTTAGTACGAAATTCGGAAACGTGATCATACTTGCGCAAGCCAAATATGAACCTGATACAGAGATTTTGAAGTCGCTCAAGCTTGTCCAATTGGTCTTGGGTGAGATCAAGATAGCTGGCGTCAGCATAGTCTAGAATAGGTAGAAGAAGAGATTGTGCTATCGCAATTTTAGTGGTGATGGGAAGAAAATTACGAAGACGTCTCAGGGAACCCGCAGACGCAAACAGTTTTCGACTGTCTTCCTGCAGTTGTTTGGTCCAGGAAAGGGTGCTGTCGATAAAAATCCCCAAATTCTTCACAATATGATTTATAGGAATAATAGTATTATTGAAAGAAACCTGGGGAAGTATCGACCAATCGATCCTAGAGACAGTCCGGGAACTACCAACAACCGTTACCTGAGTCTTCGTTGGATTGATCTTCAACCCGAAATCAGTGCTCCAGTCACCTATTCGAGCCAGGTCTGTATTAATTGTCTCAATGGCATTAGATAACTGTCCGAGAGAGGCTTGGGTATAAATTTGGAGATCATCAGCAAATAGATGGTAGAAAGATAAAAGTCGTTAAGTGATAGCATTAATAAAGAGTGCGAAGAGAAGAGGAGATAAAACGCCACCCTGCGGCACACCGACAGAGGTATGACACCAAGAGGAGAAAGATTCATCAGTGCAAATGCGCTGCCGACGGCCAAACAGGTAACTATGAAACCAGTCAATTACCGGAGGAGATATGTTAAAAGAGCATAGGACGCCAAGCAAAATATCGAAGTCAACAGTATTGAAGGCATTGCTAAACTCAAGCAGAGCAAGTACTGTTAACTTCCCCATATCCATGCCTGACCTGATATCATCCGTAATGTGCACAAGTGCTGAGGTAGTGCTGTGGCCACGTCGAAAACCAGATTGGAAAGGATTTAAAAGATTGTGCTTGGAAAGGAATGTGTTAAGCTGATGATGAACAAGCTTTTCAAGGACTTTGGATAGGAAAGGAAGAATAGAAATGGGACGATAGTCAGAGAATGATGCAGGATGTGATTTTTTGGGTAAAGGAATAATTTGGGCATCTTTCCAGGCTTGTGGGAAGACACCACTGGAAATAGAGAAGTTGAGGATGTCAAGAATGACAGGAAGAATGTTATCAAGGATGGGGATGATCATCTTACGGCTGACACAGTCACTACCGACAGCGTTGGATGTAATCGAAACAATAGTCTTTTTAACATCACAATCAGTGAATTGACTTATGACAAAAGGGGAATAATCAGGAATCGGAAGATTAGAAAGATAACTAAGCGTAGTAGCTTTGGTGGCCCCATCCAATACGGGCGAAGTAGAAAAATGACTGTTAAGTAAGTTGAAGTCCATGTCTTTAGGAATAGTGTCATGAGACTTTTTTCCGATACCTAATGATTTAAGAAATTTCCAGACCTTAGCTGGATCACCGTTTTGAACTGAATTATGAATATGTTGGCGTTGTGCGTTCCTACACACCTTGCTGCAATGATTTCTAATTGAGATGTATTTTTCCCTGGTAACATTGTTTGGCCGAATTTTAAACCTAAATTTCGCAGCTGCTTTTTTGCTTATTAAAACTTTAATTTCGTCAGTCAGCCATGGCGCTGGAAGATGTTTAACTCTCACGGCTCGAATAGGTGCATGTGTGTCGTAAAGCTGAATGAGGATAGAAGACAAGATTTCAACTTGTTCGTCGACGGACGATGATGTAATCAGCGGCGTCCAGTCAATATTACTGGCATCCTCCTGAAGACGATCAATGTCCATGCCATCAAAATTGCGAAGCAGAAGAGTTTTAAACTTATGCTTAGGAGGTCGAATTTTATAGGAAGCGTAAATTAGATCATGATAGGAAAAGGCGTCAGCTGAACACTGACCATGTTTAGTGACGTGATCGAAGGAGGAGACAACAATAAGATCAAGAAGCGAGGGTTCATCAAGAGGCGAGTTTATGTTAAACACGGGTAGACCATGACCTGGATCAGGCCACGGGGTACTTTTTTTTAACGGTGGTCCGTCCACGTGAGATAATTTTCGATTTTCACGCTGGTAAACCTCCGGCAAAAGTAAAAAATGAGCGAAAGCTGCAATTGCGCAATAAGTGTCACAATACAAGCCCGTCCGATTTATCAAAATGGCCGCAAGTTATCTGTTTAAAAAATACAGCCCAATAAAAATCTGTTTACGTTCTAATAATAAACATCATTACAAAACGTTATTTGTTATCTCGGACAAAAGTCCGGTTTAAATTGTTTACTATTAGCATATTATCAGCGTGTTTTGTAATTTACTTACATTTCATAATGTTTTTATGTGTTATCGTTAAGTTTGTGTTAAAAATATCAACAGTAATAATTATGATTACCTACAACATAAATATACAGGTCACGAAAGAGATGGCGGGACGAACTAGACAGATTTTACCAGATCTGGAATGTTGGAACGCGCACTCGTCAAAGGTGAACGGAGTGGAGGGAGGCCATTTTCCAGAGACCCTAGACACAGAGGGTTACCGTGTTTGAATTTGCCGCTAGGGGCGCTGGTGTAGTGTGAGGTCTTCAAAATGTCTAATGTCTTTTTTGGCATTTAGCGCGAGTTTATTGACTACTTTTTTATATAAGTTTTTAAGCTGACATGGTCACAATCATTAGAATTAATATTTGTTTCGGGATATTTACCATGTATATTTTGTTTTTGGTTGAGAGCTCGATATTTCGGCACCGGTACAAGCGCCATGATCACGAGAACTAAAGTCTACTTTTTTATAGTTGTGAATATTTGCCAAATATGGCAGATTGAGATAAGTACGGGTTTTACCAACCACTGCTTTAATGTAATTAATTTGAAACTTTGCAAACTTATTAAGGACCGATGAAAATGCAATAATATAAATAGTTTGTTTTTGCTATTGCGAAGTTTTTGTAGATATTTTTTTAAATATTTATTTTTTTATTATAGTTTGGCTCGCGCTTGACCACTATCTTACGTGAAGCACGCTTTACTAGAAGTAACCTATTGGCTATTGACTTAAAAACCCCTAAGTTGTTAGCTATCGGGAAAAAAAGACTCCGGCAGGAAATTCCACTCCTTAGCTGTACTCATAATGAAAGTATTTCCAAAACGTTTAGTGCGTATGGGTGGGATGTCCACCATGTACGTCCGGGTTGGCGTTGACTGTTAACCTGTGCCCGTGTTCCCGCCATAAGCGGCACAGGAGGACACCGTGGAGTTTTAGTGGGTTAGAGTCCCACATAACTGCGCTATCTCCCCTTGGTAGCGCATACTGCGCTTGAGCATTTCTACAAGCAAAAAAAAAACAAAAGATTTTGTACGTATTGTACTCCGATGATGAAACGAGATAGATGGAATTAGATCATATAATTTCATCGCACACTCCCAAAATGCAACCGATAAAAAACCGACAAGCTGGCAAATCCGTGACAATGTTCAAGGCTCAGGCGCTTTGTTTCGACCATTGCCTCGCTGTGGATGACCTCTTGGCCCGTTTTTCGATCGACTCTAGTGCATCAAGCTGGTATTTAGCAGATCCATCCCAGAGATGAGAACAGTATTCCATGCATGTTCGAACTTGCGCTTTATCCAACTATACTACAAATATATACAACAAATGTCACGTCTTGTCTAGAGCATCAAGAGTTTGAAAGAATAAGCTAACCAAAGGGTATACCATTTCTTTCCTTATATGTACCCAACGAATTATCTTTTAGGAGTGTTGGGTTTTAACTCGTTGGAGGTGAGGATCAGCTCGCGGTAGCTGTAAGATTCTTAGCGGACGTATTGACTGCCCTGAGCTTCATGACCTTTTATGCCGACTGTTTGTGCCCAGCAAATACGTTCGGCACCGTCAGAGTCGCCGTCACGACCTGTTCGCACCACCATCATCCAGAACGGTTGCTAGAGCTGAATCCCCAGTATGTCCTGCTTTGAAGATGGTCAATGCCCTCTTGACTGCCAATTCTGAAAGTGATATGTTTGCGGACGAATGGTATAAACTAATGCATGCATGTCTGGAGCTCTGTAAAAGAAAGTATGCGAGGGTGTCCACTGATCCATGTTAATTGTATTGTTATTTTTTGATTATGCATTGCACTCCACTGTGCCACGTTAATTGTACATGTACATTATTTGATTATATCATATGCGACACAATTGTCAACATTGTTATGTGTCACAATTTCTATGTTAATTAAATTAATTGGAATCTGTATCGTTTAAATTAACTATAAATATATAAAAATAAATAAATATTATTCATTTTTCTCTGTAAAAATATCCTAATGGATCGCTCAATGCAAACATTAAGTTACTATAATACATCATCATGTTTCTGCCCTTTTCTCAAGTAACTAGAATACAATAACGCTTTAAAAAATGTAAATTCCTTTCTCAGAGATAATTGCCCCACTAACACAGATTCAATACAGCTAACCCCAGTTCAACCTCTAAGCTAAAAGCCTTCATAATAAGCTCCTACATAGCTGAAAGCACTTCCCACCTGCTTAGATTATTCAAAGCCTTGAACCAGACATGCCTTGCTTTTAACTGATTATCCGCTCCTGTTAATGCTTTTACACACTATATCTACTTGATACTACTCCAACAACGTCTTAGTTCAACTTTCGTGTATCTTTCACGTCGACTTAGCCACAGTATAAATATGGACGAACAGTACGTAAACTAGCTACAAACGCTCGAAACGGCACACTCATACAAACATGCGCATCAACGAGACATAATATTAGTAAGTATATAAAAATATGTATTTATGTAAGTATATTTTAATTAATTTGTCTTAAGTTATTTTAAAATTGTACACTGGATCCTGCCCTCTATAATGTCATCTTTCTCTTTCAGCCTAGGGTTTGCTGTAAGAGAACTCAACATTGAGTTAAGCTCGCCTTTGTACATGTACTTTATTATCAAACTGTATGTAATGTTTTTTTTGGTGTACAATAAAGAATTAAGAATCATCGTTTGACTACGACACGTTGACGACGAATCTTCAATGGTGGGTAGAGGACCTATCAACGCAAGTCCAACAAGTGGCATAATTAAAATTGACAAAGCATAGACAACTTGTCGACTTTATACTACATTAACCTTCAAAACTTCAAAAAAAGATAGAAACAAATAAACATAAATTTTTAAGTTACTGGCAAAAATTCGCCATTATATTTCATTTTTTATAACTACTATTCCCTCCTGGGGATCTGTTGAAAAATTTTTTAAAACAACTTTACTATTTTTCGTATTTCCCTCAGTAAACTATATCATTTGTTTGGTTTTTTGGTTTCTATCTTTTTTTAAGTTAAAAACGTTACTAATGTGTAAAAAATAAACTATCTATCATTTCAAAGGAAGTTGATGAAACTTTCTATAAAACGTTTTTTTATTTCAAAACTCTGATTTATTTAGTTCAGGGTAAATTGCAATTTCAAAAGTGTGGTACTAAGTTTTGAAGGCCAATGTTTATTTGTTCGAAACGTGACACATTAAAAAGCTTGCGTAGGTAAAACTATGAGGAGAAGTTGATATCCAGTAGTTTAGATGTACGACGGTCAACCCTGCATCATATAAATTAGGTACTTTCAAGCAAACGGGTCGAGCTAGCTTATCAAGATTAACGATTACGAAAATACTTCCTATACTTCTTATAAGATAGCTTGATCTCTGCGACATATGTCAAACTGACGTATACGTTATTTTTACGGTATTGTTAGCCTGTCAAGCGCTATTGTTGCCGTATTGATACTGATAGCTATCGCAGAGATCAAGCTATATAGAAAGAAAAAAAAATTAAACCACCATTTTACCCAGAAAAATTACTTTGAAATTGAACCTCTTCTAGCACATTTAGTGCTGGCTATACGATTTCCTTCTTTAATCAGAGACCTCAATCAATCAACTAAGCTTATAGCAATCGGTGCGAGGATTAATCGAAGTTTTTCTGAGGTACTTACCTCGCAAACATGTCACTATTCTTAGACCTGCTATTGTATTATGAGCTCTGCAGAAATTTTAATCAGTAGCAGAAATAGTAGACATTAGCCATCGGACATTGACATTCAAAATCACGCAGTAAATTCGTATATTGAAGATACATGAAAATCAAATATCTGAACGAACTTTTTAAAATCACAAGCTCCTTTCTTTTGTTTTAACTTGTTTGAACTCCGAGTCCTATGAATTCGTCCAAAAACAATATACAGCTACCCGCTACCCATATTTTGTCATATCCGGCCTCGCCTTGAATCGTTCTGTGCGGCGGCTGTTGCATTGCACCGTTTTCCCCGGCTTCTGTTCCTTCCGTTCATTCCGTTCTGCCTTCATTCATTCGGTCCCTGTGCCGATTTTCCGTCCGTTTTATTTTACCGTTTTTCTTTTCAGCCTGTCATTTCATCGATCTATCTTCAGCTGTCGGGCTATATTTAGGGACTAACATACTGATTACTTACGGCCTACGATGTTCTGGGCTTATAAGAAAAATGTTCAGCCTCTGTAATGTGTGTTTGACACGCCATCGCTCAATTCTTTCGCTATTATCTTTTTTGGTATGTATCTGGGCCTAGGCATAGAGGCTTTTAGCTAAGCCCAATAACTTAGTAACGTACGGGTAGGGTATAAAAACAGAGCATGCAATTTTGTTGTTATCATTTTGTCTACCTTTTAACCGACTTAAAAAAAGGAGGAGGTTCTCAATTCGTCGGATTTTTTTTTTTGTGTGTTCCCCGATTACTCAAAGAAGCCTGGACAGATTTCAAAAAATATTCTTTTGTATTGAAAGGTATACTTCCTAAATGGTTCCATAGTCATCAAGTCTGGATCTGATGATGGAATCCTAGAGAAATCTAGGGAACTCCCCATATATTATAGGCATACATATAGTGATTTTGGTATTTTCATCAACAATGCAAACATTTGCACTCAGAAAGTATAATTTGGTGAAGTGGAACTGATGAAGAAGACCACAGATGGTCACTGGAACTCCTAAATGCTAAGTATGTCACGGGTATAAAATATCTCGAATAGTTAACCGACTATGATGACGCAAATACTTATAAATGAATGTTACTGATGAAAATGACACCATTCTGATGATGAAGCCGGAAGGTAGGCACTGGCACTCTGAAATAAAACAATGTATCCTAGTCGTTCTTGGGCTTATTGGAATCGTCATGAGATGTACTTTGGCCATTAATGATTATCGTGTTAATTGGAGATACCTACCAATACTAAAATGGGAAAAATAAAAACCTTTTTAACAAAAAATCAAACCGACTTCCAGAACAAAAAACTACAAAACAAAAAATAACTTTCTTTTCCGAAGTCGGTGTCGAAAAACTGAAAAATGGGTACAAAAGACACCGACTTTAAAAACCTTGTTAAAAAGTTTTTTTTCAATAACCAAAAGTTTTAGCAAAAACCATTAACGTTCTTGGAAACATTTGAATAAATTTGTTACGACCCAACTCTTTCTTTTTACAAAAATAAAACTAAGGATAAAAAATAATTACAATTTTTTTTTTCCTAAATAAAATTCATTGGCTAAACTTCGAATGCCTGATAGGTAGCCGCCCAGACCACGTACGCTAAAATTAATGGGTTTCCATTAACCGAGCTCTACCCATTGTCCATTTTATATGTACTTAACAGAAGCACTTAATTAAGCACTGCCAATTTTATTTTCGTTATTTAGACTTCAGATATATTCTATCTTAAGTACTCTAGCAGAATTGCAGATGCAATAATGCCAAATAGTGTTAGTTTTAGATTAGACACTCGTTGAACTTACCTAGAAAACTTAATACCTTCGTGTACCTTCTACGTAAATCTATCAGATATCCATGCATCATTTTGACGCTAGCGTGAAAAAGAGACACCCAAAAGACAGCGAAAGAAACCCAAGAGTAGTTACTCAAAAGTTTGTCAAGATACATAGATTTGTATGTATTAGTCGCAGGTAAATTACAAAACCAGGCTTTTGATTAAAAACTAAGGCTTATGATCAAGAACCTGAAGTACACAAAATTATTATAATGTTATTAAACTTTTGATCAAGAACCTGATCTTGTCATAAACCTGCGACGGTTTCGTATATATTATGATGATGTATCTGAAAAACAAGGATTAGACACATGTATGAATGCTAAACATTTACCAACTTGCTTGCTTGGTTTAGCTTCATAAGCGTATCTACCAGAAGATATCCCTTACTCAAACATTACTAATATTTGAACTAACTAAACTAACATCGGGAACAAAGGAATTAGTCAATTACCAACACTGACATTAGAAATTCGACTGCCTCGAACATACGAGTAATTTCAAATCTTACCACGATATGGATTACTTCGCTTTGCTCATCATTTGCTTTAGCTGTGTCTACTAATTGACGCTTAGAGTATTAATTGGCAGGCAATATATTATTCGATGGGATATGCTTGCATTTTGCTAGCTTATTCACATTTAGACGTACCTACTATTTTGAATACAACTGATTTAAAAAAGGAAGGATTAAATAATTTTCAAAAGGGATAGACTTACTTTTTAACCAACTTTCCAAAAAGAAGGGAGGTTCTATATTCGACTTTACGTTTGTTTTTTTTTCTGTTTGTACACCGCTTTCTCCGTCAATTGTGGACCGATTTTAAAATGTTTTTTTTGTTTGAAAAAAGAAAGAAACTCAAATTGGTTCCATTTTTATTTGGTGAAAATCTGATGAATAACTTCGGAGATAAACCATAGAACTCTTCAATAAATAACCGACACCGACTGCCAAAAAGAAAGTTATTTTTCATTTTATAGTGTTTTTATTTGAAAGTCGGTGGTATTTTTTACCCGACTATCGAAGGAGGGTAATGTGTTTATCAGTCTAAGTATGTATGTTTTATCCTATGTGGCCTGTGAGAAACCAAACACGTTGGCCGATTTTGATGATTTGTACGTCAATCGATTCGTCTTGCTAGTGTCACTGGCTACATTAAAATTGGAAAATAGAAAATGGCGGCTTTTGGGCGCTATATTGTGGGGCCCAATATTTTTTTTCTTCCAATTCCATTGTGTGGGGTATCAAAATAAAGGGTTCTAAGAGGCGATTCCAAAAATATAAAACACTTATACGTTTAAATTTACCTAATTCGAATAATAAACACATCAACACGGTATAAGGATATTTTTAAAAAAGCGAATTACTATTAATGTGTTAATTGTTTATACGACATGTATATATTTAAAAGATACGTTATTTAATATTCTACCATTTTTTAATAATGGTTAAGGTACTTCGATTAAAATATCAGGATTTTAAGGAAAAAAAATGAAGCATAGACGGAAACCGTATATGAATTAACTTTTAATTTATGAGTAAAAACTGAAAAAAATTGAAAAGTCATTTAATTTGTGTTTATAAACTTGAAGTTAGTAGTCTGAGAAAGCGCCCATGATGTTCATAACACATCGGCAACGATTCGGCATGCTCAGAACAAGGTTGTCCATGTATTGCTGCGGAATATTGTCCCATGTCCTTCTGAGGTGCGCAAAAAGTTGATCTTCTGTAGCCAGATTTTCAGGAACTTCCTTCAGAGCTCTTCTTTGCAGCATATCCCAAGCATGCTCAATGGGATTTAGATCTGGCGATTGAGCAGGCCAGTCTAAGGCCCTAACATTGTGTGTATGTAACCAAGCTGCTACCGTTCTCGCCGTGTGTGCCCGGGCATTGTCGTGCATAAGCAGGAAATCTTGCCCCATTAGTGTTCAGTGGGGCAAGATTACGGGCCCCAGCACCTGTTGGACGTATCGTTCTGCCGTCATATTGCCCCGCACCCAAACGAGATCCGTCCGTCCTCCAAGACGAATTCCGGCCCAAACCATAATTGTTCCTCCTTGGTATGGGTGAACTTCCTGAGGGTTCTGAAGACGGCTCCATCGTCCAGGAACTCGCCAAACACGCGTCCTTCGTGAATCTGGATGGAAGCCGAACCTGGATTCATCCGTGAACAGCACATTGGACCATTGCTCACGGACCTAGTCCACGTGGTTCCGAACCCATTCTAATTGTCGTCCACGATTGCCTCTCCGTAAAGGTGGGACCCGGAGTGGTCTACGAGAGCGTAGATTGCTTTCATGCAGTCGCCTTCTTACAGTTTGGTCACTCACAAGCACTTGGTGTTCCACTCGCAGCCTTTGGACCAATTGAGTCGCCGTTGCATTTGGTTGAGCTCGCGCAGTAATTTGCAAAAATCGGTCTTGTCTGGGGGTAGTGATGCGACTTGGCCACCGGTGCCTCTCCGTTACTTCACCTGTGGCACGATAGCGTGTCCACAATCTTTAAATTACATTTTGGTGGGTCCCTATGGCCTCAGCAACATTACGCTGAACAGACCCAGCTTCCAGCATTCCCACAGCTCATAACATCTCCGCCCTCGTCAAATGTTGGCGTTGCATGGCTACAATACCTCAATTTTAACTTTATCTTTCGTTTAAAAATGAAAAAAAACTGTAACTAAACGTAATTCGTATTGTTTTCTAAATTTCGCACAAATGAAAATTCCCTCTCCTACACATCAAGACATTTTTATGCCACCGACGCAAAAGAATTTTCAAAATTTTGAATTTGGAATTAGTCTGAGATCACAAACAAATCGGTGTTTAAAAGATTCCAATGCGGCCAGTACTTTTCGAGTTATTTAATTGAGTATGAAATATCCCTAGACCGTGTTGATGTGTGTATGTTAACTACAAAGTGTTAAATAAAAAAAAAAAAAAAAAAAAACAAAAAACCCGACTGACTATCACTACTGTCAGTATTCTAGAATTTCTTAATGACAACATCTAATGCCGTGTAGTAACCAATGTTATCAATACATCTTTGACGTAATCTGTACTTCTAGCAACATATTATTTTATTATATTTGACATTGGATAATTTTAATTGACATGTAATAATTATATTCTGTATTTTTAAAGCAATTTATGTAATACATTTGACATTTTAATTGACATTTAATAATTGTTACTTTAATAATAATCATGTATTTAATTTATTTGTTTTTGAAATTGAGATTTACTATTTTGTTGTTATGTAATTTACTAATTTATCCAATGACTTTTATTTTTGAAATTTAAATATTTGTACGCCACTAAGGCCAAACATGACTGATCTTTATCTATAATGTAATTTAATAACTTGCATGCTTTGTATGTGTACTCATGTTTCCACAAATAAATAATCTTGAATCTTGACTGACTTCTTTGTTATTTTCTAACTAGTCTATTGTCCTTGTAATATGAAGTAGTCTAGGAAAAAGTAAAGCTGAATAAAAATATAATAATAGTTACTAAACAATAAAAGTAGATTTAGTAGGTAGGTAAGACGCAACGTTGGATAGCCTCCCTCGATGACCTGATTAAAGGCCGCTGCATACGTAACGTATTTTATTAAGGGAGGGAACGGGACGACAATTTATGAAAATATCACTTCATACAAAATGTATACGAAAGAGCATACGTCACAGGTGCACGGACAGGACGGTGACTTAGCGTTTTGTATAAAACGCTAACGAACGAAACGGACGAAACGTCGTCCCGTTCCGTCCGGGTTAAAAAAAAGTTACGTATGCAGCGGCCTTAAGGCTGCGATAATCCTGCAGATGCGGGAAGCATAGGACCGATCAATGTAGCGACGCTTGGGGGAGCCCTATGTCCACAAATGGACGTGTTTCGGTTGCAATCAATCTAGGCGACCACTGAAAATCAGCGCCTTGCTGTGGGTCCCCCAAGGCACAGCTTTATGCTGAGTGGAAGCCTTCTTGCCACAATCACGACATGCATCTGCCTGGCATCTTTTACACCCTATTTATTTTCTGTTATAAACAAAATGTGGGTGGTATATGTTATTATTGTTTGATTTATTTCTCGCCTTTTTCTAACTTAATTTAAGTACTACTAATACTATCGTTAAGGGTTTAGCATAAGCATGTTCTTATACTGTATGTCGTTTTGTGACAAATAAACACTTTTTCTTTCTTCTTTCTTTCAATGATGACGATGATGATGAAGTAGGTAGATTCCGAACATTCTTACAAAGCAGTATCGAATTTGAAACGCCTTCTTTTACATGCTCGTTAATGTCTAACTAAATACTTAAATATAACAAGTTAGTTTAAGCTATCATAAAATTCAATAACCACTAAATTCGCTCCTACCCTCAGCCTACTTTATAAAAACCAACTAAGCGAATTTATATTCCTTTTTCCAGACCCAAATGAGCTTCATCCGACTCATATCTTCTCAAAGGACTAATCATACATGAAAATTCCATTCAGCCTGACCGATATTAGTTCCCACTGAGATGAGTCCACGGTACATTGCTTCATCAACTATGCGTCGCTCGTAGATTATCGCTATGCAAATGAATAGGACTAATTTACCAAGCCTCTTTTAACGAGGATTTTAATTCCAACTTCTATTTTTGTCTCGGCGCAATTTTGTCTCTTTGTTCAGTACAATCTTTTTTTCTGTAAGTACGCTGATTAGGTTTTTCGTCTAGAACTTTCATACTCATATAGGTGGTAGAGATGACTTGCACTGAAGGGCGAACATTGTGCTAAATTGAAATCATAAACATCAGCATGATCATCATCAGCCTTTTAATGTTCCTACTGCTGAGACAAAGGCCTCCTCTCTGTGAGAGGGAATGGGCCGTAATTCACCACGCGGACCCAGTGCGGGTTGGTAGATGTCACATGTCTTCGATTTTTTGATTCGGTGTTTTCCTTCACCTTATGTTATGAGAGCAGTGGTGGTGAAATAATTTACACAAACTAAAGAGTCTGCCTAGGTTCGAACTCACGACGTACAACTTGTAAGGCGCGGCCGCTAGCACTGAGCCACCACTGCTCTCATAAACATGGTTTTAGAGACCCTCCGTGCACCATGTGGGGTCTAATAAAGCTCAGCAAAACAAAAATCTTTGTATCTCATAAAATTTTCGCGCGCTTGCTTATGATGCTTTAAGACGAAAAAACACACTTCAGTCGTGGCGTGGTGCGGGAACCACCAATCAAATGAATCTGTTCCAGCCTAAGTCATAACACAACGAGTTTTGTAGCCAATCAACAGCGTCAAAAGGCGTATTTCCGTCTTTAACTAGCTGAAGTTGCGGCGTTGCCAAACCGCCCAGTGATAGCGGTTTAGTGTACCCGTCATGGGTGCAGCGGATACACGTATCTAAAGTGCGTCAGGGTCTAACAAAGCCCACGTGGTTTGGGACGTCGTCTAAAACAGCAGTAGTAAGTTAGTATGAATTATCATGCAGACTGATTCATATATTAAGCTACTTCTGATAGTCTTTTATTTCGTTAACCTTTAAAATAAAGGATACAAAGGTTTTCAATTACTTTTTCTTAATATATGCTATCCCAAAGAAGAGTATAATGTACGCATCAAAAACATAAATGTGTAAAAAGGGAGCCAGATGTAATACTAAGAATATGCGCGGTTGTTGACTACGCCGACAAAAGAATTGAGATCTAAATGGGTTCCAAGTTCTGTATCCTAAAATTTATTTACAAGAATATAAAACATTCTAAAATAAAGTTAAAAACACAATTTCGTTCTATTTCTAACATAAGTTCATTTGTATATGAAAACCAGCCAAGTCAAATCTTGAGCTAGAATTCACCCTAAATTACCTGCTTTAAATAAAAAATTCAACTTTTCAAATTTAAGAAGTTATATTTTAAAATAGCAAAAAGAATTGAGCAAGAGTTATGAATATAAATGTGGATGGATGGAAAGGAAGAGGAAGGCCAAAGAAAAGATGGATGGACTGTGTGAGGAGTGATATGAAGGAAAAGGGAATCAGTAATAGCGTGACAGGGGACAGAACGGTATGGAAGAAGAAAACGTGTTGCGCCGACCCCAAGTAACATGGGATAAGGGCAGGAAGATGATGAGTTGATGATAATATTTTACAATAGCAAATATTGTTATAGCAGAAAAAGCAAGAAATTTGGTTTTTAAATTTATATTAGATTTATACATTACTAAATATCTGAAACATTTTATTCCTCGATAATAATCAGGGTCCAGAAACCACATGTGGTGCAGGACGTAACTTTTATTTATCTACGTGGTTCACGGGGGGTAAGAAATTGATATTTAATCTAATATCCAATTTAGGTTTTAAATATATACTTTAAACAAATGTGGGAGTCAGTTTGATTAACAAACAACCAAGCACAAAATATTTCGTGCCGTCGACCAGGGCAACCTTAAGTTACTAAAATACATCATCATGTTTCTGTCCTTTTCTCAAGTAACTAGAATACACGAATCTATCCAGAAACTGACCTCGGTAAGTACAAAGTACAGGGTACGGTTAACATTAATGCGCGTGAGGAAGGTTCGATTCCCAGGTCAGTATTTTTTTTTATTTACCTAAATACAAAATAACTATTTTTGATAATTGTGTCAAGTTTTTATAATGTAATTAATTTAAAAAAGTTTGTAACATCCTATTTTTTTTAAATCTTGCTAATTATATAATTGATCTAAATTAACATATTTTTTATAACTCAACCCATAACATAGTTTTCGCCGACCCCTATTATTTTTTTATCGTAATATAAGCCTTTAAAATCATAATATTAATTTTAATCTGCGAATAATCGACCAATTTTCAACAATTATAAATTAGGCTCGTTGACAAGAGATTAACATTGAAAATGGTTCTCAGAAACCCAAAACTGCTGTAACATGTGGTTAGTTCAAGATTTTTCTCACATCACATCATCATCAGCCTTTTAATGTTCCCACTGCTGGGACACAGGCCTCCTCTCTGTGAGAGGGGATGGGCCGTAACCCACCACGCGGGCCCAGTGCGGGTTGGTGGATGTCACATGTCTTCGAATTTTTGGTTCTAGGACATGCCGGTTTCCTCACGATGTTTTCCTTCACCGTTTTTGAGAGCAGTGGTGATGAAATAATTTACACAAAGTAAAGTGCCTGCCTGAGTTGGAACTCACGACCTACAACTTGTAAGTCGCGGCCGATACCACTGGGCCACCACTGCTCGCCTTTTTTTCAAAGATTTTTCTCAAATGTGACAAATTGTTAAACGCTTGTCACATCTGGGTGTTGAGAAAATGAAAGTAGAATTAACAGGCGATTAATCGTTGATTACGTCAACAGCCCGATAATTTTGACCTGGGAAACTGGCAGTTAGACAACTTGTCGACTTAATACTACATTGGCCTTCAAAACTTAGTACCACACTTTTAAAATTGCGATTTCTCATAAACTATTAAGTCAGAGCTATGAAATAAAAAACTTTCTATAATTTCAAAGGAAGTTGATGAAACTTTCTATAAAACGTTTTTGATTTCAAAACTCTGACTTCTATATTTCAAAGCAAAAGTGTAATTTCAAAAGTGTGGTATTAAGTTTTGAAGGCCAGTGTTTACTTGTTCTAAACGTGACACAATAAAAATCATGCATATTATGTAAAACTATATCCAATAGTTTAGATGTGCGACGATCTACCCTGCTTCATATTAATAAAACTAGGTACTTTCAAGCTCAGATCAAATAAAAACTCAAGATGGAATGTAGCAAACAAGAAGGTGACGCCGGTTAAAACTACGCCTTGTTGTATACGTACACAATTACACGCACATACGTACAACGGAATTACGTCTTAGCTTGTCAGTCTAATGGGTCCGATCTAGCTTAGCAAGATTAACGTTTACGAAAATACTTCCAAGAAAAATAATATTTGAACAGAGAGCATTTTATAGAAAGGTCTTCAAGCACATTTGTTCTAGAAGTCCTTTCTATAAAATGCTCTCGTAAAACATATAGCCAGCACTAAATAGTGCTGGCTATACGTTTTTCTTCTCTAATCAGAGACCTCAATCAATCAGGTTAGCTTATAGCAGTCCGGTGCGAGAATTAATCGATGTTTTTCTGAGGTACTTACCTCGCAATCTTGTCACTATTCTTAGACCTGCTTTTGTTTTAGGAGTTCTGCAGGAATTTTAATCATTAGCAGGAATAGTAGGAATTAGTCATCGGGCATTCGATTCAAGCATTCGAAATCAAGCAATAAATTCGTATACTGAAGATACATGGAAATCAAATAATATCTGAACGAACTTTTTAAAATCACAAGCCACACAAGCCACCTTCTTTTGTTTTAACTTTTTTGAACTCCCGAGTCCTATGAATTCGTCCAAAAACAATATACAGCTACCCGCTACCCATATTTTGTCATAGCCGGCCTCGCCTTGAATCGTTCTGTGCGGCGGCTGTTGCATTGCACCGTTTTCCCCGGTTTCTGTTCCTTCCGTTCATTCCGTTCTGCCTTCATTCATTCGGTCCCTGTGCCGATTTTCCGTCCGTTTTATTTCACCGTTTTTCTTTTCAGCCTGTCATTTCATCGATCTATCTTCAGCTGTCGGGCTATATTTAGGGACTAACATACTGATTACTTACGGCCTAGGATGTTCTGGGCTTATAAGAAAAATGTTCAGCCTCTGTAATGTGTGTTTGACACGCCATCGCTCAATTCTTTCGCTATTATTTTTTTTGGTATGTATCTAGGCCTAAGCATAAAGGTTTTTAGCTACACCGAATAAGTTAGTAACATACGGGTCGAGTAAAAAATCAGAGCACGCAATTTTATTGTTATCATTTTGTCTACTTTTTCAATAACCAAAAATGTTTGCTAAAACCATTAACGTTCTTGGAAACATTTCAATAAATTTGTTACGACCCAACTCTTTCTCTTTACAAAAATAAAACTAAGGGTAAAAAATAATTACAATTTTTTTTTTCCTAAATAAAATTCATTGGCTAAGCTTCGAATGCCTGATAGGTAGCGGCCCAGACCACGTACGCTAAAATTAATGGGTTTCCATTAACCGAGCTCTACCCATTGTCCATTTTATATGTACTTAACAGAAGCACTTAATTAAGTACTGCCAATTTTATTTTCGTTATTTAGACTTTAGATACATATTCTATCTTAAGTATGCTATAGAGCAGAATATACCAAATGTTAGTTTCAGATTAGGCACTCGTTGAACTTACCAAGAAATTGTTTAGGTACATACATGGACCTTCTACGTAAATCTATCAGCTAACCATCTCAGTAGGATGCATCATTTTGACGCAAGTGTGAAAAAAAGACAGATAAAGATGCGATACTCAAAAGTTTGTCAAGATACATAGATTTGTATGTATATGTCGCAGTCTAATGACAAAATCAGGTTTTTGATTAAAAGTCCAGGCTTGATCAAGAACCGGAAGAACCTAAAATTATTATTATGTTATCATATTTTTGATCAAAAACCTGATTTTGTCTTAAACCTGCGACAGTTACGTATATATTATGATGATGTATCTGAAAAACAAGGATTAGACACATGTATGAATGCTAAACATTTACCAACTTGCTTGCTTGGTTTAGCTTCATAAGCGTATCTACCAGAAGATATCCCATACTCAAACATTACTAATATTTGAACTAACTAAACTAACATCGGGAACAAAGGAATTAGTCAATTACCAACACTGACATTAGAAATTCGACTGCCTCGAACTTACGAGTAATTTGAAATCTTACCACGATATGGATTACTTTGCTTTGCTCATCATTTGCTTTAGCTGTGTGTACTAATTAACGCTTCGAGTAATAATTGGCAGGCAATTTAGACGTACCTACTATTTGCAATACAATTAATTTAAAAAAGGAAGGATTAAATAAGTTTCAAAAGGGGTAGACTGACTTTTCCTATTTTTGACTGCAGGGTCTAAAGTAACCTAACATGAAGGAGATGATGGGAGCTGAGTTTGCTCGCTTTGGTTGCTCACTTTAGCTCCCGTCATCTACTTCGAACCTAACCGATCCGTGTGGGCTCGCTTCGCTCGCTCTTGGAATAATTCACTGACCATAATTATCAAATTGCCCAACCGTTACGTAGCAATAGTCATAAAACTGTAACTTTATTAACTTTCACTTGTCCCGGTGTCTGTTGGCCAATTGTTAGTTAGGTGAAAAGTAATTAGTCAAAACATTCTGTTGGTTAAGCATTCACTGACGTAGTGTTATTTTGGAGAAACGTTCGTGGGTGAAAATTCCTTTGTATGAAAAGTTAATGGTTTAAAAATAATGTTGACCAACGGTTCATGGACCAATTGACTGTTGCTAAACCGTTTCAGTTCCGAAAAAAATAAGCTGGAATAAAAATAGAATATTAGTTACTAAACAATAAAAGTAGATTAAGTGGGTAGGTAAGACGCAACGTTGGAAGGCCTCCCTCGATGACCTGATTAAAGGCCGCTGCATACGTAACGTGTTTTAATCCTGGACGGAACGGAAAGTTTTGTGTGGATATAAAAAAAACGAGCCTATGAACGCTAAAATAAAAATGGGGTTACTTTGATTCCCCATTATTTTTCATTGCAATATAAAGTAACCCCAATTTACAATGTATTTTCAATGAATTCACACTGTACAATTAAAAAAATAAAACTGAAACAAGTAAACTTATTCTTCCGATGAGGTTGATGCAAAACATGGCTGACATGTCAGAGTAGCAAATTTTAAAAAGAAAATTTACCTAAGTTGCGTTTCGTTTTCACGGAGTTAGCTTTAAAAACCTAAAAAAATAAAGTTATCATGAAAGTTACCCCAGATCTCAATGGGGTTACGTTTAACCGGTACATAAATATATCAAGTTAGTAAGCCATCTTATAATTCAATGAGCACTAAATTTGCTCCTACCCTCAACCTACTTTAAAAAAAAACAACGTTGTATGTACATTCCTTTTTCCAGACCCAAATGAGCTTCATTCGACTCATATCTTCTCAAAGGACTAATCATACATGAAAATTCCATTCAGCCTGACCGATATTAGTTCCATATATATATACCCACCGAGTTGAGTCCACGGTACATCGCTTCATCAACTATGCGTCGCTCGCAGATTATCGTTATGCGAATGAATGGGGCTAATTTAGCAAGCCTCGTCTAACGAGGATTTTAATTCCAGCTTCTATTTTAGTCTCGGCGCAATTTTGTCCCTTTGTGCAGTACAACTTTATTTTTCTGTGAGTATGCTGATTAGGTTTTTGGTCTAGAACTTTCATACTCATTCAGGCTGTTGAGATGACTTGCACTGAAGGTCGAACATTGTGCTAAATAAAAATCATAAACATGGTTTTAGAGAAATTAACACTCCTTGCACCATATGGGGTCTAATAAAACCAAACAAAATAATCTCTGTAACTCATTAAATATTCGCGCGATTGCTATGATGCTTTAAGACGGAAACACACTTACGTGTCGTGGCGTGGCGTAGCGCGGGATCCACCAATCAAACGACTCTGTTCCACCTAAGTCATAACACAACGAGTTTTGTAGCCAATCAACAGCGTTGAAGGCGCCACGCCACGACACTTAAGTGTTGAAATCATAAACACTATTTACACAAAAAAAACAAAGACTTTATTTTTATAAACTAATCATTTTATTAATCGATATGAATCAGGGTCCAGTAAACCCCACGTTGTGCAGGACGTACCTTTTATCTACGTGGTTCACGGAGGGTTAAGAAGTTGGTAATTTATCTACAATCCAGTTTAGATAATAAATATATATTTTAAATGAATGTGGGCGTCTGTCTGTCAAGCACAAAATAGGATTTTATCCCAGTAGTTTGTTCCCGTGGGATAATATTCGTTTTTCAGGTGGGAAAAACCGATGGAAAAATTAGATATAAAATATCTGTGAAGAAATTGAATAATTGAAAAGCACTCAGATCACAGACAAAAATAAATAAAATTTGGGTACACTGACACCAAAGTCAGTGTCAATCTACCCGCATCTTATTTTTTTCTTATCTATAAGAATAGATTTACTGCGTTCAATTTATCATTCACATTCCAGTGCTTCGCCAGTTCCAAATTGTATTTCTTATTTGCTATCATTTTTTTTTTGGTAGTTTAGTGATCATAAACCAAAATGTGGAAAGGAAACGTGATGATAAGGACTCATATAGGTAGTTATTTATGTAGAAGAAAATTACGAAGTTTGAATGAAAATTTATATCTTTTGTTTTTTACTATCTATATGCTCATGTTTGAACACTATCTCGCCTGATGGTAAGCGATGTTGTGGTCTACGGTGAAGCACGCTTGCTTAGAAGTAACCTAGTCACTATTGACTTAAATATCCCAAGTTTGTAGCTATTAGGAAACAACGACTCCGGCAGGGAATTCCACTACTTAGCTGTGCGCACAATGAAAGTATTAGCAAAACGATGTGTGCGTATGGATGGGATGTCCACCATGTACCGATGCCGCGATGGCGCATGGCCGTACGTCTTGTAGTCCGATGATGGAAAGGGCGAGGCGTAATCAAATTGTGCAGTTCCGTCGAACACTACCCGAAATGTAACCAATAAAAAACCGACAGGCAGGCGACTCGGCGTCGATGTTCGAGGCTCTGGAGCTTTGACGAAACAAGTGCATCATTGCCAATAAGCGTCTTGGCCCGTCTGTCAATCGACTCAAGTGCATCAAGCTGGTATTTGGCAGATCCAGAGGTGAGAGCAGAATATCTACGGCGATATTGTCAACATTTCGAGGTACCTATCTCATTTTTAACCAACTTCCCAAAAAGGAGGAGGTTTCTCAATTCAATTCGTCGTTTATGAACAGATTTTGATGATTATTTTTTGTTGGAAAGGAGATATCCCAAGGGTGGTACCATGATAAGGAAACCAGGATCTGATGATGGAATCCTAGAGAAATCGAGGGAGCTTCCCAAATATTATAGGCATACATGTAGCGATTTTGGTATTTTCATCAATAATGCAATCATTTGCACTCAGAAAGTATCATTTGGTGAAGTAGAACTGATGAAGAAGACCACAATGGCCACTGGAAACCCGAAATAAAAAAATGTATCCTAGTCGTGTTTGGGGTTATTGGAATTGTCATACGATGTACTTTGGCTATAAATGATTTTCATATTAATTGGAGGTACCTACCAAAACCAAAAAGAGAAAAATAAAAACTTTTTAACAAAAATCAAACCGACTTCCAAAACAAAACACTTCAAAGTGAAAAATAACTTTCTTTTCCGAAGTCAGTGTCGAATAACGGAAAACAATGGGTACAAAAGACACCGACTTCGGAAAAGAAAGTTATTTTTCACTTTGAAGTGTTTTGTTTTGGAAGTCTGTTTTAATTTTGTTAAAAAGTTTTTTACTTTTTTAACGGTGATTGATGGATTAACGTAACGACGCAAGAGTTACAACTTATCCTTTTTCAGATTCGAGTTCACGATGTAACACCTAGTACATCTTAGTTGCTATTATCTGTAGGTTTGTTACCAACACGATCATATGATATCCTTTTACTTGTATTGGTAATTATAACCACGAAACAATTTGAGGATATGTAGGTACAGTATTGCTATGCTTGCTGACATAAATAACAACTGGACCATCGTAACAGGGCTCACTTCTAAAGTTGGTTCTTCTAAGGTTGGGAAACTGATAACAACACCTTTTTGTACCTCCCTCGGCGTTTCAGTTTGTTTCTAATCTAAACAACCTAATTTTACACCGGTCATCTCCACGATATCAGGTGACATGGACAGCAAGGCAGACGCGGTTCAACTTCGCTTTGGCGGCATTCGTGCGGCCCTACGGGTCCAGACAGGCCACATACCACACGCACCCTGGACCTCTCCAAGCACACCAACTGCACCACGCTGGGCAAGAACTAAATCTGACTGGCCATCAAGAGAATCGTAAAGGAGAACCAAGTGAGATGAAAAACATTCCTATAAATGATCATCACCATCAATCATTTTAATGTTCCCATACTGCTTTGACACAGGCTGCTTCTCTGTGAGAGGGAATGGACCTTAATCCACCACGTGAGCCCAGTACTGTTTGGTGAATGTCACATGTCTTTAAATTTTTGGTTCAAGGACATGCCGGTTTTCTTACGATGTCTTCCTTCACCGTTTGTGAGAAGTGATGCAATAATTTATACAAAGTACTTTGACCCCCATGTAATACTCAAACTACCGTATATTTTTATTATTATTTGAACGTATATACTTAATGTTTACTTGTAACACCATCTAGTGTTAAGTTTACAAATCACATACTTATAGGCAGAAAATGTTTTGTTTTGCTTTTCTAACAATTTACGACAATTTACTGGTAATGAAATAGAAGTACATAATGTGTACAAATTTATAGGCATGCTCCCGTTTTATCAACTTCTATGCCAGCTGAAATTTTAGCTTGGTCATGCTGGGAAGGAATCTTGCCAGCACAACCTGTTTATCTCCGATAATTGAGAGGTATACAATTTATAATTAGTGGTACAAAATAAAATACTATCCAAAGTTATCATGAATGCGTTCATGGTCGTGCTACGAAGTACAACACAAATTATATAAGTCAGCACACAGACGATGCTGCTTAGAACTGTTTAAAACATGTTACTAATCAGAATAAATATAATTTTAGGACTTGATGAGAAGAATATAAGTTGAAATTGCCGTTGGAGTAGCGCATGCGAGTCCAGAGAGGAGACAGCAGCACCCTTCTAGGCGAACAGTACGAGGGAAGATCAGTTGGTTCTGCTGCTGGAGGGATGCAGGTACCTACCTCCAATTGTTTTCATATTAAAACTATAAATTAAAATTATATTCTGTTTTTTGGTAACCGCATCACTTAAGAGGAAATGCGGTCGCAGATATCCGACTGAATCCTAAGTAAAAAGTCAGTATTTGAGGTTTGGTTCTCGCCTATTTCCTCCTACAATATTGGACCAATTTAAAATATATTCCATAAATTGAAAAGAAAGATGTATATATCAGTGCCCCTATGTTTTCCTTTTTGATGATACATTATCTTTAGAAGCACTAGAACCCTCAAAAAATGCTCAAAATTGCGCTGCCAAGAGAGGCCTAGTGTACAAATTGTTTTTCTTTTTTGCATTTTATAGTTATCAATGAAAAAATAATGGATTTCGGCTAGAGCCAAACCTCAAATTATGACTTTTAGTTAGGAAATGGCTTATGTTTAACTAACCACCAGATCTAGTAAAATGTAACAGCAAAAAATCACTTTATATTGCCAAAAATAGTAAATGATCACCAAAATTAAATCCCCATTTTAACGTACCTACCTAAACCTAATCTAACATATTTCACCCGGTCAAAATAACCTATTTCACAACATTAATTTGCTATTAAAATTTGGTGGTAATTTACTAAATTTGGTTTCATAGTACAATTTTAGGTAATAGAGGTTATGGTCACAAAGTTATTTTTGTTGGTCATTATATTTATTCCCTTACGAAATTCAGTCACTGCTCTCTGCCCGCATTTCCTCTTAAGAAATGCTGTTTTAGGTTCTTAGGGAAAGAACAGAAGCCCAGAAAATGGGTTTTTGGGAAAAACTGAAACTGTTTTTTTCTCATCACATCAATCGAGTGGTTTCTTCTGTAAACATCTCACCGTGAAGTGAGATGTTTACAAAATTTAAGTGGAGTGAGCCTGAAGTGAACTATCAATCCACCTTGAAAAACTTTGTCAAACTACCCAATAGGTTGACAGCTTACTTAATATTGACTTCAACTAAGTTTGCCCGGTGAGATTTTTATAGAATAGCACTACAGTATCGCCGATCCTGAATTGAGACGAGTTCACCTCGACATTTTACGGAGTAATTTTAGGGTTCCGTAGCTAAATGGCAAAAAACGGAACCCTTATGGATTCGTCATTTCTGTCTGTCTGTCCGTCCGTCCTTATGTCACAGCCACTGTTTTCTGAAACTATAAGAACTATGCTGTTGAAACTGGGTCAGTAGATGTATTCTGTGAACCGCATTAAGATTTTCAGACAAATATAAAAAAAAAATTGTTGGTTCCCCATACTTAGAACTGAAACTCATTTTTTTTTCATAAAACCCATGCGTGTGGGGTATCTATGGATAGGTCATCAAAAATGATATTGAGGTTTCTATTTTTTTTTTTTCTAAACTGAATAGTTTGCGCGAGAGACACTTCCAAAGTGGTAAAATGTGTAACTTCTAAAATAAGAGAATTATATAACTAAAAAAAAATATATGATATACATTACCATGTAAACTTCCACCGAAAATTGGTTAGAACGAGATCTAGTAAGTAGTTTTTTTAATACGTGTTAAATCGTAAACCGCAATTAACCAAGTACGGAACCCTTCGTGCGCGAGCCCGACTCGCACTTGGCCAGGTTTTTTCTTATAATTATTGAGATGCTCGTGCTTGACCACTATCTTACCTGCCCCCCTAGCCAAGTTACAATCGTTTCATATCGAATCTCTTTCTACAATCGTTAATGCCTGCTTTTTGTATGGTCTGACCACGTGACTTAACGTTCAGATGTGTCATTCCCATACATTGATTCGTTTTCTACAAGCGTTATCGATTGTAGATTGTCAACTTGGCAACAGGCCCTGATGGTAAGCAATGATGTAGTCGACGATTAAACACGCTTTCTTAGAAGAAAGCTATTCACTCTTGACTTTGCTTTTCAATTATAAGTTAAATCTTTCGACCTGTTTAATTTAAATTATTTTCGGTAGTCGAATAAATAAAAAATGTGCTGGGTTCGTATTATGGCACAAATTCCTTGACGCATATAACATAAACGCGTTTTCTATATGGTAGTTTGAATGAAATTCTTTAAAATTATTTGAGTTTAATAGGGGAACTATTGACAATAATTCTGAAAACAATGAGATAGATTATTAGGGATAAAGTTATAGGAATATTTTTCATTCCGGGCGGCAGTTCGTCATAGTCGCCGTATCCTGTGTTCACTAAACTTTTGATAAGTAAACCTTTGAAATTTAATTATTTTAATGATTTAATAATTTCTCATTCTAGGAATCATCACACAAACGGATTTTCCTGCTTGCCGGAGTATTATGTGGGAATCTCTGCTGAGAAGAAAAGAAGAAGGATTAAGGGCTGACCCTGAAAAGCAGTATTACTCCGGTATCCGTTCACATCATAATGGCGTCCCTATCGAACAATACGATATTTGTTTGAAAATAATTGGTTTTTTGGGAAGAGTCTGAAAAACAACATTATGTTTTTCTATGAGGTCTCATTAATCTTTATGAGGCCTCTATTTACTTGTTTACTGATTTATTTGAATATGGTGAACAGTTGCAGTTCGGTCTCGTTAATTTAAAGTAATCAATCATTTTGATCTGAGGCTTTTTTTATGTCATACAATAATAAGGAAGGTAAAAAAAACTACTAAATTTTAGGATCGCGGGTATGATTATGGTATCATCATAAAGATGATCGTGTGCTAAGATTATTTAAGACGACGACTAACGCCAACGATCTTGAGGGAACAAAACGCGCACTCGTTTCATACCCGCGATCCCAAAATTTTGTAGATCCCATTAAAATGCGCGCAGTGGTTTACACACAATCGCAATTGTCGTGTTTTTGTCAGTTTTCGACATAACTTTACAAAAATTACACCATGTTATACCTACGACTAAAACTCAAAGTTTTCGCAGATCAAATTATTAAGAAAATGGTCTAATTTAACATATATATTTTCCAAAAATTACGACTAGCCGTTTAGACGTGATTCTCATTTTAAAATCAGCTACTCAAGGGTATCTGCTCCTTAAAGGGTTATGAGGCTTCGCCCACACTTACCCAAATGCAACGCTACCTGCTATACCTCATTAGTCATAAAAACTCTGCTAGCTGGGTACACATTCAGTTACAGTTACATTAAAAAATAGTTTAAAAATTTAAACCCGACTTGAAAAACTCGCGCATTGAAAACTACGAAATAAAAAAATATTCTTAGAGGATAGCCGTGGCCATATGCCACCAATATCTTATTCATTATTTTTTTGGCTTTTTATTAACATCTTACATTATTATGATCAAACTTCACATTAAGTAGTTCGTTTAAACATTCATAATAAATACAAAACATTTTATTTATGTAACAATATGGATTTAAGTTCACATTTTTCAGAAATTCACGTCAATTACTATTATAGTTTCATGTAGAGGTTTCACCTGCCAATCAATAAGACAGACAGGTTGACGGGTAGCACTATATTATATTTAAAATCACGTGATTGTATTACCCTTGACTTTACATGTTGTCAATTATCCTATTCAGAGGATCAGAACAAATTTCTTACACATAATTTATATCCAAACTAGCTTATGCCAGCGGCTTCGCTTGTTTTTTCATCCCAAGGGAACATTATACCAGGATAAAAAGCCTTTGTGCTATTCCAGACTATGACCTATATCTGTCCCAAATTTCATCCAGATCCAGTTCAGCTGTTCTGGCGTGATTGAGTAACAAACATCGATCCAATATAAGTAAGATATTAGTGTGATGAGTATGATAGTAATATGACAAATTGTTTAGTTAATATAAAGCTTGAGGTATGGTTGCTAAACGAAAACACATAATTATAAAGATAACTAGTTTCTGCCAGAGCTTTGTAGTATTTTGTTTCGGAAGTCGGTATTTTTTTTTTGTTAAAATCATTTTAATTATTTTCTCTTTTTAATTTTGGTACCTTTATATTACCGTGAAAGTCATTTATAGCCAGAGAGCTTCTCGTTATAATGCCAACAAGCCTAAACACAACTGGGATATAATATTCACTGTGGATCTTTGTGTCTCTGAAGTTGGTTCTGTCAATTAATGCGCAAAGAATAGTTTAACTGCATAGAGTACGCGAGATAGGATGATGCGACAAACGTAAGCGAGTGAAAGAGACAGTTATACAATGATAACTTCTCTTCCAATATTGACACAAAAATAGCTACTGCGCAGGCTCTTGTAGCCAATTCAGAGACACAAAGATCCGTTGTGAGTAATAAAGTACATTGTTTTATTACGGAGTTTCAGTGACTACCGATGGTACCATTTTCATTAGAACCATTTATTTAAATTTGCTTCATCACAATCATTTTACTATTCGAGATATCTCATACCCAAAACATACTTAATATTGAGAAGCTCCTGTGGCCACCTGTGATCTTCTTCTTTAGTTCCACTTCACCTAATGATAATTTCTGAATGCAAATGCTTACCATGATGATGAAAATACTAAAATCGCTATACGTATGCCTATAAAATTTGAGGCGTTTCCTAAATTTCCATGGGATTCCCTCATGGTATTCCCACCTACCTCGAGAGTATGCCATTTCAAAAAAAAAAGAATTTTTAAAATCGGTTCATTGTTCAATGAGTAATCGGTGAACATAGACAAAAAAACATACATACAGCCGAACATAGAACCTCCTTCTTTTTTGTTAAGTCTGTTAAAAAGCGGAATGTGTGTTACTTCTTCGTTAGTGTTGATGATTCCTTGGTATTGACTTAATTTGTCTGTGTTAAGTTTGTTAGTGGGGTAAAAAAGTATGCCAAGTTTTATTGAAAATACTGCAAAATTGCACTTTTAGGCAGCATAAAGATTGAGATTTGGCAGATGTTAGTTACTAACTACACAAAATTGCATAACCAATCTAATTTAATCATGGAAAAATATCTTAATTTAAAGTTGTATACATCTGATTTATACACCCTGTGTTTACACATCACATCATCAGCCTATTAATATTCCCACTGCTGGGACACAGGCCTCCTCTCTGTGAGAGAGGATGGGCCATAATCCACCACGCGGGCCCAGTGCGTGTTGGTGGATGTCACATGTCTTAAAATTTTTGGTTCTAGGACATGCCGGTTTTCTCACGATGTTTTCTTTTTAATGTGAGCGTTATTATGTGTTTACAGGTGTTGTTTTATTACATACATACATAAACTCACGCCATGGGGGTAGGCAGAAACTACAGAGCGCCACCTGCTACGATCCTTATATACTTCTTTTGCTTCACTCACATTCATACATCTAGTCATACACACACGCTTGTTGCTTTGTTGTTTTTTGTAAAACTATTTTTTTCCAAATCAAAACGTATTGTTTTTAGTAGATAATGTTTAAATGCAATAGTTTTAAAAGCATGAAAATTGTAAACCAATGTCGTTTTCAAAAGATTTTCTCACTTGACGTATAGGATATGAGATTCCTGTGTCTCGCCTCAAGGCATATATTGGAAATATCCAATTGCAGTCACAGACGCATTGGAAAACCAATACGTGGATACTATGATTGCATTTGAATTTGATTCCGTGAGCAAAAAATTGGATACGATACGTCTCCGACGCGGTATAGCAGCAAATGCTAGATCTCAAAGAACGAGCTTAGTTTTTAATGTTTTATAGGAATGTCACATGGAATGTGAAATGTTGTTGCATGAGGTCCTGGAGTCTATACCTGAGTTGTTTCAAATTGTTATTGAGTATTTCCATCTGAAATTTAGCAGTAACAGTACGAAGTCTGGATTTGTGCACATCATCATCATAACTAGCATCCTATGCTGGACATATGCTGGATTTTCGGCAACTCTCATCCAGCTACTGCCAGCCGCCCTGCGAAGACCGGCACTCCACCTAGCCTGAGGGCGTCTTACCTTACGTTTACCAGTTTGCGTCTCCACTCAAGAACCCGTTTACCCCAACGGTCATCGGTTCTACGGCTAATATGGCCGGCCATTTGCCACTTGAGCTCGCTTATTCTCTGAGCTATGTCGAAAACTTTTATTCTCTGCCGGATCCGGATCTAATTTGCGTCCAGTTGATGGCACTAGGCTCACCTTCTATTACATGGGACTTAAACGTAACTGGAGCAGTGGTAAAGGCCGCGACTTACATTTTGTTGGTCGTGGGTCTCGAACCCAGGCAGGCACATTACTTAAAGTAAATTATTGCATCCGTATGATCTGAAACCGATGAAAGAAAACGTCTGTCATAGTGGTCCAGTGGCTAAGACCTCGCTTCTCGTGCTTGAGGTCGGGCTCAACTCACAATATGAATAAGTCACACCGGCAAGTACCAGTGTGACTTATTCAATTCACATTGTCTTTCTAAGTTTATCTTGGACATCGCTGACAATGGTGAAGGAAAATATCGTTGAACTGCGGGAACTGAACTTATAGTTAGTATTTGTAAGTTTGTGCTCCATTGATGTAATTGCTGCAATGCGTTCCAATGCGAGGGTAAACAAATATATCAATCAATTTGAGACATTCCTACAAAATAACCATTACATAACTTCTTTACTCCCCGAAGCGTTGGACAGAGGCGCACCGTAGTACACCCACTTTGCGCCAGTTATGTTTTATCATCATCCTTTTTTAATATTCCCAATGCTGGGACATAGCCCATTTCCTCTCTGTGAGATGGAATGGGCCGTAATCCACCACGCGGGCCCAGTGCGGGTGTCACATGTTTTCGAATTTTTGGTTCTAGGACATGCCGGTTTCCTCACGATGTTATCTTTTACCATTTTGAGAGCAGTGATGATGAAAATAATTTACACAAAGTACAGTGACTGCCTGGATTCGAAACCACGACCAACAACTAGTGAGTCGCGGCAGTTACCACTGGGCCACCACTGTTCTTTCTATAAATCTCCGTTATGCAAAGAAATATTTAACCTATAGTACGCATTTGCGAAAGTAAATTTCAAAAAAACCTATTCCAAATTTCAATTGTATCGAAAAATACTTGAAGCGAAAGAAAAACTGTCCAAATAAGTGATATCAGAAAATCCTGCTACTCTCGGTAAAATACGATACTACTTTATTCAAAAAAGTCTGTTCGTGGTCACAGCTTCAGATAAAGCCGTCAACGGAGACTTTATTAAGTTAGGGCGAAGATTTATTCGAGCCCTTTTTGCTGGAGCTATCCATACCATAAATCCCATTTTGCCTCAGCTAAGCGCTTTATCGGACGGCCATTCTGCACGCAAATCAAATTAAAGGCCGATTATACGACTCTCTACTACGATGAATGACCTAGATACGGAATAATAGGGACACCACTCCAATATATGGGACGTGATAAAAATCTGTACACGAAGACACACAGTGTGCTATCTAAGGCGATTTAGGTATCCCATTTTCGTTTCAATAACGTATTGAGTATAAAGGTCAAAGTGGCGTGTGTTGAATTGGCAGGACCGTCCATTGTTGCCAACTATACAATTAATCTTAATATTTCATTGGCTTTTGTTTAGTTTTAGTATAGTAGGATAAAGGTTAAACAAAGAAAAATAAAAATTGTTACAATGTATTGTTTAATAAATAAATACTTAATAACATAATGATTTACAAAAAAAACTCGTTCCAGACGATAATTAGGTACATATTACAATTACTTGTGGAGGAATGATGTCTCTAATTGTCCTTTATTTTCAAGGAGAGAACACTAATTATTACCTCTAGGAATCAGTGAAGGAAAACCTCCCTTATTCCTCCACAATTTACATTTTTGTTACACTTGGCATTGACTATAAAAACACTGATATCTATATTTATAAATTAAGCAATGAGCCTACTCCACAATATTGTTTTTTACACATCGTTATCTTGACTATTATTATGTTTTATAGGACAGTTTTATTAAATTCGGTCAGTTATAAATAAATTGTATAAACAAGGCAAATGCAGAATGTAGGGCGAATCTTACATTTATATATGTTAGGCTTCAAGACCGAAAACGCTCATTGAGCGAAAAAAATGCTCAGAACTTGTTGTGGCTACTTTGAGACGGGCCCAACGTGAATTTTGCGTTGTGGTGCTATCACAATGCGAATTTGCGAAAAACGATAGGCGCCGACGAGAACTTGCATGTTTTTCGTCATGGGTTTTATTTTCATGGTTTTTGAGGTCGCTAATAACGAATATGGCAAATCCAATATGGCACAGACGAAATTTGACACTTTTCGTCATGGGTGTCATTTTCATGATTTTTGGGATCACTCGTAACGATTAAGGGGCCAAATATTGTTAAATTTCGTCACCGTCATCTTGTATTTTGATTTTGACCCCATATTCGTTACTAGCGACCCCATCCACCATGAAACTGACACCCAAAACGAAAAGTTATTAAATTCGCGTTGTGGCCGTTTGAAAGATGCCACAACGCATTCCAAGTTATTTTTTCGCACAGTGAGTGTTTTCGGTTTTCGAGCCTAACATATATACCCAAGTGTAAATGCATGATACATTATTCTGTCCGTACAAGGACTTATATCATAACAAATTACTCATTTGTTCAGTCATAATATTGTTGTTGTAGGTAGTTTATCTAGTAAATTAATAGCCCCACGATACTGTCGTGGAATCTTTTTGAGATCTTACCCTCATTAACGAACTCTTTAATAAAATTGGTAGGTGACTATATTTAAGCAAATTGACAGTAGGTAAATGTATGGTACAATGAAAATATTTTTATACAGTTTCTGTTGAAGTAAATAAATAAATCAGTAACTAAATAAATAAAACACAAAATTTTAAAAAAAATCCTCTTTAGAAATAAAACAAATCGTTCAATACGTTTTTTTCATTCATTAGCATTTAAAACAGGAATTGCAAATAAAGAAAATCCTAAAGTTTTCTCATTTCACTTCGAAGTGTACTTTATGTCTCAAAAGAAGTATTCAACATTTGACTTGTGCTCACAAATTATTTTAAAAGCTAAAAAATGGCAAGTATTTGAAAACAAGTTCGCACAACTTTAAATGAAATAAATTGATCTATAGAATATGTGTGTACTGCAATATAAAACAAGTACACACTAACGTATTTGTGTTTACATAGTAAATAAAGATTATTAATGAAAGGTTAAAATAACGTAACAAACATTTTTCAGGCTTATTTTGGACGGAGTTAGACAACTGATAGATAAAAATACAGCTAACCCTCCTGCAGGATTAAAAACACAAGTCATATACTTTCCACTTATACTCAAAGCTTACACACCGAAAATGCTTGCCGGGCTAAACCCTCCTGAGTCGCGTGTTTTCAATAGCGCGATTCCGATGTAGCTCCGTCTAAAAGCTCTTCACGCGCACGTTTGAAGAATTATAGCTTCTTTACATAAGCTTTCTAACTCCACTCCCAAAGGGTTTGGAACCCTCAGTACACGAGTGTAGTACTTACAGTCACATTGTCTTGATGACCCCACTGATTGTGCACAGAGGAAAATTTGCACAACAAAGGGTCATCGATAATGTTCACATCGTAATTTATCGATTTTGCTGTTGACGTCACTCCACGTGGACGCTTGACAATCACTAACACTTTCATTTCACTGACAATTCACGAGTCTTTTCACGTGCTCACCAAGTATCCGGGCAATATTGGATTAGTTGCGATATAGAACATGATTTTTCGCAACACTCGTCTGCAACTTGCCTCTTCAGTCTCTCATTGAATAACATAGATGCTCTCTTTCCCCTGACTGTCGAAAGTCTGTCAGACGGCAAATCACTAATCTGTACATTTCCCGTACAAAGCTGGAATATCAGTCTTGATAATGTTCTGCTGCACACATCTTTTATCATGGTATCCATGGCAAGGGACTTCCCTAAATCTGTTTCATATCCGTATACAATTGTCGTGGACAAAAATACAATGTAAATCACAAAACCAAGTTTCACGTTCGGAGGGATCATTGTGAGCGGAGTTTAGGTCGTATCTGCTGACTGGCGGGGGAGAAACTGGCGCTTCCGTCTAGAGTACGACACAGTCGATGTCTCTCAATAAATAGATTCGATAACCTGTGTCAAAGGTGAAAACAGAACATACAAAAGTTCAAAACAACAAGTCGGAGGGCCCTCGATGTCAAGACAAGTCTGTAACGATTTTATATTTATAGAATTTAGATAACGAGTTGTTTTTAGAAATTCGTGGTTGGACAACAACGGACTCTGATGGCTTGCGAGTAGATTTTTTAACGCGCATCGTTCGTGCAAAGTTTTGATGGGTTCACCATAGCTTTTTCTCAAGGGACATAGACATTTCCTTATGAAATGGATTTGAATGTTTCCAAGTGTTGTCCGTTTACTTAATTTTAAAATATGTCGAGTGTCGTTTGAGGGGTCATGAATGGTTTATTAATAGTAGGTTTCTTCTTGATTTCATTTTTTTTTAGTTTATTAGTAAAATGAGCTTCTGATGTCAGAGATTTTTCATTTTCAGCTTCCTATTGCGCTGCAAGACAAACGCACCACTGCGGTGCGGTGCCGCAGCAATATATGTAAAAGGATTTGTTATGTTATGTGCCAAATGTGTAACAAACTTAGAAAAAAAAACAATATTCGATTAAAAATATTGATGTCACGTTGACCACAACTTGAGCTTTCTTCATCCTCATGAGCTATGCTTTTCTCGGTGCAATAGTTTCCACGTCTTACTTTTGAAGACAGTTATTTTTCTCTGTTGTAGCAAATAGTGACACTCCATTCTCCTTGCTTGTGTACTTAGAACGACTACATACAAACTAAATGTCTTCATAATGATTTTGTTTTTTTTTTGGCTGTTAAAGAGAATAATGATGTCCATTTTAATAGATCCGTTTGGCTGAAATGAAACTATAAATACACAAACTTGAACAACTACTCGTATTATATTCAGAGATTTATAATTTATTTGGTTTGTATCAAAATGGTCTACATTTTATACCTAGGTTTTTTGCTCTATATTGGACTGTCTTTGAAAACTAAAAATAATCACTATAGAATCAAAATAGCCAGACAGAGCCACCTCAAAAATATAAATTCATTTCCTGTCTAGACTTTTTCAGATAATAATGCCTTATTATCCAATAGTTAGAACAATCGGGTGCAATTATTAGAAAAAAGGACATACAGAAATAGTTCGCAAATTGATGTGACAAGTTTTTATGGACTGCGTCTTCATTTCTGACATCTTTCTATCATAACATATTTTATCTACTCTCATATCGTAATATTCGAATTATAAAATTCAAAACGAGTTTATATTGGCATACTTTATAAACACAATACCGAAATTTAAAAATAGAATCTTATTATAACACTATTTCTCTAACAAAATAATGCTATAAAACAATTTTTTTTCTATTACGATACAGGACAAGTCCAAGAAGTTAATCACTAAGGAGTTTCCATCTTTTTTTTTTTTGTAATGCCATTTTATAGTACCTATTAAAAAAAGATTTGATTCCAATTTTAAATTGTCTATGACAATGCCCGCTTTAGACTTAGCACGCACTGCGATTTTTCTTCTTGCGAATTTTGTTTCCTTATACCTGTTCATAGAGCTCAAAATATTCGGGCGAATAAAATTCGCGCCGTAGTGCGGTGGATTCTGTGGGAAAACACGGATTTCTTGCGGTATTATTTCCGCACGATTTCTTTACCGCAATGCGAACAACTTCATACAATTCCATAGGTCGCAGAATGGGCGGAAAAAATCGCGCGAATAAAGATCGCAGTGCGTGCTAAGCCTTAGCGCATGCGCGGTTAATGCGGTGATGTGCTGGGTTTTGGCGCCATTCATACGTTTTGCAAGTTTTGTTGTACTGAATTTCATGAGTTATTTAAATTATTGTTTAAAAATGTCTGATATCAGTGAATGTGAAGAAAATTTGACTCCACCCGATATTTTAGATGCGGCGAAGGAAATTACTCTTAATTTATTACCAGCAAAGTCGAGAAAAGTATATGACAAATGTTATCACGATTTTATGGCATGGAAAATGCAAAAAGAGGTATTTTGTAGGTTCAATCCCAATTTATGAGTGTAGATAAAGTAGTGTATGTAACTGCACATAACTAGGTATTAAAACATTCGTGTGAAAACTATTAAAAACCTCGCCTACGGCTCGGTTTTTAAACACACACTCATGTTTTAATACCCCTCATTATGCAACAGTTTCATAAACTACTATTTAGATTACAAGTTTTTTTTTCTCTCTTGTCTTCTGCAATCAGCCCTAGGACTATGAACGGAATTGTTGCAATATTGTGGTGCAATGTGGTTTCTCCAGCGAGATTTCCCTCTTTATGTTCATAACATTATACGTTCAAATGTCCTACTTTTTGAGGTCCATTACAGCCAACCATTTCAGCCGCTTTTTGTGATCCGGCTTTGTAAAAGCCTTCGCCAAGGGATTTGGATGATTTTCCAAGCGTGTTCTGTACGTACTGCCCAGATTTTCGCCTCCTGGTGCACTGTGTTTACGTTAAGATATTCATGAACCACGCAGTTTTTTATAAACCACGGTGCATTTGTGATGTTTTTAAGGATATCATTTTGGAACCTTTGGAGCATATTGATGTTAGAGACACAAACAGTACTCCATAGTTGGATACCGTAAGTTCAAATTGGCTTTAGGATTGTGTTGTATACCAATAACTTGTTGTCTACCGACAGGACAGAATTTCTTCCAAGGAACCAGTATAGGTTCCTGTATTTTATGTTCAGTTGGTCTCTCTTGGCTTGTATGTGTTTCCGCCATGTAAGCCTGCGGTCTAGGTGCATGCCCAAGTACTTCACTGAGTCATTATATGGTTATTGTCGCCTAGTTTTACAGGTGGACATATTCCCTGTCTTAAGCAGAAAGTAAGCTAGGTTGATTTTAGGCACTTGCTTTTATTCGCCACGTCTTTAGCCATTTCTCAATGTCATCTAGACTGCCCTAAAGTTTTTGAGAAGCAATTTTGGGAACTTTGTGGCTTGCCAGAACGGCTGTATCATCTGCATATGTTGCTGACGTAATGTCTCGAGTATCTGGCAGATCTACAGTGAATTTGGTGTACAACACTAGTAAGAAACTAAAATGTTTCTGACTAAAAAAGTACCTATGTGAATGCGAATCATATGCGGGCCCGAAAAGGGTCTTTTGTTTGGCTGTGCGCACTGCAGGTTTCAGGTGTATTGCTTTTGCTGACGTTGCAAGAGTAACGGTATTGGAGCTGGTTGTGGCATAGAGTCTAGCGAGTCACTTGGCGAAGAGCAAAGATTGTTCTTCGCTGCGACCGCGTTACTGGATTTTCTGCTTTTCTTTTCTTCTCCTTCTTCCATTCATGTTGCATTTTTTAGTGCAGCTTCTCTTTGGGCCCGGTAGGTGGTTAATCTCATTGCTATTCGCATAATCAGATTTTTCTTGGCTAAAGTTTGGAAGTAGAAAAGTATCAGTACTTTGCTAGTCTGAAACAATTTTTTTAATTAAGAAATAAAGGAAAAATCATTCTTTGATGACTTAGGTGAAATGAACTTATGTGTCATTCCCTAGTTTTGGTTGGAATAACAGCTCACTTCAAGCTGACTTCACGGAAGTCATCACGCAATCTAGTTCTCGATTTCGATTCCAAATCAAATATAATTTATTAATCAAATTGTACATAAGATGATCAGGATGGACAATGACCTATAAACTAAACATGTCTGTAAATGTTGGTGGTCAGAAGACCAATTCAAACTTTTAGGCCTCTTCTCATACAGAGAAGGCAAGACCAATAATGATTAAGTCATAAATACACTGGCTCTGTATTTGTATATCTTGATATTCAGAAGGACGAATCTTTTTTGTCAACATAAATATAATTAAATATAAACGCAATTTTATTCCACACACGCAGAAGCCATATTTGTGCCGCAGTTATAAATAGATACTATTTAAACAATTATAACTTTTAGATCTCTTTTCATACAGAGAAGGCAAGATCAATAATGGTTAAGTCATAAATACACTGGCTCTGTATTTGTATATCTTGGTGGTTAGAAGAATGAATCTTTATTTCCAACAAAAACATAGTTAAATTTGTAAAAATAATTTAATTCCAATAACAGAGAAGCCATGTTTTTGCCACAGTTATAAATAGGGATTATTTGAACTTTTAAAACTTACAGGCTTCTTCTACAGAGTAAGCACGAGCAATCATGATTAAGTCATAAATACACTGGCTCTGTATTGAAAAAACATATTAATTAAATGTGATAATAATTATACTCCACAAAATATAAAACCCATGTTTGTGCCTCAAAAGGTACTCTTTGAACGACCTATACTAATGATTAAGTCATAAATACACTTGGTCTGTATTATTACAATTTTTTTTTTGTTTCTTTATGTTCTAACTAACTAAACAAACTAAACGAATATGAGTACAGCAACCAACGCATACAATTAATGGATTAATTGCTGAAAAAATGTTTTAATGATAATGGTTTTCTTTTTATGTGAGGGGTTTCAGATGTTGCTTTAAGTTGAGTGTTGGCTCTGGTTGTTGAAGGGAGGCCGCAGGTTGACACACATTACCTGCAGTTGTATGCCAAGCCTTTTCATCTCCTTTTCTAGCTTGGTGGTCGTCAGAAGGCCCTTCTCTCGGCTACTCGGGCCCAACTGCATATTCCTGGCCTGGGAAATCTCATTTCCTTTGAGCCGTTCGAAATCCTTACGGAGCATATCCAGCTGGTTGAAAATATTGGTTAATGTCTTGTCGAGGCCTGACAGACCGGCCCCCATTGTATACCCCTTGGGATCCCGCGTGGGTCAAACGCTTTTCTGTCACGTCGACTGTCAGACTCCTGAGGTTTGCTGTTGAACATAAGGGGTCCCGTGTTTAAACGATTCGGCTTCGGCTTCGGCTTTGGCTTCTATTTTATTTCAAAGACGTCCGCCTGTATGCAGGAAAGCTCTCGAATGGAATCGGGTCGCTTAGCGAGACCGTCAGCGTCCTGAACGTAATCTCTCTGACCCACACGAGTTCTTGTGCGTGTCGAGAGCGCTCCATCTCAAGATTGTATGTAATGCGATCTCGAGTCAGATAGAGACACACTAATCTCCAACACTGCAGCAGGAATGTAATCGCCGATAATCTGGTCCGATCTTCTAGCGTGTAGAATTCAAATGTCTCGGGCGCTGTTGAGACTAACGGTGTTATTTTCTTCATGTCTGATTCTAACCGCCTTTGTCACCCTTGGCTTCTGGGATGGACGCGGCGCCCACTCGGAAACAATTACCTTTCTGCACAATATAGGGTCATCAATATTACGTTCATTGATGTGATTGCAATTCGAAGGCACACACTGTACTGTACGCGCAGTTCCGTCAACGTAATTTATTTGTCATTTAATAAATGTGAACCATAGAACAGTCATCTTCACATCACACCGTATTAAGGTGGCATCAATTAACGGATCGTACGGCTGAACCATGGGCAGGTCATCATCGCAAGACATGTACCGTGCGCAATAAGCCAGCTACGTGGACGGTTATCAATCACTAACACTTTCATTTCACTGATAAGTCTTGAGTGCCTTCGCGTGCTCACCAAAAATCCGGGTAATATTAGATATAAACTTTTGACTTTTGTCGCAACTTGCTTCTTCAGTCTCCTATCAAATAACACAGTGGCTCTCTTTCCCCTGACTGTCGAAAGTCTGTCAGACGGTAAATCACTAATCTGTACCTTTCCTGTATATACGAGTATCTGGAGTATCAGTATTGACAATGATTTGTTGCACACATTTTTTATCATGGTATCCACGGAAAGGGATGTCTGAAATTCGTTTCAAATCCGTAAATAATAATTTCCGTGAACAAAAATACAACTTATAACACAAAATCAAGTTTCATGTTCACAGGGATCATTGTGACAAGATACACTACGCTCGTATCTACTGACTTGCGGGGGAAGAACTGGCTGTTCCATCTAGAGTGCGACACAGGTGATGTCTCTCAATAAATGGATTCAATAACCTGTGTCAACGGTGACAACAGAACATACTAAAAAGTTCAAAACAACAATCGGAGGGTCCTCGGTGTCAAAACAAGTCTGTAACGTTATGATATTTATAGAATTTAGATATTGAGATAAGCAAAGTTAAAAATCTTTACTTTTCTCGACTTGGCAAACTGTTTAAGTTTATTAGTAAAATGAGCGTCTGATAGCAGAGTTTTTTCAGTTTTAATAGTCATTATTTTTGCGAGTGACAATAACACTCATAGAGTAAATAACAATAAATAAGCTGATATGTATTATAGTAACAAAAGCATTTATTTTCATCAATATATAGACTCCTAGTGTTAGTAACAACAATAAATAAACCTATAACTATGTTAGTAACACAATAACAACTTTTTCAATCAACAACATAAACACACAGCAGTTGAAGTCGATGTATCGACTTTCACGACTTTTAGCTAAATAATCATGCTTGGTACCACCAAGCATTGTTATTTATTTAAGGGCAAAATATTATGCCAATATTGTCACCAATTTGCGCTCTATGCCCTTAAAACTTAAGCTATTATAGACAAAGATAAATATTGATTTTAAATTGGTAACAGTTATCATTGAGCGTACTTATTAATGGAAAATTATTATTCACCTATCTGCGCTCTGATATACTGAGAGTATCAAAGAAAATTTACGCAACATCAGTTACAATATTCATATAATACATTAAAGATTTAGCTTTTTACTTTAGCCTGTGTACAGAAAAATAAATCATGTTCATTTTTGCTTGCAAATCGGAGGCACGTTTTTTTACAGTACGCGAAGCGCCGTCAACTTGACGAATTTTTCACTTAAAAATAACCAGTGCACAATAATTGACATTGTACTACTATTGTACATTTAACTACATTACATCACTCAGTAGTAGGCGGAATTAACGGATCATAGGGCTGTAGCATAGGAAGTTTTGCAAGACGTGTACGGTGCGAAATAAGCCAGCTACGTTGGTGCTTGTCAATCACTAACACTTCCATTTTAAAGTCTCTTCGCGTGCTCACCAAGAATCCGGGAAATATTTGATATTACCTTTTGACATTTGTCGCAACTTTCTTCTTTAGTCTCCTATTAAATAACACAGCGGCTCTCTTTTCCCTTACTGTGGAAAATCTGTCAGACGGTAAATCACTAATCTGTACCTTTCCCGTATAAATCTGGAATATCAGTCTTGAACATGTTTTGTTGCACACATCTTTTGTCATGGTATCCATGGAAAGGGATGTCTGAAATTCATTGTATTCAACGTATATCGCAAAACCAAGTTTCACGTTCGCAGGGATCATTGTGAGCAGAGTGTTGGTCGTAACTGCTGACTCTTCCAGTCAATTTCACTGATAAGTCTTCGCCCGTTCACCAAAGTAACTGACTCTCCAAATTCTGTGAGACGGTAAATAACTTATGTTCATATTTCCCGTTCTAATCTGGAATATCTATCATCGTAGAATGTATGGAAAGGAACTTGCCCACATTCGATTCGGTTAGAATCCCACTCGGTACATAAACGTAGCACTTGCAGGGAAGTTGTTTTAATGACCGCACTAATTGGGCGCACGGTTGGCGCAGTGGGTAAACGATTGACTTTTGCGCGTGTCGCGGGTTCGACTCCTGCATGGAACACATATTTGTATGACCTACAGTTAGTTGTGCCGGCTCTGGGTGTTGTGTATGTGAGTTGTTTATAGGTTGTTAACGCACTGCCGATACAGGCAGAAATTCTTAGTGTGTGTCTCATATGTTTTGCTGTAATTGCAATTCGAAGGCACAATCTGTTACAGTATGCGCAGCTCCGTCAAAGTAACTAATTTGTCATTTAATAAATGTGAGCGTTAGAACAGTCATTTTCACATCACACCGTATTTAGGTGGCATCATCAACGGATCATACTGTTGTAACAAGGACAGGTTCGCAAGACGTGTACCGTACGTAATAAGCCAGCTACGTGGACGGTTATCAATCATTCACACTTTCATTTCACTTATAAGTCTCGATTCTCCTCGCATGCTCACCAAGTGATCAGACAATATGGTATTAGTTGCAATATGGAATTCGAACGTCCTAAATCATCATCCATATAGATACAAATATGTTAAAGTGCTAATTCGTACGCGGACTAGTTTCTTACTGCTCATCACAGCATCAATCTCTTTCGCACGTGTTGTCGGATGAGACAGCATGCATTTTAACCCCGCGCACAAAATAGTTCGTGCCGTTGACTAGGGGAACCTTAATCATGCTTGGTACCACCAAGCATTGTTATTTATTTAACGGCAATATATTATGCACCAATCTGCGCTCTATGTCCTTAAAACTGGTATACTGAGGGTATCAAAGAAAATTTGCGTAACATCAGTGATAATGTTCACATCGTAAATTATAGATTTAGCTTTTGACGTTCATCTGTGTGGAGGAAAATATCAAGTTTATTGCTGAGTTTACAATTCGAAGCACATATTTATCAATAGTCTCTTCGCGTGCTCACCAAGAATCCGGGCAATACTCGATAATAACTTATGACATTTGTCGAAACTTGCTTCCTCAGTCTCCTATTAAATAACACAGCGGCTCTCTTTTCCCTGACTGTCAAAAGTCTGTCAGACAGTAAATCACTAATCTGTACCTTTCCCATATAAATCTGGAATATCAGTCTTGACAATGTTTTGTTACACACATCTTTTGTCATGGTATCTATGGAAAGGGATGTCAGAAATTCGTTTCAAATCCGTATTCCGCGTTTCATTCCGCGATTAGAGGCGTACCACAGAGAAAATAACCGCAAAAACGAAAGCGCGGGACAGATAGCTAATTTAGCTATCTTACCAGGATATGGCCACAGGCATGATGGCTAACTTAGCCACGTTCACGGCTGAGTGGCTTTCTGCGCTCTATGACCATGGTATACTGAGCGTATCAAAGAAAATTTGCGCAACAACATTGATAATGTTCACATCATACATTATAGATTTAGCTTTTGACGTTCATCTGTGTGGAGGAAAATATCACGTTTATTGCGGCGTTTGCAATTCGAAGACACGTATTTAGCAATAGTCTCTTCGCGTGCTCACCAAGAATCCGGGCAATACTTGATAATAACTTTTGACATTTGTCGCAACTTGCTTCTTCAGTCTCCTATTAAATAACATAGCGGCTCTCTTTTCCCTGACTGTCGAAAGTCTGTCAGACGGTAAATCACTAATCTGTACCTTTCCCGTATAAATCTGGAATATCAGTCTTGACAATGTTTTGTTACACACATTTTTTGTCATGGTATCCATGGATACAACAATTTCATGAAAAGGGATGTCTGAAATTCGTTTCAAATCCGTAAATAATTTCCGTGAACAAAAATAAAACATATATCACCAAACCAAGTTTCACGTTCGCAGGGATAATTGTGAGCAGATAAACTCCGCTCGTATCTGCTGACTGTTGGGGGAGGAAATAGCTTTTCCATCTAGAGTGCGACACAGTCGATGTCTCTTAATAAATAGATTCGATAACCTGTGTCAACGGTGACAACAGAACATAACAAAAAGTTCAAAACAACAATCGGAGGGTCCTCGGTGTCAAATCAAGTCTGTAACGTTTTGATATTTATAGAATTTAGACAATGAGTTGTTTCTAGAAATCGAGATGGGTACAATGGGCCCTTACTGTTTTTAAATTATGTCGAGTATCGTACAAAGTAAAGTTAAAAATATTTACTTTTTTTGACTTGGCAAACTATTTAAGTTAATTAGTAAAATGAGCATCTGATGGTAAAGTTCTTTCAGTTTTAATAAAAATTGTTTTTACGAGTGACAATAAAACTCATAGAGTAAATAACAATAAATAAGCTAATAAATATTTTAGTAACAACAAAACATTTATTTTCAACACTATATAGACTCCTAGTCAGTGTTAGTAACAAAAATAAATAAACTTACAAATATTATAGTAACACAATAACAACTTTTACATTTAACAACATATACACACAGTGGTTGAAGTCGATTTATCGACTTTCACGACTTTTAGCGTAATAATCAGGCTTGGTGCCACCAAGCATTGTTATTTATTTTACGGCAAAATATTATGCACCAATCTGCGCTCTATTTCTTTGAAACTGAGGGTATTAAGGACATAGACAAATATTGATTTTAAATTGGTAACAGTTATCACTGAGCGTACTTATTATTGGAAAAATATCACTTACCTATCTGCGCTCTATGACCATGGTATACTGAGCGTATCAAAGAAAATTTGTGCAACATCATTGATAATGTTCACATCATACATTATAGATTTAGCTTTTGACGTTCATCTGTGTGGAGGAAAATATCACGTTTATTGCGGAGATTGCAATTCGAAGGCACGTATTTAGCAATAGTCTCTTCGCGTGCTCACCAAGAATCCGGGCAATACTTGATAATAACTTTTGACATTTGTCGCAACTTGCTTCTTCAGTCTCCTATCAACTAACACAGTGGCTCTCTTCCCCCTGACTGTCGAAAGTCTGTCAGACGGTAAATCACTAATCTGTACCTTTCCTGTATATATCTGGAGTATCAGTATTGACAATGTTTTGTTGCACACATCATTTGTCATGGTATCCATGGAAAGGGATGTCTGAAATTCTTTTCAAATCCGTAAATAATAATTTCCGTGAACAAAAATACAACTTATAACACAAAATTAAGTTTCACGTTTGCAGGGATCATTGTGAGCAGATAAACTCCGCTCGTATCTACTGACTGGCGGGGGAAGAACTGGTTGTTCCATCTAGAGTGCAACACAGTCGATGCCTCTAAATAAATAGATTCGATAACCTGTGTCAACGGTGACAACAGAACATAACAAAAACATCAAAACTACAATCGGAGGCTCCTCGGTGTCAAAACAAGTCTGTAACGTTTTGATATTTATAGAATTTAGATAATGAGTTGTTTTTAGAAATTGATGTAGGTACAATTGGCCCTTACTGTTTGCGGGTAATTTTTTACTTAATTTTTAATTATGTCGAGTATTACACAATGCAAAGTTAAAAACCTTTACTTTTCTTGACTTGGCAAACTGTTTAAGTTTATTAGTAAAATGAGTGTCTGATGGCAGAGTTTTTTCAGTTTTAATAGTTATTATTTTTGCGAGTAACAATAAAACTCATAGAGTAAAATATTAATGTAAAAATATTATTCACCTATCTGCGCTCTATGTCCATGATATACTGAGGGTATCAAAGAAAATTTGTTCACATGGTAAATTTTAGATTTCGCTTTTTACGTTCGTCTGTGTGGAGGAAAAAATATCACATTTATTGCTTTTTGCAATTCGGAGGCACGTTATTATACAGTACGCGAAACGCCGTCAACGTGACGAATTTCTCACTTGAAAATACTCAGTGCACAATCATTGTCATTGTACTTAACTTTTTGCAAGACGTGTACCTGTACGGTGCGAAATAAGCCATCTACGTGGGTGCTTGTCAATCACTAACACTTGCATTTTAAAGTCTCTTCGCGAGCTCACCAAGAATCCGGGCAATATTAGATTAGTTGCGATATAGTGCGTGACTTTTGACAACATTTGTCACAACTTGCTTCTTCAGTCTCCTATTAAATAACACATCGGCTCTCTTACCCCTGACTATCGAAAGTCTGTCTGACGGTAAATCACTAATCTGTACCTTTTCCGTGGAATATCATTCTTGACAATTTTTTTTGCACATATATTTTGTCATGGCATCATGAATAACATGGACTGCCTGAAATTCGTTGTATTCAACGTATATCACAAAACCAAGTTTTACGTTCGTAGGGATCTTTATGAGCAGAGTGTTGGTCTTATCTGCACGTAAGTATTCGCGCGTTCACCAAAGTAACTGACTCTAAAATATCTGTGAGACGGTAAATCACTCATGTTCATATTTCCCGTTCCAATTTGGAATATTTATCATCGTAGTATGTATGGAAAGGGACTTACCCACATTCAATTTGGTTTGAATACCTCAGTATATTAGCGTAGCACTTGCAGGGAAGTTATTTTAATGACCGCACTAATTGGGCGCACTGTTGGCGCTTTGGTTAAACGATTGACTGCTTCGCGTGTTGCGGGTTTAAGGCGCAGTCCTGCACGGAAAAATATTTGTATGACCTACAGATAGTTTTCCCGGCTCTGGGTGTTGTGTATGTGAGTTTATTTGTTTGTTCACCCACCCACGATAATATAGTTTGGGGCAAAGTTTCGTTTCATAATAAGATAAAAATTTGTCCAACATAGGTCATCGATAATGTTCACATCGTTAAAGATCAAATTTGTTTGTTTGTGTGGATGAAAAAATATCATGTTTATTGCTGTAATTGAAATTCGAAGGCACATACTGTTACAGTATGCGCAGTTCCGTCAACGTGATTAATTTGTCATTTAATAAATGTGAACCTTAGAACAGTCATCTTCACATCGCACCGTATTCACCGTATCATACTGTTGTAACCAGGGCAGGTTAGCAAGACGTGTACCGTGCGTAATAAGCCAGCTACGTGGACGGTTATCAATCATTTACACTTTCATTTCCCTGATAAGTCTCTATTCTCCTCTCATGCTCACCAAGTGATCGGCAATATAGTGTTAGTTGCAATATGGAATACGATTTACTTAACAACATTTACTTTCTACAATATAGACTAAGACTCCTACAGTCTTATTACAAAAAGTGGTTTAACTTAAAACCTAGGTTTAAATCTCTATAAACTGTGGTTTACACAAAAATGATATTACAAATAATGGTTTAGCGATAAACCATAGTCCAAATCATGGTCTAACGCTAAACTTCGGCGGCCCCTAGTTTAACGATGGTCTAAGTCGTATCTGTTAGTTTCTCTTTTAGGTTATAGCATCTTTTTTATTGTATTGTGTTGTTTTTACCCGAAAATGGATATTAACATGGTTGATTTAATTAATATTAAGGATATTACTTTTTCCTCGGTACTCCAATTCTCAGATCGTTTTGTTTTGTTGGTCCATCACAATATATTATTATATATATTATTAAAAAAGAGACAATTGTTCTATTAAAGACTTCGATTACTTAACAATTCCAAAGCTTAATGAACTTTGTTCAACTTGCGATGGTTTTGTTTAATGTTATGGTTTATTAAAACGCGCGAGAATGTTACGTTTCGTTACACGTACGTAGATGTATTATTAGTAATTAATACGAATTTAAGTAATTTGCTTGAATCTAAACAAAACTTCAATCGATAAATAACAAATGTTTATATCCATGCAAAATAACAAAGTCTCAATATTTTTAACATCCCTAAACATAATTTAATCCTTATCATATTATCAAAATGTTATCTTTTCTGGGCATACGGAACGTTGCAATAGAATGATATTAAGGTGAATGAATGATATTTGTATTAATCTGTGGTTGATGTATAGACAATGGTTCAAATGACGGTACTAAGACGACCACGGTTTTTTGAGTTTTGTAATACGAATAAATTTAGACCATGGTTTTGGCATAAGCCTGGACTTGATAGTACAGGTTTAAACCATGGTTTATTTAGTTTTTTGTAATAAGACTGATAGTGTTAGTTATAACAATAAATAAACTTATAACTATGTTAGTAACACAATAACAACATTTGGTAACACAGTGGTTGAAGTAAATTTATCAACTTACACGACTTTTATCTCAATATTCATGCTTGATACCACCAAGCATAATTATTTATGTAATGGCAAACTGAAAAAAAAATGGTTACTGAAATATTTATTTTGGATTGGTAACAGTGAGATTTTAAATTTGCCATCAGAGTCTTCATCAAAATGATTTACTACTTTATCTTCTATGTAGCAAACAAAATTCTCTGTGGCTCTTTTTTTTAGAAATCCAATTACAACACAGATATTATTCATCATTTCAGCCGAAATATATGCACGGCTCCCCCAAATGTCGCCTAATCGGTTGGTCCTTAGCGTCTCACATCTAGCAGATTGTGGCACTATTAACCAGGTCATCGGTCCATCTAGAGAAAGGCCTTCCAACGCGGCGTCTTCCAGCACGCGGTCGCCACTCCAGAACTTTTCGGCCCATTCGATCATCCGTTCTAGTTAATATTTGCAATTTCTCGGGCTATGTCGGTTACCCTGGTTCTCTCCATCATTAACCTCTCATCTTACGCTGCATTCTGCATCATATTTTTTTTATCATAATAATCAATCGCAATTCATTTTAACTGCCTGACTATTTTAGTTGGAGGATAGAGGTGAAGACTCGTTACCACGTTTGACATTTTTATCAAATTTTAAAACTACGATTTTAAACCGTGCTAAACTTCAAAGGACTCGTTATGTTATTTGACATAAGTGTAACTGACCTGCTCCGTATCATGATGTATCAAAACTAATATGGTTCTACGCTTAATAGAAGTTCGAGCTTATGGTCACCCCCCTTGGTCCTGAATTTCTGATACTAGATCAGGAATTCAGGACCCAGGGGGGTGACCATAAGCTCGAACTATTGATGTTACGCTTCTGTCTTCTTCTTAAAATAAATATTTTTTTGAATTTTTTTTTCTTTCTTATTAACTGTAATGATGTCTAATTGAATAAATTCTTTTTTTTGAGGCAATTTGAAATCATAAGGCATAAATATAACATAGTTTTGTAAATTATCAAATAATAGTATGTACCTTCAAAGCTACATTTTAAATTGTATACCTTTTTATATAATACCTACATTTTAAGTGAAATATTACTATACCTACCTAAAATTGACAAATTCTTAACAATTATAATGTTATGGTACTGTCTACTTTTAATTGATGTTAGTATATGTTTTAGTTATAATTTGATTGCTGAACTCATTAAGTTAAGCGCTGTTTACATTGTGTGCAATATATGAATAAATAAATGGGTTGACTTGTACCAAAATGTTTTGTATGTTTTTAATGTTTTGTTTTAACCTACGTAGGTTTTTGCACTATGTTTGAAAACTAAAAATATAATACTCACAACGGATCTTTGTGTCCCTGAATTGGCTGCAAGACCCTGCACAATAGCTATTTTTGTGTTAATGTTGAAGGTGAAGATAGCATTGTAAAAATGTCTCTTTGACTCGCTAACTTTTAAAGCATCGTGCTATCTCGCTTACTCTATGCAGTATACTCGATAACAAACTGTTTCTTACGCAATGGTTGGCAGAGCTAACTTAACAACCACAAAGATCCGCTATGACTATTAAAACACATGGTTAACAAAAAACACTTTTTGCGTGTCACATGAAAATAGTCAACTGATTATGTTAAGCACAAGCTTAAGTATCATAGAAATGTAATTAGAATTATAGATACATATTTTTTGTGATAATTATGATTTTAAAGTTTAAGCTTGAGTGAGGAAATGGAGCCATCAGGTTTTTCTAGGTTAGGTAGATTTTCACTGTGAATAAACGTTTTTTACCAATTGTAAGCAAAGATCCTTTACTTTCGTTTTAGATTTAAGAAATTCAAAATAAATTTCATATTTATTAAACGAACATTTCAAATCCGGTTTTCTTGTTTTAACCCTCTACTGCATGAATTATTAAGGAAGACAATGTTTTTTTCTGTAAATTGTCATCAAGTTAATCAAAAAAAATACTGCTCTTTGGAAAATAAATTTTGAAGCCAAAAATGGCTTTGTCATTAAGCACAAAGTATACCTACCTGTGCCATTTTTGGTTTCGTATGCAATCAATATATATGTGAAACTTTCTGAAGCAGATCCTTTTTTCATTAAAACATCAAAAAACATTGCATTTCTCGCATTTTTTGTATGAACTAAATACGCAATTATTCTTACACAGTTGTCGTTGCTCATTGTGTATTGGAAAATGACCAATCTAGGCTACTCGGACGGATTCCAAGGGCAGTTCTTGAGTTTTTTCTGGTGCATTTCTGCCTTTTTTTTTATCTGGAGATCCATTTCGAACTGTAGGCGTCCTTACTCCACTTGATGTTGGAGTGGTTTGAGTTGGGGAACCTGTTTCAGGACGCGCACGTATATTTGTAGAAATTTACCTGCCTAGCAAAAGTGTTCTAATATAGCCAATTTGAAGTCGTATCATACTAAGACTTGGAAAGTGGAAGGTTTTCATCATCAGAGTTGTAATCATCGTTACCGTGAGACCTATCACATGAATATACTTCAGTTTAGGTAAGCCAAAAAGCGTGAGGAAATCATGACTGAATATAAAAAAAAGTGCTTGCGGAGCCATTCGTTTTCACGCCGTAAATGCTATTTTTGGCAAATCGTATATACACCATACATAAATACGAAGCCAAAATTGGCGTCCTTATATAAACATCGGAATTAAAGGGAAATCGAAAGTAAAATTATTTGCAACAATATGTTGTGCACGTTATTACAAGCCCTGAGAAACATGAAAAATATTTTACAGAATTATTTCCCTATTAGTTTCCCAAATACATTAAATCAAAATTCCTAATTATTGTTATCACTCCGGCGCACTGTACACAAAGTGATGTTACGTTTGATACCTGTCATTTGCCAAAGACAAATTAAATAAGTTTCAATACACGAAGAACTGAGACATAATTTTGAAAGAAAACTTAGACATATTACACAAATGGAGGTAGATAAAAATACTACAATTAAGAATCCAGAAATGGATTCGCATGCGGTACAAAGTAATTTCAACACAAAGGAGACAAAATTTATCATGGATTTTTACACTTTTTTGACATTATTTTAGAATCAATTAACTTTATTTATTAAACACTATGAATTAAAGAAAGTTAAGTGTAAACCATGAATAAGAAAATAAAAACTGGACCTGATCAATACAAAATAAACATGGTTTGGGATCAGGGTAGATAAGGGCGAGTTTCTCACCTCTAAATTATCGCAGAATTAATGTGACAAATTGTCTAGCACGCCTTATCTGCTGTGATTGGTTGAAAGAATTTCCAACAGCCAATCACAGCAGATAACGCGTGCTTGACAATTTGTAACATTAATTCTGCTATAATTTAAAGGTGAGAAACTCGACCCGAGTATTTCAAAATTAGTAAGTACCCTTATTGTGACAAAATCGTTGGTGACCAGTGTAGCAGACGCAATGATTAGAAGTAGATTTTCCCCGCGACTTCGCTCCCATGGCCCACTCCACAGAACCCGTTTTCGAGAAAAATAATAATCCTGTGACACTCAGAAATAATGTAGCTTTCTACCTGTGAAAGAATTTTCAAAATCGGTTAAGTAGTTTTTGAGTTTATCCATTTTTTTTACAAACAATCAAATCCTTTTTTTTATAATATTCGTGTAGATCAAGAACATATAATATAAGAGATCGCAAGTTGACATGACACGCTATTGTGAAATGTGTCTTAAAATGTAACTTTCCATCACCACAAGTGTATTTGTAGATTACAAGTAAGAGTTCAGGTACGTATGTTTTGCAGATATGAAATAAAGGAAAAAAAAAACTTCGGTTGACTGTTTTGTTGATCTGCATCGAACTGGCGATCTAGTGAAGTGATCGACTTAATTTCCTGTAAGTATTAGGTTTTCCAATCTGGTCCTTTTTTGTTTTTGTCTTATACTCGAGTCGGATCTGACTTGTTAACAATCTTTAATTTATTTTTTATGGCTTTAAAACTGTATATAAGCTGAACAGGTTAGACAATGACGCCCAAACTGACAATTAATTATATATATTTGTGATAAGAAGAACCAACCAATCTTTCATTTCCAAAAAAAAAATATGTAGGTAGTAATAACTATTTAATTCAACAATTACAGATGCCATGTTTGTGCCAAAGTTATTTAAAGATACTATTTGAACGATCTGTACAAATAATGATTAACTCATAAATACACTGATTATGTATTTTTACAATAGTTAACTAAGGACTACATCGATAGTATCTTATTTCAGTCTTTTAAACCTCGTTACTTGATTTTCATGCAACTGCAAATTACCGACAGAATTGAACGTGCGTTTTTTTTCGACAAAGTAAAACCATGAATCAGTCAATATAATAAATATACACGGTTCTATATATATCTATACCAATATTATAAAGAGGAAAGTTGTTTTTGTTTGTTTGTTTGTACCGCATAGGCTCCGAAACTACTGGACCGATTTTAAAAATTCTTTCACCTATGGAAAGGCTAAACATTATTTTCAAAAAAATTAGAGATCCTTATGAAAATTGCAATAATCTTACCAAAAGTAGTAACATTTTGGATATAAATTTATTATTTGGTAGTGGCAAGGTTGGTGGGTAGGTAGGTAGGGTAGATAGGTAGGTGATAGGTAGGTAAATAACAGTTGATGGGAGCGAAGCCGCGGGGGTCATCTAGTATTTAATAAAAGTAGTTTTAAAAATAAAATACTCTTTATTTCAGACAAGCAATATCTATATGGGTTAGTAAACGAGAAAAAGAACTTAAACTTATATTACCTGTCTGTACCTATGTAGTGTCTTATTTACAAGATTATTGAATGCCTCTCTAAACAACATATTGTCACACAGGAGATACGTACTTCCCTTTAATGAGATTTAAGATACAGATGGAGCTAACCCGCACTCTGCAGAACAAAAGTTTCTTCAAAAAAGATTTCTGTTGAACGATTGCGTGGAACTCATTGATATGAGCTGCTGCGAAAATACCTGATGCACTGCAGAAACGAGGCAGCCACATCAATATTCTGAACCTGTTATAATGGACCCGTAGGGCGCTGATAGACCGCTGAGTGTAGTTGTTCCAAAGATTGCACGTGTTAAACACTTGGCAATAATATTTGAACAGCGTAATTTTAACTACCTTGCTACAACGTGCAAACCTGCGAGCGGTCTGCGGACTCACTTATTTTAGATTAATATCTCAATGAAAATCAAATGTTTGGACCCCTCGGTATACGAGCGCTACACTGTTAGTCACATTGTTCTGATGACCCCACTGATTGTGCACTGAAGAAATGTTACATGGGGTCATTGATAATGTTTACTACATATTATCGATTTTAATGTTTACGTTCGTTCATCAGGAGTGATTTACTTGGACGATTGACAATCACTAACATTTTCATTTCACTGGTAAGTCTCAAGTCACTTCGCATTCTCACCAAGTATCCGGGTAATATTCGATAAGTTGCATGATTTTTGCAACATTCGCACGCAACCTATCTCTTATATAACAGTACCTGGACGACCGAGCACTGCTCGGGTGAAAATAGAGAAAACGACGTCTTCTAAAAATAGAACCTAGCTAGATCGATTTATCGCCCCCGAAACCCCCAGCATACTAAATTTCATGAAAATCGTTGGAGCCGTTTCCGAGGTTCAGATTATATATATACAACAACTATTGCTCGTTTAAAGGTATTAGTTTAGATAGCTGGTCTCTTCCTCTTGACTCTTGAAAGTCTGTCAGACGGTAAATCACTAATCTGTACATTTCTCAATATACTGATACACACATATCTAGTACAAATCTGAAAGATGTTTTGCTGCACACTTCTTTTCTCATGGTGTCCATAAAAAAGGATATTCTTTTATTATTAAAATGAGCAACCGATGGCTGAGATTTTGCAGTTTTAATAATAATTATTATAATTCTTTACTGCGAGTAACAATGATACTCATAGATTTAGTAGTAATATATTATACCTAAGCTTATAAACATGTTAGTAAAAAAACAACATTTACATTAAACAACATAAAGACTCATAGTGTTAGTAGTAGCAATAAATAATCTTATAACTATGTTAGTAACACAATTTCAACATTTACATTCAACAACATACAAATTTTAGTAACTAATTAAACTTAACTAATAGGATACATAATACACAATGCATAAACTTAATGGATTAATTGCTATAAAAATGTCTAAATGGCAATCACATGAGCCATAAGGGTTAGGAACCTCGGTACACGAGCTACCACTCAAGAAAATCTGCACAACATAAGGTCGTCGATAAAAGTTCACATCTTAAATTATCGATTTTGCTGTTTACGTTTCTTTGTGTGGAGTGATTTCAGTGGACGCTTTTCAATCACTAAAACTTTATGGTAAGTCTTAGAGTCTACGTGGTGACCAAGTATCTGGGCAATATCGATTCGTTGCGATATGGTACGTCTTCAAGTTGATTTTGCTTAGTTGCGATATACACGAATTTCGGCAACACTCGTTCGCAGCCTGCCTTTGTAGTAACTCAATGAATAACATAGCGGTTCTCTTCCTTCTGACTCTCCAAAGTCTGTCAGACGGTAAATCACAAATTTGCAGATTTCCCGTAAAGTCTGGCAGATCAGTCTTAACAATGTTCTGCTGCACACCTTTTTATCATGGTATCCATCTTTCCCAAATTCATTTCACGTATATCACAAAACCAAGTTTCACGTTCCAATCTGGAATATCTTTCATAGTGGTACCTATCCATCGAAAGTGATGTTTCCAAATTGGACTCAGTTAGGATCCCTCGGTATATGAGCGCTGCACTTTCAGGGACATTGTTTTGATGACCCAACTGACTGCACCGAGAACAATCGCGTTTGTTGCTCTGATTGCAATTCGAAGGCACAGTACGCGCAGCTTCTGAACTTAACTTCAATCAGTATTTAGGCGGCACTAATTAACGGGTCGTACGGCTGTAGTATTGGAAAGTTCGCAAGACGTGTAACACTTTCATTTCACTGGTAAATTTTAAGTCTCTCCATGTGTTCACCAAGAATCCGGGCAATATTCTATTAGTTGCGAAATAGTACACGAATTTTGGCAACATTCGACCGCAACCTGCCTTTTCAGTCTTCTAAAGAAAGACGCAGCTGATCTCTTCCTCCTCACTCTCGAAAGTCTGTCAGACGGTAAGTCACTAATTCGCAGATTTCCTGTACAAATCTGGAAGATCAGTTTTGACAAGGTTCTACTACACACTTCTTTTATCATGGTATCCATGAAAAGGGGCTTCCCCAAATCCAGTTCATATCCGTAAACGATTTCCGTGGACAAAAATACAACGATCACAAAACCAAGTTTCACGTTCGGTGGAATCATTATGACAGTGTAGGTCGTATCTGCTGACTGGCGGATGAGTAACTGGTGATTTCGTCTAGAGCTCGACACACTTGATGCCTCTGAATAAATAGATTCGATAACCTATGTCAACAGTGACAAAAGAACATAGGTACAAAAGTTCAAAACAACATGTCGGCGGGCCCTTGTTGTCAAGACAACATTGTAATGATTCGATATTTATAGAATTTAGATAACGAGTTGTTTTTAGAAATTCGTGGTTGGTGCAATAGACCCTGATTGTTTGCTAGTAGATTTGACCGTTTACTTAATTTTAGATAACATGTGGAGTGTCGTATGACGAGTAAATATTATCATATATGCATTGTATACCCCCACAATGCATAAATAATAATATTTGTTCGTCTTGACTTGACAAACTTTTCAAGTGTATTAGTAAAATGAGCAGTATCGATAAAACTCAGAGTAAATAACAATAAATAAGCTGCTAATTATATTAGTAACAACAAGAACATTTACATTCAACAAAATTATTATAGACTCCTAGTGTTAGTAATTACAATAAAATAATAAAGTTATGACTATGTTAGTAACACAATAACGACATGTACTATATGTTTAAACTTAAAAATATTTATTTTTAATGGGTTACAGTTATCCTTTAGCTTAAAAGCGTGAATTGCAAAATATTATTCACCAAACTGCGCTCTATATCCCTAAAACTAAGGTATGAAGGACATAAATAAATATTTATTTTAAGTGGTAACGGTTATCCTTAGGCATACTGATTATTGGTAAAATATTATTCATCAAACTGCGCTCTATGTCCTTAATACCCTCAGTATACCATAGATATAGAACGCAGTTTGTTCGTAAGATAAAAGTGAAGATCCACACAGCGAGTGATTGTAGATTTTAGTTCAGGCTAAAGGCCCAAACACAAAATTGCGAATTGACGAGGTACGAATTCGCAACGCAGACAACAGCAACAAGCTCGTAGATTTTTACGATGCAACGTCGCACCGCAGTTTTGTGTTTGGGCCCTAAATGAGTGTCAGGAAGTGGAGAGTGCAAAATTTAATAACTGCTCTCTAATTAAACAGTAAATAAAACAAGTTTTAACTAATTCTAGTGATTTTTTTTAAGTATGAATAATTAAATTATGTATATATATAATTAATTTCTGAGATACCCCATATTTTGCCATACCAGTAAGCTTAAGGATAACTGTTACCACTTAACAATAAATATTTGAAATACCGTCGATGAGGACTGAAAGCTTCTTAATACTGAGAGCAGAAATGTATGGTCAAGAGACGGAAACCTCTAACCTAACGCTACCTTTAAGCAGTTGTTCAGGGAAGTCTCTGTCAATGCGAGCGTCGACCAGTACTGGCCACTGACCAAGCTCGAAGCCGTGCTGGATTGCCTGCCCGCTGGGGCTCCCAGCACGGCCCGGGCTGCCGAAGCGGCACAAGAAGCGACGCATCCCGCACTACTCCCCAGAGTACGCCACCACCTCCTTGTCTTCGATTCTGATATCCTTTTTAGTATAGTTATTGAGGGTACAGCCATTGTCCATTTTAACATCGGTGCGCTCATCTTCGTTATCGTCAGCATGTCGCTCGTCATTACTCAGAACTTTTCGGCCCCGTCGACCATCCGTTTTTCGAGCAATGTGCCCTGCCTAGTGCCACTTAATATTGGCAATTTTTCGTTATGTCGGTTACCATGGTTCTCTTGCGGATATCAATTTTGATCATCTTAGTAATCAAACATAAATAGTTTTAACTTCCAGACTATTTTAGTTGGAGGTAAAGACTCGTTTACACCTTTGACATATTAATCAAATTTTAAGAGTCAAATCAAAGTTTCCTTGTTTGTGTCTTCAGGACGGCTATTTAAAAATGTCTTCCTTTGATCTCATATAGTTTTTTTCTTTTTTAATGACGACTTTTCATGTGACTATCTGAAACAATAAATATATAAGTTGAATAAATATTCGGTGGATTTGTATAACCACAGTGTTAAAGAATTTAAAGAAGACATGACCTTAAAATAAGGCACATACATCATCTGTCTAGCCTTTTCCCAACTCTCTTGGGATCGGCTTCCAGTCTATCCGGATTTACCTGACTATCAGTATTTTACCAGGGGCCGACTTCCTATCTGACCTCCACAACCCAGTAACTGGGTAACACAATACCTCTTGGCTAGACTGGTCTCAGGCTTCTGACTACCCGTAATGAATGTCAAAGATCTTCAAATGACAGCAGGGACTAACGGCTTAACGTGCTTTCCAAGGCACGCTTACGGAAGAAACTTGCTATGTAAAGATGGTCACCCATCCACGGACCGACTTTAGCAAGCGTTGCTTAACCTTAAAGATTGAAAACTTTTTTTTTGCGTGGAGATATGCTCATGCATACTGTGCTGCCACGGCCGATGATAAAATCAACAGCACCTACATGTTGCAGCACCGCAACCTACATGTTGCCCACTACGTCGTCGGGTTATCGGCAAAAGCCCTGACGAGCGGCCCCTCCTCGGGTTCCTCTGCGCTTCACCGTGGGTGACCAAGCCACGGTTACTGAGCTGAGCCCCCCCGCCTCGACAAGTAACAAGTAAAGAGCCTGCCTGGGTTCAAACCCACGACCTACAACTTCCAAGTCGCGGCCGTTACCACTGGGCCACCACTGCTCTCACACACAGAAATTTTATAAATTACAAAATTATATTAATTAAATATATTTTTCGTTTTGTAATTTATCAAATAATAGTATGTTCCTTCAAACCTATAATTTAAGTTACTTATCATTGTATTGCACGTTACTTTGTAGTATCTATAATGCTGGAATCAAAGGGCAACATCTCGCTGATGATGCTGTAAAAAAAAAACAAAAACCCGACTGCTTAAGAAGCGAACTATAAAGACGTAAACAAGAAGAAAATCATGCTGTGCAGTCGGAGGATAAACATGTACATAAAATTGATAAGTTTCTAATAATTAAAATGTCGTGATATTACTTTTTAGGGATCCGTACCCAAAGGGTAAAAACGGGACCCTATTACTAAGATTCCGCGGTCCGTCTGTCTGTCTGTCTGTCACCAGGCTGTGTCTCATGAACCGTGATAGCTAGACAGTTGATATTTTTACAGGTGATGTATTTCTGTAGCCACTATAACAACAAATACTAAAAACAGAATAAAATAAATATTTAAATGGGGCTCCCATACAACAAACGTGATTATTGTTCCGATTTTGCGATAATGGTACGGAACGCTTCGTGCGCGAGTCCGACTCGCACTTGTTTAATTATTGATTTTAGCATATTGTTTAGTTTTATATTGATTGCTGCACCCTAACAGGGAAATGTACTTATTAAGTTAAGCGCTCTTTAAATTGTGTGCAATATAAGAATAAAGAACCTGGGCGACCGAGCTCAGCTCGGGTGAAAATAGAGAAAACGCCGTTTTTTAATAAATGAAACCTAGCTAGATCGATTTATTGTCCCCGAAACCACCTGAATTCAAAATTTCATGAAAATCGTTGGAGCCGTTTCCAAGATTCAGATTATATATATACAAGAATTGCTCGTTTAAAGGTATTAAAAAGATAATAGGGTTGTTTTGTACCAAACTGATCTGTTATTTTGACGTAGGTTTTTCGCTCTATATTTGGAAGTCTTTGAAATCTAAAAATAATCGCTTTAGAATCGAAATAACCAGACGGAGCCACGTCATAAATAAACATTCATTCCCTGTCTAGACCTTTTCAGATAACAATGTATTATTATCCAATACTGGGCGCAATCGGGAGCTGTTATAATTAGCAGACGCAATAATTAGAAATGAAGGACATACAGGAATAGTTTGTAAGTTGACAAGATAATAGACAAGCTACTGTGGAATGCATTTTGAACTATGACTTTCCATTGTTCTTGTTACTATCTCATTAGTGTATTTTTAGATACAAATAAGAACTAGGGTAGGAACTTTTCTTGTTCGGAACAATTTTTCAAGTAAGAAATAAGAAAAATAAATCTATCTTCGATGATTGCTGTTTTGGTCTTGTACACAAGTTCGATTTCCTGGTCGGGGAAATTGCTATCCGGTTTTCAAATCTGGATTTTTAGTAATAGTATGGAATTGTGCTGGTAATTGGTAGGGCCTTATATTATTCGTATAGTTATTCCTCTACGTAACTCTTTGCAGAAGTAGAATAGATAAGAGAGATATAAATTACATTTTCTTTCAACTACGTAGTAATGTTATCATTAACCACTACAAAACCGATCACAAAGGACGTGTTTTTTGCTTAGAACCGAAACAGTGCTGAAATATTAAACAAAATCTCATTGTAGCATATTTTTTCATTAATGCACTGTTTTTTATTTTTATTTGGATATAAATTTACCTTAGAGGTTTAATGATCTAATGCGTTATTTTTATATTAAACTTAATGGGTGACCCCATTAAGTTTAATATAAAAATAATGCATTAGATCAAAAAGATACTGGCTGAAAATAAAAATCGGCTGAATAAAATCGATTCGATGAAAAAAAACAAATGGCGCGCATTTTGTACCATTGTAAAACTTTAATACTTCATAATTAGAAAGAAATTTAAAAAAAAAATGGAAATAGACAGCGATTGCGATATGAATTCAACTCCAGAAAGTATAAATAGAGCTGCGAATTAAATTGTTAATAACCTTTTTCTGCAAAAGTTGCGGGATAAATAGTTTTCATTGACTTGAGATTTTATTTTGAGTAGGTATATTTTATCACGGTAGGTAGATTGGTAGTAGAAAGAAAAGTAGATTACGCAACTCGCTAAAGTGAGTAATTAATGCACTCGTGTTAACATAACAATCATGCATTAACTCACTTTGCGCTCGATGCAACAATCTACTATTTTTAAACTTTGATTTCTTTTCGTTTGCGCGGAGCTATGTGACATCCGCACTCTCCATTGCGCGTCTAATTACAGAGACAATAGAAAAATAATAGCTTATGCACACATGGTGTGCAAACCACGCGTCATAAGAGACATTGTTGATTTATTTTTTACTAACGGCCATAAAATTAAACCAAGAGATAATGGAGAGTGACACTCTGTAAAACCATATTTATATATAACATTGGACATTTTTCCTTATTTACTAAAAATAAAACAGTCATTGTAATATTTATAGCAGAATATTTTTTTTTTTTTATCTTTGCCTGCTACTCCTTACAAATAAACAAGTGTATTAATATTTTTCCACGAGTGGAACAAAATGACAAAGGGCCAGTTGCTAGCTTTCTCACGGAAGCAGTAATCACCTAAGTACAAGGGGTTATTATGGTGTTGCCTGTCGATGGGGTCGTGAACACCACATCTATTTTTTAATGGCTGACTATTCTAGAGGCGTTGAATTCATTTACGTAGGCTTTAATGGATTTTATTTTTGTCAGGTTTGTATAATTATGTTAAATGTTGTTGTTCGTTGATATTGTGTTACTAACATAGCTCTAAGTTTGTTTATTGTTACTTACACTATGAATACGTGTTAAGGCATTCTATGGCTATGTCGCCTGAAATAAATGGATTATTAATTGAATTTCATTTTAAATACGTATTTGTAACATTTTTAAATATTATACTAGCTTCTGCCAGCGGCGTCACCCACGTGAAAAGTGTTTTATCATCCCAAGAGAACATTATACCGTAACAAAAATTAGCCTATGTGCTATTCCAGACTATAATCTATCTCTGTGCCAAATTTCATCCAGATCCATTCAGCCGTTTTGACCTGATTGAGAAACAAACATACATCCATCCAAACTACCGCATTTAAAATATCAGTAAGATAAAAATTATTATTATTATTTCCTTTATGTAACTGTTTTCTTATTTTGTATACTTTCAATTCTTCTTCTTTTCGTTTGAGTTGTGACCACATCTAGTGTCAGAGTTAATTAAGCCGCCTCTGGGAACTCCACAGGCCTCTGACTTGGTTATTTCAGACTTACATTAACTATATAAGTCTAGGTTTCCTCACGATGATTTCCTTCACCGTTGCCTGTGATTTCCAAGCTAAACTTAGAAAGTACATAATTATGAATTTGATAAAGTCACGTTGGTATTTGTCCGGATTCTTAGCCAATGGGCCACCATTATTATAATAGTCAAGTGTAGTGGCTTATTTTTTCATATTTATCATTTCCCTCTCTCACAAAGAGGAGGCCTGTACCCCAGCAGTGGGCAAGTTAAAAGACTGAGTATGCCACGTATGTTACAATTTCTGCAATGTTTTACGTTGTATAATTCTGCCACAGCAGAAGGTTAATTCTTGTTAAAAACGATCATTGTAAGAAAACGAAAAAATAACTCGTCAAAAATTTAGGTTTGCTGTCATTTTTGACAGATTGTGACAATCAATCAAAATCAAAATCATTTTTTTTTATTTTACATAGGCCTACATGGACACTTATAAAACGTCGACATAAGGTGCACGGTTCGGGTTGGTCGTTTCCTATGGAGAAGAACCGGCAAGAAACTCCATGGTTACTCTTTTAAAAATAGTTTGGTTTTACAATATTTCTATGTTACAGCATTAGTACTATGGGGGGACAACGTAGGCTCGACAATAAGTCGTTAGAAACTAAAAAAAAAAAAAGTTTTTATAATATATAACAAAGTTAACAAATGTTAACTAACATCTAGAAGGCCTACAATGTTCAAACATTCACAAAATAATCGGTAAAAGAATCTATAAAAAGTAAAAAAAATATATATATATATATAACAAGACTAAATTTAACATGTGGCACAAATGTTGCTATCAGTGCTGTAACTATTCTTTACAAAGGGCTATAAAGATGATTGCGAACTATTGTAAAAAGTCCAATTAAAAGAAGAAAAGCAAAAAAAAAAATGAGATTGAGAATAGTTAACAAATAGAGACATCCACATATTTGTGCGGTTTATGAGTTATCAGGGAAGCCGCATGCGCAGAAGGAGATAAGCCATTTTTTTTATCTTCAACGTAGTCCTTGATTTTATAATATGCTTTTTTAATAAGGACACGTTTGATGTGATTTTTGAACTTTCCATCGGTCAGTTCTATAACTGACTTTGGCAACTTGTTATAAAAGCGTTATATATGTATATAACGCTTGTTATATATGTACTGTTTATAAGAAAAGACTTGCTAGTTTTAGTTAATCTGAATTTGGGTATTACAATTTCGTGATTACTGCGTGTATTTAAATTATGGAAGTCGCTTCTAGTTTTGAAAAGCCCTCGATTTTTGCGGACATACAAAATACTTCCAAAATATAAAGTGAAGGTAGAGACAGTATATCGATCTCTTTAAATTTATCTCTGAGGGACTCGCGAGGACCCATTTTATAGATCGCGCGGATTGCCCTCTTTTGTAATATGAAAACTGAGTCAACATCTGCTGCTGATCCCCACAGCAGAATACCATAAGACATAATACTGTGGAAATAAGCATAGTATACTAACCTAGCTGTGGCTACATCGGTTAACTGCCTTATTTTCCTTACTGCATATGCAGCTGAACTTAACCTTCCCGAAAGAGTTCTAATGTGCGCGCCCCACTGCAATTTTGAATCCATAGTAATCCCTAAGAATACAGTTTCCGTTATAACTTCAAGATTTTTGCCGTCAATATTTAAGTTTAGGTAACGTTGTGGTACATTTGGTAAAGAGAACTTAAGACATTTTGTTTTTTTCGCATTCAGTAAGAGATTGTTAGCTGCGAACCATTTTGAGAGAATAATTAGACTTTCGTTGACATGTAAGACATCCGTATCTTGCCTATCTATTTTAAAAATTAGCGAAGTATCATCAGCAAATAGAATTATATCCGATAATTTGGCCATCATAAAGGGGAGATCATTAATGTAAACAAGAAAGAGGAATACACGACAAAACAATGACATAATGTAAACAATGACATTACAGTGCTAATTCTCCTTAAAAATAATATGGGAAGTTGCCCTTTAATTTCTGCGAGATACGTAGTTACTTATGCAATTATTCCAACACTCACAGGCAGTCCTTGCATTACATCACAAACGTAACGACACGTATGTAGGTACGGATATATGGACTTGGAGTTTTACCACTTGCCAAAATGTCTTCACCCCTAATGCAATATGAAGTACCAATAAATCTTTTGCACCCCTTAGATTTTCGATCATACGACAAGAACATTTTGCGTCACATCAATTGATGATCCACAAATCTGTGGTTCGTAAAGGGGGTATATACGTATAGTACACAACAGCATTCCCCAAGCATCGCCACGTTGACCGTCCGGAATAATTTTATTGAATTATCTGTAACGCTATCCAATCTTCTTCTTCTTTTCGTGTGAGGTGTGGCCACCTCAGGTGTCAGAATTAATTAAGCCGCCTCTGGGAACCCCTCAGGCCTCTGACTTGGCTATTTCAGACTTACATGAACTATATAAGTCCAGGTTTCCTCACGTTTTACTTCATCGTTGACTGTGATGAACCCTGATGATGATGATGTGTGTTCAAGTCCGGGCAAGTACCAATGTGACTTTTTCAAATTCATAAGTACTTTCTAAGTTTATCTTGGACATCACAGGCTATCCAATTATTTGGCATAACATAAAAGCACTGCTAATTTTATTGCATTGAGGGGAGGCCTGTGTCCCAGCCGTGGGAACATTAAAAGGCTCATGATGATGATTTCATTGCTTACGTTATCCAGCAGCTATCTACCGACTAAAATGATGATGCAACTTGTCTTATGAGTTAAAAATTTCAAAGCATTGTCCCAAAAACCTTTCATTCTTTACACTAAAAGCAATTTGAATAAAAAGGAAGACAAAATCAAAACAACACAGTGTTGCATTACCAAAACAATAACGACACAACACATAATATCACCTGTACAGAGTCGCGAGTGTCGCAAATGTCACAAATGTCAGCAGCCGTTGATGTACAGCGGCAATATATTCACCCCGACACACATGCACCTCTTAGATAAACGTTATACGATATGTATGACGGGATGAGGAATTGCTAGCTGTTGTAGGGTACAGGTAGTGGGTGGGATGAATAGCGTGGCGGAAACTAAGGAGATGTTGTATCGGTTTGATTAAATATAGTGTTGAGAGTGTTTTGCTTTGTAGTGATGGTGGAAAGTTTGGAGCTGTTGGGTGAAATAGTTTTAGAAATTCTTGAAGACTGTTCTTACTCCAATGTAAGATGCTGTGTATAGTAAGCACTGCATTAGCACTGTTGTGTGTGGAAATCAAAGCTTTCTTTTCCGACTGGACTAGGTACTATTGTTTGGAAAAGATATTTAGTACAACATCTAAAACTGCAACTAATCTATTCGTTTTGTTAGTAAAACAGTTATCTTAGAAAGCTCTAGAATTATCTTGCAAACCTTTCCACGAACTAAGCCACAAGTTATCATTATGTCAAATATATTCAGATTAATTAATTAGTTCTGGGGAAAATACCAATGAAGAATTTATTGGAAAACAGTCACGTTTAGTAATTTTGTTGTCAACTTGTGCCCGTGGTTTCGCTTTTCACCCATTACGGTCCAGAACTGATTATGGGTTTTTCTAAGGTTGCACCCTGATATCCACCATCCGCATCTGATCTATTCCAGACTCCATTTAAAAGGCCAAAAACTAAAGTAGCTTCAGCATTACTGAAATTAACTTCATACCTTATAGAACGTTTCTAAATGAACTAACAGACTTCGAAATAATTATTGCGAATAGATACGTTATGACACTTCGTAGTTATACATATATATTATACACGAGGATCCCACTTGTTTACAATTTCGAATCTGAGTTTTATGACTGACTTATGCTCTGCAAGTTATAGTATTAATCATTAGAAATTTTGATAGGTAAGCATATTACGCGAAACCGATACCCAGCAACGATCGTGATACCCAGCAACAAGGGCGTGGGGGTCAGATATGCATTTCTCCATGTAAGATACTCGGCCCGCTGCATCCGGGTTGACTGGAAGCCGACCGTATAGGGGATCTACCTCTTGGCATAATTATTTAGGTATAATATTATCTGGAATGAGGTTTCCGCATAACCTTTATTAGCATAATAATATTTTGGCATAATGCAAAGTTTGGTCTAATTTGTTTTTGCTTAATTTGGTGTTGCATAAATATTTAAGGCATAAATATTTATTCGTCATAATAATTTTATGGGTGCATATTTGAACGTCGAAAATGAAAATGCCTACGGCTAAAATATCAATGATCAAAACATCGAAGATTATACACAATATTATTATATTATAGATTATATCGAATATTTTACCCAAGCTTGAAATGTCTAAGATTGAAATGCCGAGTGATTAAACATGTTGATATTCATATAACTAAGTTCTAAATGTCAACATTTTATACACTTAAAAAACATAACATAACATAAACTCACGCCTTTTTCCCCATGGGGTAGGCAGAAACTACAGAATAATATAATAATAACTGAATACACATAAGTTCATAATATTTAGGTACGTTAATTTTTTTTTTGTATATGCTTGTATGTTTATTGCTTGAATAGTTATTAAAACATATATATACAATTGAATATTCTAAAAAAATAAAATACCTATATACAAATACAAATATAACAACCTTATTGGAAGTTATATGTTTGAGCCGTTTGGGGTTGAAACATTAGGTCCATGGGGTCCGAGTGCGCATCGAGTTTTTCGAGAAATTAGCACAAAGCTCGTCGACTCTTCACGTGACCAGAGGGCTGGCCTTTTCTTCGGCCAGAGAATCAGCATTGCCATTCAACGTGGCAATGCTGCCAGCGTTCTGGGCACGTTTCCCATTGACATCGATGTGGACGAATTTTTTTGATGCACAATGAGCTTTTTTCCGTCTCCCCGTTAAAATTTAAATGAAATTCATTAAATAGTTAATAAGTTAAAACAGTTCGAAAACCGAATTGGTGCACCCCGACTGCACGTAGTTTTTTGAGTATTATCCCTAGTGTATATAAAAAAACTGGAGGCGCGAAGGTAGGGCAGCCTTTGTTACGTAAGGGCGAAGAGGTTGCACTTCCCGCAGCGCCAAAGGAATAGCAGAAGCTACTTAAAAGTTTTTACCATCGATATGTAGGTCATGCGATACTCTGTACTTCGATATTTTGATAACTTTTTTTACCCGACTGCCGAAGGAGGGTAATGTGTGTTTCGTCCCGATTTTTAATATATCGTTGCAACACTGTGCCAGCTCGCTTTCATTTTAAATTTGACAGCTTTTGGATTGACAGATGACACTTGACGGTCGAAAGAGAAAATTTGTATTGAGCACACGCTGAATTCGGGTTCTTGTCACACATATCGAATCGAGATGTGTTTCGCCCATTTGTAGTTGCTAATTGCGTCCGCCGTTCACAATCGGTTTGTGGGGCGCCCGCGAAGGTGGTTTTGAATATATTTCAAGCGCATCGAAGTGCATTTGCAGGAAACGTGTATGTGTCTGCCTGGAAGCCGGAGCCGGGCTCAGAACGCGTTTGTGGTCCCATCCAATCATTGTCTTTTATTATATACTAGAGGACGCCTCGCGGTTTCACCCGCGTAGTTCCCGTTCCCGTGGGAATACAGGGATAAAAAGTAGCTTATGTCACCCGGGGTATAGAGTAGCTTCCCAACGGTGAAAGAATTTTTGAAATCGGTCCAGTAGTTTTGGAGCCTATTCGGTACAAACAAACAAACAAACAAAAAAATCTTTCCTCTTTATAATATTGGTATAGATATATTGTCCTAAAACCCTCGGCCAGGCACGGCATTGATCGACCTCCAGGAGCTTGCCGCAGGAATCCCAGGTAAGTGAAATAAACTAAGCGGTAGTAGTAGGAACCAGTATATCTCCCAATAAGGAGCAAATCCCTAGCTTTCCACTGCTGCGTTACGGCAGTTTCGTAGGGTACAGGTTCAGAAAAGGTCCAGGAGTCCCAACGCTGCTATGGGCCCCGGTGTTTATCTCCTGGCTTGGGACCCGAAGACCTGTATTTAACATATGTTTATCAGTCTATGTATGTATGTAAGTATGTATGTATGTTCGTTCCTATGTGGCGTTCCAGAGACCAAACGCCTTGGCCGATTTTGATGATTCGTACGTCAATCGATGCGTCTTAACCCTGCAAGTGTCACGGCTACATTAAAATTGAAAAATGGAAAATTTTGGGCGCCATATTTTGGAAGCCCAATTTTTTTTTCCATCCAATTCCATCGTGTGGGCTATCACATTAAAGGGCTTTAAGAGGCAATTTCAAAAATATACAACACTTATATGTTTAAATGTACCTTATTCGAATAAAATGTTAACTAAAAAGAGTTAAATAAAAAAAAAACAAAAACACAAAACAGTCGGGTGTTTAACTCTTTGCTTAAAAAACGAACTAAAAAGACGTAAACGAAAAAAAATCATGCTGTACAGTCGGAGAATACATCTGGTTTTGGTCAGCCAGCTCGCGAATATGTATCCTCCGACTGCACCTTCTACCTTACCGTTACCCCACAGAGCTCTTATATAAAGAAGCCAAAGTTATGACAGTGCGTCAACTTTTCATTAAAAGCATAATTTTAAAACAACATTCTATGCTAAAATATCACCCTTCGACTTCACAAGGTAAGAGACGTTACAACCCCGTAGATCGCCCAGACATTCGTCTTTCAACCCAATTCTCGAAGCGTTTCTTTTGCCATCTAGGTGGTTTTCTTTAATAAAATTAATAGTATGCTACCGATAGTTAATCTTACTAAGAACATGTGTAAAAATAAAATAACTTCCTTCCTACAAGAATTTAATTATGACGACACCGAAAAACTACTTGCTACTTTAGTGTAATACTACTAATGTTAAAACACACACACGCACCATCACACACACTCACCACCACACACTCTTATACTAACAAAAACTTGTCAATAACTAATATGTCCGTGTTCACCGATCTAGATTCAATACCTACCTAAAAATAATTCATCGAGATAATGATTGTGTTAAGGGCGGAGTCCTGGTGTCCTGAAATACAGGCTTGCAGTCTAGTTTAGGCACCAGTCTCCCACAATAGTAATAAGCTTGTTAAAGCATTATAATTGATGTATTGTGTAATATTGTGGTGAGAAATAAACATATTTTTATGATTTTTTATTATTATTATTTTTAGTTCGCTTTTTAAGCAGTCGGGTGTTTTGTTTTTTTGTTTTTTTTTTTTTAAATAAAATGGAATATAATATTGGTACTCAATTGAATTAGGTTAAGGTGCGGCGGGGTTGGACCTTTGGCCACCCTTGGGCCGCAAACATGTTTGTATTATTCCAAAGAACATTATTTGTAAATATCATTATGCGTTTATAACAGTACGCTTTATAAAATTATTATGCATCATGAATGTTAAACCAACGGTATTTATGGCAATATACACTATGGCAACACATTTATGCCTAATAATATTATGCGTAATGATCATTATATTGAATTTCACTATGCCAATGTAAATTATGGCAATATATTTTATGCTTATCATTAGTAAACCGACCCTATAAGGGCTCTTTCAATTTAGATGTGTGGTGTCGGACTGCTGCGGTACCGCACCGGTGCGGGTGTCGTGCTGCGTGCTAGATGATTCTTTCCATACAATTTATGCACACACATACTCGTCGTGCCGTCGTGCGTGCGCGGCACCGGGGCCAAACTGCGCGCTTCGTGCATACATTTTATGTTTTTTTTTATATCTCTATGAAGCAGATTGCCTATGGCTACATCCTTAGTTCAATCTATCAAACCGTGTTGCTCGACCCGCCTAAAATCACCAAAATAACCAACATAATTGAAACGATGCGTTTTTATTCCTCCAAATAATTGACGAAATTATGAATCACTCATTCTTGTTTATACTTTATAATAAAAATAGTTTTTATATAGTCACACAAATAATATTATGTAGAAGATATCGCAACCTATGTCATAGTTCATTGTCACCGGCGAATTGGCCTCACTTATTTTAGGGGTGCGTTTCACTGCTCAATCTTATTACGTTTAATGATTACAGTTGCTACATGATTTTTATTGAGGCTAAATTGTTAGACTGCTGTACAGATGTTTCTCCCACAGACAAAAATATGTCTATATACACTCCATTTGAGTAATTGTTGAAAAAATGTGTAAGATATTGATGAAATTATATGCACCACCAATAAATTCATACAACATCTAAATAAAATGTTGCCTAGTGATGTCTTTAGCCCGTTAGATACCTTTTAAATCGAAAATGTACAAACAAGATGAAAAGGCAGACCCTTTTAAAAGCCGGGATTACGCCAGCCAAATGTAGACACGAAATGTTACAATACGGGCTTAGTTCTGTTGGCGTGGTTACAATCCTTAGCTGAAAGAGTTCCAAGGTTTTTTTGTTCAAACAGGATACCTACTTTGATAACTTTTTTGGGGTAATCTAATCCGAGCATGCTTAACCTGCACTGTCTGCAAATGTTTTTCGTTTATGTATAGTTATGTAGCTACAGTTAAACAAATCTAGTACAGAGGCTCTAGATCAGTGATTCTCAAACTAGAGGGCGTGCCTCATCATGGGGGCGCAACAACATGTAAAGGGTGACGTGAGTGAGCGGGTCGAGTGGAAAATACTCCGTCGCCCGCAACCCAGAACTGAGAATCTTGGGCATACGAGTACCTACATGTGGGGTAAGTTGCACTAAAACAACCTCCACCGTTCCTTTCTTAATCTTTTCCTTGCTCTTCATTAATTTAAGAATATTTGTATATACTATAGGAGGGGGAGGTGGTTATTTTTTTAGGGATCCGTACCCAAAGGGTAAAATCGGGACCCTACTACTAAGACTCCACTGTCTGTCTGTCTGTCACCAGGCTGTATCTCATGAACCATGATAGCTAAACAGTTGAAATTTCACAGATGATGTATTTCTGTTGCCGCTATAACAACAAATACTAAAAACAGAATAAAATAAATATTTAAGTGGGGCTTCCATGCAACAAACGTGATTTTTTAGGGTTTTTGTTTCCTTGTAGGGAAGCGTGAAAATAAAAACTTTGGGCACTTTTGTTCTAGACAAAGGGTCATACTATCAGCGATGGCTATGGTCGAAACGGCAAAAATGTAAGGAATTGATCACGTGTCGTTTCGATAGCGCTTGACAACCAATACTAATATTATAAATTCGAAAGAAACTCTGTGTGTCTGCCTGTCTGTTACCTTCTCACGCCTAAACCACTGAACGGAATTCAATTAAATTTGGCACCGGGATAGATGGCATCCTGAGGAAGGATATAGGCTACATTTAGTAAAAACAAAAAAAAAAACATTTGTAGCTTGGGTAGGGTAGGTAGGTATGTAGGATAGGGGAAAAAGGTTGGTAGGTAGGTAGAGTAGGGTAGGTAGAGTAAGGTAGGTATGTAGGGTAGGGTAGGTAGGTAGGTGGGTAGGTAGATAGGTAGGTATGTAGGGTAGGTAGGTAGCCAGTTGAAGGGCGCGCAACCACGGTCGATAGCTAATCCCATATATTTTTGTCATTTTTGCAATCGCTAACGAGACGCTTTGGTTGATAGAAATTCACTTGTCTAAAGCATCGGTTAGTCATCCATTTCTCAGTCACCATGGCGAGACAATATACTTAATTTATCAAGACAAATAAAGCGACATGTGTCACCACATAAAACTTAATAGTTAACACGTGTCAATCTCACACAATCAATGAGATATCAAAACAATAGTTAATAATCTTTCCTATTCCTTACATAGATTAGCATTCAGAAAAAGTCAAAAGTCACAGACATAAAATGAAAATAATGTTCATAAAAGGAACATTCGGACTTTGTATCGCGTGTTAGAAACACGCCTTAACCCGTCATCTATAGACAAAAACAAGTGATAAGCGTGTTAGACACGATTCTGTCTCGTGTCACCTAAATTTAAATGTGGTCTCGGCCAGAGTCTTACGAATAATATTTACTTTAGTTATCTGTGTTGCTAAGTAGTGGCTGTTTGTTCATTAAATACTAGCAGACAGGGTAATATCACGGACGGACACTTAAATATTTACTTTGTACGCTACAAATGCGATTACGGATAGAACAGGCGTTGCTAAGAGGATGTTACTTGTTATCTAATCAGTATATATTGTAGCAAAACTCTCTAATACATATAGCTTCTACCCGCGACTTCGACCGCGTGAGTTATATTTTAAAACTACAAGGGATCATTATACCGAGTTTATTGTTAATTTTAGATATTAACTAGGTAATAAACTGTCTGTCTGCAAAACTTCATCCAAATCCGTTCTGCCGTTTGTGTGTTATTGGGACACAAACGTACAAACTTTCTGGAATTAACATATTTTTTATAGACTTCGAAAGTCTTTTATTACTTTCACGTAATTAAATCACACAGAGAGGAGGCCTGTGTCCCAGCAGTGGGAACATTAGTAGGCTGATGACGTAGTTAAATTAGTGTTTGTTAAATTAGTGTTTTGTATAGTTTCAGGCCAAAGGTAAGTTACGGAACAAACCGAAACGAGGGATGCAGGGCAACGAGATGGTTGGGGACAGTTTTTGCTCAAATGTAGAATACAAACTACCCGTTTTCTGAAAATTTGTTTGTTGTCCGTCAGGTAGATTAGTAAAAAATATTTGACACGTATTCCAGCTTCATCATCAGATCAGTTCGATGGTACCATTTTCATCAGTACCATTTATTTATATGTATTTGCTTCATCATAGTCGCTTAACAATTCGAGATATCTAATACGCATGATATAGTTATTTAGGAGTTCCAGTGGCCATTTGTGGTCTAGTTCATCAGTTCCACTTCACTAAATGATACTTTCTGAGTTCAAATACTTGCCATGTTGTACCAAAATCGCTATAATCATCAGCCTTTTAATGTTCTTACTGCTGGGACACAAGCGTCCTTTCTGTGTGAGGGAATGAGCCGTAATCTACCTCGCAGGCCCAGGGTTGGTGGATGACACATGTCTTCGAATTTTTGGTTCTAAGACAAGATAAGTCGCGGCCATTACCCCGGGCCACGTGCTCTCTGTCGCTACATGTCTGCCTATAATATATGAGGAGTGCCCTCTATTTCCATGGGATCCCATCATCAGATTCTGATTTTGTGACAATGGGACTACCTCGAGAGTATACACGTTCAAATGGAAAAATATTTTTGCAAATGAGTCTAATATGACGGAGATATACGCGAACATACATAAAAAAATAGAAACATCCGAATTGAGAACCGCCTCCTCTTTGGGAAGTAGGTTATATAATGGAATGTTGCCTTCTATTATGTGTTCACCTCATCATCATCATCATTTCAGCCGAAAGACGTCCACTATTGGACATAGGCCTCCCCCAGGCGTCGCCACATTGACTGATCCCGTGCGTCTCGCATCCAGCGCCTTCCCGCAACCTTAACCAGGTCATCGGTCCACCTAGTGGGAGGCCTTCCAACGTATCGTCTTCCGTTTCGCGGTTGCCATCCAGAACTTTTCAGCCCTATCGGCCATCCTTTCTGCGAGCAATGTGCCGTGCCCACTGCCACTTAAGTTTGGCAATTCTTCGGGCTATGTCGGTAACTTTGTATTAACCTGTTTCGTGAATAAACAAAAGCCTCTGCCTTACGTTTCGGTGAAAACAGGCGTTGTAATGTGTTGTGCATCTTATTTTTTTACTTATATTATAAATGAGAAAGTTTGGATTTTTGATGCCAGAACGGCTGAAAGAATCTGGATGAAACATGGCACAGAGATAGATTATACTATGGTGTATCACTACTTCCTATCCCGGTATAATGTTACTTTGGGATGATAATACACTTTTCACGCGGGTGAGGCCGCTGGCAGAACCTAGTGTTGTACTAAAATAGTGCATTACAGTTTTAAATTTACTTATGTGTCGAGGTTTCATAAATATTTTATTCCGAATAAATGCGTTTACAGTGAGACCTAAAAATCCAAATACTTATCGATGAACTTCTTGTCCAGACGATAAGTAGGGTTTACTCCAGACTGACCCTTAAAATCCTTTTTCAGACTAAGTAATGGTTTTTTAGATTTGGGCATAAGAGCATTCGTTTGTAAAATTACTATGTATTGAACTTTTTTCCAAAGAGAATCTCGTAGTATATTGTAGAATTGATGTGTTTTCGGGATAATCTGAAATAAGATAAATTGGACAAGTTGAATGTCCAATAGATGGTAAAAAGCTACGGCAAACCCTAAGAGAACATTTATTTTATATTCTCATATTATTAAAAACCGGTCAAGTGCGAGTCAGACTCGCGCACGAAGGGTTCCGTATCATTATATCAGAAAACTGCAAAACAATCACGTTAGTTGTAGGGCAGCCCCACTTAAATATTTATTTTATTCTGTATTTTCAACTATCAAGCTGTCACGGTTCATGAAATAAAGCCTGGTGACAGACAGAAAGACAGACGGACAGTGCAGTCTTAGTAATAGGGTACCGTTTTTACCCTTTGCGTACGGAACCCTAAAAACTGTAATATCACCTATTACACGAGAAACAAAGTGCCCAATAAAATTATGCAGCAGACCAAAATTAATAAACGCGAGTACAAAAATTTAATTTAACGCTAACCAACATTAAGCTTATTAAAATGGTTTTTAAACAGTCTCTAAAATTAGGAATAAAGCGAATAAAATGCTCATTCATAACATTGCGAGCAAAACAACATTGCTTACCGTCTGTCTCTCGTTTTGTGCACGGATTATGAAGAAATAGAATGCTGCACGCGGTGCTTCATCACTTAATCAGCCAGTTGCACGCGATGTCATTCTGAAATTAAAAAAAAAGAACTCAATTTCAATATATTAATTGGATAAACTAACACCAGACTTGCCAATAGGTATCGTGTTACCCAGTTACTGGGATGTTCAGAAGGTCAGATGAGCAGTCACATGTGTGAGTAAAGCAGTACTGGTGGACTTCATCCAGTTAGACTGGAAGCCACCCCCAAGATAGTTGCAAATGGATAGGCAGATTGACAGATTAAAATAGGAGTGAAATTACATTGTGTTCCTTTGTTCCCTCTGGTTATTCAAAATTGCTTATCAGTTCAATTATTATAGGCAAATCATCATCATCATTTCAGCAAAAGACGTCCACTGCTGGACATAGGCCTCCCCCAAGCGTCGCCACATTGATCGGTCCAGTGCGTCTCGCATCCACCGGACTCCGACAGTCTGGACTAGGTCGTCGCTCCACCTAGAGGGAGGCCTTCCAACGTTGTGTCTTCCAGTAAGTTGTCACCATTCCAAAACTTTTCGAACCCAACAGATGGTCGTTCTGCGAGCATGTGCCCTGCCCCTGCCATTTAAGTTCGGCAATTTTCGGGCTATGTCGGCAACCATGTAGGCAAATATGTGTTGGTAATGTTGGTATTCCATTTACAGCAATTCATGGTAAGATTTTAGATTGTATGACTTATTCATAACCAGTTTTATACATAGCAATATTAAACTTAGAATTTATTACGACCCAACAAAAAAAAATAAAACAATAAAGATGGAAATCAAAATCATGTCAAATAAGGACAAAATTAATTAGTTATTTAATAAGAAAATAATGATACTCTTAGACCTGTTAAGAACAGATAAAGTTTCGTAATTGTTTGTATAAGATAGGACTCGTTAAATTTTATCTTTAGTTATAAGCTCAGTAATTGAACTTTGAGACATTGCTTTAAAACCATTGCTAACGAAAGTTTAATTAGATGCAATACGGTGTTTATTTGTTTGCGTTTCATTACTTTTGATTAAAGTCGTCTAATTTCGAAGACAGCGCAAACTTTATTCAGACGGCTGCTTTAATTTTACATCATTTGGTCGTTTAATTTTCATAAAAACTAGCTTTGTGTTACTAGGTTTGTGTTTGTAGCTTTGTGTTGTAGTTTGCTTTGTTTTTATGTTGTGCTTTGTGTTGTTTGTTTTGCTGGAAGCCGACCCCAATATAGTTGGGAAAAGGCTAGAAGGCCAGGCAGATTGATTTATTTTTGTCCTGCGGCATTGTTCTTGCGGCCTATTCTACAAGAGCCATGCATTTACCTAAATTAAGAAATGAACTAAAAATACGTAAACAAGAAGAAAATCATGCTGTGCACTCGGAGGATACATATTCGTGAGCTGGCTCACCAAAACCCGGTGTATCCTCCAACTGCACAGCATAATTTTCTTCTTGATTACGCAGTTTTTTAAGCAGTCGGGTTTTTTGATTATTTGGATTAACTTTTTAATATATCTTTTTAGTTAACACTTATTTTTTCGAAGTAGTTACATTTAAAATATATTATTTATTTTTGAAATCACCTCTTAAAACCTATTATTTTGATACCCAAAACGAAGGGTTTGGAAGAAAAAAAATATTGGGCCCCCACAATATGGCGCCCAAAAGCCGTCATTTTCCAATTTTAATGTAGCCGACAATAGCTGTAGCTGTGACAATTTTCGATATCGAATCAGTAATTTCTGAAAAAGCCTTGTACAAAAATTAATATGTATAAATTGATAAATATATCTATATATTTCCAACTTTATTAAATATGTAGTTTAGAAATAAAAAGGTCAATATAAATGCAGTTGTGGTCAGTACATCAAGACGAACTTCGTTAATTAGTTAGATTAGATAGTTAAAATAATTCTCCACGTAAAAGTGCCCACTAATCTGCTAACTGAGTGATGGCCTGGTATTAAAGCCAAATCTTTATAAATTGGCCAGATAAAATGTAAAAGCACGCTGTGATCTCATTCATATACCCACTTAGTTAAAGTTATAAAGTTAAAATACCCCTGACACATTTTTATTTTATGCACGATACAGGATTCGATCGAAAATCTATTGAACACGTAATTATGATACAATATCTTGCGAAAACACCCCGATTCAAACAGTAAAACGCCAATAACTTTAATAATTGATTTTAATTAAATATAGCTAAAAACACTCTCAATAAAGTCACCTTTCAAACAAAACAACGAAGACAAAATTGGTTCATCCGTTTAGGAGCTATGAAGCCACAGAAAGAGACGCATAAACACAGATACAGAAGTCAAACTTATAACATCCCTTTTTTCCGTCGGGGGTTAAAACTCAATGCTTAGTATCAGCTCGGAGTCTAGATTTGTGCTCGGATGATGAAAATAGACGATTTGAGAGAGGTCTAGTGATTACAGCCGAATTCGAACCCGAGCCGGCGCGTTACTTTGTGTGATTTGTTTAATCACACTGCTTTCAGAACTGTGAATTCTTTTTCTATTCTTTCTCTTTCTATTTCACACATTTGACTGTATTGATATTTTAAGTAGGATTAGTTATATAGTACCTAGAAATTTGATGAGCCGTGGGGTGCGTGTGCTATCCTTGTTTGTTATATCATCTAGTCGTAAAACCGCAGGTTTGCGGGCACAATTACCACGCTTTGCTGATCAGTATAGTAAAATCTTCATAAATATCGACATCTTCGCTGTTTCAGCAGGAAAATTTAGACGCCTTGTTTGTGAGAAAATTAATTCTGCTGATATTAGTGACCCATAGTTTTTCTTTATTTTAACATATTTTTTCCGTCTGTTTCTTTTTAATAATAAAACCAAAAAAAAAAATAATTGTGTTATAATAATTGAATTTGTTTTGCTGACTTGTTTGTACAATTAATTCTTTTGACATTTTAATCCGTTATATTTTTTCTTATTTGAAAGTTTAATCCGTCATATATTTTAATTTTTTGGACATTTTAATCCGTAATATTTTTTTGACATTTAATCCGTAACATAATATATTTTTTGTAATGTTTAGCAGTTTTAATTCTATATTAATATTTCAATTTATTTTATATAACCTCGTATCTTTCTTTGTATACTTTCGTGTTAAGTGTTATCCTTATATACATATAGTTATACGACTTGCGCGTATTAATTTTGTAAAATGTTTGTATATTATGTGGAAAATGTCATGTCGGTACATATTTTTTTTTCTTCAAACTTAAAATGTATGTACTGTGCTGCTGTAGTGTGTTGTCGTTTGTTTTCCCAAATAAATAAATTAAACAAATCTACCAATCCGTACTGGAGCCGCATGGTGGATTATACCACACCCCCTCTCTATGAGAGGAGGCCAGTTTCCCAGCAGTGGGAACATTAAAAGGTTGATTATGCATGCATGCTATGCTATGGTGATAATAACCTCACCCAAAATTACATGGGATCTAAACATAGCTCTAACCGGGTGAGAATAAGGTGTCATAATTGAATTCACTCCTCTGCCTAACCTAAATAATACAGGCGTGGTATTATGTTTTATGAAAAAAGATGTCTTCCCTTAATTCATGATAGGTTCAATGCCCTTTTCAAGTTTGCCTTATAGGTTACTCATAAGATCGAATGAGTAAATTACAAGCTACATACAAAAGGTTCAAGGGATATGGGGCGTAACGAGCTGGAGTACAATATAAATGCTGTTAGAAAAATTGCTTGTGCCGTTCACTACTTGATATTATAGTACATTGTTTATTAAGGGCGGTAAGTAAGGAATTACGATTGAGGCTCTAGTAGAAGCCCAATGTCGAAGACTGAGGGCTTTCTGAGTCGAGGTTCGTAATTCCCGTACCGCCCGTGAAACATACAATGTTTTTCATCACATTTGCGAGTAATAATTATGAATTATAGCTTTAATACACAAGTCAGCACAGCTATTATTACGATACGTGAACAGTGAACTTTTTTTATGCGAATGGCGAGTTTTTGCCCACACCACAGATTATACAAATGTTTTGTTCAGAAACGTTAAGGGTTACGTAGGTAGTCAGACAAGACGAGTGTGAAAAAGAAAAATTCGACGTTTTGATACAAATAACTATTAAAATCGATTATTAAAAACATTAAATGAGTATTTAAGTAACATGTAGCGAGATTGCAACGAAATTCCTGTTTAGATAATATTTTATGACAATTTTTCAATTGCGTGTAAACTCTTTGCTTGAACTTGCATGACCTGTATGCTGTGCTATAAATTAAAAAAAAATTACTTACCGACCTTGGGTTTCATGACAAAAAGAAAGCTCAAGGGTATATGGGGCATTACGGCCAAGTTAACCTGTAATGCGAATGAATGGAACTCACTACCTGCATCTGTGTTTCCGAACGCATTCAACCCGAATCTCTTCAAAGTTAGAGTAAACAGGCTCCTTCTGGGTAAGCTCACTCCATCGTCGACTCTGTCTCTGTCACTATGACTTAGACTAGAGTCAAGAGCAAACCCATCTCAAATAAAAAAATAAAAATGTTTAGATACTGTTTACGTGCAAGTGTGATGAAAAAACTCTTACTCCGCTTTAGTGCCGTAAAATGGATACTTTCTAAAGCATACTCCTTAGTAACGGCAATATTGATTCATGTACATTATTTGTGAAACATGGTTTTTTCGTATGACTAAATACTATTCACTATCACACACAAAGAGAGGACTGGTCGCACCTACTGTTACTTTTCAATGTTTTGTTATTTTTTTTTTTTCATGTCTACATTATATTGGATATGTTTATTTATAGGGATGTTTATAATTCTATGTACAACTTAACAAATTACTATAATCTCCAATTTTAGGGGATCAGCGTTGAAGGCTGAAATACAGGCTACTATGCCTAGTTTGGCCCTAAATGCTAATATTTTGTGTAACTCACATTAAGTTTAAACACTTCATTTGTTTAATATGTACAAAATTTCTTTGAATAAATATTATTCTTAGTCTTATTGCTTTAAAAAAAAATTTTAAGCTTCTTTTGCATACTCCCCCAAAACGACTTGGATGTTTAAAAATATTTTCACAAAAAAAATATGGTTAAGATTTCTTCTTAACCTACATAGAATAATTATGTAAATAAAAAATATATTGAAAACAAAACTGTCCAAAAGGAGGTCCAATATTTGTATTCTGGCACCAAGCGAGAGCACGGCCAGTATCGCGTTAATATTGGGAAATATATACGCCTTAAGGGGCTGAGGACGAACAGTTGACAATCGACATCTTAGGTTCTAAGCCACGCCCACTGTCATCGATAGTTTAGGGGAAACTTAAATTGGAGCGAAAAGTATTTGAAAATTAAATACACAAGGCCGACCACAGAGGCCCATATCATAAACGGACTCTTCCGATGGTTTTTTTACAAAAATATAACCGCGCAAGTTCTTATTTCAAACTGGCTAGCATCTGACATCAGATCGTTCACTGTTATTTTGCCTATGAATGCAACCTTATTGCTACGAAAATAAAGATCACTAAAATAGTTAATCTGGCTAGTGTCATACGAGTCTTTGCCGTGCAAATTGAATAAATATTATAATTATGTCTGCTTCTATGCGACTGCCACATATAAGAACACAGTACGTTACATTTTTTTATATTGGTTTAATAGCTAGATAATTTTATTTATATTATTTTAATGAGTTTTACTATACTGAAATGGACTGTGCAATATTAAACTGGAAACTTTAAATTTGAATTGAGATTCGGTGCTTTCAGTAATCAATTTTATCATTATTTACAATAGGAAAGTCACATCAAATTGTAAAGACACCTTAAATTAGCAAATATCCAAAATTTACTAGGTTTTGAATTGTCTTTTTTAGGCATGTTTAAAATATGCAATAGAATGTATGACGCTATTAATATCATTTGTACAATTAGTAGGTTCATATTCCTTGTTTAGTATTCTCTTGAAATCTTAATATATCATTTAGTTACTAATACAAGATGACTTTCCGCTCTCCTGGAATATAATAATTACAAAGCACGTACTGGGTTTTGATATACATCAGCCCTCTGTGGTGAGGTCACGTGGTGCCGCTTTTCTGTATATTAGAGTTAAAAAACAAATAGACAGGGCGCAAAAAACACGGTCATGTAAACTTTATCTATCTATATAAATAAAAAAAACCGGCCAAGTGCGAGTAGCACTCGCGCACAAAGGTTCCGTACCATTATCGCAAAAAAACGGAAAAGAACACGTATGTTGCATGGGAGCCCCACTTAAATATTGATTTTGTTCTGTTTTTAGTATTTGTTGTTATAGCGGCAACAGAAATACACCATCTGTAAAAAAATTAATTGCCTAGCTATCGCGGTTCATGAGATACAGCCTCGTGACAGACGGACAGACAGACAGGGAGATAGACGGAACCCTAAAAATGCTGTATGTGATTGTAAGTGTCTCACTATAGAACGGCTGAAACTATTTGTTGCTATTGTTTGTTATATATCAATCAATCATTTATTTGCTATAAGTATTGGTACAGTGTAGGTGTTTAAAGATAATATAAATAATAAAATAAAAATAATTTATTTCAGACAAAAAAAGTCCATAGACAAGGCAAGGTTGTTAGTAACAAGAACTTTATAACTATGTTAGTCATTCATATTGGTTTTTTTACTACGGAACCCAAAAATAATCAAAATGTAAGAAGAAACATAACAAACCCTGCACAGTAGGCTCATCGGTCTCGCAACACATGGAGTCCAATGAACCTACTGAGCAGAACAGTATCGGTTCTCTCACTAATCATCTTTAGGACGCTATTCGGGCTCTCCCGTGCTCGCCGCACCACCGACGCAACTTTTTTACGCATGATTGCGTAGAAATCATCTACGCTGGCGTCAGTAAACATGATGCACTGCAACATCGAGGGAGCCTAAACAGAGCCCTGAACACATTATTATACTGGACGCGCAAGGCATTGTAGGCTTTTTGCGTATAGTCTGCCCACAGGCCACTCGTGTAGAATGTCTGGCAGAATGCCTTGAACATTGTTATTTTAACAGGAGCAGTACATCGAGCGAACCTGTGTGCCAACATATTACCGCGCACCGACAATGCCCTGCGCTCCCTTTCAATGTCTAATTCGTCACTCAAATTTTCAGTTACAATGTGTCCCAGATATTTAAACTGTGCAACACGACCTAGAGGTACACCATTAAGTAATATAGGTGGTATAAAGATATTGTTTTTATTTTTATATTTAAATAACATGAACTTACTTTTACTTTCGTTGTACCTCAGGCCATGTTCCGCAGCATAAACCTCACACACCTTTAACAGCTGTCTGAGGCCCCCAATTGAGGGGCTCAGCAGCACCATATCATCGGCATAACTTAAATTATTGACACAAATGCCATCAATATGGCATCCAACATGCATGCTCCTCAATCAGCTGGTTAACATATATATTAAAGAGCCGAGGCGAAGTCAGCCCGCCCTGCCTGACGCCACACTCTAAAGAGTATTCATCTGAGTATACATTGCCCCACCTTACTATGTTAAGCTGCTCACTGTACCAGTAGGAGAGGATATTGACAAGATCGGCTGGGACACCTGCAGTTCTTAATTTTGTCCAAAGTTTATTATATGTCACCAGATCAAAAGCTTTGGACAAATCCAAGAAGCAAGCATATACTGGAGTTTGCCTTTTCACATAATAGTCAACAGTGTGTTTCAGAGACAGTATTGCATTTTCAGTTGACAACCCCTCTCTGAAACCGAACTGTCTATCCTGTAATGCTACAAAACGATCAAGTTTTCTATCCAATAAACCATCAAACACTTTTGCAATTATAGTAGCTAAAGAAATCGGCCTGTAGTTGTTTCTATCAGAGATATCAGCAGTGACGTTTTTCACTACAGGCACAACCACTGTTCTCATAAGATTAGATGGTAAATATGAGTGCCTTATAGAAAAAGTGTACAACACAGCTAACACCCTATACAGGTGAACTCCCCCATGCTGCAAGTGCTCGACACTGAGTCCCTCATGACCAGGTGACTTCCCTCTTTTCATATTTTTTAATAATGTCAGCCACATCCTTACTTGAAAACCCAATAGGCTTTTCTACTGGGCAACGTTTAGTATCAGACACCGACAGCAAAGGAGATCCCACCTGAAAATGTTCCCTAAATGAATTTGCAATCATTTTAGCATCACTGATGCCATCAACGCACAATATAGAAAGAAAGAAAATGTTTATATGCGCCAGGCACAACGAACGCCATAAAAAAACCGGCTAAGTGCGCGTCGGACTCGCGCACGAAGGGTTCCGTACTTGTTAAATTGTGGTTTACGATTTATGACGTATTAAAAAAAACTACTTACTTGATCTCGTTCAAACCAATTTTCGGTGGAAGTTTACATGGTAATGTACATCATATATTTTTTTTAGTTTTATCATTATCTTATTTTAGAAGTTTCAGGGGGGGGACACATTTTACCACTTTGGAAGTGTCTCTCACGCAAACTATTCAGTTTAGAAAAAAATATATTAGAAACCTTAATATCTTTTTTGAAGACCTATCCATAGATACCCCACATGTACAGGTAGGATGAAAAAAAAATTGAGTTTCAGTTTTTTTCTATTTTTGTTTGAAAATCTTAATGCAGTTCACAGAATACACCTACTTACCAAGTTTCAACAGCATAGTTCTTATAGATTCGGAAAAAAGTGGCTGTGACATACGGATGGACAGACATAAGGGTTCCGTTTTTTGCCTTTTGGCTAGGGAACCCTAAAAAGGAAAACATAAATACTAAAAACAGTGTATGCCTCACAACCACGTATATGTTACTGTAAAATCCGAACCGTTGTTTCAGTTAAAAAAAAAAAACTATGATGAAACTTATTATTTATCGGTAAAACAGATTTACTAAGTCTTACCGGTAAAAGTCTGAAATCATCATCATCATCTACCTGCCCCTGTCCCATGTTACTTGGGGTCGGCGCAACACGTTTTCTTCTTCCATATCGTTCTGTCCCGCACCACGCTATAATTGACTCCCTTTTCTTTAATATCACTCCTCACACAGTCCATCTATCTTTTCTTTGGCCGTCCCCTCCCTCTTCATCCATCCCCAATTAAATTCATAAGAGTACACCTAAGTCATTCCAAACATTCTTTTCCCGCACCGTCTAGAACCAGCCCTCACGGTACGCGTCCAAATCATCTCGGCACCTATTTCTGGACCGGCCTCAACGGTGCGTTCCATCTTCAAGATTGTGGAGGATTGCCCAGCACTCAATTCGCATGCTACTAACGTGAGCCGTAATGGCATTGGCCCATTTGAGCTGAAACAGCCTTTTTACCCACGTCTATTATGCCCGTTTGGGAACACAGCGTGTTCCGTATTCGGTCTGTTCTTTTTACATCCAGAATGCTGCGTAAATCTCTGGCAATCCCCAAGTGTAAGTCTTTGAGTTTACTCTCCAGGGTGATCGGCGGATTTTTTGTTAATAAATAAGAATTGTCAGTGCATATATTTTAAATATTGTTTAATTCAAATTGAGATAACATTTGTTGTATTTTCAAAGAGGTTCAAATACTTTTTAGTTATGGACTTAGTAAGTAAACTAAACGTCGTGAGTCGTTTATAATACAACAAAAATATAGATGCCAGTGATAGCGGTAGTGCCAAAAAATAAAAATAATACAGACTTTGACAATATTACTTGTGATTTCGTTAGTTCCAATTAAAGCCACCAGGCTACATGATCTGGCTGCATTATACCTGATATTTTTTTGACAGATTAAATTGACGAGAAATAAATTGAATATTATTTTTGCTTTTTGCGGAAAAAGCGACATACGTCCACCTAGCAACGCCGCAAAGCGGTCACTGTCGAATTGCACTGGATGGAAAGAGAAGCACGATGGAATTTGTATAGACTTTTTTACAAAACATAATAATATGAATTACTTAAAAATAATGAATGAAACATCAATATATAAGACAATGAAGTTTTGCGTCCTTTTATGATACGTTATTGGTGTTAATTGTACAAATGTATACTGGTCAGTATTACCGGAAAAATCTTTTGAAGATCACGGTAAGAGGTTACTTTGCCATTCAATTGTATCGAGGTTTTTGTGCGTAAACGTGTTTCGGCCACAACAAAGTTTTCGGAAATATGATCAAGATTAACATATCTTTTTTCTGCTGCCACATCTTCAATAGATTTGGCTAAAAAATGTTTAAAAGAAAGCCCATTTTGAGTATTCAGCCCCTTAAATTATAATTACTACAATATCAAGTAGTAAACAGTATGCGTTCGAAACAAATTCGGTACTCAATCAATAAGATTAAGTACCGAATTGAATTTGTTTAAGATAAAATAATAATGAGGTAGTTAGTATATTATTAGAAAATAGTACATAAATCATTAATTATTGCTGTGTTGTTGATGTATTGTGTTTGTCTATTCTAAAACTTAAACAACTTTAATTACTAGACCATAACCTACTTGGACTGTGTTATTTTATGAATAAGTGTTACTTAAGGGGTACCTTAAAGAAACATAAACTAAACCTATAGATCGGCCCCCGTACCCTGACTTGCCAAAACTATTATAGTTCGACAGTAAAAAAGGGACAGATGTATACAAGTCCCTTACGCACACTCAAAATAACCTTGCTCAAACAGCTTAAGGTTACCACCCCCCTGGACAGGAAAGAAAATGTTTGCTTATACGACCAGAATAATGAACAGTGACTCGATTGCAGTATTTTGGTTATTTCTGTCTAATTGGAGTTAATAATAAAATTAATCAATATATATTATCACAAAAATCCAAAGTCAGTGTAATATGTTTTTTAATAACCCATAATAAATAAAACATTCACAATTATAATTAAAACTAGCGGACGCCTCGCGGTTTCACCCGCGTTGTTTCCGTTCCCGTGCGGCGTGGGAGTACGGGGATAAAAAGTAGGCTTTGTCACCCGAGGATAGTGTAGCTTCCCAACGGTGAAAGAATTTTTGAAATCGGTCTAGTAGTTTTTATGTTACTCGTTACATACAAAAATACAAATCTTTCCTCTTTATAATATTAGTATAGATACAGATTAGTATATTAGTAATAGGTATATATAACGAATCCGTTGTGTTCGCAGAGATAATAATATTTGCCTAGATAAACTATAAAATATAAAAGCTTTCTTAGGTATGACTTGTTTGTCAGACATTTGCCCATTATATTCAGTCTCCAGCCTTTTTACAAGACAAAATTTATTTTCAAGTCGTTTTTATGATTCAGCCCTTATACTTGGCATTTTAATGAGGGGTTAAAAAAGGTCTTTTCGGATGATTTATGGTGATCTTCCAAATCTTCCAAACGACTTCTGTTCCAACCTTTTTATATTCCATTTTTTTTTCTTCCAAAACGTCATTCGAACTTTGATTTAAGAGCTTAGAGAAATTTCGAATATATTTATTGTTGGAACTATTTGTATATTTTTATTCAACCTTTTCGGTAGACCTAAAGAGCTTTGTTTAGAATCAGAAATCTAGTTATTCAGAAATTCAGTTTAGGCAATATGAAAATATTATCTACTTATATTACGTTAAAGTCTCTATTATTATTAAGGTTACCTTTGATTTTATCAACTAAATTTTCTTTATTTTTTTAATATGCTTTATCTTTTATTCTACCATGACTATGGACATTTTTTACACAAAAATCGTGATTGGCATCCAATCTGAATACAGCGTATTTTAACGTTCAAAACCGTAGTAGAATGCGTACATTTTTTTAAAAAGAAATTTTAGCACGTTCATTCGTCATTCGTTTCGGACGCGGTACTGCATTCGGTATGTGCTGATCTAATGGAATGCTATTGATTCGTCTGACTGTACTTACTATACATGTGCATATTGTGGATATCTAAAATAGCTATTGCGGGTTTATTGATTATATTTTATTTTTTGACACTGGCTTTGTTAAATGATTGGCGGTATTTTAAGATATGCAGGGTGTTTTTAGTAAATTCGTTGGAAGCAGCAATAGCTTTTATTGAAGGATGAACTCTCCCAACTCAAAGTTCGTAAAACATTTGCTCTCTTCGTTTTGTAGAGGACATAGTAATACCTACATACAATAAACTACGCCTTTTAATCCACTACAAACATCTTTAGCTACGATCCTTTCATAATCTTTGATTTTGTGGCAATATTAATTTTATTTGGTTGTGTCATGTTATTTGTGACCTTTATTATAATTTATTTTTCTCTCTCTTTCTATTTATATATTCTTGTTATTAATTTTATATTTTTATAATTAGTATGAGTATGTATGTTTATAAATAAGTTTATGTATAGTATTTATTATAGTAATATAATTTTGTATATATTTATGTTTTAATGTAATAGCATTATACCGCAGACTACCCCCTTTTTTATTCTAATTTTTTTCAGTCCATCCAAAGGTATGGGTAGATATCGTTGTCAGCGATAAGACCGCCTTTGTACCCGTATAAATAAGGTTTTCTTGTAAATGTGTATAACTTTTATGATTTACAATAAAGTATATTCTATTCCATTCCTGTATATAAATATTTTTTCTGTCATTGTCTTATTATCATTAATTTTATTGGCATACGAAAGCGGAGCCGAGGGCACAGCTTATCCAATTATTATATCCTTCGCAACAAAATTAGAATTCCTTCCTTATACCTGAGTATATTTTGATTTTCCTCCAAACGTTCTTACGCCATCGATTTCGGCGTGTAACATCGATTGCCACTTTATCACAACATTCTGCCCAAGGCTCATGAGGCTTACACCATCGCCTGGTATTAACGGAGGGGAAGAATTTCCAATATACAACATATTGCCTTCCCATGTAGATGTTAACAGCCGAGTCGATAGCATTCCTTAGCTTACATTCAGTTTGGCTTTATGTACTGTGAAAATGTTAGTAACTATATTAAGCTTTAGGCCGGGACTCCACCAAAGCGGAGATGTGCGGAAAAGTCCAAAGCGGAGAGGAGATGTTTTTAAACAACCAATAGAATTTCGTTATTCACACATCTTTCGTCTCCGCTTTAGACTTCTCCGCACATCTCCGCTTTGGTGGAGCCCCGGCCTTATGGTGAATAAAGCTTTATGGTGGTAAAGTCAGCAATATCGTTAAAATTTAGGTCTAAACTATACACGTGCAGAAGTTATAATAATGATCTAGTGAATACAAATTTACAAATTCGTTCACTGACAAACAACGTGAAGCGTAAACCACGTCTAGAAGCATAACATTTTTGCAAATAATTTTATTCCAGAGTTATTTACATAGCGTAGGTGACCATTGTAAAAGATTTTATAAATTTATACTCTAAACGGGATATAAGTTTGCCTAGTAGTTCGTTAATGTTCTTGATGTATATATCCATTAGACACAAGTAAAAAGTTCTAACTAGTGATGAGAGTACCAACTAAAAGATGTGTTTATAAAATAATTTTGTTACAAAATAACTTTATGAAAGCACAAAATAAAAGAGCTTAAAACGTAAACTCGACGACGGAAACGCTTGCAAAAGGTTCCTTGTCGTCAATTAACTTTAAAATTTTATTAAGCTCGGTGTGAAAATGCTGTAAACCCTTTGAACATTATAAAGTTAGGTAGGTATGTAAAAAACGGCTGCTTTAACTGAAATCTTTACAGAGATGCAGGAGGCAGGATAATTAAATTTATGAGAAGGTAAAGAAAAAACTTACTCGTCCAGCCACAAGATTTGTAGGCTATGACTGACATGTGTATGCAATGTGCTAAGCAACGACATAGATTTGCAATTAAAAGAGGTAGTAACTAAAGATAGTAGTATGAAATTATAAAAGCTGGCCTTTTTTTCGGCTAAAGATACATGCCATTCAACGTACATTCAATACTGCCAGCCTTTGGGCATATTGCCCATTGACAGCGATGCGGACATTTTTTTGATGCCCAGCTCTTGTTTCTAATTTAAAAGATAATAAAAATATGTATAAAATGTATGTTTATCAATGCATACTACTTTTCTAAAAAAGTGTTGCAAATACCAGCATAATAAGCAATTGCAACAAAAGTTTCATTCCCAGTTTCGTAACAAGACTTTTATGTTATTAATGCACGGATTCGCATTCCTCTCCCAATCAGGTCATCAAATTAGTGAAACTACAAAGGTTTTAAATCCGATTCCTTGCCGGTCTTTGACAAGCCTTTGGTTCGAGAGAAAATAATTGGTATTTTTCCGCTATAAAAAAGGAAAAATATATTTCTAGCTCTACAAGCTTTGCATTTCTAAATGGTAGTCGTCGATTGATGGCTAACAAGAATATTTTAAAGAGAATTGTTAACAATACAGTTAATGCAAATTCATTTTCTCACAAACACCCATTTGGAATCACGGAATATATCATAAATTAAATCTTTAAATTCCCCTATTGTCCATTGATATCAACGCCATCTAACACTGTCAGTAGTAAACTACTTTACGATTGATTAAATACATTACGATTTATTTAATTGTACTTACCAAGCGAGAAGCAACCCAACGTTGTGTAGTGTGAAGAATGGCCTCACTTCTTATAACATGGAACCACTAATCGACCCGCAATTGAAAAATATTCACATTGCATTTTTTTACCAATCTGCTAATCAGGGTATTATCTTAGAAAGCACAGAAAACAGGTAATCATTGGAAGTATTTTCTCAAATCCATAAAACAAAGCCCGGTAAATTGATATTTCAAGCAATTGGAATCCGTTTTCTCGAGGAAAACAATTAACAAAATCACAAAATGAAACGAACACACACAGGAATTACAAGAAAATATCAGACGATACCTATGACATGAGCATTTTTATATCGAATTGTCAAAGTGACCAACTACCTTCATTAAAAAAATAATGGAAATCCAATATGGAGCCGAATTATCACGGTTTGTAAATATTTTAATATTAATCGGAACCAAAATAAAATTAAAAGGTGTTCGTTTGATTCTAATAACAGAGCGATGAATCATTAAAATACCTATTTTATTATTATTTTAAGTCAAATGGAGGCGTGTGGTGGCACTGACTGGTTGGCCTGAAATTGAGCAAAACCAAAACAAAATATCTGTTCTGCGATTTTGGCGGTCTCTCCAGTTCCGTGCCCATAGTTCTCGCTGGACGCCCATACCGATTTGCTCCAACTTTCGGTACCTAGGGTCGCTTGTGGTGGTAGACCACTAGTGACCACTAGTGTGGTGTAGACACATTGTGTTAAATATTGTTTTTTTTTGTGTACAATAAAGAGTTAAGAATTAAGTAGACCGAGACGCAACACACTGGATAAACTCAGGTTGGAAGAAATGGCGACAGGTCACTGGAACAACTTGCGACCCACGGATGCCTATTAAGTTAAAGGGCAAAATCTACAAGTCCGTGATTAGACTTTTCGTACTTTATGGATCAGAATGTTGGGCTGTGATTAAGATGGATGAAAATATATTGCAAGTAGCAGAGATGATAATGTTGAGATGGATGTGTGGAGTGACGAGAATGTATAAAGTGAGAAATGAATATATTAGAAGCAGTTTGAAAGTGGCGCTAGTGACAGATAAGTTGAAGGAAACCATTTGTCCTGGTATGGTATGGTAAGGTAATTTGATGCGGAGGGATAAAACGCGTGTAAATATAACCATTTCCTTGCAGTCGGGTAAAAAGAGTAATGCATATAAATGTGGATGGATGGAAAGGCTCGCCCTTTGATGATGGAAGGCCAAAGAAAAGATGGATGGTGAGTGTTAGGAGTGACATGAAAGAAAAGGGAGTCAGTGATATAGTGACGGGAGACAGGACGGTATGGAAGATGAAAACGTGTTGCGCCGACCCCAGTTAACATTGGATAAGGGCAGGGAGAAGAAGAAGATATGCATAGATATTCGTGCCTAAATTTTAGCACTATTCTTTCGCAATTCTCGAAGTTAACATTTGTGCCTGGGTGATTTTCCCTGTTACATGGTACGTACGGGTAGTACTGGAATGTGTGCGTTGTGCAGAAGGTGAACATCTGCCTGATCCTGAACATACCCACAGGAACTGATATTTTTTCCGGGGATAAAAATCCTTTGTCACTCTACAGTGCTTAAACTATTGTAAGTGCAAAAAAAAAACACATCGATACGTACATCAATTTTCGCGCGTCTCTGTAGATCCAACCAGCAAATACAATGAATTCGTAGGATTCTGGCACCAACCCAATATTTTAATAAGTAACCAACCATCACTTTAGTCTCCTACGTCATTTTCGACGAAAGATCGTCAAAAAGTTTAGTATTAAATATCACGACTCTAAGCAACGAGCAATGGACTGAAGAAAGAAAACCATTTTTTTTGGTGGGATTTTATCCAATGACTTCTCCCTCTCTCTTCTCTCTCATTAAAACCCACCCGTGTTCGTTCATTTGCTTGAGCCAGGGCCGCGGTAACTTTTTTTCAAATGTATCCGCGACCCAGACAGGCATCGGTCCTAGCAGATCCCAGTTCTTGTTCAGTTTTTGCTGACAACTCTTTAAGGCGCGCTTGAAACATTACGCGCCGTAGACTCGGGCCTGGTCCTTATCGGACGGTGAACTACACGAAGAAAGAAAACCCACACACCAGTTAGCGTATAGGTTTCTAGTAAAAGCAACTACACTTGTAAAATAAACATAAGAAAATTTTCATTAAAAATAAAAAAACCCTGAAACAAAAAACTCTAAAAAGTAAAAAATAAGCCTCGTGTTCGCTCGGGGAACCGCCAACGTTTACAGCAGTTTATTTTGATTACTTAGCGGCACCCCGACCTGATTCTACCTAATTATAATATACCTAGGATCAACCGATTTTAATCAGACATAGCTAAGAACACTCGATGAAGTCACCTTTCACACAAATAAAACTACATCTTAATCGCTTCATCCGTTTAGGCCAGACAGAAAGATTCACAAACACACAGACACACAGATACTCAACAACACACATCAACATTGTAACACCCCTCTTTTTTCGTCAAAGGTTAAAAATCTTGGCTAGAAAATCTGACACCACTCTTGCCAACGGGTATACTGAGTTACCCAGTTACTGGGTTATGGAAGCCAGTCTCCACGTCAATACAGGTACTCTGCAACATCTGGTTAGATAAGAAGCCGACCCGACATAGTTAAGAAAAGATTAGACAGATTGTAAACATAAGTATAGTAAACACTTTAGTCCAATAATAATAAACAACAATTAGGAAATACTAACCATATCATAACACAACCAAACAATACATTGATTGATTGACAGTTAATTGGCCCAAATACCAGAGAGTAGACGCCTAGTTGATAAAACTATTTGGAGCGTCTATCTATACCCGTGAAATTAGTTAAGGGCATCCAATAAGAGGAATGACTGGACATTTGTACCCCAATTAGAACTGACCGGCCTTTGTGTGATTGATACGGACAGGCACGAATTACATGTAATAAGTTATTGTAGGGTTAAGTTGTAATTCAGTTGGGTATCTCAATTTGGTATTTAAATGAAGGACGAGAGGTTAAAGGTCAAATTGCAGCGGTTTCACTGGATTCTAGGACTTGCCAGCAAGGTTTGGAAGGTCAATGTGAAGCTCGCTATATATGTATCACATAATAATATACATATATCCTACCGATTATAGTTCTAGGATATATATATAAGCGCTAGCCATATTAATTATTAAGGAAATTTGCGTGTTCATGCAGTGAGCACGGTCGTGGCATACCGGAAATCGTGCAAGAGTTAAATGTCTCACGAAACACCGTAAGAACATGGGTTACACGACACCTTGAAAAAGACAGCCTTGATGATAGACGGCGTTATAATCATGGCGTTCGTCGAATCTCGTACGCACAAACAACGGAGATGCAATGACACTATGAGGAATATCCTTTTACCCAAAATTTTGCGGCACGTGAGCTATGCTCGTGCCTTCTCTGTATAAGAGGCCTTTGCGCTGCGGAGGGACAGTTACTGACTGGAAATATTCATATTATTAAATATAAGAGGTGGTGCACGGTGGAACCAACAAAAATTATAGAAAACCAACCAAAACTTCGTTTGTCACCGCTGCTAAATATAAGCTCAAGCAAAATTCAATCTAATTGTATTATAATGTCTGTAGAAAAATTTGCTTATAGTGGGTCAGTTTTTATCTTGTCGACTGTACTTTGACATGGACGCAATGCGATGGAATTCGACCAATTTGCACTTGAAATTGTCTTAGAAAATACGTGTGCCATATTGCGTATGCAAGCAATTTAAATTGCGTCGAACCATCAGGAAGATCCCTTATAGTTGCAATTATATGCCAAGCTAGTTATCAAATTCGACATTCGTTTGTTTACCTAGATTTTCAACAAGACTAAATATTGTCTAAAAGTTGAAGCGCCAATTGGTTCGATTTTGTTGAAGTTCAGGGCACATGTTACCTTTTGATAGATTGTTCATACAAAATGTGTCAAAAACATACAACCGAGAAACCATTGATTCCTACGAGAACACTCTTGTGCGTAGTGACGGTACTTGTAAAACATTTATTATTTTCAACAACCCGTTCTTAAGAAATGTCAGTCTTGTCGATATCTGCTTCATTTACACCATGGTGATAGCGATGCTAAATAATTAATAGATTTAGACGTAATTATCTAAACGATTGTGCAAAGTGTTTTTTGTGTAAAAGAACTATATTAAATATATTGTAAATATGCAACATGAGCGACCGGCGCGGCGGCGTTGGCATTTAGTTTGGAAGAAGGATCGACCAACCCAGCTGAAGCGTGTTGGTTTCAACAGTTTACAGTAAGTAAAAGTATTATTAATATATTTTATGCGGCTTATATACCGCAAATGTTACGAGTTGAAATGTTAAAGCGATTACAAAGAGTGGGTAATGATCGTGACCGTGAGTATTTTTTTGGCCAGGAATTAAATGAATCACTGATCTGCCAAATAGCTGCTTGATGCACTAGAGTTGATCGAAAAGTGGGCCGAGAAGCTCATTGGCAAAGAGGCACTGGTTGAGTCAAACCTTGAACATCGACGCTGAGTTGCCAGTTTGTCATTTTTTTCGGGGAATGTGCGATGGAATTGCATGTTCTAATTCTGGGTCGTCTTAGGGGCGGAGTTTTAGGAATTGTTATGTGCGCTAAGGGTCATTATGAGCAGCAAAGAAAACAAAAAAAAAACATTTCTGGTAAAAAAAATTTGCACAGTATATATAATATCAAATTTATTGCAGTACCGGGTTGATCTTGACTAAAACACTAATTTGGGTTCTGAGAAGCATAGCCCTACGACACACCTTTGCCGAATTATAGGCCTCCGAATTTTATTTTATTTTGCATAAAACGCTTTATATTTCCAAAATGGTCCTCGCGCCATAGTGCCTCTAAGGCTACACTCCAAACAATCATCGGACTACATAACGTACGGCGAAACGCCATGGGTACATGGTGGACATCGCACCCATACGCACTAAACTTTTTGGGAATACTTTTATGATGCGTGCAGCTACGGAGTGGAATTCCCTGCCGGAGTAGACTCCAGTAGAGTCTGGAATAGGTTACTTCTGTGCAAGCGTGTTTCACCGTCGACCACATCATCGCTTACCATCGGATGATATAGTGGTCAACCGCAAGCTTATCTACAATAAAAATGGCGATATTGAAGCGCGAACCAATGCAATCTCATCACATACCGATTATGCCTTGTTCTATTAGGTTCGGCAATATTTCAGTACGGGAAAATAACTTTTTCATCACACTTGCACGTAAACAGTATCTAAACATACAGGTTAACTTGGCCGTAATGCCCCATATAAAACCCTTGAGCTTTCTTTTTGACATGAAACCCAAGGTCGGTAAGTAATATTTTTTTAATTTATAGCACAGCACATTGATCATGCAAGTTCAAGCAAGGAGTTTACACGCAATTGAAAAATTGTCTTAAAATGTTATCTAAGCATGAATTTCTTTGCAATCTCGCTACATGTTACTTAAATACTCAACTAATGTTCTTAATAATCGATGTTAATAGTTATTTGTATATTTTTATTTTACACTCCGTCATTTATTTTATTTATTTCATAACAATTGCTTGCTGTACTAACAGTTTGCACCAAAGCGTACAGCAAGCCAAAGTCATGGACTCATGGCTGATGACCTACGTAAGTATTTGCCCTTAACCTTTCTGAACGAAACATTTGTATAATCTGTGGTGTGGTCGCCATCTGCTTAAAAAAAGTTCACGTATTTCGTAATAATAGCTGTGCTGACTTGTGTATTAAAGCTATAATTAATAATTATTTCTCGCAAATGTGATGAAAAACATTGTATGTTTCACGGGCGGTACGGGAATTACGAACCTCGACTCAGAAAGCCCTCAGTCTTCGACTTCGGGCTTCTACTAGAGCCTCGATCGTAATTCCATACTTACCGCCCTTAATACACAATGTACTAATTCACTATAGTAGACTTAATCAAAGTAAGCCAGTTATCGCAGTTTACGACACTGTGCTCCAAGTGAGCTTGTGCAGCAAGGCTCCAGCATTTTACAAATCTTAAGAATTTTCTGATTTTAAAAACAAGTGTGAGGGTGGTCCGAAGATGTGCAGACAAAGAGTTCCTGGTAGAACTTGGGGATGGCTTTTGCCTTCCAGTGTCACAGTATAACGAACAAAACCGCATGCGAACACAATTCCATCACAATTTACCTGTCCGGCGTAATTCATATTAAAGCGGTCTACACGCGACCCATTTTCAATAGGCACATGTATATATTGGCTGCAGCAAAATAAGCAATTTACAATGTAGATACATTTACACTGTTTGGACCTGATGGAGTTGAAACCGCCCAATTAGGGGACCGTCTCTAAATAGAACGAGAGTAAATGTGACTTGTAACACTGTAGTTGCCTGTTGATTCATTTATTTTCCATGTAGTTGTTTGCTAGTGGTGTACGCGCGTGTTAACGTCCTTATTTTTTTAATATTTTTTTTATTTGGAACAAAAACATGTATACAATATAATTAATTGTGTACGGTGAGACTGTGTCGCAGCCATTAACGCCCACCTCCAGAAGGGAGACGACAACGTTCCAACATTATTTGAAAGAAAATAAATACCAACAAAAATTAATTAACATTAAAAATCAATAAAATTCAAATCAAAATTACACTAAAAATACAAATTAAATCAAATACCTATTAAGAAATCAAATACCTAAAAGAATTGAAATCAAAAAAATAAAATTACATAAAACAAAATTAAAACAAAGGTACACTTAAAATCATAAATAAAATTACAAATTAAAATCCATTTTTTTTAAATAAAATCAAAATCAAGAATTCAATATTTGAATGGGTGTTCAAACTTTTGTCGGTTTTAAGTATGATTAGGCAGACCATAATATGTGGCTCGATATGGCATCCATACATAGATGCTTCAACGAGCCCCTGTAGTGCCAACCATTTACCATTTTGGTAGTATGGATAATCACCCCCTATTGCCAACTGTGTCAAAAAACATGAATATTATTATTATTAATATTTCTCCAACTTGGACATCCAAAAGCCGAAGACAAGTGACTTTCTACCATTGAAAGCGTGACGATAACGATTGGAAAAATGACAAAATATACAGGAATGTCAAACGCTATCGAAATTCCACGTGATCCTGATCGCTGAAATCTAATGAAACTTGTGCCAGTCCAACCTCAGGTTGATTATTAGTGAAAAAACAGCAAAACATTCAGCGTTCTAAAAACAATATTTAGTAGCATAATTGTCTTTGTAATTTTCCTAACATTTGCTCTTTTTCATTTTCTCCTGCTCGTTTTTTCACGGCGCTATGACGTTATGTCAAGGATTGCTGGTTCCGGTAATTTCTTTTTCATGAGAAACATCGTCATACTGGTTCACCTTGTCAAAGGATGTCGTCCTTGGCATTTTCTTTAAAATATACATCGAATTAATAGCCTTGACTTTCCAAAGCTTTGGGTTTTCTAAATTAGTAATTAAGTATTCAGCTGCATCAATCAGCATTTCATAATCATAAAGATGAAATAGACATTAAATAATAAATGTTGGTAATTGCTATTTGCTTAGATACGAATGTAAACCTAATCAAAATATACCAATGTTTTATTAACGAAGCCAATTACAGTTATCTGATTACTCTATTAGAATTGAACATTTACAGTTAGAGTAACGATCTTATGATACTGATCTTAATTAACCGAAAGCTTTAAAGTAAGTGTATTTACCCTCTCTAGAGCAAAGGTTGTGGATTCGAACCCAGGCAGGCGCTTTACTTTGTGTAATTTATTTCCTGTAAAGGAAAACATAGTGAGGAAAACGGCATGTAGATGACACTTTTTTTTAAAGAGTAAAGCTGGGAACAAATTATTGGACGTGGCTGACGGACGCGCCTTACAGCCGCGACTGATATGTGTGCACAGTCGTTTGGGACGCGGCTTGCGGACGCGTTCGAGCGCTTATTCCATAGATAATATAGCTTATTTAACGAAGATTACGTTAACGTAGAAACATGTCCAGTAGTGATAGTGAGGACGCATTTCTCTACTGCGAACACACTCGATAAGTTTCTTTCATTTTATTTTAACTTCGCAAACACGTGCGAGACATCGCGTAGTCAAAGTTGTTCTGACGCTCGGACGCGTCCCGCACCCCGTGCACACCGTCCGCGGACGTTTTCAGCTGACACATACATCCAGCGGGCCAGATCTCTATAGGACGTCCGAACGCTCAAGGTCACGTCCGCAATTTACGTCCGATAGTTTGCACAATGTAATGTACATTCATTACACAGATACTCTATAAGCCGCGGCTGTCAGTCGCGTCCGTCAGCCGCGTCGATAAATTTGTTCCCAGCTTAAGTGTGGAGTTTCTTGTCCGTTCTTTTCAATAACAAGCTACTTTTCTGAATGGACGGTAGAATCAATTATTTTTACTTTTAAATTTTTGACGTCCAAAAGTGTCGCTTAATTGCCTAATTGAATAAATAAATTTTGATTTTGATCAATCAACTCTGGAGCGTCGTGGTAGATGACAACGCCCAAAAAAACGAATGAAATATTTTTACTATATATATATTTTTTCTTTTTACTAGCCCGCAGCTGCACCAAAAAGAACTTATTCGAAAATCGAACTGGCCACCGCGAATGAAACAAAGAGGAATAAAATTTGTTTATTTTTATTTTTGTTTTCCTTCTTGGCCACTGACCTCTATCATACAAGTACGCTGGACTTCATATTATCGATGACAAAATTAAGACATTTGATTTTCGCCATTTTGGCGCTGATAGCAACGTGACTTAACGTGAGAGTCCATGGAACTAATATTAGAGATGGGACACAGCCTTCGGTAAAAAAATACTTTTATGGACTTTATCGATCGTGAGAATAATTTAATACGTAAGGGCTGTGGATGATCATGATGATGATTACAGAATTTAATATTTACACATTGCTTTTGAACATATTAGGTATTACTGATTATTAGGCATTCATATAACATTCATCACCAATACCAATATGAGATATTTAGTTCCAACATACTACGAGAACTCAATACAGTAGATGAGTGATACGCCTTGCCAAGTCTACTATTTTGATATCAGTGTAATTTAAAAATATCACTAATACTGATATATTAGTTACAATAAATATTTCCATGCGAATATATTAGTATTACCTAATTTTGAGAAATATCGGTATTATCCTATCTCTAAATGTGTCAATTTTAGTTCCTGAGAACCTCGAGCGGGGCGCTTTGAATCAGCACTTAGATCAACTGTCATTTCATAAAGTATGTTTAGTCCAGCGTACTTGTATAATACAGGTCAGTGTTCTTGGCGGGATTTTTCAAGTAAAGTTCAGAGCCTATTTCAATTATTCGCATTTAATTCATTCTTAGTGGATATGTTGTGATGTAAAATTGTTGTGGTTTTGTATATCAAGTGTATCTGTGGAAAAATATGCGGAATCTATGGAAAAATTGTTGTATTTAAATTGTAATAAATAAATACCTTGGCGAAGCTTGACTAAAAGGCTAACTCAATGTATTTGCTGAAAAAACTATCCACAAGATACAAAAATAGAAAAAAAAATGTCTTTGCCATGGGCAGCGGGAATCCGCTGGATGAGAGACCCACAGGACCGATCGAGTTGGCGACACTTGAGGAACCCTATGCCCAGTAGTGGACGTCCTTCGGCTGAAATGATGATGATTATGGGCTAATTTGAATCCCTTGCTGCATTGAGGGTTCTTAAAAGCAAAATCTATTTGTTTTTCCATTTATGTAAAACTAAAAAAAAAACTATTATTTACTATATACTATTTAAAAAATTATTATTATTCCATCAGACGAATTTCAACAAGCCGCTTCAATACCCGACTGCCGAAGGAGGGTAATGTGTTTATCAGTCTATGACTTACTTAAGATCCTATGGCCCCTAGCTGGGGCAGAGGGCTTCCACAGTAATCCTCCGCAGAATAAAAAATCGGTCCGGTTTCTTATTACTGCTTCAGTTTCAGGAATCTATGGTTGTCGGACAAGCGAGTGATTAGCCCACTGTGCCTTAATCCGATAGCGGGGCTGCCACTTTTGAGCCTTCGGATGTACTCGGTTTAGTTTCGGGTACCCTCCCTAGTGAGACGATTCTGTTTTAAGGCGCAGAATATTCGCCCTTCACCCTGCATCCGTTAGCTCAGCTGCAAACTCGGTGTGGCGTACGCGCGGCGGCGCGGTTGCAGCAGGTCCCAGGGAGAACGACGGGGACGTGGATGACTCGGACTGGCTTTTATTGGGTACTCCGCCACGAGTACAGCAGCTATATCTGGTACTTTTTAGGTAATGCTGTTCCCACCAACAGCGACTCCCACCAAGCCATACCCTAGCTTCTCCCCCGTACAGCTTTTATTTATTTTATTTATATCAGCCTTCATCCAGACACGAATTTATTTCCTTTGTTGTTCGAGGATACATGTTCCATTTTTGTGTGTCCGTTTGCCAGGTGGCAAAGGCCTCCTCCAATCTTCTCCATTTCGGCCTTTCTAAACTCACTACTACTACTCTACCCCATGTTGTTCCAGCTATTTGTATAATGTCGTCATCCCACCTTTTCTGTGGTCTACCTCTTTTTCTTTCATGAATAGGAGAAAACATGCGTACAGCTAAGGAGTGGAATTCCCTGCCGGAGTCTGTGTATCCTCCGATTGCACAGCATGATTTTCTTCTTGTTTACGACTTTTTACGGCCTAGTCAAGGCTTCCGGTGGATGCCTTGACGCTTGGGGGAGGCCTATGTCCAGCAGTGGACGTCTTTCGGCTGAAATGATGATGATGATGACGTCTTTTTAGTTCGCTTTTTGAGCAGTCGAGTTTTTTGTTTTTTTAATTAACTTTTCTTCATTTTCTGTACAGGTCTTCCAAAGGCAAAGTCAAACCGCATCGCCTCTATACTGGGCCTCTTCAAGCTATCAGTGGGCGACTCTCCAAGATCCGAAGTCTCGAAGCTGGCTGCAGCAAAGTTGACAGTAGAACATGTCAAAAACGATGGCTGCTTCCGGGGTACAATCTACTGATACGGGATACTAAGGTAGATATGGATTATAAATAAAATTAGTGTTTATTTGTTCTTATTTTTCGTGTGTGGGATGACAGCACCGGATTTTTAGTCCGATTGGGTATTTTGTGGGGAGAGCGATTATGTGGGAAAAATGCGGGGCATTTAGAAATTTACACAGTCCTACTGTACTTAGAATAATAAATGTAGTATTTGATGTATTTATACGTAAATTTAATTCAAGATTAACTCAACTTATCCGACAGGAAGATTTTAGAGTTTATTTTATGGCAAAATTCATGACCATCAAAAGCGAAAAATATGCCCATTGCTCGATTTACCTTTCTCAAACGCATCTGTCGAAAGAAAATTTTGCGTCCTAAAGAATTTTAAAACAGAGCATCGTAATCGCCTACACTCTGACACCTTAGTAGCGCTTACTCGTATGGCTACTAGAGAAGGTATTAAGAAAAAAGCAGGGATTTTAAAATTGATCCTTCAAATGATAATTTAACCAAAAAAAGTAGATTAACTCTATTGAGTATTTATAAATATAACAAAAAAAAATATGTTTGATTTATATGAACATCACTTTTATATATTTGATAAAAAGTTGTGGGGCAGATGTGGGGAATATTGATTTTATTTACCCCAAAATTGGGGATATTCAGTAAGGTTTTTGGGTAATCCAGACCAAGGATATCGGCAACACTGGATGACAGTAAATTAGGCTGATTATGCTATATTATGCAAGACGCACGTGATCGGTTAATATGGCGATGCTTGAGGGAAGCTTAAATTTAGCAGTGGACGTCTTTCGGCTGATAACGATGCTATTTGCTCAAGCAAAATCAAAATCAATATTTTTATTTCACATAGGCCTACATGGGCACTTATAAAACGTCGACAAAAGGTGCACGGTTCGGGTTGGTCGTTTCCTATGGAGAAGAACCGGCAAGAAACTCCATGGTTACTCTTTTAAAAATGTTTTGGTTTTACAATATTTCCATGTTACAGCATTAGTACTTAGACATAGGGGGACAACGTAGGCCTGACTTATGACAATAAGTCGTAAGAAACTAAAAAAATAAAATAAAAGGATTAACTATATATTTTATAAAAAAGTTAACAAATGTTAACTAGCATCTAGAAGGCCTACAATGTTCACACATTCCCAAAACAATCGGTAAAAGAATCTATACATTGTAAATAAAAATAAGTATAACAAGACTAAATTTAACATGTGGCACAAATTTTGTTATCAGTGCTGTAACTATTCTTAGCAAAGGGCTATAAAGATGTTTGAAAACCATTGTAAAAAGTCTAATTAAAAGAAGCATTTTATTTCCGTAAGTAGATACTAGATTTCAGCTTGATAGCATAATTTGACAGGCGTTTGTTAATCAGTATTCTAGGTTACTACCAATAAAATCTGCTGAACTAATTTAAGAATAGCTAAATACCGTGGTCAAAAATTAATTTTCCTTCATTGATGTTAAAACTGTAAAAAGAAAGTGTATAGGTTTGGAGAGGATGAAGTGTGCAAGTGTCTACTTTATTCGCCACTAGCGGACGTCTAGCGGGTTCACCCGCGTAGTTCCCGTTCCCGTGGTAATACAGGGATAAAAAGTAGCCTATGTCACCCGGGGATAGTGTAGCTTCCCAATGGTAAAATATTTTTTGAAATCGGTCTAGTAGTTTTCAAGTTTATGCGTTACATACAAAAATACAAACATACAAATCTTTCCTCTTTATAATATTAGTATAGAAGATTGACATATTGATCTATTAAGTATAGATATTATATACATACTCTAAAAGTGGGTTCAAAGACTGAAAGTCTATCAAGACATTCACATATTCAGTCATTCACAATCGACATCAATTCAAACTATTTCCAACCATCCCAGGATATCTAGAGCTAGATTTACGACTATATAGTGGAAAACTAAGCATGACCCACTATCAAGCAAGGAAAAGATCGTTTTTCTACGTGCCTGTATATTTTTTCTTGACTTCATGAGCAAAGATATGATACCTATTTTATAGAATGTCCTATCTGAGGACGACGTTTATTCTCCCAAAGATCTGAAGATAGGATATTTTAGAGAGGTACAAGTATTTGTGTCTTATCGTATGATTCAGGACGCTATTACAACAAGAGGGTCTTTTTCTACTTAGCGTGTGTGGAGCAAAAGGGCCTTACTTAGCAAGAGGGCCTTACTTAGCTTAGGCAAAAACAGTTGTTAAATATTATGTTTGGCCCAGTATTTAGGGCTTTGGCAATGTCCTATGAAAAATATGGGTGTGTCAAATTATATAAAAAGTTATAATGATCATATGATCTAATTTCATTTAATATTACGATCAACTGATATAATGAATTATTGATATAATTTCAAAATATAATAGTAACGTTTAATATCATTTAGAAACAACTACTTTTTGCAAAAATATACAAAAGATTGTATATTTTTGCAAAAACTGATTAGATTAGATAGTCTTAGGCAGCTTAGCGCACCCCGACACGGATAGGTTAGGTTCGAAGGGAATGACGGAAGCTGAAGTGAGCGAGCAAAGCGAGCGAACTCAGCGGCCTCATCTCCTTATTAGGAGCAGCGGGGCACCGTCGAATTTGAAAATGATATTTAAGGTTATATGAAATATAAAATTGGAGCACATGAAATTAGGTTATTTGTTTTTATACAATATAAAAATTATATCATGTTAACGTTATTTCAAGTGATATTATACTATCTGTTATTATGTAATATAATAAACACCCGAAAAATGTATCCTGCTCTATTGTGTACATGCGCTACCGAAATATCATCATGGACCTAATTTATAAAAAATAAATATCGTCCCCGGCATGTAAGTTGGCAAGGCTTTGTCGTAGTGGGGATAACTTTGCGCATCTAACGACTCTTGCCAACTTACGTGCCGGGGATTATAACCATATTATTAGTTGTGAGACTTGAGAGACAAAAGGTAGGTGTAGTATAGGTATATTTCTGCTAACCTTTCGGAAAATACAGTTAAATCCAAATCTATTAAAGTAAGATTTCTTTATAAATAAAGCTGCATATATTAGGTACTTCTGACCAATAGCCCTGGTATAATGCAACAAAAAAAGCATAGTACAAAAGGAAATTGTTTACATAATAGTTAGAATAAATCTGAAATAAATATTTTTCAATAACAATCTTCATGACGCACAGGTAATGAATACACAATATTGTTTAGGAACACCAAATCTTTGAATTTGTATTTAATTCACACTGGTATAAATATTTTCAGATTAGATTTCTTATGAAGATTAATAAATTTATGTTATCTAAGAATTGCTCTATTTAATACTGCGGTAATCACGTCATCTGTTGACTAAAATCGGGGGCATATAACAAAAGTATAGCGTTTATCTGTCTTATTGTTGTTGAGTACACTGACCAGACGACTACCTGTTAACAGATAATATAGAAGTATTTTTTTTAATAAATCAAACTGATACTTGAAAGGAATTGTGCAAACTATGGGAGAGAAGTTGGGTTCTACAGGTAATTTATTTTTATTTATTGTTATTAACTACGCTTGCTTTTGACCACCTGATGATAAGCGATGATGTGGTCGATGGTGAAGCACTCTTGCCTAGTAGTAACCTATTCATTCTTGACCTAAAGACTCGTGGTTGTAGTTAGGCAACATAGATTCCAGCAAAGAATTCCACTCCTTAGCTGTACGCACAATGCAGTAAGCGCAACACATTATTTTATTCACCCAATATAATATCACGGTAATATAATATCCAGGAATGGTGTGGGCAAGAGAAATAGAACACGCACCTCGTCGTCAGTAAATTCACAACAAAAACTCTCGCATACGGATTCGACGCAACCAACAATGTTACAACGATGTGACAACGCGTTTTCATAGAAGTTGATCTTTAGATTAGGGTAATGTCTATGAAGATGTATAGTTACATTGTTGACGCATTGTCTCGTCGCGCTTGTCTGCGGGAGTCTTAACAGCACAAACGTTTTCATTTAATTTTATTATCAATGAAGTCAAATATGTGTTAGTTCATATCCGTAAATTCCTAATGCAATTTTAATTGGCGATATAGCGTAAATTGACAATAGTATTAAAAGGTAAGTAGCTGAAGTCGTAAATACTATTGTAAAAGTCGTTTTGGCAGTAGGTAATGTTATGCGATTATACGATCAGTCCAACAACACAGTTGTCTGTGATCGGTTTTCAAATACATTGATCTACGTGAATTTTAGTGAATACAAAAGTGTGTGAACAGTGTAAAGTGTTCAAATCAACAAGTCATAGTTACAAAATTAAAAATACATGATCAGGTAAATGAGATAATAGATTTGCGTACATTCAATGCAGTATTTTTGTCGATAAGGCGTATCACGACATAGGCATCCGTGTTTTATCGATACCTGCGTAATATAAACACTACATAATTTGAAGCATTACATGCGTCACAGACTCACGGTGAAAATGAGGTACTTTACGAACAGAACTGACGTGTTCATTTCGTTAATTTAAATGTAGTTGCCCATCCATAGTAGTTTTTACTGAACGAACTTGATTCATTTGGACTATAGCTTCAAAAATGTTTTAGAATAGAGCTAATTCGAACTGATACTGATCACAACTAGGTTTTGTTTGCAGTTTCTTACAGTTAAATTACTTTATAGTACGCTATTTAACTACTTGGATTATTTGGATGCTCCACCACCGAGTGTCTGTAGACCTGAGTCAGGAAAATGATGTTCATTTGTAAAAGGTCTATAAAATGAAATCAATTAAAGATCAGAATCACTATCTATTAGATATCTGAATCAGCAGACAATCATAATTTTTTATCATTAAATTCAAGCGCATTTCATAATGTTACACTTACCTCAAAGGCAGCGCTTAATTTAGTGAAAGTTTTACCTAATTATAATATCCCTATAGATGTGCGACTATTCGAAGCGCAGTTGGTCAGCCGTACTCGCCACTGCGGCCCTTAGTAGTGACCTTGCCGCATAAATATAGACTTGTTCAGTGTCGCCAACAACAAACGGACTTACCACAATCACGCTTCAGATACCACTTGTCTTATCAAAGAAAATGGCTAAACGATTGCGTTCTAATCGGTGTACCACAGTCCGCGTGAATCAAAAAGTGTTTACGAAATATAAAACTGTATTGGACGCGAACTAGCTACGTTTGTTGTGGCGTTCAGTGTTATTTTCAGAATGTCATCCACTTCGTCGCCGGCGGGGAGAAAAAGTTAGTGTTTATTATTAGTAGCGTAGTTATGTACTGTAATAAGTGCTTTGATGGTAACGTTACTGTGTATTCTGTGGTGTTCGATTTGTGAAGTGATTTTTATAATTCTGTCGTAAAAACGTATTGCTAATTGCAAATTTTTGACGGGTATTCACTAAACGCTTACCTTTATACAATTTATCTTCATTACTCTCATTCAGATCTTGTTCCTCATTCATTTGTAGAACAAAGTAAGGTAAACGTTATTCAGTTTTTCTATACCGTCTGGCCTAATTTTGTTCGTCTGCTCCCGAAACCTTGAACTTCTAACAATAAACTCTCGAACTCTCATGTCTGTCTTTATAATTATTGCGCACAGATCTCTGTAAACACTATCTAGTTTAATATTTCTGTGAATGCCTGCCAGTTGTCATTTAATTACGTAAATTAACTTCTAATTATTAACTTCGTGACAACTATTTATTAATAGTTCCCAAGTCGTTTCATGCTTCAGTTATTACCATTTCAATGAAGGATGTAATTGGTTCTCTTATTTGTCATATTTATGACATCCATCATAGTGGCATCTTTGATGGATGTGATAAGCGTTTAAGACGATATGTGCATTAAAATATCAATTGGATTCCTGCATACGAAAGTAAACATGGAAATTTAAATGGAATTTTTTTCGTCCATATTTTTATTCAGTCCGTTCTCCTAGTAAATGCTATGTATTATATGAAATAACACGAATTCTACTGAATTAACGTAATCCGTCTGCGTTTTGTTCATTATAATTTCGATCAATAATTATGAATTCTTTGTTTGTCAGGCATATATAATTAATGACTGGCTTTTTATACCAGCATTGATCCATATTTTCAACTTTTATGACCCGTATCATTATAATGATCATTATCTCGATTACTACTCCAATTTTTCTGAATATATTGTTATGATCGTACACATAATGCGATCGTGAGCCCAAATAAATCATTGAGACAGGAATGTCTTTCTAATAAATGTTCGTAATTTTCTGCTCGGTTAGGTTTATTGGAATCAACAGATATCCATTGGAAATCTTGTAATGTATCATTTCAGATTGTAGTAAATCTGCTTAAATTGCATTGCATTACAATATGTTTGGATAGTCACTATGACCTAAATTACCTACACGTTTGGGTATGGATTTATGTGTGGGCGTTAGATTAACATGTTAGTTTTCTCGGGCCTTAAAGAACTACTCGAGGTTATTATTTCAAAAAGTTACATTGTTGTGTGTTTCTGTAAAACCGAAAAGTGGACTAGGTAGGTAAAGTTTCCATATAGTCCTCTCCTTTTGTTCATATTGGTATCACAGTATATATACAATAAATAAAATAATGAAATACAGACACAACCACACACTCTAGCTAGTTTCAATAAATGCTCAGTTACGTCACCGGTAGTACGGAATGCAGTACTGGTTCAGACTTCATGAAATATTAACAAACGGGGTTTATAGGCTGCAGTAGTGTATGAACATACAATGCAATGGTCTCCCGTGTTAATTTTCTGAAAGCTAATAATTTGTTAAAATAAATTAACTCTGACTTGAGTAGCTATATTTCGTGGTTCACGGGCATTATAAAATTACTAAGTTGAGGTACTATTATTGTTAACTATCCAATAGAGAAGAAGACAAAAAATAAAATTGTCCGTCAGTTAGATTACCTTAAAATATTGGAAACGTATTTTTTCTTGTCACGTAAACAAAAAAAATACGACGATACAGTGCGTTGAAATATCGTGTGTATTCACGCCGTGCTGCTCTTTTACTGACATAGTGACGTCACAAGCCCCCATTCCTGAACTTTGTTGCGCTTTATCTTTGTAAAATTTTATTTATTTGATAAAGCAAACAAATACGTGTCCAATAGTATTTGATAATCTCACTGACGGACTAAATAGAATTCTACCCAGGAAACATCCCTATTATTAGTGTATATTTCATTAGCGTTTCCACTATTTGTAGAGAGTTTGTTTTGCAGAAATTATCTTACTCTCTGGGTACTCTCTCTATAAATGCTGCCAAAATTTCTTACATGAAAATCGTTATTACATAAAATGATTTGAATTGTTTCTTCCCTGTTGTGAATAAACTGTTTGTTGTCGGTTTAAGCGTATATTTTATGTGAAATTTAAATTTCACGCAATTGCAGAAATTATACAGTTCCTACCAGCCTAAACTATATAAGAAATTATCGTGAAAACACGTCATGTCCTAGATTAGACACGTGACAACCACCATCCCACACTAGGCCTGTGTGGTGGATTAAGGCTCACTCGCTCTTTCCAAGAGGTGCCTGTGTCTCATTGATGAGCACGTTTTATACTGGTAATGATAGGTATATGCTTGTGCTACCATCTCTTTATGATTGTTCTTTTATTTCCAGTAGTTCTAAACACGTTGCTCGAGACGGATCACTACGAGGGCCTCATCAAGGAGCTGACGTGTACCAAATGTAACACGTACATGAGGCCGCCCATCCACCTCTGTGTGGATGGTCACAGTCTTTGCGGCCGCTGCTTCGAGAAGAGCTTCCAGTGTCATATTTGTCAGGTAAGCAAAATACTATAAGAAATATGTTTCAAATCCTTGCCCTGCCCCATTGATATATTTATTTCTATATTATTATATATTTATTTGATGTATTTATATATCAATGTCCTGCCCATTAATGAAATGAAACCGACAGGCGACAGGTGACAATCTGATAAACCGCTTTTGTAAGTTTTTATCGAACATTTTCTTTAATACCTGTCGACAATTATGTCAACCTTTGGGACATATATTACATAGTTAAGTACGATCCAATATGTCCCAGGCCAAACATGGATGCCGATGGAGATAGTTGGGTGTACTAATAATGCACCAGATTCTTCTAAAGATCTTCACCCATATTAAGGCAAAGAAAAGCATTTCACTCTCTTCTCGTCCTATGTCTTAATACGACAGATGGAATATGTGGTTCATTGTACACTAAAGGAAACTTTTTGGAAGAGGTGTAATCATTTAGTTTTAGTAGGTATACTAAATTGAAGTTGTAATTATTTTGGCATGCGAATATTGAACAGAGTAAGATTTTATCATTAGTATTACCTATCTGATTATATCGTTGCACCGCATATACAAATTAAACACCTGTTAGTATGCCATAATAGGTATTTGCGTACTTCAATGGAATCCATTTTATAGTTAGAGCGAAAATAATGTATCCTACATAGTACTCATTCATTTACGTCTAACCACTGCTCAGGTAGGGCAGTGTGCCTAGGCGTGCCGAAAATCACAGACAGAATTAAATATGATGAAAATCACGAACGAGGCATAAAATTAATATGTTATAGGATTGGTTGTAGTCAGCATTATACACGTCCAGGCCAGCATGTTCAACGGTAATATTACGAGTATCTTGTTATAATGTTAGATACTCATTCTAATGCGCATTCAGTAGAGAATTACTTACATCGAAACCAGCTTCAGTTATGTGAGATCTTCTAGTGAGACTTTACTAATTTTTTTTATATTTATATACAAGTATCTTTATACTTAATTGTATATAGTCTTTACTCGGGATCAGTGCCTCAGCAGGCGTAGTTCCTGAGCCTGATCTCTCTTCTGTTTTTTTTACTAGCTATCTGATATCATGTGAGAGTGAGGGAAAAGTAATGCATCTATGTTTTCGCATTCTCGTCCACTTGTATCTTTCGCGTCGATATAGTCTCTGTTGAGATTGGCTGCCATGACTGAAATTTGGTCCGGTGGAAACGGGTGGAATTTATATTCTTTGAGTCTGTATGAAAGTAATAAAAAGGAAAATATATAATAATTGTACGTTGTCTTAATCAGGCTATCAAACCATGCCCTTGAACAAAAAAAATGGACGCTCCGATTGTGCGATGGCTCATCAGTTATTTATTTACAACTAATCCCTTAACAATGATATCAATGGCGTGAATAGATAGGTATAGGAAAATCTCGGTCCAGTTTATCACAATGCGACATTTTTATCGATAATATTATTCATTGATAATAATTATTATGGTCACAAAGCCACAGACTTGAAGATACCTAGGGCCTTTAATTTATATTGTAACTTGATTACAAGTTAATGAATCACTATAATTATTACTGAGTAGGGTAGCGTGGTGTGTCCCCAGCTAGATGGCCGATGTACTTAAAAAGGTGGCTAGGACAGACTGGATGCTGAAGACGAAGGACTTGATTTTGTGGTGACCGCTGACTGAGTTGATCTATAAAGAGGTAAAGTTTGTGAGTTTGTGACGTTGTAAGGGGTAATCTCTGGATCTACTGAACCGATTTGGAAAATTCTTTCACCAATAGAAAGCTACATTATTTCTGAGTTTCATAGGCAATAACATATTTTCAATAAAAATAGAGATCCTTATGAAAATTGCAATAATGTAACCCAAGGTAGAAAATGTTGCCTTTAAAATTCATTCTTTGGCGTGCGCTGAGAAAACTATTGATGATAGATAAAAATTAGTAGACGGTAGGTAGGGTAAGGTAGGTAATAGGTAAGGTAGGGTAGGTAATAGGTAGGTAAGGCAGGGTAGGCAGGGTAGGCAGGATAGGCAGGATAGATAGGAGCGAAGCCCCGGGGATCAGCTAGTAGATCATAAAGTAGCACTGACAATTTTGTGTAGGTTCATAGCAAGAATTAGGTATATAGCAACATAGAATTTTATAGATTTCACTCTTTTGTCACCAGAATAAATCACCAATGTATCTAATATAGAACTTCAATACATATTTTATATTATATATATATACATATATTATATTCCCGAAACAGATTTTTAAAGAGACAAGCGAATCGTAAAATATCTATTCTTACATTTCAATTTTAATACATCCTGCATACACTTAAGTAACAGCAATCAAAATTGAAACGGTTGTTTTTTAGGTACCCATAGTTAATTTTTACTTCATTCAAAGCAAAAATATTCTTTCAGCATCATCGGTTTGATTGTTTATATATCTGAAAAATCTAATACCTCTAGGCGGCAGCTTCGGCTACGGTACTGTATATTTTCTTTCCTTCAGTATCGTGTATATACAGTGTGTAGGGCTGCAGTTACCGGTACTTTTTAAGGTTCCATACCAGAAGTGTCCAAACGGAGCCCTATTACTCACGTGTCTGTCTGTCCGTCGTCTGTCACACAGGTTGTACAGCCAAACGGTTGGAGAAATAGAAATTTATTAAAAAAAAAGGAAAAAAAAAAACGGGCTCCCATTAAGCAAACGGGAGGCGTGAAAAAAAAGTTGTTCCGAAGAATTTTTTAACTTCCTATGACCAATAAACTTGACATTTTGGTGATAATTTTTATTTTTACGTATATTTGACCAACAAATACCAATCCTTACATAGTATAAAAGAAAGTCATGGTCAATTTCTAAACAAAATTTTTGGATATTCCATTCAAAGTTGTCATTAGCTGACCAAAATTTGTGTGCAATTTTGTGGAGAATTGGTTATAAATTCCCGGTACAAAGATGTTCATTTTCATTGGCAGAAGAGGTTTTTAAAATATGATCACTATTACTTACCTTTACACTCTATATATACACCAATAAACTCAGAATTATGTTAGGTTTCTATGTAATATACCTCTAACTTGGAAAACTTTAAATAATTGAGGATAATATCTATAACAAAATTATCATGCAAAAATCTCTTGTGATACCTACAGGGCTAAAGGGTTGTTAAGGCAAATCTAATTTTATTTGAAACTACTACCTACCTGCCGATCCAAAGTATCTAGACCAATAATCGTAATTTACGGTAAAATCTAAAAATACATCGATGTAGGTGATCCTACGAATATATGTATTAACATATTATAATCGCATTCAGTTTCCTAGATTAAAGTACTGAAACACCTGTCAATCCCAAACATTATGAAATTTCGACAGCCGCCTTCGCTGACATCGAATGCCACTTATCTAGAGCCTCTGACGTCTATAAATTTTCGGCAACGAATATGATGTTGTCTAAGGAAACAAAAAAATAAAATCACGATATATATCTTTTTATAATACCATCTTTTTTTCGTATTCTTCTCAGCATACCCGTATCATGGCAGTGCACAAAAAATATCTAGTCCGCCATCTTAGGCCGCCCTCCATATTGGATTTAGAATGACGTCACTTAGCTAACCAGGCATTGTCATCCAAATTAAACGTGTATGCAAAATTTAATCTTAATCGGTGGAGGATAACTGCTTTAAAATTCAGTAGCAAGATTTGACCCCAACGCACTTACATACATACATACATGTATAAATACATTGCAAGTTAATTAAAAGCTTGTAAAAATTTAAAAATACTATAAAAGTCTGAGTAATTAATTAACTAAGACATTCTTTCACGATGGTGCCTTTATTTAAATACAAATACATTCAGACATTGTTTTCATAAAATATCCAATATTTGATAAGCATGCCTTGAATTGATATAGTTCAAGTAAGTTATTAATAAGCCAACTATTTTAATTGCCTCTTGAAACAATTTATAATATTCGAAGTGAGTAGTTACTTGAAAATTTTGAAGATAAAATTTGATCGAAACAATGGATTTATATAGTTAACTATCTTGCTTTGCGTTTATGATGAAGGTAAAATCCAAAAAAGTTTGAACATTTTTTATGCTTTCACTTATTATCTGACTTCTTTCACGCAACGCTGAAAATTATAAAAATCTTCTAATTATTACATATATCAATTTTGTTCTGGAATGTTCAACTAGCGTATAGAACCTTCGTTACTAACAAGAATTCAGTAAAAACAGAAAAGTTTAGGAACGGCAAAGTCTTTCATCAACCTTTACGAGTGCAACTGACGTTGCTAGAATATAGGTCCAACTAATCCCTTTGCGTCCGACCTACATGCTGAACCAACCAACATTGAACCGGACGGTAACCGGACTCGACAAATTATAGGTGTCGTGTGGCTTACGTTTTTGGTGAACGAGGAATTCGACCGAATACCACCGAATAGGAGATGTGGGGCAGAGAAGAAAGTAAGCCGTAATTTGGAGAACTTACTTTTAATTGAAACTGGTACAATTTTCTTTGTTTCAAAGTTTTGCTAGTCTCTGCAAAACAAAACGAAATCCAAACACATATTTTGTACCACCTGGTACCTACAAAAGCCAGTATAGCACAGAACTTTTTGTCTTGAAGTTATTTTTCGATAGTAATTAAACCAACAAATTGTTTAAAACGTAATCCTGGAATATTCCATTCAAGTACCCACTTACTGTAAACATTTCCTTCCTAAACACAATTAACCCTGTACTAACTTCGTTACGAATAAAATTGGTAACCTCGTTAACATCACCTGTCTTGTCTTTTTGGGGTTAAAGCTGGTAACCTATTTTTTATATTTTTTTCCATTTTCAGAAAGAGTTCTCCCTCACTAAATCCACGGCTCTCGAGTCGTTGGCCAACAAGGTGCTATTCCCGTGCACAAACGCCGGCTGCCCGAAGCATGCAGTCCTCACGCAGCTTGACAAGCATTATGCTCACTGCCAGTTCCGAATCATCAACTGCTTCATGGCTAGAGTTTATGGTAAGTTAAATAGTATATTTACCATACTTGAGGATAGAGAGAGATTGCTTGGTATTTTTCAAGGGAGGCAGTTTGTAATGCTAATTAATGATTTTGGTGATTATCCACTTTGACTTGAAGGCGTGTAGCCAAAAAAAAACCTACAAAGCCATTCTTTCATATAATAGTCACAGCAGATCTTTGTGTCTCTGAATCTCTGCCAACCATTGTGTAAGAAACAGTTTGTCATCGAGTATACTGCATAGAGTAAATGAGATAGGACGATGCGACAAACGTAAGCGAGAGAAAGAGACAGTTATATAATTCTATGTTCACCTTCAACATTGACAAAAAAATAGCTACTGCGCAGGGTCTTGTAGCCAATTCAGAGACTAGACAGACAAAGACGATACAAAGACTATGTGAGTATGATATTATTATTATAAATGCGGCAGTAACTTTGTCTGTCTTTTACCTTTTCACACTTAAAGCGCTGAACCGATTTAGATGAAATTTGGTACGGAGATAGTTTGAGACCCTGCAAAGGGCATAGGAGGTTTTTATCCCGGGAAACATACTTAAAGGGGGTAGAAGTTTGTATGGTGAACTAATAATTTCTCATGCAATCCGGCCCACACACCCACAATATTATTGCGCGATATAAAAAAATGGGTATTCAAAGTTCTAATGCTACGCAGGCAAAGTCACGGGCAACAGCTAGTAATAATATAAATGTGAAAGTTTGTTGTTGTGATGAAATGTGTTTGTTGATCAATCAAAACGCTACAATGGCTCGACGGATTTCGATTAAATTAAGAACATGGAAATGTCATGGCCTGAGTTAGAACATAGTATACTTATTCGTACCGATTGTATTTTTTCAGGTGATATTTTTTCGCTGGTACTAATACTTTTCACTAGTATTCTGCACGTAAGTGTAAGTCACAGTCACAGTGTGGGACGGTAAAAATAATTGTATTTTGCTATCATTTATATTTTATGTAGAAAACTAACAAATGTATGATGTCTTCGCCTTTTCATAGACAAGACTTGTCACCCGCGTTGACAGAGACTTTATACTCCCAGCGCACACAAATAACTCAGTGATAATGAAGAAGAAGTTATTAGTTGTCTGTTTATTTACTTCTTTTGTTGTCTATACAAACTAAAACTCGACCCCTTGATTAACCAATTAATGTGATTATATATTCTTAGGATCAATACCTTCTTGAAAGTATGTTCTATTACTTTTACCCACCCGTGGCTTTTCCCACAGAACCCGTGCAATAGCATAACTTTAAACAAGGGAAAAGTTTTTCGTAGTCAATATATTACACAGACATACATCTAACTGGATAACGTAAGTCCCTCCATCTGTATGAAAACCAAGCGTGCTACTTTTTCACAAATAATTTAAAAACAAATTTACTTACCAATGAAAGAAAACATTTCCAATGCCTCGACCAACTTTTTCTATACATTCTTTACAGCTCAAAAAAGGCATTTTATAAATTTCGGTGGATTTCCGGTGCCGATAATGCCAAATGCTCAGATAACGATCATTGATCGTAACTTTACTCCGTTTTTTGGCACGCGAAGTACATACAGTCGCGTCGTCTAGTTAGATGTATGTCTGTGATATATTACCTACTTCTAGAAATGACCTCTTAAACAATACTAGTTTATGAAGCTAAAAACCTTGAAATAGATAAAGTAAAAAAAAGGTTTTTAATTACAGGAAACAATTATGTCATTTTCACGCCACTAATAGGAATCCTATTCGATAAATAAAATTGTTGTAATTCTGAGAAAAAAAGAACTGCGTCAAGGTACTAAGAGGTCGATAAAGAATTTCTCGTACGACGCAAAAAAATGCCCTCATTGGAACGCTCAATATCCCTAGGTTTGCTAACCCCGTGACATAAACACGACCATTTTATTTACCTCTCTTCTTCTGTAAGTATAATACAGTTTTTCTTTAAGGAAAACGTCATGGAAAAACGTCCCTTCGAGTTAGTGACGAGTTCCAAATGGTTCGTGTCTTGGATGCGAAATGGAATACGTCACTATATTAGTCTTTGGGCGTGACGTAACGTTACTGAAGGAGCGCTTTTTTTTTGGTATCTTCGCTCTTAACCACTATCTCACCGATGATGTAGTTGACGGTGAAGCTCACTTGCCTAGATTCAAGTCTCCTATATTGTAACTATCGGGAAACACAGTCTCCGGCAAGGAATACCACTCCTTAGCTGTACGCATAATAAAAGAATTCCCAAAATGTTTAGGGCGTATGGGTGGGAATGTCCACCATGTACCAATGGCATATCGCCGTACGACTGGTAGTCCGATGATGAAACGGCCTAGGCGGAGTTAGATCATGCAGATTAATTCATGATTATTGAGTTTTATGAAATAATATTAAAAAATGAAAACTAATTTTAGAGGTGTTTGTTTGTTTGATAGAGGTAATCTCTACCGATCCGATTACGAAAATGATATCACTGATTGACAGAAAGTTACACTATTGTTGACTGCCAAAGGTAGGATTGGACTCTTTATTCCGGAACCTTGCACGCATTGTAAGAATCAAATAGCCCACGGGAAAGAAACACTAGGAAAATGGTAGCATTTTATATTATAAAGAGGACAGATTTTTTTGTTTTTTTTGTACTGGATAGGCTCTGAAACTACTCGACCGATTAATAAAATTCTTTCACCTATGGCAAGCTACGTTATTCTCGAGTAACATAAGCAATAATTCATATAAAAAAAAAATCCTTATGAAAATTGCAGTAATGTAACCCAAAGTATTTGGCGTGCGCTGAGAAAACTATTGAAGATACATAAAAAATATGTAGTACATGATTGAAGTACTCATTATTAACTATAAAAAAGTCTGCGAGAGCATATATCTCACTATCATAGATAAGCCACAATAGCAGCTTTTGTGTTCCAAAATTTAATTAGATCGCCGGTAGAAACAAAAGTTGGTTACATTCGCATTGCAGTATTAATTCTTATTCAAATAAAATGGTAAGGAGGGTATGTAGGATAGGGTAGATAGGTATGTAGGTAGGTTGATTGGTAGGGCAGGTGAGTAGGTTAGTAGATAGGTAAGGTAGCTGGGTAGGGTAGGTAGGCTAGATAGGTAGGTAGGTAGATAGCCAGTTGACGGGAGCGATGCCGCGGGGGTCAGCTAGTTGAAAAATAAAGTGGAGATGATAATATGACGGGATGATTTGTTGCAATATATACGTTGATAGGTCGATTAAATGACTTTCTGATAACAAAGAAAGATTCACATTACTATAAGCATAATAAAAAACTACCTTTGGCAGATAAATTGGATTCCAGATCCAAACCACAAACTCGCATTTCAAACAAAGGCTCACACTGCATCCACCTCTTTTAACATCCACCTAAAACGACACAGCGATCCATCCTCAAGAACACAATGAAAATTTTTCCCTTTCCTTTCTAAAAAAACTCGTAATTCCAGGGGACTGTAAATGGAAAGGGCGGGCTGGTGACTGGATGGACCATTGTTTTATGGAGCACAGTGAGAAGGTCACAGAACTGCCATTCATCACGGTGAAGAATCGGTGGGACGCGAAGAGGACCGAACCGGTACTCAACTACTTTCTGCTGAGGTGCTATGACCGAATATTCAATGTGTACCAGATTTATGACAAGAGAGGAGGTAAGAATATTATTGTAATAAAGTAAAGGATGAAACGTGAGGTTCACTTCTTTGAGGTTTTAGAGAAGTTTTAAACGTGCTTATTGTAAGATGGAATAAATAATGTGTCCGGACTTGTCGTAATAAAACTTTAAGCCCATAAAATAGACTTACGAGTAGTAGGCGGTTCGGCCGCTGAGTTTCGTCCGATCCGGTTTGTTATAAATATGTGTGTATAAATACTTATAATGTTCAACATCTAACTAACAAAGAAAAAAAGAAAGTTATATTTTTATCATGTTATTAAACTCTCAACTTATTTTAATCAAATTTTTGATTTTGACGTCCTTTAAAAATAAACGTCCCAATACTAGTACCTACTGATCCGTAGGTGCCAAAAGTGAAATAAAATAATAAATTATTTCACGTATGGCACCTGCGAAAAACATCGATATTAAAAATATCGGTATTCCACATACGGCACCGTATGTGGAATACCTGATGTGCCATTTTTACGCTCTTTAATTGATATATATATATATATTTTTTTTAACCTGCTCTTATCCCATGTTACTTGCGGTCGGCGCAACACGTTTTCTTCTTCCATACCGTTCTGTCCCCTGTCATGCTATTACTGACTCCCTTTTCCTTCATATAACTCCTCACACAGTCCATCCATCTTTTCTTTGGCCTTCCTCTTCCTCTCCATCCATTCACATTTATATTCATAACTCTTTTAGTAACATGCGTTTCATCCTTTCTCATCACATGACCATACCAGGACAAACGGTTTCCCTTCAACTTTTCTGTCACTGGCGCCACTTTCAAACTGCCTCTATATTAGAGGTCTCTCATTTCTCACTTTATCCAATCTCGTCACGCCGCACATCCATCTCAACATTCACATCTCTGCTACATGCAATCTCCTTTCATCCATCTTTTTCACAGCCCTACATTCTGATAAAGATAAAGCCAAATTGGTTCTGGGATATTTCACTCTCTGCTCTCAGCCGCCTTTCAATAACTTTCTCCTAAACTTTCACACTATGTGACATTAGCTTTATTCCTCTATAGTTGTTGCACTCCAGCACATCACCTTTGTTTTTAAAGATGGGCACTAGTGAACTATTGCACCATTCATTAGGTATGGCTTCTTCCATCTTCCATCCATCTACGCGCAATACCTTCCATACTTCAACTGGTATTCTTTCTAACACACCACTCCAGTCATTTTCCTCATTCATCAATTTTTCAAAGTAGTCCTTCCAACTATTCTTAATTTTTTCATCATCAGACAGAATCATTCCAACTTCATCTTTTATACATCTTATCTTACGAATATCTCTCGCCTTTTTCTCCCTAGCTCTAGCAAGCCGGTACAGGTCTTTTTGGCCTGCTGGACTATCCAGCGTGTCGTATATTTTATCGAGAGCTTTTGCTCTCGCTATAGCCACGGTTTTCGTGGCTTTTATCTTCACAGCTTCATACTCTCTCTTTTTTTCAGCTTTCAAACTAGAGTTTTCCTGTTTTACACCTTGCCATTCCTTGAATTTTTTCTTCTTTTCCTTTAACACATTTTGTATTTCATTTGACCACCACCATGTATCCCTATCTATCGATTTTTAATTGATATATAAGACTGATTATTGTGATTTATCATTTTTACTGTTGATTATTGTAATGGTATATTAAGCTTAATCTTTTTCCAAAAGTTGCCTACCCATATCTAAGGTTTTTCACTCTGACTGTACAAAATTACCTTGAAAAAAGTATAATCCGAAACACCATTCAAAAATATTAATAATAATGAAATGCCTATTTCTACCGGATCGGACGAAACTCAGCGGCCGAAACGCCTACTAAGCCGTAAAATACATTTAATTTTATCGATAAAAACACTTCACATAAGGTGTGAAATTACGACAACTTCAAAGAAAGAGCAATTTTAGTACCTGATTAACTTCACACCACATATTAATATATCCACATATTCTAACAACCTTAACTTTGGACTTAGGTCTCACAGAGCCGTACTCATAGCTAAAAGATAAGATATTTTTGTATAGAGCCACAAAAGTAAATTTGAAACGTCATTTCACAAGATTGTATTGCACTTCCTAAAATTCTGCAATTTTTGTAGGGATTAACACGTCTTTCATGGTTTTTTTTTTGTCTTTAAGATGGTCTACACAATGACAAAATAAAATTGCAGCTCTAAGCCAATTAGTTTTCATTTTATTATTGGCTAAAAAGAACCCCAGTACATTTTTACCCGACTGCCGAAGGAGGGTAATGTGTTTATCACTCTATATATGAATGTACGTTTGTTCCTATGTGGCGTTCCAGAGACCAAACGCGTCGGCCGATTTTGATAATTCGTACGTCAATCAATTCGTCTTAATCCTGTGAGTGTCACTGGCTATATTAAAATTGGAAAATAGAAAAATGGCGGCTTCAGGGCGCCATATTGTGAGGGCCAATATTTTTTTTTCTTCCGATCCCATCGTGTGGGGTATCAAAATAAAGGGTTTTAAATAGCAATTTCAAAAATATATAACATTTATATGTTTAAATGTAAATTTCTTAACTTAACCTAATTCGAAAAAAATGTTAACTTAAAAGTGTTAAATAATAAAAAAAACCCCACTGCTTTAAAAGCGAACTAAAAAGACGTAAACAATAAAAAATCATGCTGTGCAGTCGGTTATACATCTGGTTTTGGTCATCCAGCTCGCGAATATGTATCCTCCGACTGTACAGCATGATTTTTTATTGTTCACGTCTTTTTAGTTCGCTTTTTTGCCTTATATTTTTTGTAGAATTTAAGAATATGCAATAAAACAAATTGGGGATTAAATTCCTTATGTGGGGTTTTATTATCGATAAAATTAAGTGTATTTTACGCTCTTAAAGTTTAATTACTACAGATTCCGATACATTGTATAGTGTTGGTACATGTTACTCAAAGACTGGGATTATAACGAGAACATTTCTGAAAATTATGAGAATTGATCCCTCAGATTAAAGCACTTCTAAGAAAATAATATTTTAGCAGAGTATTATTTCAAGCCCTGGTTGTTTATTATTAACGAAAATAAGCTGTTGCGAGCTTATTCAAAGAAATTACATTCTTAATAAAAATATTTATTTCAGGAGATATAAAATACTTATATAAAATATTTATTTATAGTAATATATTTTTAAAACTGCCTAGGTAGGGCTGCCCCCGGCAGCGTTAATTGCTGACACGTATAAATGAGCTGTAAGATAATAACTTAATTAATTGAAAGAGGATTCTTTATTAATCTGTGCCATAGGAATAGGCTCGCAACCCACACATGAGACTAAATGCTTCCACAGACAGATGCGATGCAACAAATGTGACAATGATTCGTTTATGCTTTCTCATATTGATTGTTTTATGAACAAAAATGATTTATCTGAAAATTCGTCTAATCATTGTCGCATAGCATCTGTTTGGGAGCCATAAAATATAATAGTGTAATACCTCTTAAAAATTACAGGCGTGATGTATAATGTACAATGCTCTAATCAAATAAATCATCGTTTCAAGTGCATAATTGTATTGATATGCACTTGACCAACAAATCTGTTTTCTAGATAACTGTATTGAAACCATGTTATCGCGGTCAATCGAAGTAGGTCAGTACAAATGACGTCCATCCTTTAGCATTACTGATCTAGAAAAGGATATACGCACGTGTACATGTTACTAAGCAGTACGTCACTGTTTTCTAGAATGGTCAATTTTCTAGAAAAAAGTTCGAACAAATTATGACACATACTATATTATTGACGCCAATCGGAAGAGTCTAGACTTCTATAAATAGGCATCTTGGATCTAATTTTAGTATTATTATCTTGATGTTTTGTGTGATTTATTTAATATCCTAATTACTCCCAATAACCGTCTTCCTAAAGATAATGGCCACCATTTCATTTTTTTTAAGAAGCAAAAAATGTTTCTTACGTTAAGTACGTGTTATTTCTCAGAATTGAAAAACGTGTAACACTAAACTACAAAACAGAAAAATTTCAAACTGCAGAACACAAATAAATCTTCTCGTTAATTGATTCAAAAACTCTTATTACTACTTGTAATTATGGATTAGGTCATCTACTCCTAAGACAACAAATTACACTAGACATAAAGTTAGTTAACTAAAGCAATAAGTCAAACGTAACCAAATAAGTTGGTGTACAAATACAACATTTCTTGCTTTTATCACTGCCAGTAAAGTACCCCAGAAGCTCAGACATTGTTTGTTCGTCTCTAATTCCAGACACAATTATACTAAGCTGTTTTTTCAGCGAGTGCGACCCACAAGAAGCCAGACGTTTCATGGTTCTGGCTTCTTTATATTGCCGTAAATATGCAATACCTTCTAAGTCGTTATTAGAACCTTTTCTCTGTACAAATATACAGGGTGTTTGGAAGGGAGCTGTACATACGCCTAGGGTAGAAACTAGGGATAGTCTGCTACCTACCCCCGCCCATTATATTGACCTTGGCCTCAAGGTTTTTTTTTAATTTATTTTTATTTTTTATTTGACTTTTTTGTGATTTTTTGACTAAAACTACCTGTAGCTCAAAATCTATCCATGGGACCGGTCGGCTAATGGTCTTGTTTTAATCGTTAGAGTCTTAGGGTCCTGCAAAAAATTATTTTACACCAGAAAATTGTGGAGAAGAAAAGTTATGGGGCCTGAAGTACCATAGTAAGGTAAAGAAATAATTTTAAGGGCAACTTTCTATGGGGTTTAAAAAAAACTAACAGGGTTGGAGTTCTTCTGATTTTTTTAAAACATCCTCAGTCCATGCCCTTTCTAACGATATGCTAAAAGTGTATTTATCACTTTTAGTTTTAAAGTTATTAATTAATTTCCGCAACTAGGGCACTTTTACCACCACGAGTCGACATTTGTAAGACAAATGTAATTTCCAGAATTTAAACCAGTTTGGCCTACAGTTGGCAAATTTGTTGTCTCACTCTTACACGAGAGCAACATGTAAGAGACAAAACATGTCATGTCATGTCTCTTTCGCTCTTGGGTCGACGGGGCCGGGTAGGTAACTCGTTGGGGTCTTTGTTAGTCAGTCGAGATTTACCCATCTTAGCTAACTTACGTACTTGCCGTTACGACGCTCCACTGTTTTCGTTAATTTTGTTGAGTTTGTTATTACTTCGTTTTTGTTAAGTTTTGTTATTTGTTACCTTGTTGTTGGCAAAATGGCTGGATTTACCAGTGAAGAGTACACCGACATGCTGGTGGTGTATGGAATGGCTGATTGCAATGGGCGCGAGGCACGGAGGATTTATCAAGAACGGTATCCTAACCGGCGAGTGCCTAACCACCAAACGTTTGGCTCAACTTATCGGCGTCTGCGAGAAACCGGAAATTTAAATTTCCGGGAACCAGCCGTGAACAGATTTCAACCAAATTTGGCTGCGGAAGAACGCATATTGGCTGAATTTGAGGAAGATCCGACCAGACGCGTAAGAACCGTAGCCCGGACGCTTGGTTTAAGCGTGTGGAAAGTCTGGTCGGTTCTTCGCGAAAATGGACGTCATCCTTTCCACTACACCCCTGTTCAAGGTAATTTTTTACATAAAGTTTTTGTTTTTAGCTCTTATGTAATGAACTAGCATGTGAATTTCATAGGCAATTTTTAAATTAACATGAGCATGTGTGTGAGAGAGAGAGAAATGGAAAGACAGAGATAGCAATCAATGTTACATAGCTACTAATTCATAAGGAAACCGCTAACGTTGATATTTTTATTGTTTTAGGCTTAGAGGATAACGACTATGCAAGAAGGGTGGAGTTTTGCCGCCACTTGCTCCATACGGACGTGGAAGATATTAATTTTTTACGGAGTATTCTCTGGACTGACGAGTCCAAGTTTGACAAGGAAGGAATTGTAAATTACCACAATCTCCATCACTGGGCACCCAGAGATCAAAACCCGAGAGTCAAGAGGCACAGAGGTTTTCAACGAAGGTTCTCCGTGAACGTATGGGCAGGCGTCATCGGTAATCGGTTGATAGGGCCGCACTTTTTGCCAGACAACCTAAACGGGCAAAACTACTTAGATTTCCTCGAAAACGATTTGCCTGATTTAGCGGAAGAAGTGTTTGACGAAAATCGGCCCATAGTCTTCCAGCACGACGGCTGTCCTGCTCATTGGAGCCTAGCAGTGAGGGAGCTTCTGGACAACTGCTTTCCTAATTCTTGGATTGGTCGGGGTGGGCCAATTCCCTGGCCCCCAAGGTCGCTGACCTTACCCCACTCGACTTCTACGTCTGGGGAAGGGCGAAAGAGTTGGTGTACGCAGAAGAAGTACCAACAAGGGAGGTTCTAATTAACAGGATCCACGCCGCATTCGATACAATGCGCGAGGAACTGCTGCTTAGAACGGTGACCGTGGAGATGAGGAAGAGGTGCCGAGCATGTTTACAGGTCAATGGTCATCAATTTGAACAAAATTTGTAATTAATTAAAATTAGTAATTAATTAAAATTTGTAATTTAATGACATTAGTCATTACCAAATTTTTTGTTTCATTTGCCATCCTTTTACGATCGAACACATTTAATTTTCATTAGTTGAAATTTTTGCTTGAAGTGCCCTAGTTGCGGAAATTAATTAATAACTTTAAAACTAAAAGTGATAATTACACTTTTAGCATATCGTTAGAAAGGGCATGGACTGAGGATGTTTTAAAAAAATCAGAAGAACTCCAACCCTGTTAGTTTTTTTTTAAACCCCATAGAAAGTTGCCCTTAAAATTATTTCTTTACCTTACTACGGTACTTCAGGCCCCATAACTTTTCTTCTCCACAATTTTCTGGTGTAAAATAATTTTTTGCAGGACCCTAAGACTCTAACGATTAAAACAAGACCATTAGCCGACCGGTCCCATGGATAGATTTTGAGCTACAGGTAGTTTTAGTCAAAAAATCATAAAAAAGTCAAATAAAAAATAATAATAAATTAAAAAAAAACCTTGAGGCCAAGGTCAATATAATGGGCGGGGGTAGGTAGCAGACTATCCCTAGTTTCTACCCTAGGCGTATGTACAGCTCCCTTCCAAACACCCTGTATATGTTTATTTTTTTGTAAAAATATTGCCAACGAATTTTGTGATATTATGTGATATAATGCCCATTGTAATAGGTGTTCATATTCTTGAGACTTTCATCATCTTTAGTATTGCCAATGATTATATATTAAAAAAAGGTATTACGTTTCAGTAATTAATTTTTTTTGTGTAAAACGCCAAACAGATGGGAGTCCTTAGTAAGATTTCGTTTCATTAATTTTAAAGACCAAAGTAAAATTAATTTATTATATTCGCTACTACTTCAAGAGTATTTACTGCTTAATTGTGAAGATAATCTCAGGATAAGAAAATAATATAGCGCCAATTACAATCAAAACTCCACCTCAGGCTACCTTATTTTTATCCCTCTGTTATACCCGAAAAATAATAATGTCAAGTCTAATATTATTTGTGTTTACTTTCAGGAAGAATGATGTGGACCGTCCTCGTAAACGATGACCACGCTGAGAAATATTACTTTGAAGTCGACATATTTCTGCCGAACTTACCGAGCAAAAGGATTGTTTACAGGCAAGTATCTTTTGGACTTACCTTACTGAAAATTTAGTACCACTACCTTGACCTTTATAGAACCTGTGGATCCGACGTGTGGTCCTGTGGACCATCAATAATCAGAAAGAGACACTATAATTATTTTGTTAAGTTTTCTTTGCCAATTATAGTTGTGCCTTTAATCCATCAGCTTTCAAAGTATAAGTAAACAGGTACCTTCTGGAAACTCTCTTTCCTTCGTGAATGTCATCCATCCCTCACAATCAGGTATGATCATGAGACAGGGCTTGGTGAGAAGCGAAAAAATTCCATAGACCAACTATAAGAAGGTCTATCTATGATATAAAATATGAAACGTTTCATACATTTTGTACTGAAAAAGGAATGCTAAAACTCATTTTCTACCTTTCGCCACAATTTGTTAGATTACCATACATGCGGCATAAATAAAATTCTATTGTGCAAAAAATGTTTCTTACAAGCGTTATAAATTGTTTTGTCTGCTTATAAAACATTCAGAGATTTTTCTTCAGTACGGCGTAGGATGAATATAAATAATTTTGCTTGTATTTATTATGTTACGTCTTATGAGATTTTCTGAAAATCGTACCTAATATTTTTGTGCCAAATTTGGGTGAAAGGGTAAATAATGAATTTCATGCTCTCTCACACAATCATAGTCTTTTTAACAGAATTTCCAAAAAGGGAGAGGTTCAATGTTCGACTTTATTTTTATTTTTTTACGGTTGGATTCATTTATTTCTAAAGATTACAAATCTTGTACAGAAATAAATACTAAAACATTAATTCATTTATACATTTTTGTTGTCCGTGAGTGAGTAGTAAGAGCTTATAGTGTTAAAATTACGTATATAAGAAGGTAATTGTTAAAAATTTTGTATTGTCTACCGCCGCCGTGCGGAGCGTTTTTTGTGTATGTTCACCGATTTCTCCGTCAATTGTGGACCGATTACGATAATTATTTTTTTGTTTGAAAGAGTATTTTGGCAAATTGGTTCCATTAAATTGGGGAAGATCTGATGAAGAACTTCGACGATATAGAATAGAACTCTTCAATAAATTACAGCAAATCTCTCGGGATTGCTGCAATAGCATGTATGCTAATTTTTTATAAAATTTCATAACATAACATCACGCTAGTACTCTCTAAAGGAGTACGCAGATTTGTGTTGTCACATTGGTAGTGTTCTCACTTCACCGGTTATTTTCAAGTTTCATGATATTCAGGTAATCTATGCCTTTTAGGTACAACAACTAAAAATTGTAAAAAAAAACTTTTCTCGAAAAAAATACAAGCGACTTCCAAATAAAAACACTACAAAGTAAAAAATAACTTGTTTTTCGGAAGTCGGTGTCAAAAAACGAAGAAAAGAAAACAGGAACACCGACTTGCAAAAAATAAGTTTTTCTTTGTAGTGTTTTTATTTGGAAATCGGTTGTATTTTGAGAACCTATAATGGCAAAAATTGGCATTTTAGATTTCGTAGAAAGGCTCATTTTTGTTTGAATAGTTTTGAGTATAAACGTGGATGTTTTGAGTTGGGGCTGACTACTGAGATAACTAAATGAAAAAAAATGATAAATCAAGAAGAATAATATATAAAGAGACTTCCTGTGCTAATCCCTAATCAATGTATAAGGGCAAGAAAATGATGATTAGTTTTGTGGTTTCCACAAATAAAGCCCTTTGGATGTAGATTCCGATACTACATTCAGATACTCTGGTTCTATTTTAGATTCCGACAAACAACAATTTATTGTTTTGCATCCAGATTAAATAGTTCCAAAGTCGAGTGTTTGTGTACATTATACAAACGCTATTACAATCATAAACATTTATGTTCGATACGATTTCAAGGTATAAATCCACATTAACCGCTCCACCATCCGCTATTTCGTTTACCAATTATATCGAGATGCGTCATTGACATCAAAACACTATAAAATTACAAAGCTGTTAAACTACCAGTTTATCGTCTATACTTACAAATAAAACCGTTCTTCAGCTACTGACTGAACAGACAATGCACAGTCTTAGCAATGAAAATAGAACCAGATAATTCGGAAGATGTTTATGAAGATATTTCTATTGAAATAAACAGTACTCTTCTTTCTTTATCCTTTCTTTTCTTTGTTAAGTGTTTTGTGTGTACATAAATAAATTAATAAATTCTCCGAAACTCAACCATGACATAACATAGCGTCATGCCTGTATTAAGCCCGAAGGGTTAAGCAGAGTTAGTAAAATTAAAGTAAAAAAATATATTTATTTCCACAAATTACGTCCTTATCTTATCTATTTAAGTTGACATATGTTTTGGCAAATATTGTAATTTGTGGGAGTGACTAGAGTCTAGTCACAAGACCAGGGGTCTCCAAATGGCGGACCGCGGTCCCGATTTGGACTGCCGCCCTATTTTGTGTGGACCTTAAATAAACAGTACAAAATAATTAAAATAAATTACTTGGATACGAAATAATGTAGTCGAAATCCTCAGCAACATTTACTCTTTTTATCCTGATCGTAAATAGAGCAATAAAGGTGCAATCTTATAAATACAATAAGAAATCTTGTGGACCACGACGGCCATATTATTTATAAGAAACGGACCCCAAATGAAAATAATTGGTGACCCCTGCATTAGACCAACGAGGCAGTACCGACCAAACCATAAGTGACTTAAAAACAAGGTTGAGTCGATTTAAGTAACGAACTATGGGTAAGCAGTTGTAGCACAAAGAGAACTGCGGCTCCATCAACGAAATTTAGATCCTGGGTTCGGACCCAGACAATCGCTTTAATTTGTGTAATTTTTTTCTTCATCTTTGCTCTCAAACTGGTTAAGGGCCTATATGCCCTAGAACCCAAACATTCAAGGACATGTGTGTGACATCCATCAATAAACCACCACCGGGCCCGCGTGTTGGATTACGGCGCATTCGCTCTCAGAGCGAGGAGACCTATCCCAATAATGAATACGTTATAGCCTGATTGTGATAAGGATTTGAAGTCTAGCTGTACAACATGTCTCATTAAGATTCAACTAGTCGACGGCACGAACTATTTTGTGCTCGAGGTTAAAATGCATGCCATCTCATGCGACAACACGTGCGAATGAGAAAGCTGCTGTGATGAGCAGTAAGAATCTAGTTCGCGTACTAATTAACACTTTTGCAAATTTGTATCGAAATGGATGATGATTTAGGATAAAAACGAGCGCGCGAAATTTTATAAACAGACCTTTGGGAGTCTAGATATCAAGAAAAACTACTGAATGTATATTTTCAAAATAAAATTATTTACATTACTAATCTATCATATAATATATGGTATTTATTTCCGCCCAAAAATGCGTTATAATTAGTGCTGAAATATGGAACTTTCGACGCTCATAACTTTCAATTATTTTATTTTTTTACTTTTTTGTTTCCATACAGGGCTGAGACAAATTGATATATTTTTTTATTTTGAACGTACATCGTGAAACAGTGGAGTAATCGCTAGACTACGTTTGTATGGAAGAATGATCGACTAGTGTAACCTTAAGTTCTCGATCCTCGTTTGCTTTATTGTTTTTGTAGCCTGACCTCGTCTGATGTTACTACTAATATCTTCTTGACCCAGTTCAAAGGTATAGTTGTTGGTTATTAATTTTATAATGATTACATTTTCAGACGACCCTGCAAGTGTGAGAAGGACGCAGACTTCCTGGAGCACACACAGAACGTGTACATTCCCGTAGAAAACGTTTTCTCTATGTTAGACGAAGATGAATCCGTCAACTTTATTGTCAGAATTGGTAAGATATTAAATAGAAGTACAAGTTACCTAATCAATGTCCCAGGATCTGTTTAGTACTGAAACAAAAATGTACTCACCTATCTTTAATAACCGAGCATACATAACGTGACGATTTATTTTTTGCGACAATGTGGAACACTTAATATTAAATAAGTTTTAGGCCCACTTCCGTGTTACTTCGTCAATTAAACCTTGTGTTAACAAGGTTTATAAGACATTTTTTTGGACAATTTACAGCCTGTCAATTTAACCGCGTGTTAGCAACTAATTCTTAGTCAACTTGTTCATGCAAAGTGGGCCATAGTAGATATACGTTAGGGTACTAGCCTTAATCACGGGACTTCTAAGATCTAACTAAGCAATCGTTTTGTTTATGTTTATTCGTAATTATAGACCTAAGTCTGTTCGCGATAGCGGGACATTTTTGACCTCGCTAGGGACAGCGGGACCGACAGCCTGAAAGCGGGAATGTCCTGCCCAAAACGGAACATATTAAGCATACAGTACTCTATGCCACTACAAATCTATGTAAAAAGCAGAAAAGAAGAAGAAACTGAATGTCTGGGAATTGTATTAAAAAAAGACAGCACAAAATGGGTTCAGAATTATTTGGAGAGTTAAAAGCAAATCATTAAACCGAATAAGTTTAGCAGTACCAAACGGTCTCTTTGATTCAAGGGATACTGAGCAGATCCAACGACATTGAATGGGTGACTTTACTACAGTGACTAACAATACAATAGTCTAGAACAACTAATCCAGATTTAGGTATGCGTTTTGTAGAAAAATGGTGGTTTACACACAACGATACATAAGGCAAAATCCAAAATTATTTACACCGCTTTACTCTGTGAGTATGAGCCCTTATTTTATTAGATTAAAAATATATTCATCGTATCTATTTTTACGTTTTTGTCTACAGATTGCGTAATAGATATTATCTTCTGTGTCTTGTTTAGCACTATATTCTGTGGCTCTAGTGAAAAGGGATCTAAGTCCAAAAACGCAACTTACAAGGGAACGCAAAAAATACTTCGCGCTTTTCGAATTGCGTGTTTGATCTCGTGTGACACTTAAACTTCTACCAAATGAAATACATGTGATATTTTTTTTGGGTAAACGATCTATGCTAAAAAGTTATTTTTTATGTAAGTGAATAGTTTTATACCAACCATAAAATTTTTCTTTGAGGGTCCTACTACCTACTGTCACACAAGCAAAAAGGGATACGCTTTAGGAATGATTTTTGTTATAACCAAGTAATGCAAAGAAAGGAGAATTACCAAAAGTGGTACCAAAAAGTCTCACGCATCGAACGCTTTTCGAATTGCGTGTTTGATCTCGTGTGACACTTAAACTTCTACCAAATGAAATACATGTGATATTTTTTTTGGGTAAACGATCTATGCTAAAAAGTTATTTTTTATGTAAGTGAATAGTTTTATACCAACCATAAAATTTTTCTTTGAGGGTCCTACTACCTACTGTCACACAAGCAAAAAGGGATACGCTTTAGGAATGATTTTTGTTATAACCAAGTAATGCAAAGAAAGGAGAATTACCAAAAGTGGTACCAAAAAGTCTCACGCATCAAGACCAAAATTATATAGTAAATAGTTTCATATTTTTTTACGACATTACGCGTCGGGGATTTGATTTTTGAATAGGGAATTTAATGTTGAGTTTAAAAGTATGGATATTGTTATACTACTCCCTTTAAATGACGTTCCATTTCACATGATATGATTAACTTACCCTTCATTTTTGAAACAGTCACATGATCACTTATAAACATATAATTAGCCGATTCTACATTAATTAAAAAAAAAACTAGAATATAATAGAATCTCATCGAATCTTTATTTAAAAGATTATCATTATTTTATCTATGGTTAATTGGCCGTTCACAGCCGGTCCTAAAGATGTAGATAGAATGTATCTAATAGAATCGATTTTTGATGAAAAGACGAACCAGTAATCGTTTCTTTTGTGTAATAAATAACTATAATATCCATGTATAGACACGATGTCTATATAAATTACGTCGTTGGCAGCGTCGTACAAAATAGACCAAATTTTAGGTTATTTTCGATTTTATAAAATAACTCCGAAATCCGGGTTTTGTTTTCAAAAAGAACTTTTGTAAAAGTTAACATGATCATTGTAGTCTATAAAAACAAAGTTTAATTTTGATGCATCATGGTACGGGATTCCATACATCCATGAGCATTCTCCTTTTGATATTTCCCTTTATTTTGGTGAAACCGGATTTATGTCCAGTAAATATCATTACTCACTAAACCAATTTAAGGATCAGGTATTGTTGTTGTGTGTGATAAACACCAAAGAAATACATAGTGGGTAATTTATATTATTTAAAAAACAAAAAAAAAATTGTATGTTTCGGTTTAAAAGAATACAAAAGTACTTGAAATCAACTTTAGTAGTTTTTTGGACCCTTTTACACAAAGTTACTTCTTTATTTTTAGAGACAGATCCGTTTTCACCAAACGATAGAGCATTTTTTTTCAGATCACTTTGGTCGATTTAACTTATTTTCGACAAAATCGGACTTATACCCCTTTTCACTAGAGCCACAGATTATCATGCACATTCGAAGTCACACAGTAAACAGCCCAAAACAAAACTATTCACAAAACATGCACATGCTAGACTAATAAAAAAGATTGTCTTATAATCTTTCATCTAAATTCCAGGTGAGGTAGAAAACCTACCGATATTCGACACCCCTACGCCGAGTGAGAGCATCATCCTTCTTCACAACGATGACAACAAGGGCGAATAAGAACATGATTTACAACGGGTTATGTTATGCGCACTTCGCCCCATACGCAATTCGTCCCGCGTTCGCAGTAAGTCTCATTCGCGGTTAGTCCGATTCACAGTTGCTAACAAATATGCACCACCGGGCACCGAATTCTTTTGGTCCATAAACATACCTCTGCCCTTATAAAATACTTGCATTAGACGGAATGCTAATGGGACTAACTGCGAATGGGACCAAGTTCGAATGGGACCTACTGCGAACGTGGGACGAAGTGCGCATAACCCCTAACCAACCAACTTCCTGCGTACATATTTAATTTAATTATATAATACCAAATATAATAAGATTTTACGTATTTTGTAAGGGGCAGCTAACAAAATTTCTCTGTTACTTTTACTTTTAAGTCGAGACCTATCTTCTCTACATAGTATAAAACAAAGTCGCTTACCGCCGTCTGTACTCTTATATCTTTTAAACTATGCAACGGATTTTAATGCGGTTTCAATCAATGGACACGAATGATTCAAGAGAAAGGTTTGTATGTATAATACTTGCATATTTTAGTAGAGAAAATCCGAAAATTTCAACTATTTGTAATGTGATGTCGTAAAAAATGATTTTGTGCGCTTACTTTGCAAGTGCTGGCTAAACCTTACGAGATAGATCAAAATATAGTACTAAAAAGTGGATATATTAAAAATATCAACAAAAAAGTCCCCGATGGTATATGTCCATCTCCTAAGGATAATCCAGAGTAACCAATCATATTATTAATCACTCCACACTGACACCACATTAGTATCTACATTGCACCTGTATGAAACCGGGGCAGATCGCTAGTTTAATATAAAAGTCAGCCCAGCAGGGTGCTCCTATCAGACACAAAACTGCTCTGAACGCTACACCTGGTTTCAGGTATGCTAAAATGGCGTTTCATTTTAGCTGGTCCACTATTTGACAAAACATTTACAAAATGTTTAGCGTGCTATGTAACTGCGTTGAAACTGTCCAACCGTGAACTACTTTACGGTTGGACAGTTTCTATGTCGTTCCTAGTGTCGATAGTTTTGAAGGAAAAAACGGCGTATTACCTTTTTGCAGCAATCACTGGTTGTACACGTATCCTAAACTTTTTATTATTTTATCGCCTAGAACGGTTGAGTTATTGTAATTTCCCATGGGAAACGTTTATAAGGAAGTTGAAACACAAATAATATGAGTGCCTACTTAGATGAATTTATATTTTTTATCTCACTCAACCTGCTATAAATATCTTTGTCCGGTTGAAATTTTGTTTCATATATTATTTTTTATACTCAGTTTAAAGAGGAAAACATTACAGTAAATGCAAGTTTCATAACTCAAAAAAAAGGAATATTACTTACCTACTTACTTTGCTGGCAGAATCTTTGTAATTATTTGTAAAATGTTGCCTAAATAGGAACTTTAACGGAGTAAGTCAGAACGTCCGCGTCGGTTTTAGTTAAGTTAATTCTTACCTTTGTTAGAACTAACCCTACCTACCTTTATAGAAAATTATTACATACTTTATGTTAGACTAATATGAAAATAAAGCTTCGTATCAAATCACTTTACTAGAGTTGTTCCGAAGAAATTTTACTCCGTCATTCTGTAGTTTTATCCATAAGTAGTCCTTTAGTATTAGAATTCACTCCAAATCTTCCATAATTATTATTGTTTTTGTCACGTTCGTTGTTGTATTTAAATAAACTTTGTACGATATAAATAAGTATACAAATATTTTCTGTATGTCAGTTTTATTTCTTCATCATCGTCATTTCAGCCGAAAAACGTCCACTGCTGGACATAGGCCTCCCCCAAGCGATGCCACACTACTGATCGGTCCTGTGCGTTTCGCATCCACCTGCCTCCCGTAGCCTTGAACAGGTCATCTCTCCACCTAGAGGGGGGCCTTCCAACGCCACGTCTTCCGGTACGCGGTCACTATGCCAGAACTTTTCAGCCCCATCGACCATCCGTTCTGCGAGCTATATGGGCCCTGCCCAGTGCCACTTAAGTTTGGCAATGCTTCGGGCTATGTCGATAACCCTGGTTCGCTTGCGGATGTCTTCATTTCTGATTCAATTACGCAAGGAAACTCTAAGCATAACCCTCTCCATTGCCTTTTAAGTGATTTTAAGGCTTCTGATGAGGCCCATTATGAACGACCATGTTTCGGTCGCATATGTTATCACTGGCAACACACTGGTCATAGACTTTCGTCTTGAGACACTGCAGTAAATTGGATGATAAGATACCGCTCAACTTCCTGAACGCTGCCCAGCCGAGTCGTATTCGACGGTTGACCTCTTTCTCGAAGTAAGACTTACCTATTTCATAACTATCACTAAAAAGACAGAGATATGTTGAACTAGGATCTATGTAAAGGAGTAGGTACTTGGGAATGCCTTGAAAAATTGTAATTATATCGTCATCAAATAAGAGAAGGCGTAGAAATATAGTTTGGAGCGCAAAATCAATCTCAATCAAGATTTTATTGAGCGATAATACCGCTCGACGACCATTATCAATCAGCCGGGTTCAATCGTTTGACATTATAAATCGTTGCAATCAACCATCTGTAGGCACCTATATTTTATAAAAATATCAGGCAGTACAAAAGTCTAACAAACGCGCAACATTTGCTTGTATTCAATGAAAATATTTTCCACAAAAATTCAAACACATTTCTAACCCTATCGGAAAACCCCGATTTTATCAGCACCAATATTCACTTTTACACAATTTACTTAAAAAGGTTACCGTAACACATGAAACGTAAGATTGACTTTCTCACTCGATCGAGCGCGCACCGTGTGTGAACTAACAATGGGTACCTATCAGCGATTCAAACTTTACCCTACAGAGTCACCAACTTGTTTACTTTCTTTAGACCGCAGTACGGAGGAAACGAACTGAAAATTGTGTGCACAAATAAAAATATATTGACGCTGCAATCGATCTCCCACACAAACCATTAAACTTTAAGCGTACGATAGAAAATAGGAAGCGGGATAAAGCACAAAATATTCCTTTGAAAACTATTCTTCGTTGAGACTTCGTTTGCAAAGCTTTTTGAACTTTCGGCTCGTTCCGTTTGATGAGTTTGCAGTGTTTGCATACATATTTATTTACACTTGCGCTCCGGGCATGCGAGGGGTTCATGGAGACAGCCAAGAAACATTATCTTTTATTTTCTTGTTGCATGCCAAGAAAATAAACCTTACGAGAACCAGATGAGTAAGTTTTTATACAAGTATATAAAACTCTCATACAAAATGTGGCTTCAACTGGAATTCCTGCTTCAAACACAACGCTATATCAAAAATGTCGAAGTTAATTAAGTAACATGGGTTTAAAATTTTACAAACTCCCATAACAATTTTAATCAATATGAACATCGTCATAATTGTTTCAATATAATGACTTTCAGTTAAATAATGTACAGGCAGAGGTTTAATTGGCATTATTGTACAAAAACGTTGGGGCTGTGTCGCTGAATATCACCCCGTAATTTATGCCACAAAATTACGAGAGCATGAAATTTATTACGTTAGCGCCCGCTTGCAAATTTCCATCATACAATAATTCTATACACACACAGAAAATACGAATTTATTCAAATCTTTTATTATGGTTTGCTTTTTCGTTTAAAATAAAAAAAAAATGGCGGAAGGGTGCGGATGAGAATTGTTGGCACACAATTTGGCAGCGAATTCCCTTGGCAAATCTTTTTTTGTGCGAATAGAATAGAAAAATCCGTTTCTCTCTCATTGTGAACTTTACCTTGGCACTGTAATATATCTTAAATAAAAACTATTAGGTGTGGTAGAATAAATCTAGTCTTCGTAGATGTGACCCTTGTCAACGCCGTAACGTATATTTCCTTAGCAACAACCTCCGTCAAAAGAAAGGCGAAAAGTTTGTTGAAATAAAGACTCCTTTCTAACAAAAAGCACTGGCTTTTAAAATTCTAGCTTCACAAAATAAAAAAGCGGCCAAGTGCAAGTCTGACTCGCGTACAGAGGGTTCCGTATAAACACAAAGTAAATTAGAAACATTACTAACGTTCATAAACAATGAAAGCGCCATACTTTTTATTTTATTTATTTCTCCAAAAAGCCTCTCTTACAAACATTCATATTAGTTAAAAATGTACAAAGCTTATTAGTTAATTATTAGGTCATTTTTAAATACTCTGATTCCTAAACTAGGTGTATATTCCTGTGACTTCAGTGATTAATTGAAATAGAAATATATATATATAGAAACAGCCAGTGAAACGGTTTATGCTCCTACCCTCTTCTAACGTCCCTAGGGATAAGGCGTGAAATAAGAAGAAGGCGGAACCCATTTACAAATATATTTATTTCCAAAGCCAAGTCAAGCCGGAGGGGCAACAATGGTGGTGTTCGGGCCGTTCTACAATTCTATGTATCCCTCAGTGGTCCAGTACTGTCCTGAGTCAAGCCGCAGGTGGAAGCAGGCGCTCGGCGAGTAGTCTGGAGTAGGGCGTACGCTGGTGGCTGGTGAGTCCAGCTGGAAGCGTCGACGAGTGGGGTATTTTTCTAACCCGGACCTGGAACCCTGGAACGCGTCAACAAATAAGGGTGTTACGCGGCGTTCCAGAAACTCCTGTGAGCATCAACGACTACGGCGTGATGGGAGCACTAGGCCCGTAGTAGTGATGCCGTGGATGTTCACAATCAGACACGGAGATTACAATGTAATGAAATAATAATTTAAATTATTTTAAAATAATGTGGGTAGAAATGAAAATATTTTAAGCCATTTCATAGTTAGCTAAATAGATCAAAGCTAGATGACAATGATGTGCGAAGATGTTTAAATGTAGCTACTATGAAAATGAAACTAAATTACATGTATGAATGTAAACAAACAAGCTCTAAAAGTCAGTAAGTGACGATGATATCATGATACAATATAATAATATTAAAAATTCATAGCAGTAGTATATAACGAAATTAGTTATTAATTAAATAGCAGCTGGCAGGATGAAACTGACAGAAATTATGCATTTAAAGCTTAATTTTACGCACAAATGGATCCCTTAATCGAAAAATGGTATATACCCGTAATATTTTTGAATGGCCTATCCAACGTTACCCCACACCATGGGATAGACGTGCAAAAAATACATCCCTTCTTTACGCATACAGGAGGCAACCCAAAAGGTTATTTTCCTTTGTTTTATTTTACCACTTTGTCGGCGTGGTTAATATGTATATCCATGCCAAATTATAGCATTCTAGTACTAAGCGTCTATGAGCTAAGCTGCGGACGGACGGATGGACAGACGGACATGGCGAAACTACAAGCGTTCCTTGTTGACTACGGTTCCTTAAAAAGCTTGCCGTCGACGATTTTCAATTGGTCTAGCAGTTCATAACTACAATTAAACATAAGATACAAAATACGTTTTCACCCGAGTCGCCGGGGCACAGACGTTTGACAAGTCATTACGGGAGGCAGCGCTGGAATGTGCTTCATTATTTCTGTGCTCGCAAACGAAGACTAGCTTTTCACAGCTGCTGAGTTATTTAAAATTTAACTTTTCTTTCGATGTTACGTTATGTTTTGGAGTTGCGTGTGAATTATAAAAGTAAGTAGATACGTATTTTCTGCTATAGTTGTTGCGTTTTGGCATGGCAGTAACGGTCTTACATTTTTGACTTAAAAAATTGTATATTTTTAATTGTAAATTGTATATCTTGCGTAATCCTTAACAAAAGACAAAGTCGATTTCCAGAGCCTTGAACATCGTCGGTGAGTGTGCGATGGAATTGCATGATCTAATTCCGCCCAGCCCGTTTCATCGTCAGACTACCAGACGTACGGCGATGCGCCATCGGTACATGATGGACATTCCGCCCATACGCACTAAAAGTTTTGAGAATACTTTTATTATGCGTACAGCTAAGGAGTGGCATTCCCTGCCGGAGTCTGTATTTCACAATAATTACAATCTAGAGGTTTATAAGTCAAGAATGAATTGGTTACTTCTAGGTAAGCGTGCTTCAGCGTCGACCACGTCATTACATACCATCAGGTGAGATAGTGATTAAGTGCGAGCATATATTAATAAAAAAAATACCAATCAAATGATACATTTATTGTTCGTGTTGCTACGAAGAGATATTAGAGAAAGGGCAAAGGCATGCTAAAACGAAACGATAGGTACTAAATAAAGTAACCAAATCAGTATCACATTAAATATAAGTCTTAATAAATTCAAATCATTCAATAAACGTAAGTTGTGCTAGAAAGCGTTTTATACCATTAAAGATTACGTTGAGGATAAAAAGGCTTGGGATGGAGCTGTTCCAATAAATTTTGTTTTTTTTTTAATTTTGCACCGTGAATTTTGTTTTTTTTTTGGTTTTCTTGCAATGACAAGAATATTTACTTTTTAAAGTATTATATTATTTTAATTATTGTTAATGTGAAGACTATGTGGATCATTCTTATTTTTGTTTTTAATTTTAATTTATCTTAGTTTTTAATCATGGTCTGGCAGTTTGAGTAGTTTATGCGGCCTACCCGAATGTCCTTTCTTTCCAATCTGGCTGGTTCTTTCCTCAAAAAAACATTTCAGACATCAGTCTACATGGTCTTCACATGATCTAGACTGTGACCTCTGAGTTTGTTTCGGACTTTCTTGTCAGAGTAGTCCGATAGGTAACGCCGACCTCATCTAATTTTAAAAAATATGATCGACATGTAAAAGTGTTTGTAAAAACCAACTTACAGAAATAATAGTAGATTATGCACCGAGGGGCTAAAGTTGTCACGGGCGTCATATTGAAGCTAGCCCAAGGCAAAGACACCTTTAGCCCAGAAGAGGATACTCTATTTTTTACACCTACTGTGAGAAAATAATAGCCATAGTACGAAAAACAAAGTATTTATTAAATAAACAAACAGTAAGAAGAACATATTTAGAACTAGTTAGTTATATGCACTTACATATTAATGGAAGTTAATGGTAACATTTGAGACATTAGTCCAGTTGTGCAAAGATAAAGTTAAGTTTTTTTGATAAAATGTGATGAATCGACTGTAGTACAGAAAGGTTTTATTATTTATTTATTTAATCACAAAATTCACAGCAATCTTTGCGCAGTTTACTTAAAATAAATTAACTAATGTTACAGCCAATTACTATTACGGTATTACGACGCGGTACGGTATTTGTTATTATTAATGCCAGTTTTAATGTTATTCCATTCCTTTTAAAAAATGGTTCGTAGTTATCTAATTATTCTTACAATATTATGTCTTCGAAAACATGGCATCGATATGAAGAAGCAGTCGTTATGATTATTTAGGAAATCGAGAATATTATCCACGTGTAGAAAGGGTATCGAGAATAGCTTTCCTCTTTCTGGCACCAAAGGGTGTTTGTTAGTATTATACTGCCAATTTAGCTCAGCATGTGAGATTCCAAATTCAAATCACATTATTGACCAGCGGGTCATAATGAAATCCAGTACAACATTATTGACCGGCTGTGCCCCCGGCCACTAATGACTCACTTTAGGTTAAGGTTGCTTGACGTATAATTTGACATTTTCGAGCAGGTGGTGTGAAGAATCATTTATCATTTATAACGTAAATTAAATCTGCATAGATAAGATAGACAAACATAACCTTATACTATAATAGTTATAACTACAATATGTAATCACTTACCCGATCCCGCAAAGCTTTGTTCTCGTAGCCAATATTATTACAAGCTGTCAATATCTAGATAAATCACATGTATCAACGTTTGTCTTAGTAAGGCCTACATAAGCGGGCAGAGTAATTTATTATTATCTAGAGAAAAATCAAATTTACTATGCTTTAGTCCAGCAATATGTTTAGTTAGGTTCGAAGAAGGTATATATATCTTTGAAAAGTAAATTGGTAGCTGTGGCTACGATACATACATATAAACATATAGATACACCATAAACGTATACATTCATATCCTGACCGAATTTCGGTTATGGCAGGCAATCTCAGTGGAGATTAGCCATCGACGCGGGATATATTATATTGCACAAACGACATAATACAATTCGACACCACTCGAGAGATATCAGGACCAGTGACTTAAGACTCAAGAGTATCACACTGCCAACATACAAACTACTGCCACTGAATAATTTCAAATTTAAAACCCAATAACTATACCCGATGTGTAAATCGAACACCGCGCTGATCAGTCGTGCCTGCATCCGCGAGACCGACGGGGCAGTTGAAGAAGCAATACAACAAGATACATTAACTCTAACCTAACTCATCATCATGAAAGACTTTATCTCCAGAATAGGTCAGATTTACTTAACTTAGAGCAGTGGTGGCCTAGTGGTAACGGCTCCGGCTTACGTACCGTAGGTCGTGAGTTCAACAGACAGGCGGTTTAACTTAGGAAAATTATTTCATCAACACTGCATTAAAATGGTGAAGGAAAACATCGTGAAGAAACCGGCATGTCCTAGAACCAAAAATTTTAAGACATGTGACATCCACCAACCCACACCTAGGCCTGCGTGGTGGATTAAGGCCTATTACCTCTCTCACAGAGACGATGCCTGTGTCCCAGCAGTGGGAATATTATAAGGCTGATACCTAGCCTTGGCTGGCCTTATGAAGACCTAACCTTGCCTTCCACTCAACTAACCGATCATAATGGTTGTACTAAAATCCTTAATCTAAGTACATACATTACAAAACCACCATTCACAAATTGGCGCCCAACGAACAAGCAGCCCATTCCAGTTTGAATATGAAATGGGAGTCCTTGTCAACACGAGAAACATTCATGTAACAGACAAATTGCTTTCAGTGTTCAAGTTTGTACAACGTTATGATAACTCTCACAATGTATGGGAACGTATCACGTATGTAAGGCTTAACTTTGGCCTATCTCCCTTTAGAGGTGTGGTAACGAAATTGAAACAATGTTTGCTGCAAGATATATGGGTTACTTTTTTCAGTTTTATAAGGGGTGGATATGAAAGAAAAACATTATGTAGATACTGGGTTATAAACTGCTTGTTTGGGCAAGAAATGGGGAAAATATTTGTAGTACGGAACAACTATTAATAATAAGATGTCATAGAGCCAATAATTTGAAATTTATTGATATAATGCTCAAAAATCACATTAATTCATTGATCCCGGCTTTTATTTTTAGATATTTTACCATTCATTACAGTCAGAAGCAAAAAAAATTACACCAGTTTTGTCAAATGGAAGCTAGTTGGTTACCCACTTACGGGGATGTGGAGGTAAGATATAAACTCCCCTACAATTTTATTTTATTTCATACATTTTAAACTACATCATTTATCTAGTTGTAGACACGCTTCAATCATCAATCTATCGAACACGTAATAATAAACGATATCTTGCGCAAATACCCCGATTCGAATTTGCCGATAACTTTTGAACGGCTAAACTGATTTCCATCATTCATGACGTAAAACACTCCCGATATATTCACCTTTCAAACAAACAAAACTAAATCTAAATAGGTTTATTCGTTTAGGAGATATGATGCCACAGACAGCAACACATGTACAAAGATAAACAAATACACAAACACACGGGACACATTTGAAACTTATAACTATCCGTCGGGGGTTAAAATCACTAAAACCGGTGAGTCCGATGTACTCAACTGAATCTGGCTAGTCTGGAAGCTGACTCCAGGTTTTTTATTATTATTGGTAGGCTCGCCGTGTGTAGGCTGACCATTACTTCACCTGACTCTGTATAGTTGAGAAAAGGCTAGGCAGATTAATAAAGTTTTTTTGTCAAGAAAAATAAGGATTTCAATGAAACAAGTAAACCGATTTTTCAAAACTTTTGTTAGAAGTATTGTAGTGTTTGTAGCCTTTATTATCCTTTGTGCTCAGTTTGTTTTCCCCGTAATAACAATTAGTATATTTACTCTCACGAACCCAAGAATCTAGTATAATAATTTTACCTTCAAAATCCACAGGGGATTGTTATTGCATTCAGTTTATGTACGCAAGAAGCGTATGTAACCTTCAATTGTTTGCTTAGGTATCTTGATTTAGCCCCTTATTTACCTTCAGAAATAGGTAAGGGTACGTTGGAACTAAAATATTAGTTTTAGCGCTAAAAACGACATACGAAGATTGTTTTCATAATCACAAGAGTACATCAAGAGGCAGTCTAATTTCGTATATAATCGGACTTGTGGGACGATCAATTAGCACACTTAATTAATCGTTTCGGTATTCGATCGCACTTCTCGTACTTGTAATCCATCGCACGGATTTGATTGTAAGGCTGATTAGATTGAAAGGCATCATTAATTTTTATCAGCCACTGTTCTGTTGTGATAAAGGTACTTATAGCTGATAGAAGTGGGTCCTTTTAAACAAAAACCGGCCAAGTTCAAATCGGACTCACGCATGAAGGGTTCCGTACAATTATCGCAAAATACGGCAAAAAATCACGTTTGTTGTATAGGAACCCCACTTAAATATATATATATATTTTTAATTTATGTTGGGTTTGCTCTTGACTCTAGTCTAGGTCAGAGGTGACAGAGACAAAGTCGACGATAGAGAGAAATTACCCAGAAGAAGCCTGTTCACTCTAAATTTGAAGAGATTCGGGCTGTATGCGTTCGGAAACACAGACGCAGGCAGTGAGTTCCACTCTTTTGCTGTGCACATAATGATGGATGTTTTGAAGAGCTTGGTGCGAATTGGAGGAATGGCAACTAGTTGAGGATGGTAACTTGCAGTGCGTCTAGATGTCCGATGGTAGAAGGGGGCCGGTGGGATGAGGTCGTGCGTGGAATTCATGAGCACACTCGCCAAAGTACAGTCTGTAGAAGACCGACAAGCAGGCAACCTTACGGCGATGATTTTATTCTGTTTTTAGTAGCGGCAACAGAAATACATCATCTGTGAAAATTTCAACTGTCTAGCTATCACGGTTCATGAGATACAGCCTGGTGACAGACAGACAGACGGACAGTGGAGTCTTAGTAATAGGGTCCTATTTTTACCTTTTGGGTATGGAATCCTCAAAAATGAGTAGCTAGATAGATTATTTTAAGCATATATTTGTGTTATACCAACTAACGTTTGGTAGTTAAATATTAAGATACTAAGATAATTTTTATTATATCCATTAAATCTTTTCCTGTAGGTAAAGCGTTAAACAGTTTTCTCAATAAAGGCATCTTCATATAATTAATTGGCTTCATCTCGGTTTTATAATCTCGGAAGGCACGATTGATCGTCCCCCCGACTCGGGCTTAATTTAATTATTGAATCTGCGACGTTGAGGCCCGATTTGATGTCAACCTTCAGTTTATAAAAATGTCTATAATAATAGCACAATCGAATTGAAATCAATATTCCACATGACGTGACGTGGTCGCTCACAATGGGCCTCATCAGAAAGCTTATAGTCCATGCCAAAAGGCAATGGAGAAGGATATGCTCGAAGTATCTTTGCGTGATCGAATCAGAAATGTAGAGATCCGCAAGAGAACCAGGGTTGCCGACAGAGCCCGAAGAATTACCAAATTAAAAAGGCAGTGGGCAGGCCACATTGCTCGCAGAACGGATGGCCGATCAGGCAGAAAAGTTCTGGAGTGGCGACCGCGAACCGCAAGACGTTGTGTTGGGAGGCCTCCCACCAGGTGGACCGATGACCTGGCATAGGTTGCGGAGATCCGCTGGATGCGGGATGCAAGGGACCGATTAATGTGGCGACGCTTGGGGGAGGCCTATATCCAGCAGTGGACAGTCTTTCGGCTGATATAATGATGATGATGATGAGTCCACATAATATACAACACTACTTGCCTCTAAACATCATCATCATAATTTCATCCAAGTGATGTCCACTGCTGAACACAGGCCTTTCCAAAAGTACATATGAAACCCATCGACTGGTCTATATGCTTCTGCATTAGATGCCTGCAACCTTCACCATCATGCCCAACATCATATTTTCTTTTTTTTACATAACTTTACCTAAGTTTTCAGGTCGGAGTACGCAACCTAGATGGACAGTAGGCAAAACAAAAAGACACTTAAATTCGTCTGCAGCAACGGTATATTTTCAACCTTTGAAAATAAGAAATTTTGCCGAAAAGCATCTCGAGGTAATGCTACCTCCAGGCTCTTAAGTGGCAACAACATTTTATGTTTCAATTCCCGTTAAGGAAAAGTGTATGCTAATAATATTTTATTGGTCCCTCTGCTCGCTTATTCATATTATGTTCATCATCATGATACATAAAGTACCATAATTATGTTATTTTAAAATAGGGACCGACCTCCACAACACAGTTACTGATTAAAACGACAGCTCTTGGTAAAATTAATTGCCTTTACTAAATTTAGGGTTTCTGACATAAATATATAGGTGTACGTACGTTCACAGAACATTTTCTGCCATTTTTAAAAGCTTCTATACCTAATCCTGGCTCAATTCTCACAATCAAGAATACCAAAGAAAATAAGCACAATTTTGCCTCAAACATCCAGACAAAATAGTAGTTCAAAACAATAGGGGCCGGTTTAATTCCGTCTCAGACGCTGTTATAACCGTTGTGGGTACGTAATAAGAACAAACTGTTACCTATAAAGTGGTGGAGGTACTCGAAATTAATTCTGCTGGAATTAATTCTAGGCGAATGAGTAGGCTACGTCAAGCCGCTATGCCATCTGCAGGTGGCGTAGAATGGACGCCATAAGTTTGTATGGCTGACGTTGAGCTAAATTACTTGATGTGTAACAGAGAAAATTCTGCAATAGTGCCCCGGGTGATTGTTTTGATTCTGAAGGAGAAATAATTGTATTATGGGCAAAGCAACGCTTGCCGTAGTTGTTTCGAAGACTACATATACCGAGACTCTTTGTTGTTGGGTTTTGTAGATCTTCAGCAGTCGTTACAGTTAGTCAGCGTGAATATATAACAACCAGTCGTGTCGTGCCAGAGAGTGTCGTGTTGTCTAGTATCTGTGTTGTGGAGGTGAGAAAGGAAGTCTTACTGTCTAAAATTCTGGAATACATAATAAGTAGGCATGGGCATACAGACGAGCTCGTTGTATCATCATAACAGCTGCACGTCTCTCTTCTGTTCTCAATATTCATCGCTAACCAACGTATGCCGAAGTCAATACGTGGAAGAGTGGCCGCGGTTGTAATTTGTAGATCTTTGGCAGTCGTTACGGGTAGCCGTAGGTAGAGAGTAACGTTTTATCCACCCCTGACGCGTCGTTCGCACACCATGTGTGCATATGTTATAGATATTCCGCTGCTAAACAAAACCTCACCTTATGTTTTTAGTGACCATCGGTAGGAGCAGATACGTTCTATAGGTACTAATATATTATGTCTCACCCATGTGTTAATAAATTAACATACACTTTAAAGCAATTAGAGCCCAGGGGAGCGCTTGCAATTGCACTTAATTACAGTGCAACAAAACATATTTTTCCTTAACGACGTGATAACTACTGTATCAACAGTTATTTTGTTCAGTAATTTTCTCTACGAATGTCCGTTTATTTTTTACGCGAGCAACAACTTGCAGGTTATAAAAATATTTGCAGGTTTCTCTAGTATTTTTATATATTTTGTTAAAAGTTACTTTGTCATTATCCGATTCTGGGTATTGGTCTCTTGAATTGCACGACATTCATCCCAAATGTCAAAGTCGCTTAAAAACAGTAACTGTTATAGGTCACTGACCTCTAATATAAAAGTAGGCTGGACTAAATATACTATATGAATTGACAGTTGATTTTTGTGTTGATTGATGAATTAGAAAGAGACACAAAGCACCCCGCTCGAGCGTCTCAGGAACTAAAATTGACACATTTAGTGATAGGTTAGTGCCGATATTTCTAAAGAATAGGTAATACATATATTCGCTGGAAATATTGTAACTACTATATCAGTATTAGTGATATTTTTAAATTACACTACTATCAAAATAGTAGACTTGGCAAGGTGTATCACTCATCTATTGTATTGACTTCTCGTAGTATGTTGCACCTAAATATCTCATATTGGTATTGGTGATGAATGTTATATAAATGCCTAATTATCAATGTTCAAAAGCAATGTGTAATTCTAAGTTCTGGAATCATCATCATGTCAGCCCGACTTCACCTACTGCTGAGCACAGGCCTCTCTCTTCTTGTACCAATCACCACGTTCCTGTGGTTGGAATTAATTCTGGAATAAAATCATGATAATTATAATTTTATCAACAAATGTTTTAAAGTCAAACAATTTATATCTGCATCTGAAACATAGTATAAAACTGATATAAGTCTACACCTCGCTGGAATGCGATGTTACTGTTATTAACACTACAGAGACAGGATCTCAGCGATGAGATTCGTACGCACATATTTGTATGAATGATGTTCCCTTCACGAATCCGATGTGCGCCAACCGAGTGAATCCGAACTAACTAGTGTACTTGAGAGAGGAGATACTTGCTCAATTATACTAGTTTTAAGCATAAGTTGTTAGCCTATCACCATATTTAAATCTCAGTGATCTGACAGTAATGCGCTATAACTTTACGAGCACGCTATCCACTAGTTTATAGCTTGCAATCTGACTGAAAACATTTTTCAGTTAACCTTTACAGCAATTATTCTATTACTTTAAAATGAATCATTATAAAAATAACTGGGCTTTTTTGTTCTCTTACGTATTAAATTATTCTCACGATCGATAAAGACCATAATTTTTTTTTACGAAGACTGTGTCCCATCTCTAATATTAGTTCCATGGACGCTCACTTTAAGTCACGTTGCTATCAGTGCCAAAATGGCGAAAATCAAATTTTGTCATCGATACTATGAAGTCCAGCGTAATTGTATGTTAGAGGTCAGTGTTATAGGTACATATACTGTATTTTATCTTTGGTATTGCAGATGTCCATAGCTATAGACCCTTACCATCAGATGAAACGCCTTCTTGTTTTCCACTCTATGGCATAAAATGAAAGACTGAATGTATTTATTTTTTCAAAACTCGAAGTATTCGTTCTAAACCTACTATCAATACATTTCGGTAACTTATTCCTGATGAAATAAAAAACGTTTTGGTGACAACCTCATCAAAATTCTAAGTCAAGTCAGTTCGCGTGACGCGAATATAAAGTGTAACAATTTAAAAAATATGTCACCTTTTTTCTATAGATGATTTATGAGCCTCGAATTTTGATTGAGTGGGCAAGCAACCTATTTTAAATTATGGCTGGAACTTGGAAAAGTTACGGAGTAAATAATTAATCATTAAATGTAAAACACTTTTTAAAACAAGCTATTAATGGAATAAAACCTTCTACATTTTATATCGCTTGTCAATACATATCAAATTTGCCCAAACATGATGGTGCTATCTTGTCTGGTTGAGGTGTTGCTATGGTCACATTCCGACTCCGTCATGAAAACTACTCCATAGTGCCATACTGTTTCAGTCCTTCCAAAGTTACATAAGCTGAGGACCTTGACTACCTTGTTTTCTTTTCTCCTTCTTATCTGACTTCACATATCCAATTCCTTTGTTCTGCCCACAATAAAAATCTTTGATCCGCCAATAACCGTCTTCTACAATGTCCCTCTTACCACTCTCGGTTTATCCATTGCCTGTTCTTTGTCCAGGTGAGTTTGATCCCCCCCCCCCCAGGAATGCCCTCCCCAGAATATCAGGATGGCAACCAGTCGGTTGTCTTTCAATTTGAAGGCATGCGAGCACATTCGCAAGAAGTTTGCAGAATTATCACAGAGTTGATTTGTTGGATTCGGTTTGTCAATAATAGTATGTATGTATCTAAATATATATTTATATATACATTAAATTGTTTTATGTATATTTGTTTTCTCTATTTGTTTTTCATTTAGTTGCACCTGCCATATTTTATCTCTTCAACACCCTAAGCTCGACTGGTAGAAAATGCCGAAGGCGTTAAGTCCGCCTTTGTACCTGTGATTAAATAAAAAAAAAATAAGTACGTCAAGTTTCAGCTTTATCGGATGCCAGGAAGTGCTTGCAAAACTTTCACTTTTAGTCGGACATTTATACGAGAGCAAGACAATATGCTTGTAAAAAGTGGTTAAATCTCCCCCTAAATAACTTTGATGTTGTAGTTGTGGTTAATCATAGTACGGAGATGGCATGAGACAAGAAAATCAAAAGAAAAATATACTAAGTATAAAATGTTAAATATTTGTAGTATCGTAAGCCGTGTCATCATTGATCGATTAATGTTAGATTCTATTATTTTGCCTCAAAACAGTAAATTATAAAATAGCGTCAGACCAATTGGATATTAATGCCGGGGTCCCTCAGGGGTCGGTATTCTCAGCAACATTATTCTTGTTGCACATTAACGATCTGCTAAAACCTTTGGGTATGCAGACGACAGCACTGTTGCTGAGAGATACTTGTCCAACACACGGACTACCGGGCCGCAAATCCGGTCTCCGTGAGGTCATGGTGGAGCATTTGAACCTGTCCTTGCAAGCAGTCTCCAAATGAGGCGATGCCAATCTTGTTAGGTTTGATGCTCTTAAAACCTATGCGTGTCTTTTCGCCGCTAAAAAGAGCCAATTTAACCCGGCTACAACTTCCGTTATGTAACCGTGTCAATAACAGACCATCTTGAGCTTCTTGGCGTTACGTTGATATCTACTTTCAATGTTGGCCCATACATTGAGACAAAGGCTCAGCTGGCTGCCAAAAAGTTGGGGATCCTTGCGAAACTGCTCAACCAAGCACAGGTTCGATCATCATTCATCTTGGGACGGATCTGCCAAATACCAGCTGGTTGCAGTAGAGTCGATCGAACAGTGGGCCAAGAGACTCATCAGCAATGAGGCACTGGTCAAGTCAATGCTACAGTAAAAAAAAAACAATATTTACTGAATCTGACTTTTACGTATAGTGTTTACGAACCAGCTTCACTAGCATTTTGAAAGTAGCTGTAACACTAAACTACTGTGAACAAAGCGAAACAATTCAGTGCGTAGGACGGACTACTTTACGACATCAATACGTCACCAGTTAATGTCATTTGTAGCTAACCTTTAGGTAAAATTAAGCGTAGGCAGTTCATAGTAGATTACTGTTTGGTAGAAAGGCATTATTAAAAGGAATGTTTATAGGCTTTTACTTAACGCAGTGAGTGATAAGATCATATGAATAGTAATATCAAGCCTATCTTCATAAAAAGTCAATTTAAAAATTCAAAAATCCCGACTGCTTAAGAAGCGAACTACAGGACATAAACAAGAAGAAAATCATGCCGTGCAGTCGGAGGATACAATAATCGCGATATGACTGACCAAATCCATATGACTGTATCTTCCGACTAAACAGCATGATTTTCTTCTTTTATAAGTCTTTTTAATCTGCTTCTTAAGCAGTCGGTTTTTTTGATTATTTAAGGTAACTTTTTAATTTATATTTTTTTTTTAATTTATCATTAATCTTTTCGAATTAATTTTAAACACAATAAGTGTTTTTTTTTTATTTGAGGTCACCTCTTGCACCCCTTCATGTTGATACCCCACAGGATGGTTTTAGCAGAAAAAAAGGTTTGACATCCACAATATGGTGCCCAAAATCCGCCATTTTTCTTTTTTCAAATTTAAATGTAGCCAGTGACACTTGCAAGATTAAAACGAATCGATTGACTAGTAGTTTGCTAAAGTTTGGTCTGCAGATTACGAACGACGCTGCACTGTTGAAGACTTCATTGCTGAAATGAACGGCGAATCTTGTATTGACGTCACACTTTCTAGTGCAGACGTACGCTTTGATAGGTGGAGTGTCCTACTACCGGACGCGTCTTGTAGTGATCATTGCTTGATCGTGTACGAATTTGTGCCGGTTTTTACTCAGGGTACGTCAAATGATTGTCATTGGTTACTTTAGGTATAAATGTAAAGGTGCGAATTGCAGGGCTGCTATAGAAATATATATAAACTCTTACTTTTAAATGATTCCGCGAAACTCAAACTCGGCCATCATTCCATGTCGGAGTCTCTTACCATGGGATGGGAGGTTCGGTTATTGGTCATATTTATGGAACTTAGGCTAACTAGGCTATGATGATTTCCTCGCGATTCCACTTCTATGTGTCTTTGCATTAACCGGTTTCTCGGATGACGGTATTCTGCTCATTCAAACAAGTATCGAGCTCGAGCGGGATTTGAGAATCTGGTAGTCACTTACCTACGATTAATATATCAGTGTGGCGATCGAAATCGCCTAATCTTTGCCCCGCACAAAACATATCAACTTATTCTAAAAGGTAATCGTGTCCCATTATTAATTTTAGTAACGTTCCCGTAAAAAGAAAGCAGTCCGTGTGCTATCTTGTTCTGGTGTTAGAGAGGTATTATAATTGTCGGTGAAAAAGCAAAAAGTAACTTCTATGCTATCTAAAACTACGTGAGGTCTGTCTTTTTTACCTTAAGAAACTATTTATGGGGCTACTTATTTGGGTTGTATGTACTACGGGGCACCTGTTACCACCGGGGCGGTTCGTCGTTAACTACTTCAGTCATATTTAGCTTTGATATTCTTATGCAAAGCTTACGGGACGGTTAGTACTGATACCTTACCGGTAATTGCTGGCGTACTTCCGGTCAATCTTTAAGTGCAGTGCTGCAATGTATTATTCTGCACGAAAGACAATGGACGCGGACTTTCGCAGAAGGACCGTGTTACAATCTATAGATTTTTTTAACCACAGACTGACTTCTGGGAGGAACTTCCGTATGGCAATATAAGTGGGATAATTCCATCATGGGCTGACACCTCTACCAATTATTTCCATCTGTTCGTCAGCGGCTGGCCAGGACGAGGCTGGAGGTGGATCACTGTGTTGCTCAATTTCACACATAACTTGGTAACTTTAAAAGTAAATTATTTTCCTTCAAGCTTGTTCCCTCGCCTTTATGTCAATTTTCTACATCTGACTGCAAATATGTACAATCTGCACATCATATCTTATGGGCGTGTATTTTTTGGCAGAATGAACGCAATATTATTATATGGACCTTGTATAAACTAGAACAAATTGCCGCGCTTCAAGCGTTTTTGTGTCGTACCTATTATAAGAATATAATATATAATTGCTCACAATATTATGAACCCATATATTCAAATTAAATTTATTGCCCATTAATATAAATGATATTTTTTTATGCGTGATGCTAGGCAGCTGAGCTTATTCCAGTTGTAAACGACCCTTTGCGTCTATTGGCCTTGTTTTTCCTGTCTCCTGTTTGATACGTAGGGAAGTGGAATTCATTATTTTTTCGGATTATTTATTGGATCCAAAACAGTTAAATTGATTCTCCGGGACTTCGTCGAGCTTAATTGCCTCGGCGCTTTTTTGGTGTTCGCCATTGTTGATTCTGGCTTTCAGGACTTCAGGAGTTGCAGTGGTTTGGGAATAGTGCGGTGGGTTTTTACACATCAACGTACTCGTACGGCCCTGTTATTTTTTTTATTCTTATTCCCATGCACATCAATAATATAGTACATAAATAAAGTTTAAGTTAGAATTGTCATCATAAAAAACCGGCCAAGAGCAAATCGAACTCGCGCACGAAGGGATCCGTACTTGGTAAATTACGGCTTACGATTTATGACGTATTAAAAAAGACTACTTGGTTACTTACTCTTACGCTTACTTACTAAATTGGTTTGAACGAGATCTAGTCGTCAGACATCATATATTTTTTTTAGTTTTATCATTCTCTTATTTTAGAAGTTACAAGGGGACACACATTTTACCACTTTGGAAGTGTCTCTCGCGCAAACTATACAGTTTAGAAAAAAAAAAATTTAGTAACTTCAATATCATTTTTAAAGACCTATCCATAACTACCCCACACGTATGGACTTGATGAAAAAAAAATTGTTTCGGTTCTAAGTATGGGGCTCCACAATTTTTTTTTTTTTTTTTTTGTGTGAAAATCTTTATGCGGTTCACAGAATACAACTACTTACCAAGTTTCAACAGCATAGTTCTTATAGTTTCTGAAAAAAGTGGCTGTGACATACGGACGGACAGACAGACAAACATGACGAATCCATTAGGGTTCCGTTTTTTGCCATTTGGCTACGGAGCCTTAAAAATGCCATAGTTTTACTAAACCTGATCATGAAACTCATTAACTGCTCAGAACGACGAATAGTGATTCATATTTTTAATTCCTTCAATTTATTTATTAAAACTTCATGCATCATACATAGGCGGACTTACTGCCTAAGGCATTCTCTACCAGCTAACTATCTAATTATTACAAAATTATAAGTGACTAGCGGACATCCGCGTAGTTCCCGTTCCCGTGGAAATACAGGGATAAGTAGCCTATGTCACCCGGGAATAGTGTAGCTTCCCAACGGTGAAAGAATTTTTGAAATCGGTCTGGTCGTTTTTAAGTTTATTCGTTACATACAAAAATACAAATCTTTTCCTCTTTTTAATATTATTATTACTAGCGGATGCCTCGCGGTTTCATCCGCGTAGTTCCCATTCCCGAGGGAATACATGGATAAAAAGTAGCCTTTGTCAACCGGATATAGTGTAGCTTGCCTACGGTGAAAGAATTTTTGAAATCGGTCCAGTAGTTTTTAAGTTGATTCGTTACATACAAAAATACAAACATGCAAAAATCAAATCTTTCCTCTTTATATACATTTTTTTTCTTTTTTTTTCGGATTGTATCTCTCTTAGTCTGGCCCCTCACCCTAGGCATGTTGCGGCAAAGCAGAATCTACCGGCACAAACCTAGGGATCATTGAAGCGCGCAAGCCCCACCACGACGTCAACGTAGAGATACTGCAGATACTTATCTCTTCTGCCAGCGGATCCGCCCACGTGTAAAAAATTGATAGTAGCCGATTCTCAGACCTACTGAATATGCATATAAATTTCATAAAAATCAGTATAGTAACTAACATTGTGACACGAGAATTTTATAAATAAGATTATGTGTACTATTTCTGTACAATATATAAATCTCGTGTTTTTCTATACTTATCTGAAGAGGCATTTACACTGAAATCACTGCCTAACAATATTCAGCGCGTATTCATGTCAGCCTCTTATCAATCAACTCCTAACAATAATTGGCGCTACATTATGTAAACAATCTTGTTCACTAATTCATACTTAATGCTGAGAGCGTATTAACTAATTTGTAAATCAATTACCTTGATTGGCGTACGTACTTCTATTAGTACGTAGTTTAGTTATATAGCTAGCTGATGTCCTTGGCATGAAATTCAAAGGTATTTAGGATATAAAATAATTATATTGGGTGTATTTGCAGACAAGGTGCGGAAAAAGATGTGGTGTTTTGGAAAGCTACGTATAAAAGGACTCTGAATCGAAGTATATACGCTATGCAGCCACTGTTCCTATTTTACAGAATACATAGGTACGATTTGAATTGATTTCGCATATTACTAAAAGAGTTATGAATATAAATGTGGGCGGGTGGAGAGGGAGGGAACGGTCAAAGAAAAGATGGATGGACTGTGTGAGGAGTGATATGAAAGAAAAGGGAGTCAGTAATAGCGTGACGGGGGACAGGACGGTATGGAAGAAGAAAACGTGTTGCGCCAACCTCAAGTAATATGGGACAAGGGCAGGAAGATGATGATATAGGTATGATTTTACAGATGCTAAAACAATATCTGCGTAAAAAAATCTTCAAATTAAAGTCTAAGAATCGAAACGTAAATTTGAAGCAACCTTGTGTGTAAATTTCAGTAAAATGACAAACTGAACGACGAACAAACTGGGCCCCATCACAAACCGTTTGTATACAAGTTTTGTTACTCTTGAAACTTTCTCAACCTTTACAAAACCACTTTTCTTTAAAACAAAGAGCTCAACAGCTCCACGTTTTCTCGATCTTCACACCTGTTATACTAGCGCTATACAAAGCAATGTTGGCTCATGTTCATTATGAGGTTCATTACGTTTGAGCAGTTACGGCTGCATTCTTGAAATGAAACCGTACAATTTTCAGACCTTGCAGTGAATTTCTGGATGAGGTTTAACCGGTCGTGTGCCAGTAATGAGCGAATAAATAGAAAACAGATTGTGTCTCGCGTGGATCCACGTCTTAAAAACTTACGTTTAAAGTTTCTATTAAGGAAACACTTAGAAGCAAACCATAGTTTTAAGGTAACGCTGGTGCATAACAACGGATACGGTGTTAAAGCAATGCTCTATGACTATCCTACGAAAAGGATTGAACACCGAGGTAGTCTAGTGTTGAAACACTTAAGAGAGCTCGATGGTTTGGAGGAACTTAAGCCAAACGTTATGTACCATCAAACCAGTCATACGCAAAATGTCTGCGACAAGACGTATCCTGCACTTTGTGTAAGAAGATTTATCGTGTGCGTTTCTTCATTTTTTATGATCACATAGACCAGGGGCTGTATTTTGACGTCTTAGAATAACTATTTTCCAATTTTGGCAAGAAATATAACTCTATCTCTCCTTCACAACGCGAGTATTATTTATTTATTTATTATATTCTTTATTGTACACCACACAAATATATATACAGGACAAAAAATCATAAAAGCAAGTGTACAATAGGCGGTGTTATCGCACAGGGCAATCTCTTACAGACAACCTTTGGATGGACTGAACGAGAGGAGAGGAATTTAGGATTGTCAGTGTACAAAATATCTTAAATAATAATACTTAGACATAATAACATAAAATACATACATACAATAATACATAATATACTAATAAATAACAAAAATATCATAGAGAAAGGAGAAAACTAATTATAGTGAAAGGAAATGCTCCTTCACCATTTTTTTGAATGTTGGTAAGGATTAAGCACGCCTCACTTCAATAGGTAATGCATTCCACAAACGAGCTGCTTGAACTGTAAAAGATTTGTCGAAGAAGGATGTGGAATGCATACGTATACTTAATTTTAGATTCTCCGATGATCTCAATTACGCTAATTAATTAATTATTTAGAGTTTTATTATTTATTTTTCAACGAATATTGAATTTATTTACATAGATAAAAGTATATACAGTGTATAAATTACTTAAATAACTAAGACTACAAACATATACACTTTAACCAAAAACTTCTTACTAACTAAAACTAAAAATATACACAACTAAAATATGGCGTCGAAAAACTCCTCCACATCGTTGCCCACTGCCCTATTTAATTAATTATGATTTTATTGATGGCGATTATGTTGGCATTGACTATATTTATATGAACATAATAAGATCCCTGTTCACTCTTGCTTTGAAGGCAGATTGATCTTCATCTTTTCGTTTCAATTACCATGGCTTTTCAAATGACTGACAAGTGTGAGCAGAGTTTTCCTTCATGATGGACAAACCAGAAAGTATCAATTGCAATTTTCATCTTCATCTTCTCTGTCCAAACTTCAATAGATAACGTTCAGGCTGTGAGGCTTTACTCATGCTATAATCAATAATCGATTGCTATGACTTGTTATAATTGAATTTAACTCTAATTTGATGTCTCCAAATCGAATGCCAAGCGTTCACTCCGAAAATTGGATTTGATCAAGTATGTGTACTTGGTATACGCAGCCACTTAATCAATGGATAATCTGTATACACAGAATAGCCTACTAAACTGGCCTTTAAAACTTAGTACCCCACTTTTAAAATTGAAATTTCTCCTAAACTATAGAAGTCAGAGTTAACCATTTTTAACCGACTTCAAAAAAAGGAGGAGGTTCTCAATTAGCCGGGAACTTTTATTTATGTTACCCGATTATTCAAAGGCACCTGGATCGATTTGGTAAATTCTTGTTTTGTTTTAAAAGGTATACTTCCTAAGCGGTCCCATGGTCATCAGATCAGGATGTGATGATGGAATCCAATGGAAATCGAGGGCACTCAAATATACAAATTAAACATATATTATAGTAGTTTTGGTATTTTCATCAACATGGCAAGCATTTGCACTCGAAAAGTATAATTTGGTGAAGTGGAGCTAATAAAGAAGACCATAGATGGCCACTGGAACTCATTAATTACTATGTCACGAGTATGGTACGGGTTAGGTGAGCGACTATGATGAAGCAAACACCTAAAAAAAGTTGGCAACACTGCCCGAGTGACATGTCAAATTTGTGCTCCGTATTTTAAAATTATATTTAATTATTATTTAAGTGTATTTAGGGTTTAATTATAAGTAAAAACACAATAAAACGCTATAGATATTTTATTGTTATTATTGTTTTACTGGAAAAATATCGAATTATACAAAAGTTTGTGGCACGGAACCGGTAACCTACCAAACAGCTGACGACTGAACCTGTAGTCTGAAGTGCTGAATTACGGATATTCTAAGGGCAGTATTGTTTATTTATAGCACACAAAGTGTAATTTTAACTTTGTAACACGTTCTTGTTAGTTTTAACGTATAAATTCTGTTGATTTAGAACTGTGCAGTGAATCTAAATAGTTCTGTTGACATAGTAGAAAACAAAACAAATCTTAGATCCCAATGTGCATAATTCTACTAATTTATTCAGATAATTTAATAATAAACATTTACATATCGCTATGATCGTTATTTTGCATAATTTAACTAGAAAAATTGAATAAAAAATTCATTCAAATTCTGGGCATCTTACCCACATACAAATAAAAAAAAAGTAAAATCTCAAGGCAATCGTAAGCAACTAAAGTCAGTAATAAATAGCTTTTTAAGCCAATTCAACAGCCTACCTTATTTCTCTACTGAACTACACTAACTATACCCTTCATTTCCAGCCTTACTTTTTTTTGTTTTTCCTCTATTCCTTTGGTTCACACCGTTTCTTTTTTTTTCTATTTCCAGTAATTAACCAGAAACCATGCCTGTGATAACCCGTAAGGCTGCTGCTCAGGACTTAGAAATTAAACTGAGAATAGCACTCCAGGAACTTAAAGACTCATAAAGCCAATGTCGGGCGATGTTGCAAGAGAGAGAGGATTGTGAAGTAGAAGTTGAGAACATTGTTTATAAAAACACAATCCTTAAACGGGAGCTAGTTGAACTTAGTCAGCAATACCAGAATATTGTGGATGAACGCGACCAACTGAGGGTAGTCACGGATGGTTTCAATAACTGCAGTAATCTATACGAAGAGGCTCTAAGTAAAATTGGGGATCTAGAAGAAGAATTGATTCATGCAAATAATCGTATTTTTAAATTACAAAAAGAACAGGAATCAACTCAGGTTGATGAAACTTGCCATATGTATGATGAACTTATTCAATCAAATTGTAAACCGGATTCAATACCTAAAAGTAACCTAACTGAAAATTCTTTAATAAATCAGAAAAATTGTTCCAATGTTAGTCATAACAAACTAAAAAAAATTGCGAAACTAAATAAAATAATTAGAAATTGCAACAAGTTTAGGAAACAACACAAGTTCTTTATTAAAAATATTCCACTCAGGAAAGAACGTGTTGACCTAGTTAATAAATTAAATAATTATCAAATTAAATTAGAAGACAGCAAAAAAATATATGAGATTGACACTCACCGCTTACAGTTAGAAATACAGGTACTTGAGAACAGACCTAGTTCTCTTTACAATAAATATATAAATTCAAAATTTCAAATTAAAGAACACATTTTGGCCACAAATGAGTTAGTGAGATGTCAGTGTAACTGCCAGACAGTCTCAAATCTAATTGCAGTTCAGCCTGATGCTACTGAGCACCCGGTCCAAGCTGAGAGGGTGTCTCAAAACAGTGTCTTCGTACAAGACATATCAAATGTAGCACAGGATCTGCCTCAAGTAGACCGGCCTAAGAGTGCTGGCTTTTCATCTAGTCATCGAAAGGAAGGTTTGCATTCGGTTATGTTTTCAGACGGTATTGGAAAAGGTTTAGGAAAATTAATAAATGGCAATCAGAGTCATTCCACTTTTAATTATTGCATGCCCGGGTCATCTTACAAGCAAATAATAGAATCTGTGACAAAGAATATATATAAACCAGGTACCAATTTAACTGTATTTGTAGGTAATAGTATAAAAGTAAAAAAAGATGACATCACTGAGTGTGTAAAAGAGATGTTAAAGTTAAATTGCAGTAAAATTATTTTGTGTGCCTTCCCTTACTTGGATAAATTGTCAAATAGACAAAATAATCACATTCACATGCTTAATAAGCATCTGCACTTTCTTGTGAGTCACTATAGTGACAAACTTGTTTTTTTTGACATCTACATTTTTGTTGGTAAATTAAAGTCGACAGGCGATACTTTGTATCTGCCTCTTAGGGTAAGACATCAAATAGCTCGGCTATTATCTTATACAATAAACACAGACATAAGTAGTATGTCGAAGTATCCAGTTATTATTGATATTAGTAATGGTACTAATTTAAAGGTGGTCAATACCTTGCATAACGTTAGCAAAAATGCTATTAATATTTGTTCTTTAAACTAGTTAATAGGAAAAGGGAGGGTACCAATAACGGAATAGTTAAGAGTATATTCACCATCAAAAAGGTACCTTCTTGCTCGCAAAAATTTAATTTCAAAAAAAGGTCTGAGTAGAATTCTCTGAAATTATTCCACCAGAACATTCAGGGTTTTTCTTCAAAGCAATTGGAAATCAAACTGTTTTTAGAAAAAACAATGTTTGAAATTGTTTGTTTCACTGAGCATTGGCAGAAAGATTATGAAACGTTAATCAATTATGAAAATTATACTGTGGGCAGTTGTTTTAACAGAAATATTATGTTGCGTGGGGGTTCACTTATATTAATTAAAAATGGTATTAAATCAAAACCTCGTAAAGATATAGTAGACCTCTCAGTTGAGCATAGTGTTGAACTGTCCTGTGTTGAGCTGGATAAGCATGTCATAGTGTGCGTCTACAGACCCCCTAATTATAAGAACTACTCTATATTCGAGTCAGTAATGGAAGATGTTTTGGCAAAACTTGTAATGGGTAATAAACTAGTAAATGTCTGTGGTGACTTTAATATTAATATTCTAGAAGATAATTCAGATAGCAGGAGGTTATTAAATCTCTTTAAATCATTGAATTTGTCACATGTGTTTACGGAACCAACCCGAACTACACTGACTTCTGCTACATGTATTCATAATGTTTTTTGTTGCTGCAACTACTTGGACAAGGCTATTATAAATTATCTGCCTTCGGATCATAGTGGGCTACCGGTGAGATTTGAGTCCATTATGCTTATAAAACAAGTGCATATTCAATCCAGACCAATATTATCCGGTAAATTAAATAAATTTAACAGTACTTTAATCGGTAAGTTAAGCGATCAGGTCCTCACAGTGAATGATAGTAATATTTTGTATGATGAAGTTATTTCAGTAGTTCAAAAAGAGTTCAATAACACTTTTAAAAAGATAACTAAAACTATATGCCCTAAGTTTTTATTCAGTGACTGGGCGACTACAGGACTTAGAAAAAAGTAGGGAAAGACTTTACGAGCTATATGGTCATAAGCCTTGTATTAACACTGAAACGTTTAATAAGTATGTTGCTACTTACTCAAGAATTTACATATAAGGCAGCTAAGGCCTTGTGCATTAGAAATAGGGTTAAATTAGCAGAAAATAAAATCAAGACGGTTTGTAAAATTATAAATAACGAAACGAACAGGAATAAAAGAAATAATACTCATTACACGCTTGAGACCACACACGGACTTATTAGAGATAACAAAAAAGTTGCTCAAGAATTTATAAATTTCTTTACCAGCATCCCAATTAAAACTACTGAAATCATAAATTCTACGCCCTCGCTTGCTTTTGGATTATTAAACGCGAACGTTTCAGCCTGCCCGAATGTATTTAACTTTTCACATATAAACCCCATAACAGTAATAAAAGCTTTTAAGCAAATCAAGATCAAACCGACTGAAGATCTGTGGGGAATGTCCATCAAAGCGTGTACCTCCATTATTCAGACTATAGCGCCGTACTTAGCTTTAATTTTCAATTTGTGTGTGGATCAAGGAGTCTTTCCGGATCTAATGAAATATAGTAAGGTTATACCACTTTTTAAATCCGGGAACAGTAAAGACACAAATAATTATAGACCAGTATCCGTCTTGCCGGTTTTCAGCAAAGTATTTGAGAAGATAATGCTTAATCAAATGCTCATTCATTTTAATACGAATAACATCTTGCATGATAAACAGTATGGTTTTACCAAAGGACGTTGTATAACTGACGCTGGTGTCACCCTATTAAAACACATTTTTAATGCGTGAGAAGAGTCGCAGGATGCCATAGGTATATTCTGTGACCTGTCGAAGGCGTTTGATTGCGTTAATCATGAAACATTACTTCTGAAACTTGAGCATTACGGGCTAGGTCAATCTGCGTTAAGTTTGGTGAAATCTTATTTGAATGATAGACAGCAATTAGTTCAAATAAACGTTGTGAATTCGTCGGGGTTAAACGTGAAATTGGGGGTACCCCAGGGCTAAATTTTTAGGTCCTTTCTTATTTTTAATATACATAAACGATTTACCCCGTTTATTGGAAAACATTTGCTGATGACACGTCTTTAATTTTTAAAATAAATAGACGTACTTGTCAGGTCGACGACGTAAATAACGCGCTTCGGCAGGTTCAGGATTGGTTCACTGCCAATAATTTAATTTTGAATGGTAAAAAAACCAAGTGCGTTAAATTTTCCTTGCAGAATGTCAAAAGTACTGATTGTGACATTATATTAAACAAGGAGAAGCTAGAATTCGTCGATAAAACGGTTTTCCTGGGGATCACGCTAGACTCAAGGTTACAATGGGGTCCTCATTTAATATCACTTGCAGGGCGACTAAGTTCGTCAGCTTATGCTGTTAGAAAGATTCGTCAATTTAGTGATGTAGATACCGCTAGGCTGGTCTATTTTAGTTACTTTCATAGTATAATGTCTTACGGTATTTTACTATGGGGTAGGGCTGCAGACATTGAGTCAATTTTTATTCTGCAAAAACGAGCCATCAGAGCGATATACAATCTTCGCCGGCGAGATTCTCTAAGGGAACTGTTTAAGGGAATTAACATCATGACGGTTCCTTGTCAATATATTTATGGAAACATCATGAACGTGAGAAAGAATTTACATCTTTTTAGTAAAAACGGCGATAGACATAATTACATTACTAGAAATAGGGACTAATTAGTTCAACCAGGTTTCAGACTGGCTAAAAATCTTCATGGGGTACTGTACAAAATGTTACAATAAAATTCCTCCCCACATTCTAGAACTGAATGAGACGAAATTTAAAACTTGTATAAAACGCACACTATGCAGGCAGGCATATTATAAGTTGGGGGATTACATCACTGATAAAAATGCTTGGCTCAATGCTAGTCTTGCTCCACAAACACTAGGGCGCAAAAACAAGTGATATGCAGAACATTATTGTTTTTGAAGTATTGTTGGACCTGCTGAAGACTGTATGAATATATTTGTATTATATACACTCAATTTATTTTAGTATTGTATAACTGCGCAGCACGTGTGTCAGTACTATGTACCCAACTGTAGATCTACCATTTGCTGTACCTTTGTGTCGTTCTTTGACTTATGTGTGCCCTGGCAGTTGAGTGTGTCATGCTCTCTCAAATGTCTCTCTGATGGTGGCGCGTGTGTTGGATCATTCGGTTCCCTTCATGATGGTTGAGCTGGGTGGTGCCGATTCATGCGTCATGTTCGTGAACGGGCGCCGTCAGTTGGGATTGGTCTTAACTTAACTGCGTCGGATGCTAATGTTTTTCTAGTACCTATTGTGTAACTCCACGGTACATGTGTAAGTACTTTTAATACTTTGTACCTGTACGTAGTATAGTATGTAGTGATTCTGGGTGCATTGTCCTCACACATATGAATTTATTAATGTATGTACTTATTGTAAAAAAACATATTTTTTTTAAAAGAGTATGTATGGAGTTTCTTGTGCGTTCTTCTCCATAACAAGCTACTTTCCGAATGCACGGTAGAATCAATTTTTATTCCTTTTAATTTTTTATGTATTAACGTTCAAAAGTGCCGCTTGGTGGCCTAGTTGAAATAAAATATCTTTGTCTTTGTCCTATAAATAAACGAGTGTGATGAAAATATTATCATCGAACTGATCTGATGATGAAACCAGAAGGTCAGCACTGGAACCCCATTATAAAATAATGTATCCTAGTCGTGTTTGGGATTATTGGCATTGTCATGAGACTTATGAACAATAATAATAATAGCAATACTTATGAACTACCAAAACTAAAAAGAGAAAAATAAAAAACATTTTAAGAAAAAAATTAAACCGACTTCCAAAGCAAAACACTACAAACCAAAAAATTGCTTTCTTTACCGAAGTCGGTGTCGAAAAACGAAAAACAGTAATACCAAAGACACCGACTTCGGAAAAGAAAGTTATTTTTTGCTTTCAAAGTTTGTAGTTTAGCTAAGTTTTGAAGCCCAGTGTATATGTACTTAGGTATGGGTTTACACTGATGGCAGAGGGTGAGAATTGAAGTCAGTGGCTTACGAATAGAAACATCCTATGTGCAGGTTAGTAAGGATAATAATATAAGCACCCCCTACTTTAATACGTCTCTCTAATAATTGGAGGGTTATTACCCAATCCAAGGCAAAAGCCTATCCACACACAAAGAAGGTTCGCATGCCCAAGGCGGGTTGGAGAGGTATAGGCTGATCATAATGCATTACCGTTCATATAGTAGGTATTTCGTAAGTCTGTTGCAAAGTATCTACATTAAGATAAGTTTTAGGCCGTTTTTTGTGTAAAAGGATACTCGTCACACAGTTGCTGTTTTCAGGGTTCCGTACCCAAAGGGTAACAACGGGACCCTATTACTAAGACTGCGCGGTCCGTCTGTCTGTCACCAGTCTGTATCTCATAAACCGTGATAGCTAGACAGTAGAAATTTTCACAGATGGTGTATTTCTGTTGCCGCTATAACAACAAATACTAAAAACGTGTTTTATGCCGTTTTTAGCGATAATGGTACGGAACCCTTCTTGCGTGAGTTCGACTCACACTTGGCCGGTTTTTTAAAAAGAACTCCAACAGAAATCCAATGTTTTTTATCAGGGAACAATTTCAATGACTATTTTTTTATCTTCCTGTTTAGTTAATTAATTCTTTATTTTATGATTCTATAATCAAAACTAAATCTCACCTTCCATTTGATAGAAGTACCTATCTAAGCATTGCCTAAAATCTTTATATCATACGTAAACGAATTTTATTAGCAATTTCAGTACGCTTCAGTACATTCACACGTAGGTGCACAATAATAGACCCACGTTCTCATGTTAAATCACAGATACCAGGTTTGCATTACACGGGCCCCATCTCGTGACAGTTACTGCAAATTAAACTACATTTGTCGCATACAATTAGATATCGCATGGCCGATCATTTGCAGAATGGAGAACGTTGCTTTGAAACACAGTTTATCTGCTCGAAGTTGAAAGGTATAATATTGTTCTTAGAATTACATGCAGTGGATGGCTATACGAGTGTACAAAGAAGGGGTGGATGGACTGTGTGCAAAATTTTATGTCTAAGAAGGGAGTGACTACCGGTTATAGGATGTATGGAAGAAAAAGACGTATTACACCGAATCAAAATTATTGGGATGAGGGCAAGCGAATAATGAAATATACAAGCAGCCCCCCTAGCCGAGTTGCAAACGATTCGTATTGAATCTCTTTCTACAATCGTTAACGCCTTCTATTTGTAAGGTCTAACCACGTGACTTAACGTTCAGATGTGTCATTCCCATATATTAATTCGTTTACTACTCGCGTTATCGATTGTAGATTGTCAACTTGGCTACAGATGCAGTTTAGCATTATTGAAGTATTCACCCACTGTAGACTGCCGCCTTCTTTTAGTGGTCCTGTGTCGAGTACATTAGGAATTTCTCAGTAGCTGCCCACTGTTTGGTTTTGTGCTTGGTTGAGCACAGTAGAGCAATAGACTCGCACAAACATGCACTTAAACAATGGAAGTCATGTGGGCGTATAGGTACACTTCTACTTAAACTTGCGAAGAATTCAAGTATGTACGTTTTGTGAAGTTATAGGCTGCTAGATTCCTTTGTTCAATATATTAGTAAAGAAACTAGGTCTTACACATATTTGATGTGATAGAATCGAACCCAGATGCCAATCACACAAGCCATTCTAGGCCAACTTTCTCATCAAACTGTACCTATTGAACACTTTAAGGTCAATGAAACAGAACAACGAACTCTAACAAATGAATTAACAATGAAATGAAAATATCTCAATAGTTACAATTACTAAATACTAAAGGTTGATAAAAAAAAACTAATGGCTCGTTTACACTGAAAGAGAAACTCTCTCTCTTTTAAACAGTCATTAGAACAGATGATGAGTCATGTAAGTAAGTGAACACATGAATGGAAAAAGGGGACATTAAATAAAATAGGTCATTTAAATAAAAAAAACCAGCCAAGTGCGAGTCGGACTCGCGCACCGAGGGTTCCGTACAAACCTCAGCTTATAGGTTTTATAGTTCTGAGTATTTGATATGAATTTCAATTTAAAATCTCTACGCGTGCATGAGGAAAGGGGTAGTAAGTTTAAAAATATTTTTATTATATGATGTAACTTAAAATTTACGGATTTCGCAATTTTTCTTTTATCTGTGCTATAAGACGTTGCTTTGTACTAAATTTCAAGATTCTGACTTCACGGGAAGTACCCTGAATCGTATTTAGGTACTTGATCTGATAATTATACCGTCTCTTCAAATATTTAATGTAAATAATTTGGGTGAGAGCTAGTTAGTTTAATGTGAATATTTTCACGTAAAAACGATTTACTTCGACATCCATGGCTTAAAGTTGATATCAAACAAAATCTTATTAAACTTCATAAGTACACATAACATAGAACACAGATATTTTGATGTTAAGTGATAGTTAGATCTTCAAGCATTCGGGCATTCTAATATTTATAATAACAAACGTTTTTTGACCAATGTTGCTACATTTCTAGCAAAAGAAATGTGTCAAGCAGAAGTTTTATAAAATCTCATAGATATTAAATAATAATAATCACCGGGTGCTGTATAGTGGAAGAATTAATGTTGCTATCAAAGTTCTAATTTTGGTATAGCTCATAAAAAATACAGATTTACTCAAGCTCATAAAAAAAAACAAGTGTAGACACTGAAAAATGCCCTTCGTGTAAAAACTTCCCTAACCCGAGGTTGTTGAACCTCAAAAATATAACTTTCCATTTTACGATTCAAAATCCCATACACAACAATGCCCTAGAATAAATTAACGGTGTCAAATACTTCACCAGCTTTTTGTATCGTAAACGTTAACGTAACGTTACATATTTACGTTAAGTTACATTAACGTTACGTTATCTCCAGAAGCGATCTCCATGTTATGACGCATTGTAATATTTGGGGCGAATGTTAAATGAATTTCAACAAATGCTGGTACACAATTCTGTTGGTTAAAACAACGGTTGCATATAAATACTATCATTTTTTCAGTTACGACCAGAATGCTCGTATTTTTTATTCTTTGATTGTAAATATTGGAATGATTTTTGAAGGTTTTAAGATATTGCATTGTACTTACTATAAGATTTTGTTGCAACAATACTGTTCTATACGTTTCTTGTTGTTTTAGTTTCAATGTTAATCTTAGTTGAATCTACGTTGATGTGCTGTCTTCTAGTACCTTAAAAGCTCTGCGGAGTAGATACGAGTTCCTATGATCAAGGGTCAAGCAATTGTTTTATGGAGTCTTCCATCTGGATTTTTATATAAATAGTCTGGAGCCTAGATTTGAGCCTGGTTGATAGTAATAGGCTCGACCCATATAACATGGGACTTCTACTTGACTAACGAAATATGAGTGTACAACACAGCCTAATCCTTCAGGTAAAAACCAGTATCGTACCAAATAAAATACACATTTTTAGTAGCCTCGCTATCAAGTACTGATTTTTCGACACGCCACATATAACCACTTTGCTAATTATCAATCATGTCTAAACGAGTCAATCAACATCCCATTGTCTACCGACCCTATCTAATTTCCCGGCTAATATACCGACACAATAATCTCATTCAGTACAAACCACATGCTGCCAAAATCGAACATCAATCCAGTGCTCAACCACAACTACAATTGCTCTAATTCAAACCGTATACATAGAACAACAATAATCATTAGTCATAGAGATGTTAATCTTAGACTAAGAAAATCGTATAGATGCCATACTAATGTCTCCGAAATAATCACTAGCAATCCTATCTTTCCAAAGAATAATAGCTCATTGATAATGAGATTGAGTTTGAGTCATACTCGATTCTGATCACAAATGCACTTATTGCCTGCAACCTCAACGGCATCTTCATCCTCCAACTCTGATTTCTTATAATTCTCGTGACAAACAACAGTCCGTGTAGCTACATACTGGTCGGATAAAATCTGTTGAGATTATAGTTTGAGTTAATCGACACGAAAGAAGAAGAAAGGCTCATTTACATTCATCGACTTCGGCGTGCCAAAGATGGGTCGTTCGACAGGTTACTTACACAACGCAACCCGTACGGTCGACTATTGAAGCGTCGGTGTCGTTCACCAGACGACTAGTCGTTGAACGACTTCGGCTGGCTGTCGAAGTCTTGTCCTGTCAGTCATAAGCGAGTCGTATTGAATTGCCGATTTCGCAAATAGCCAAGCGTGTTTTTCGTAACATTAACAAGTTCAAGGCTTCCTGTAACTGTCAGTTCCCCTACAAATCTCTCAATGCCATAGTACCGAGATTTCAACGGCGTTCGGAGAAGGCGTTTCTCCTCTACACATTATCGTTCTATGTCTAAACCCTTGTTACAAGCTTGCACGTGACATTGGCATATCTCTGACACACGCTCACATATATCAGGCATCAGCCCTTGAGAGGAGGTAAATTTATCACGTCAACCCAGATGATTGATAAAGGAAACGGAGAATCATAAGTTTGTTTGCAGTTTGTTATAAATAGTTATTACACTGAGAAGATTGAGCTTGTTGTGTTGTAAAAGTCTTGTTTTCGTAATCATGGCAGCAAATTAAATTACAAGAATACTAGATGTTAACCCTAAAAATATCGCACCTCTTTATTTTATTAGTTCCTATTGGGTATATAAATAAAGAGAAAACCAAAACAAACCGTATAGATTCAGGTTACAAACTATTCTACAAAAAAATAAATACATCAAGAGTATCTAGTCTACCAAATTCTTCGGTACCGTCCCAAATACGGTGTCAGATACCTGTAAAGGTCCCAACCATTGCTCTGCGAATTTAGATATTTCATTCATTTGTCATCATTCTCTAAGTGCGACCCACCTCAACTTGTCCAGAATTTTAAAATATTTCATGAAATTAAAATCACGCTGGAATGTATCACCGGAATTTGAATAAATTATACAGTGCAATAAGACAAACTTAAAGACGAGAAATTAAGGAAGTTTCTCGTTGAAGTTCGGAAACTGTCAGCAGTTAGTTGAGGAGGCACCGAATGAAGAAAACCTGATACCATGAAGAGCTAAAGTTTGTGCCATTGTTCCTTAGTTGCGGGTACTACTGAATTGATTTCGAATAATTTAAGACGGTTGTTTGAAACGTTTTATTTTTATTTATTTAGTAAGTTAAAATAGAGATGTCTAGTTCTCTTTAAGAACGAGTTCTTATTAAGTTTGGGTGATAAGTTTTGTGTGAGACGTCTTCTTTAGTGCTTAAAAATAAACGCCAGCATGATTAATATTTACAAAATAAAAAAAAGAAAACAAATCCATTAGGTACTTATTATATTAGGGTTTTTTTTAAACTTGACGCTATTTGAAAACAAAGCAGATATAACAAGCTTTTAATTTACTTGCAATTGATGTAAGTGTGGTCGGGGCAAATCTTGCAACTGAATTTTAAAGCAGTTACCGTCCACTGATTAAAATGAAATTTTAGATACACGTTTAATTTTGGTGACAAAGCATGGTTAGCTAAGTGACGTCATTCTAAATCCAATAATGGCGAACTCGTTATTTTTTGTGCACTGCCATGATATGGGTATCAAATGAAAGGGTTTGCTGAGAAGAAAACGTTTTTTTTTTTTTTCATTTATATTTCTATACTTAGATCATTTGAATTTAGAATCCGCTGATCAGTTGCTCGCCAGTCCCGAGATTTTTATAAAGAAGGTTATAAATATCTTTAAAAATAACGTAAGTCACAAACAGACCATTTCCTACAAAGTTCACACATCAAAACGTGCAATTTAAGCAATATGTAAACTCCATTGCATACAAATTATTCACAAAACTGGCTACTTATTCAAAACTTTAAATTGGCCTTGCTTCCAATAGAAGATACAATATTTCAATATCGAATGGTGGAATAAACTACTAAACATAAACTACTTTGGAGGAGTGGGATGCATCTTTTGAATTATTCCGTACGTAGAAACCAGTTACATGTGCAGTTTAGACTTACATTTTACACAGTGACTTGGTTCTTACTTCATGCAACAAGTCTACACACAGCTTGTGACTTTGTATGCGACAATGGGCATAACTGTCTTTGTTTTTGGTACTAAATTTGGAGCAAAAATGTTGTTTCGGGTGCACTGTTTACTGTTATGCTAGGGCGCTTATGAATTGTGACCTGCTTTATATGCGACCTGGAACCGTAAGTGTGAATAACGTTTAAGTTCCCAGGAAACTTGCATTTCGGGTTTTGAATAAATAGGATAACAAGATATAAACACTGAGTCTTAGAGCACAGATTTCTTTATTTAGTTCTTGATTTACGAATACTGCAGTACATAATGAACTTTGTGCTTCTCTACCATTTTATATTAGAATATAATTTCGTAATAATGGAGCCATATTTTCGATCTGCCCTCGTTTCTACGGGTCTGGTCGGTATTAGATAAATGTGCCATTCAATGAAAACTGTGGTGGTGATACTAATTAAAAATTAATATGTTCGATGAATAGAATAGAATATACTTTATTGTACACCTTAAAAGTTACACATCTATTTTATAAGAAAAACTTAATTATACGGGTACAAAGGCGGCCTTATCGCTGACAGCGATATATACCAGACAACCTTTGGGTGGACTGAAAGAACTTATCATGTGAAAGGGGGTAGTCTGTGATGAAATATGTAGGTTAAAGGTAAGTTATACCATGTTTACTATCCGTGAAAACTAACATGGAAACTCAATTAAGTGTTTGACTCGAAAGAAGAGAAAAAGTACGAAAAGAAAACATAAGAAGATAATTAAGAAACTGGGATATAACAGGCGTAATATCACCTACGTAATGTTAAGCAGAATCTTTCCCTTTTACAGTGACTTCGACAGTGCATCCTACGGTACTGCCTGAAATTAACTTAAGAGCGACCTATTTTAATTTTCCTACAAATCTTTGTTTTTTTAAATATTAGTTATCTTGTGCTCTATTTCTAGGTTTCTATGAAAACATAAAATTATAATTCGGAGAAACCAATTCAGTATAAGCCTTCAATAATCATCTGTTTATAATTTACTCATAAACTGTAAAAATAAAAATATCTTGATAGAAACATTGCACATGTAATGGAGATTCTAATTGACAAATATTTATTTCACAAACTTGTAAGGCTTCAAAAACACGGATTTCCTGGAAAAAAAAATAAGAAATTCTTGAACACAATTTTTCTATTTATCGATTTTTTATATAAGTTTTATGAAATTTTCGAACACAATTTTTCACTATTTCTCTCTTTTCGCTTTGCCTCATTTTCAAACATTGCGCTGGATGAAACAACAAGTTTTTTGAACATGCTAGCTTGAAGATTTACGGACCGGGAAGGGCCCTCAAGACTACTATTGTATTTGGTTACTTTATACTCGTAGGTACATCATCATTCTCTTGCACTTAAATGAAAGTTCGTTTTCTTAAATAAGTATGTATGACCTTAAACTAGTATATAGTGTTCTTTAATGTGGTAATCTTTAAAAATAATGTCATGTTCTCGGAATTTCAGTAGACGGGGCCGCAGGAGACCACGAAGGTGATGGCAGAAAGACTCGAATGTCTTCTTTAAGAATTTGATAGAAATGACACCGAATCGCGAACAATGAAAAAGGATGTAGGGAAGCCTTTGACCAAAAGTGGCCCTATACTGGATAGCTATAATAATAATAAGCATATATTCTGCCGTTGAATCGCCGCCATTTGCATTATGACATGGTTTGAGATACTTACTTTTATTATGCGTACAGCTAAGGAGTGGCATTCCCTGCCAGAGTCTGTGTTTCCCGATAGCTACAATCAAGGGCTCTTTAAGTCAAGAGTGAATAGGTTACTTCTAGGCAAGCGTGCTCCACCGTCGACCACATCATCGCTTACTATTAGGTGAGATAGTGGTCAAGCGCGAGCCTATATTAGATTTAAAAAAAAAGGATGTACCTATTATCAAAGTTCATAGGTCTGCGGAAACGTCCTGGTTACCGAGCTTGATTGTTGTAAAGCCGGGCAAGTACCAATGTGGCTTTTTCAAATTCATAAGAACTTTCAAAGTGTATCTTGGACATCACAGACAACGGTGAAGGAAAACATTGTGAGGAAACCTGTACATAGTTATAAGTCTGAAATAGCCAAGTCAGAGGCTGGTGGGATTACCACAGGTGGCTTAATTAACTCTTGACACTAGAGGTGGCCACATACTCACATGAAAAGAAAAATAATAGGTTTGATATACCACAACTTTGAATTTTGACGGACTATGAGGTCAAGCCGACTTCTTAGGAATATTGATAGCTTTATCAATATTCCCAACCGATTCCAATATACTATCTTTCAACTAGTACCTAATACAAAAAAGAAACTCTTCTCAATTCTGAAATCAACATTCACATCATGTTGGCTGGTCACGTTTGCCAAAGATGACTCACACGGATCCCTAACGAATGTTGACTTTGAGTCCGTATAGGCTTTTATGCGTTCAGAACACAGAAATCTAAATAAGTAAATAGAAGTCACATACGCAAAACCTGGCGCCGATATGTGTATTGTATTTCCCAAAGGAAACAATCGCGCGAACTGTTTGGATACGGTACAATGCTTTGATGCATTTCAGACTGCAGTGGCTACGTTGAGTACCTAATAAAATGCCCAAGTATAACCCTTTTTCGTGGTAATTGTTATCTACTAACGGAGTCACGATGACGTTAATAACAAACATTATTACAAGAGACAGATTTAACTAGTAAAGATCCGTCCGAATGTTTGCTTTAACGCGTTAATCATACCAGAAACACGGCATTAAATGTTTCACGCATACAACCACTCCCGAAGATGCGGCGACAGCGTGGCAGCTCCGTATGTTCTATGTATGCCCAAATAATGACACCAGAAAATCGCGCATTCCACCCTGACCTTACTATACAAGAGAGTGTTTCCGTAAGCCTACAACATTCTTAATACTTTCGCCTCTATTTCAGCTTATCAAGATTCCTGTGATTTCAGCCCCAAGTATTTGAATATTTTCGTTTGCTTCTACTTATACATGGGTAGAATATTCATCGTATTAGAGCACGTTAAATTAGGTGGCCCTGATTATGTTTCTTCCGTTCTGCTTCGCACATGAGATTATTCCACGGTGGTAGTTTGATATGTATAGAATGATAAGTAAACTTTGATTTTAGGTCGAGTTATGGATGGTATTGGAGAAAGCATGCTTAAAAATAAGCTTGAAATATAAGTAATTATGATGATATATATTTTTTAACACACTTTTATTAGCTTGGTATGAATGTATCAATGTATTTATATAACGGAATCTTTGAACTTGATTTTCACTTCCTTCAAAATGTCGTATTTATTTGAAACTTTGCACAATAACTGTACAAAGTACAAGGACTAATGAAAATACAATAATTTAAATAGTTCGTCCCATTATCCTAACCAGGATCTGCATGATTAGCGATTGGATTAAAAATCAAAAATAAATAACAGTTAAAAAAAACATAAAAATATGTTTTAATAGAAAACCAATCTAAAAAGTGGATAATATATTATATTATATATATATACAGGGTGTCCCAGAAATCGACGTCAAGCCGTAAATGGGTGATAGACCAAGTTATAACAGTTCTCAGAAAAATACGAAAAAAAATCTATCTCATGTTTTTAAAAATTTATGGTCACTTTAAAAATTTACTAAAATAATCAATCCCTGTAATGGTTCTTTAACTCCAATTGCCAAAACTAAGATGATGATGAAAAAGATGAGAAAACTGGTCCTGACTTAAAGTAAAAAGGTTGAATCACTATCATAACTTTGCTCTTAAATTACGTAAAATGTCGATTTCTTATCTCGCTCACACTTCGTAAAATGACTCTCTCCGTCTCTATCGAATTAGAAACGGAGTTTAGCAAAGCTTTAGGTAAGCTAAAGTCATTTTAAGGAAGTATGGACATTTTGGGTAAAAACCGATACTATTTACAAAAAAAAATTTGACCAATTATTGAAAACGTAATCTAGCAAGTGTTACACCATTTTTGAATCCTTATTAAATGCGCCAATTTTTCATGTTACTTGCCAAACTAGCGTAGTACATTTTTTTTTCAGTACAGTCAGTTAAAGTTGGGCGAAACAGTAAATTTGAATAATTTGGTTTTGAAAAAGTTTAATTTTCTTCTAAGTAGGAGGAGTTGGCTTTAAATTTTAGGCAAAAATCTACACAAGCATTATTCAAGATTACATAATAATAAAAAAAATTGATAAATTATGGGATTTGTAGCAATTGGAGTTAAAGAACCATTACAGGGATTGATTTTTTTAGTAAATTTTTAAAGTGAACATAATTTTTTAAAAACGTGAGATAGATTTTTTTTCGTATTTTTCTGAGAACTGTTATAACTTGGTCTATCACCCATTTACGGCTTGACGTCGATTTCTGGGACACCCTGTATATTTTCAATAAATTTTATTAAAGAATAGTGTGATTACCAAAAAAAATATTGAAAAATATTTTCTACTATTTTGTTTGGGTTTTTTATTAAAGCGTATTTTTCTGTTTTTCTTTAACAATAACAATACTGTCTAATTGTGTACCTACAGTGATATTTAATTTTCAAACATTCGAAAATATGTTGAGGCTCCTAGACAACTGATATTTTATCAATGGAAGCATCGCAATAGCGATTAGAAAAGGACAAAAACGTTTGGGTCTGACAAGCGCTATAGAAATGTCATGTGATCAATCTATCGCTATCGCTGACATCGAATGACACTTGCGTAGAGCCTCAGAACTGACTTTGAGTTAACACTGAACAGCACTATTTCGAAAAATTCAAACTTTTTTGCAATGAACAAAAAGGCTTCAGAAAGAATACAAATATTAATATGGCTCTATTTGACCTGCTATCTAGTGTAATGACATCTGTAGATAAAGGTAAGCCTGTATGTGCTATACTAACCGATATGACAAAAGCGTTTGATTTCGTGGATCATAAGATTTTGTTGCAAAAATTGCATGGGTATGGCATAAGAGGAAACATTTTGAAATTCCTAGAATCATATTTAAGTGACCGAACTCAATGTACAGAAATCACTAGAATTTGTCCTATTACTAAATTGGAGATAAAATATCTATCTAAACCAAGGTATATAAAATATGGTGTACCTCAAAGTAGCGTACTGGGGCCACCCTTTTTCTTAATATACATTAATGATCTTCCAAAAACTGTAGATCATAAAATGGTGCTGTTTGCAGATGACAACACGACTATTTTGGAATATACTAATCCTGATAATTACCAAAATGACATCAATAATTCTCTGAGTGACATTATAAATTGGCTTGACAAAAATAATCTTGTAATTAATTTAAATAAAACAAAAGTTATGCATTTCCACCAGCGCCGTAAGAATAAGAAATAATGAATAAGTAATAACTGTAGTATAGTAGAAGTTACAAATGCAATCTTGGGTTTAACTATAGATAATAAACTAACGTGGAAACCTCACTTAGAGCAAATCTGCAAGCGTGAGTAAATATGCATATCTATTATTACAATTATCCAAGAAAGTAAATACTGACACACTTTTAAAAGCCTATCATGGATTGGTCGCTTTTATTTTGAGATATGGTGTTGTTTTTTGGGGACAGTCAACTAATAGAGAACTTGTATTCAGGATGCAAAAAGATGTGTACGATCAATGTGTGGTCTAAGAACAACGGATAGTTGCGTTCCTTACTTTAAAAAAATAAAAATACTGACTTTTCTGTCTTTGTATTGTAGCGTTACGTTTAGCTCAGAGGGAGCTAAACGTAAGCCACGTTAATAAAATAAAAAAAAGTAATTAAAAAACTAAAATTAAGGAAAAGGATATAAACTGAGGGACCGGCTTCGCACGACATGGGGTGCTGGAGTTAGGCAGCTAACCAGGCAGCAGGACGAGCTGGAAGCCGGGGTAGCCCGAGGTAAGCGGGTGAGTGGGCACCACGACGACAAGCAGGTAATCGGGCAGGCAGGCAGTAGAGTAGGTAGCAAATCGGTTAGGCAGGCAGCTGGACGGACTGGAACTCTTCAAAAGTAGATATAATAAGCTTGAGAGGGACAGGTGAGCAGACACCACGACGGTCTTTCAGGCACACAGTTTGGTATGCAGTTGTGTAGGCATACAGTAGGTAGGAAGGCAGGCAGCCAGGAGTGAAACGGGTAGTAGTCAGATACGTAGGTAAAATCATACACAGTATATCACTCACAATATTTATATTATAGTGCACTTCAGATATTATTACTGGATATTATATACACAAGCTGGATATTAAGGTTTTAGAGAGTTTTAGATTTAAAAGTCCACTTCGTATTACTCAGTAAATAAATCGACATTCGGCGTTCAGTCCCGTTTCAAAACTAAAAATTGGCGCCCGTTTTTCTTCGTTCTGTATTCTATCTACATTTCAAATTCAAATTTCAATTAAGAACACCACAGTATGTATTGGAAACTGCATTATTTGTAAAAACTAATCAACAATTATTTCAAAAATTTGCATCTATCAAGAGAACCCCAATTCGTGCCCAATATGAGAATTTGTTATGTCATTTTAAGTGTAAAACTGCTTTATTGAAAAAGAGTTTCTTTGGTATTGCTCCAGATTTTTACTATAAAATACCTGATAATATTAAATATATGCCTCTAAACAAATTTAAAAAGTCCCTTCAGAGGATATTACTAGAGAATTGCTATTACAGTGTAGATGAATTTCTAAACGATATTTCGCTTGTATAGAATTCTGAATGTGTTTTTTTTTCTGTTTGTCTTACTCAAATGAAATAAAAAATTGACATAGTGATTTTTTAATGAATTTAAATTGTGAAATAGTTATTTTAATTGAATTTAAATTGTGACAGCGATTGTTAATTTAATTTTGACATCGTAATTTTAATTTAATTTAAATTTTGACATAGTGATTTCTTATTGAATTTAAATTTTGATATAGTGATTTTTTATTTAATTTGGGTTTTGAAATTGTAATTTTAATTTAATTCAAAATTTGACAAAGTGATTTTTATGTAATTAAAATTTTGACATTTTAATTTTAACTAAATTTAAATTTTGCAATTGTACTTTTTTGTATTGTTTGTCTAGTGTAACAAATTTTGTACGCCATAAATGGCAAAACATGTAGCCACCTCATATTTATATAAGACCTTCATAGTGTACTCATGTTTTACAAAATAAATAAATCTTATCTTATCACTCAAGATATTTTGTGTCAAAAATGGCAAACGTTATTCATCATAATCTATTTGCGTACACCTCCTCAATTATCAAGAAAATAAACAAAATTTCAGATAAGTATTTACCGGAATTCGTCCCCGAAATACATATATTACCGACCCAGATAACAATAACATATACCATAGTACACATACACACGGATTTCTTAGTTACATATTATATAGTGTTGTACCCATAACATGAGATGTATCCGTAATTCCGCCGACAATATTGATCGGAAGCTAAACGCAAACGGTTTATTATGTATCACGGCCATTGGCACACATCACATTATCTACGACGACAATGCCGGGATTACATGGAATACATAAAGTGGGTGCTCATTTTGTCTTCAAGGAAATAGGAAACTGAACAAGATTGTGAACGGCTTTGAGCGTGGCTATTCAGCTGTTCAAAATAAAATAAAATAGGGGTTTGGTTAGCCTTAGAATTTTTAAAGTTACGATCTTCCTTTCCTTATCCAGCTTGGTTTTAAATAAATTTTAGCTTAAACAGAACAACTCTCTCAAAAATGCCGCTTGATAGCCAAATTGACTTTGACCAACAGACACAGGTCCGCACTTGCCAGAAACTGGGAGGAATGAAAATAATGAATTGAAGAATGATGGTGAAATTGGAGGAGTGGAACTGGGGAAAAAATATCATTAATTAAATCAACAGTAAAGGACGTTTATCTTCGAAATCTATACTAATATTATAAAGCTGAAGTGTTTGTTTGAAAGCGCTAATCTCAGGCACTACCGGATGGAATTGAAGTATTCTTTTTGTGCTGGATAGTCCATTTATCGAGGAAGGTTATAGGTTATATAACATCACGCCAGGACCAAATGGAGCGGAGCATAAATGAAAAAAGTTGCAAAAACGGGAAAAATATTCCTTTTTGAGAGCTTCCGTTGCGTGCGCTCCGTAAACGTTGTGGAGCAATAGTGTATGTAGTGTTGGATAGGTAGGATAGGGTATGTAGGGTAGGTAGGTATGTAGGGCAAGGTAGGGAAGGTAGGTATGTACGGTAGGGTAGGGTAGGTAAGTTGGCATGTGTGATAGGTGGGCAGGTAGGTAGCCAGCTGACGGGAGCGAAGCCGCGGGGGACAGCTAGTAATTTAATAAACTGTTTCAAGTTTTCAGATTCTGTGTAAAACATTTATTTTATTAATATTGTCGGCCATAATTTGTAGAAAACATCTCGTTTAGATTGATTGACCATTTAAAATTAAACAAACACATCTCTCTGGATGAGTTCAACCTACTTAACACGCTAAGTAATGATGGACCACCCAAAATAATTTAGTAGGGTCATAAAAATATTAAGAAAATCACTTCTTTTACGAGACGATTTTTCTTTATACTTGGCTCTTTGGGACCATTACTTAAGTCTAATCTGTTCTGCAGACTTATAAATTATGAATTGGCTATGTGACCTTTTGACGGACGAAAGTCTGAATAAAGTAGGATCTTATGAGATGAAGAGAACCTTTGAAAACTGTGTTAATTAGTTTGGTAACATACAAAGAAATGTAATTATGTAAGAGCATATTTTATGCTTTTCTGGGGCCACCTAACCTAAAAATCTTTGACACTTTCCTTAAGGTTTATCTTTACCAAACGTTTTGGAAATACTTGCATTATGTGTACAGATAAAGATTGGAATTCGCTGCCGGAGTCTGTGTTGCCCGATAACTATAACTTAGGGGTCTTTAAATCAAGAGTGAATAGGTTACTTCTAAGCAAACGTTCTTCACAGTCGACCACATCATAGCTCACCATCAAGTGAGATAGTGGTCAAGAACAACACATTTTTTTTTCACTCTACGGTATATTATACGGTGTTATAGCAATACTCAATATCTATCCTAGGACAAGGATAGGATACCGAGGTAATGTGGTGATGAAACATTTAGAGGACCCGATGAGTTGGGGTAACTTTAGCCAAACGATATGTACCATCAAACCAGTTATGCACAAAATGTCTGCAAAAAGACATAGCCTGCACTTTGTGTAAGAAGATTTGTCATGTGCGTTTCTTCATTTTTTATGATCACATAGACCAGGGGCTTATGACGTCTTAGAATAACTATTTTCACATTGTGACAAGAAGAATAACGCTGTCTCAACTGCTGAACGGGATCATGATGGCATATATTGACTATATATAAATGAACATAACAAGATCACTGTTCACACTTGCTTTGAAGGCAGATTGATCTTCATCTTTTCGTGTCAATTACCATGGCTTTTCAAATGACTGCACGTGTGAGTAGAGTTTTCCTTCAAGATGGACAAACCAGAAAGTATCAATTGCGATTTTCATCTTCATCTTCTCTGTCCAAACCTCAATAGTTAACATTCTGGCTGTGAGGCTTTACTCTTGCTGTCGTCAATAATCGATTGCTATGACTTGTTATACTTGGATTTAACTCTGATGTGATGTCTCCAAATCAAATGCCAAGCGTTCACTCCGAAAATTGGATTTGATCAAGTATATATACTTGGTATACGCAGCCACTTAATCAATGGATAATCTGTATACGCAGAATAGCCTACTAAACTGGCCTTCCAAACTTAGTACCACACTTTTGAAAATCCCAATTTCTTCTAAACTATAGAAGTCAGAGTAAAATATTTAGAAGAGATTTGAAAAAAAAATCGTTCTCAATTCGTCAGACTCTTTTATTTTTTTATTTATTTTACGCGATTACTCAAAGACGCCTGGACTGATTAGGAAAATTCTTGTTTTGTTTGAAAGGGTATACTTCTATCTGGTTCCATGTCATGGTCAGGATCTGGTGATGTGATCCAATGGAAATCGAGGGCATTCCTCAAAAATTATAGGCAAACATATAGTGATTTTGGTATTTTCATTAACATGGCAAGCATTAACCACTCGGAAAGTATCATTTCGTGAAGTGGAAATGATGAAGAAGACTGATGGCCACTGGAACTCATTAATGATAACTATGTCACGAGTATGGTACATGTAATAGTTGAGTGACTATGATGAAGCAAATACATATAAATAAATGGGTGTGATAAAAATGGTATCATCGTGCTGATCTGATGATGAAACCAGAAGGTTAGCACTGGAATTCCGTTACATATGAATGTAACGTAATAGAGTTCTAATATAGTTGCATAAACTACCTAATCAGCTGTATTTACATTGGTGAAACAGTTAATGTAAATAGCACTTAAAGCAACACCACCTGCCAGCCATCACATATATTTCACCTGTTAAAGCAAAATTTGTTGCTACTCCACTCAACATGTCTGAGCTGGATGATATTCAGTCGGCCCAGAAGAACTTGGCTCCTCCAAGTTCTCTTGCTTCCTGCGGAAGATGAACGAGCTTGAGGCACAAATTCAGTGCGCAGGACCTGCAAAGGATACTGTGGCGAAGGCCCGAGAAGAGCACCGGACGTTCAGAGAATTGATGTTCGCTATGCTTGGACTTCTAAGGAAGCAAATCACAGATTGCACCAGAGTGGTTGATGGACTGGAGACACGCTCTCGTCGGAAAGCACTAATTTTCACCGGTTTTGCTGAAATTGATAAGGAGGATATCCGGGCTCTGGTGCTGGCTATCATAAACAAGAAGCTGACCCCGCCTGACATTACTGCATCGTCCATCAGTGGATGCCATAGACTGGAGGCATCCAGCCGGGGGCCCACACGCAGTCGGCCTATACTGGTAAGATTTGTTAATGTTGACCATAGATCTGCTGTGTGGAAGGCAAAATCAGCACTGAAGGGCTCTACGGTCACGGTTAAGGAGTTCCTGACCCGAAATAGGCAGGCCGTGTTTAGCAAATCGCGCTTGCATTTTGGGATGGCGGCATGCTGGACACAAGACGGCGTCATTGTCATTAGAACCCCTGATGGAATACGGCACAAAATTACTGCGGTGGAGGAGCTCAATCCCTTGTTGACACGGTACCCTAAGACTGCTGGCGCTTCATCTGGTGCATCGGGAGGCAATAGTGGAGTGCGTAGTGACTGAGTGTTTAATGCATAGTTAATAAATCTGATCACAATAACAAATTATTATTAGGCTTGGGAAGTCGTAGATTATTTGTTTATTACTAACTTTTGTTACACGCGAGTACCCACTTACTTTGTTTTTCGAATAAGTCATTTTTAACAGTTTGGTGGTATTTTCTCAGTGTTTGCATGTCATTTTTGTTAATTTTTGATGTGTTTATTTTAGCCAGTAGCGACAAGTAACTGTCACTGTCACCTGTCAGTTGTGACGTAAGTTTGTCAATGTAATGTCATTGTGACGTCCCATGTTATGTTTGATACAAAGACCTTATACGTATTTCTGTAGTAAGAAGTATAAGGTCTTTGGTTTGATAATGTGCGTTTTGTTCTTGCTTATTATGCGCAATGCTGTTTTTGTGTTTCTTGTGTATGTAAAAATTTTCTTTTTGTATGTTTTTTTTTTTGCGTTTTCTTATTGCACATGTTACGTGACCTGCGTACATCAAATCGGCTGAATAGTGACATGATAGCTAATTACGCACAACAGATGTTTCCACACAAATTGCAACACAGGGGCTCTGCTAAATCGACGCCTCATGTCACCGCCGATCACCTACTTCCAATCAGCTGATTTCGCACCTGCCTTTTGCAATCGTTCTAGAAATGTATTTTTATAATAATTAATCGAGGCATTTCGAGACTAGCATCGTCCAAGTCTAGATTTAAGATTTTATTGTAATTTTAAAGTAATTAAACTTTTATTTAAATTAACTTCGGTTTTTTTTAAGTCCTCCGGCTGTCACCTTCATAATTCACATGTCATGTCATGCACGTTTGTGTACTTTAGTTTAATACTACGCATTGCTTTTGCTTTCTTGTTTTTGTTATACTATTTATTTTATGTAAGTATTCTCTAATTTGATGTATCTGACATCTGTTTTGTACCCGTGCTGCTGGTGGGTGGTGAACATATTGTGGTGTTGCACCTTTAGGCAAAAATTTTGCCTTAGTTAATTGTTTTTTATATTTTTTATTTTTTCTATTTTTATTATTTATATTGTATTTTATGGTATCTGATCACGATTCCTTTCAATCTGCTAATGATTCCTTCAATTCAACCGCTAGTGCAAGTTTTAGTTCTCTACCCTTAGCGACATTCTGCGTCGGAACTTCAGCCACCAAAAGCGTCATTTGTTTAATGTCTGCCACATCAACGCTCAGAGTGTGCCAAGTCATTACACTGATCTGTTCGACACCTTTTCCGACGTCAATGTACACGCTATTCTGGTTTCTGAGAGTTGGCTCAAACCACATCTATCACCTACCCCCTTCCAGGTTTTATTCTTATCCGTAATGATAGAATTGGAAAGGGAGAGGATGGTGTTGCTATCTATCTTCGCAGCGATTTGCCTTTCAAAGTCATTGCTTCATCTACGTCTAGCTATAGTGCATCCGCTGAGTATCTCTTTTTGGAGGTTTACGTCAAAGGTGTCAAGACCTTCCTTGGTGTTGTTTACCTTCCGCCTGCCGTTGACTACTTTTCTAACTTCGAATTAGCACTGGAATCTGTTGGGTCAGAGTTTGCACATTATATAATCATGGGAGATTTCAACACAGACTTGTCTCGCCCATCCTCTCGTTCCCGAAAACTCCTACATATCATTGAGTCCGTCAGCCTTCATGTAATTCCACTGCAACCTATTCACTTCAATGTCTCAGGTGATGACATTTGGCTCGATTTAATCCTTACGTCCACTCCTTCCCTTGTTTCCTCTCATGGTCAGTGTCCTGCGCCTGGCTTTTCCAATCACGACCTTGTAAGTACCGTTATCAGAACGGATCAAAGATGGTAGTCCTCGGCGGGAAACAAATCTACCTAGCGCTGCAACAAACGCATCTGTGCTGAGGACAGTTACAAGTTCCAAGTGAACCGCCTTGGAGGCCAGACAAACGAACCCACACAGGTAGGCCTTAACAGCATTGGCGTTCCGAAGTAGAGAAGCGTTCACCAAAAAGGGACCAGCGAAATCGGTTCCGACCGAAGCAAATGGTCTGCTCTCCGTCACTCGGTCGGATGGCAAGTCACCCATTATGGGTTGAGTGGGAGCAGCCTTCAACTTATAGCACTGCATACATTTAAAGATGACGCAACGATTAGTACGTCTGACCGACAAAATCCAAAATTCACGCTACAAAATGGCTACGAGGGCGTTGCAACCGACGTGCATTATTAATGTGTCGATCGGACACCAACAACTTCACCAACGTCCTCCAACTCGGAGCAAACCAGATTGGTCTAGGAATGGATTAAGACGAGCGATTGAGCCTTTCAAAGCTGAGCATTTCTTCAGGGCTTCTATAGTCTGGTCAAAGTGCTCGGCTTGTACAGCACGAACCAACAACATCAGGGCCTCTCGGCGTTCATGAGGCGCCAAAACTGAGGATAACAATTTATTATTAGGGTTCCGTCCGTTACGTATGAAACGCCGGACCCAAGCGGTAACTCCTAACAATTTCGACAAAGAACTGTATCTGTCCAAAAGATAATCCAAATTATATAAAGCTTGCGTTTCAACAATTCCAATACGCAAGCCTGGCAGAACCTCTGGAGAGGAGAACCTATTCTGGGGCCAGGACGACTTGCAATGCGTCAACCAGTCTGGTCCCCACCAAAGAGAATGGTCAACAAGGGCAGGAGCCTCGCAACCACGTGACGCGTAGTCTGCGGGGTTCAATTCTCCTGTCTTTTCTTTAGTCTCAGAGTTCTGACTCTGTGAGACTCTATTCGCCACAAAAACCTCCAAAGTATGATCTGAGGTGCGAAGCCAACAAAGGACTATGCCATTATCAGTCCTTGGTCCTCAATCCGCGGGGCGGAGCCCTTCAACACGGGACCCGTAAGTCCAAAATCAAAAACCGTAGGTACAACTACTAACCCATTCGTCTGCAGAACCCACTTGGTCCCGGACAGAATCAAAACCAAAACATCCGCACCCATATACGGGTCAGGGTACCAACCACTTCGGGTCGGCAGGAGTTAGGTCCGACGTCAATTTCACCACTGCAGGGCCAATGGTTACCTGCGGGTGTCTGCCCAAAATATCATTCAAAACAACGCCCTTGGCCAAGGTTCTTGGCCCACAATGAACAGGCGAAACACAAATCTCAATTTATCCCCGTTGACCAACCGCTTCAATACCACCCATATGGTAGAAGGGTGGAATCACGTGGGAGACTCAATCTCTCCACTAAACAAAAGGATACAAGACAGCCTTGACAAACCGAATCCAAAAAAAACAAACTAACAAAGATTTACTCTTCGGGCCACAGATCATTACAGGGACAGCTGGCAGAAGGACTGTCTCTGGCTGGGCGGCTGTAGTGGAGGAGAGGGAGGCGACTACCTATTGTTGATAACCCCCCTGGGGTTGGTAGTCGTCCTGAAAAGCGGACGCTTCCTCCAATTGAGGACGGGGTGGAGGGGTGCCCCCGCCTTTGCGAGGTATACCCCGTCGAGGATCCACCTGGGGTTGGTGGGGATGCGCTCCCCCGCCTATGGGGGAGCGTCCGGCATCATCAGGGCCACCAACACCATTTTGGACCGGACACAACAAGCGGTGGTGCTTACCTTGACAGTGCGGGCGAGGATCCGACCTCTGGCAATCCCGCTGCAAATGCTGTCCCAGACAAGTGTAGCACCACTTGCGGCTGTTGGCGATACCACGTCGGTCCCTTGTGTTCCGTTCTAGAAACTTCGGACAGGACGTGATCATATGGCCATCCGTGTTGCAATATAAGCAACGCATACTGCGATCCTGAGTCGCTACAAATTTATGAGGCTGGCGTCGTGGCTCACCCAACCCACAAGTGGAGGGGCGCGCACCAACACGACACTGGTCCGGAGAGGGCCGCTCTGGGGCCCGCAAGGGGCCTTCAACACCAGAATTATCCAAAACGCGACACTCCTCATCCAAAGACTTCAACAAATCATCAAAAGGGGGGAGGTGTGTGGCATCATCCCCACCATATTTCCGTACAAAACCACTCAACTTAGCGGTTGCCTCAACAATGTCATCAGAGAAACCGTAAAACTGCGCGAAGTCTGCCTCAACCGCAGCGGCAAACTCAGTGTCCTCGGTGGACAATAGCGCCAAACACTCCGCAAAGCATTCATCCACCCTGGCTTGACGGGCTGGGACTATAACGGGCCAACAAAGCCTCTGATCTATCAGATCTACTTATTAAAGAGGCCACCAAGGTCACCCATCTCAATTCCGCTCTAATCTTACAAGCAAATGCAAAGCATTCATCCACCCTGGCTTGACGGGCTGGGACTATAACGGGCCAACAAAGCCTCTGATCTATCAGATCTATTTATTAAAGAGGCCACCAAGGTCACCCATCTCAATTCCGCTCTAATCTTACAAGCAAATGTATAGGCAGTCATACTGTCAAAATGTAAGCAACGGTGATTAAATATTATTAATACACAAAATGTTCAACAACTTAAATTAATAATATATGTGTGTAACCAAAACAACAGTTTGACAGTAATTCTCTTACCAAATTAAATATCAAATCATAAAGTCTGTAAGAGAAACAACAAGTTAATTCAACAAATAGTACTGAACCCTGTTACATTTACTTAATTATTTTCCAGTACAAATTTATTATGGAACCCCAAAAATTAATTTATAAATTATCAAAAACAAAGCGGGTATCTCAAGAAAATAAATTATCAACACACAAGAGGGTATTAAAAAAAAAACAAAAATTATCAACACAAAAGTGGGTAGGTTGATTTTACAATAGAATTCAATATTCAATTCACTTTAATAGGTAAAAACAATGACTTTAACTTGAATCAATTAGAATATTACTGTCAATATCAAACAAACTAACCAATTTCTTATACAATTGGCAACAACACACTTTACAACAAAAACTTCTGTAGCGAGCACTGAGTATGTTTATAATGTAAACAAACTTACAAACCCAAGATAGAAGGTTCAAGGTCCAAAAATAACTATGATTCAATTAAATACAATTAGGGAAGACTATTTAGTCTGCACCAAACCTATTTTGTATACAACAAATAAACAAACAATACAAAACTGTAACCTTCTATCCCGGAGTGACTCAAAATGTACCACTCCCCAACCCAGTATTCTCAACAATAAAAAGCAAACCGACAAACAATACAGCGTTCACTGTGAACGAGTGTCCTAGCATATACTATGATCGTGGAATGAACCCACGCTCTTGCTACCAAATGTTAAATACAGGACTTCTGGTCCCAAGCCAGGAGCTAACGCTGGGGCCCATAGCAGCGTTGGGAGCTCCTGGACCCTGTCTGAACCTGTACCCACGAAACTGCGGTAACGCAGCAGTGGAAAGCTAGGGATTTGCTCCCTATTGCGAGAGATACTGGTGCCTATCTCACAGGTATAAGGTGGCACAAGGGTTGGCCGGTAATAGTGTCGTCACTTACCTTAGATTCCTGCGGTAGACTCCTGGGCGTCGATCAATCTCGTGCCGTGAGGTTAGGGATAGGAGAATATATATATAATAAAGGACAAAAGGGATAGACTGACGGCTGTCTGAACCGAAGAATCCGGCCGGCGTCCACCAGGCAGCACGTTTCCCGCAAAAGCACTTCGCTGTGCGTGAAAATATACTCTAAACCCACTTTAGGGGCGCCCCACGACGCCGATTGCGAACGGCGGGCGCGATTAACAAATACAATGGGTGAAACACATCTCGATTCGATATGTTTCGACAAAAACCCGACTTCAGCGTGTGCTCACGTTATAAACTTTCTCTTTCGACTGTGTAGTGTCAGCTGTCAAAATCGTTGACAGCCCACTGATACGGTGTTGCAAGTAAATACCAATGATCGGGACGGAACAGGTACTCTTTGCAGACGATAGCATGGCTATTGTAGAATGTAATAATCTAAACAATTATCAAAATGACATTAATTCTTTAAATAAAATAATAAATTGGCTTAATGATAATAATCTTATAATTAGTTTAAATAAAACCAAAATAATGCACTTTCACCAACGGCTTGAGAAACCACTAGTTAACGTTGCTTATAATAATTATAAAATAGAGAAAGTTAGTGTTGCGAAGTTCTTAGGTATAACTATAGATGATAAACTGACTTGGAAACCTCATTTGGAGGAAATTTGCAAGCGTTTAAAAGCAGTTAGTAAATCAGCATATTTGCTATATCAACTTTCAAAGAAAGTAAATATTGAGAATCTGTTAAGCTTACACTAGTCGAAAATTCTTCCATACAAACGTAGTCTGGCGATTACTTCACTGTTTGACGGTGTACGTTCAAAATTAAAAATTAAATCAATTTGTCTCATCATTATCTAGCCCTGTATCGAAACTGAAAAGTAAAAAATACAATATTTGAAAGTTATGAGCTTCGAAAGTTCCATATTTCAACACTAATTTTAACGCATCTTTGGGCGGAAATAAATACCATAAGAAGAAGGAAAATTGCAAAACGGCCTCCATACAAGGATAGCTACAAATTTGCAAAATTGCTAATTCGTACGAGAACTAGCTTCTTACTGCTCATCACAGTATTAATCACTTTCGCACGTGTTGTCGGATGAGACAGCATGCATTTTAACCCCACAAAATAGTTCGTGCCGTTGACTAGGGGCACCTTAACAGCCTATCATGGACTGGTCACCTTAATTCTGCGGTATGGAACGTCAACAAATAGGGAACTTGTTTTCAGGATGCAGAAAAGATGTATACGATCAATGTGTGGTTTAAAAACAACAGATAGCTGCATTACATATTTAAAAAAAAATATCACCCCTACCAGCTTTATACATCCTAGAAACTGCATTATTTGTAAAAATAAGTCCACATTTATTCAAAAAACTATGTTCAGTAATGCAAACTCCGATGCGTGCTCAATATATTGATGAACTATGCCTTGTGAAATGTAAAACTTATCTAATGAAAAAGAGCTTGTTTGGTGTTGATTCACAAATATATAGTAAAAAATACCCGATGTAATAAAATGTATGCCATTGCAGAAGTTTAAAAAGACGCTTAACGGGTTACTGCTTCAAAGATGTTACTATAGTCTAGATGAGTTTCTTAATGACAAATCTCTTTAACTGTTTAATGCTGACATAAAATATAATTTTTCCTATAATATCGTAATCTATTTTTGATTGACTTTAAATTTTGACATGAAATGAAATTGATTATGAATAATAAAATTTAACTTGTATGCATGTATTAATACAATCAGGTACTCAAATACGTAAATAATTATATTGTAGTAAATTTATATTTTAATTTAACAGTACCCATTCATATAATCGTTTTTCTTTTTATAATTTGTATGTCAATTGGCAAAACATAGCGCACTACCAAATTTTTAAGATCTTGCATGTATTTGTTACCTATGATTTACAAATAAATGATTTTGTTTTTTTTTTTGATGTAGGGCCTTTGACGAATAGTGGACCAATACAGGCTAGCTATAATAATAATAAGCATATATTCTACCGTTGCATCGCCGCCATATGCATTATGACACGGTTTGAGGTAAGTACCTATTGTAACGTAGGATCGGTTCGGGAACAATAATACGCCAAATACTGGAATAACAGTTTATTTTGCGGTACCCCCGAAACACGTCAAAATAAAAATTGTATATTATAGTAGGGTCGCTGGTTGCAGTTGACTGGTCAAACTTTATTATCTTATCATTAATTGTAATGTTGAGGGTCGAAGAATAAAAATAAAAACAGTAGGCCTGTCCCTCTGAACGCCGCCGCGTAGCCAGCCAACTTCACTCCTGCCTCGAGCGGACCGCCTCAGCCTTTGCCGAACAGTCGGTTTAGCCGGACAGTCAGCCCCAGCCAGGCAAACAACAGGCAGCCAGACAGTCTCTGAACTCCACCCTATAACCTCTGGCCCCCGCCAGACACCTCCTGTCGGAGGAAGAGTAACCCGTCGGGAAGATGGGTTGGCTCAATGTCAACCCCACGCCACGCGTGATGGATAATGAGCCCAGCTCACTGTTCACATAGCAACACACCAACAGCACATGGGTCGCCGGTATAACGGACCGCTCGGTACACGTGTCCCGGCGACACCGTCCACAACACGCGAGCAGCCTTATTGGTCGCCGAGACGCACTATACGCGTCCCTCAGCAAAACCGGCCACTCTCATCAGTAACAATCACCAGGACATGACCACCAATCACCAGGGCTTCGGCTTAACAGCACGTTGGCAATCGGACGACCTAACCTCTGGTCGCCGCGCTGCCTCGCAGAAAAAAGAAAAAAGACAGCCAGCCTCTACACGTCAGTCGCAATCCAAACGTCAGTCCTTTCGGAAACACATCGCACAAAAATCTAAACTATATAATTTTAACTAAACATTTCAAGAATTTTAATTCTTTAAGAAATCACACGAAACCATTACCCTTTCGCAAAATACCCAACAAATCATTCAAGTACAATTTACAATTAAATTCCATAAAAAACACTATTAAATATGCAATGCGGCTCGCTAACGATTTGGGTGTTTCTGAACGCGAACGCTGCAAACCAAATGACAGCTGTCCGCCTGTCAAAATAAATCTAAGTAAACAAATCATTAGATGTTAAATGTTTTTAAAGTAATTTTAGTGAAATGAATGTATTTAGAGTGAAATTACTACCCCAAAGTGTAGTTCGACAGTCCAGCGAGGCGCTGAGAACACGGAAGCGTCGAAAAATTTAATAAAATATAGTGAAACCGAGCGATGAACGAGATAACAAATTTTCCTTTAACAAGAATTTATTCTACCAAAAAAAATTTTTTACACTATTATCAAAGTTCATAGGTTTGCAGAAACTTCGTAGTGGCTAAGACCTCACCTCTTGTGCTTGAGTTCTTGAAAGCCGGGCAAGTATCAATGTGACTTTTTCAAATTCATTTATATTTCTAAGTTTATCTTGGACATCATAGGCAACGGTGAAGGAAAACATCTTGTGTAAACCTGGACATATTTATAGCATCATAGGCTTAATTAGCTCTGACACCAGAGGTGGCCATATCCTCACACGAAAAGAAAAGAATAGGCCTGCTATACCACAACATTGAATTTTGCCGAACTATGAGGTCAAGCCCGACTTTTTAGGAATATTGATATGCTTTATCAATATTCCCAACCAATTCCAATATACTATCTTTCAACTAGTACCTAATACTAAAAGAAACTCATCTCATTCCTGATATCGACGTTCACATCATATAGGCTGGTCACGTTTGCCAAAGATGACACACACGGATCCCTAACGAATGTTGACTTTGAGTCCGTATAGGCTTTTATGCGTTCAGACTACAGAAATCTAAATAAGTAAATAGATGTCACATACGCAAAGCTTGAAGCCGTATGTGTATTGTATTTCCCAAAGGAAACAATCGCGCGAACTGTGTGGACACGGCACAATGCTTCGATGCATTTCAGACTGTAGTGGCTACGTTGAGTACCTATTAAAATGAAAGAATTCCAAAAAAAATACTACGCCGGTAGATAACAAATTGCCTCTTTTTTCTGAAAGAAGTGATAGGTAACGTAAATGAAAAACAAAATCGACAGCAACTTTTTAACAAAAAAATACAACAGGCATCCAAATAAACACACTACAAACTGAATAATTTTGAAAGTCGGTCGGTCGGTCGGTCTTCTTTTTGATTCTTCTTTTTTTTTTGTTTTCACTTGAGTTTTTATTTGGAAGTCGGTAGTATTTATTGTTAAAAGTTTTTATTTTTCTCTTTTTGGTTGTGGTAAATATCTATAATGCCCACCGCTATGCCAGAATAGATTACCAGATTAACTTGAAACTTGAACACAAACAGTGAAATTAGAGTGGCCCAGGGTACACATCTGCGTACCCGTTTAGAGCGCACCGGCGTGATGTTGTCTTATGAAATGGATTAAACAATAAGCAAATATGCGATTGCAACAATCGCGAGAGATTTTCCGTCATTTATTGAAGAGTTCTGTTGTATATCTCCGAAGTTGTTCATCAGATCCTGATTTAATGTGGTCCCACATAAGAAGCAACAGCTTTCAAATCTTCTTCTTTTCGTTTCGATGGCACATTTAATTAGATTGTCTGGGCCCAGTAGGTGGCCACGCTTATTGCAGCGTCAGAAGCACCATACAGGTCTTCCAGGGTGCAAGTGAATGGACAGCCAGGAAACTCCAGCAAGTGGGACATAGTCTGTACAGGGGCACCACACTTGCACCGGGTGTTGGACGAATCTATAATCCCCCATTTTTCCAAATTATATTTCCAGCGGCCTACTTGGGTACGTAGCCGATTCAATGCCTTCCATACAGGCCACTGCAATTCATGACCAAGCGGCAGATCTTCCTTGGGCTAAACAAAGTCATGGGGTGGTGGGCACTTCTCCACCCACAACTTTCTCTTCTCCTCAGGCGGCCTGTCCTGGATTGCCTGTGTAGTTCGCAGGAAACTCCTTCGACTTTTCAGTCTACCCGCAGTTGGTGAATAGTCGTAGAGAGGATGTCGGGAATCGGATTCCTGGTGCTTTTTTTCAAACGACATGCCTTCGTACGGAAGGTGGTGCTATGCCTGCTAGTGGGTAGAGCTTATTAAGTGGAGTTGGTTTTAAGCAGCCCGATATCATCCGACACGTCTCATTTAGGGCAATGTCTACCTGCTTGGCGTGAGCGGTTCGGTGCCACACTGGACACGCAAACTCGCCAGCAGAGAAGCATAGAGACAACAAAAAACATAGAGAAAACATAGAGAGTTGTGCGGAGAACATCGGGTGCCGCTCCCCAGTTGGTGGAAATAAGGCGACGGAGCAAGTTATTACGGTTCCCGACCTTCTGCTTTGTTTCGTAGCAGTGTGACTTATATGTTAAGGCCCTATCTAACGTCACACCCAGGTATTTGGGGTTCGAGCAGTGTTCGACCCTAGTTCCTCGCCACGAGATGGCGAGTGTCCGATTTGCATGCAAGTTGCGAAGGTGGAATGCGCACGACTGAGTCTTGGATGGGTTGGGCCGCAGAGCATTGCGGTCATAGTATTCTCCCAGTAAGTTGAGTGCGATTGTCATTGTGTGCTCCAAGGCTTCAAAAGTTTCTGCTTGCGTTGCTAAGGCCAAGTCAGCCGCATAAAGGAACCGCTCCGTGTGTTGGGTGTTGGGCTGGACGTTCGTGTAGATGTTAAAAAGCGTCGGCGCCAACACACTGCCCTGAGAGAGACCGTTTTTTTGCCTTCGCCATCTACTCTTGGTGGACTGAAAGCACACCTGGAAACGGCGGTTGTGCAGGAGCTCACTTAGTATGCGTACAAAACCCTGGTCCTTAGTAAGGCTCCTGACCATCCCGAGCAGTCTTTTGATATTAATGGTGTCGTAAGCTGCCGAAAGATCAACGAGTACGACACCAGAGACTCTATTAGCTTCGTACCCATCCTCTATATACTCTGTCAGTCGGAGAACCTGGCTAGAGCAAGACTTACCAGGTCTAAATCCTGCCTGTTCAGGGATTAGAGCCGAATCAATTTCTGCTGTGAGGCGGTTTAATAAAAGTCTTTCAAATAGCTTATATGTGTGGCATAATAGAGAAATTGGCCGGTAGCTTTTGGGGTCGTCGGAGGGCTTACCTGGTTTTGGTAGTGCAATGACTTTGGTCTTCCTCCATAATTTGGGAATGTGTGCAGAAGCTTTCAAATAAAAAATATATTTAACAACTTCGTTCACCACATCATCATCATCAGCCTATAGCAGTCTACTGCTGTACATAGGCCTCACCAATCGCACGCCATTTGTCTCGATTTTCGGCAGCTCTCATCTAGCTGATACCAGCCACCCTGCGAAGATCTACGGCCCACCTAGCCTGAGGGCGTCCCACGCTGCGTTTACCCATCGGTTCTACGGCTAATATGGCCGGCCCATTGCCACTTCAGCTTGGTTATTCTCTAAACTAAGTCGACAACTTTAGTTATCTGCCAGATCACCTCGTTCCGGATTAGGACCCTCTGAGAAATCCCAAGCATAGCCCTTGCCTGAGGTAGCACACATTTAATCAAGCCGCCCTCAAAAGTGGTGGATCTAAAGACCATGGTTGTATTAATGTGGATACTGGCTAACAATTATTTGTCTTGCCTTTTCCTTACTATGACAGGAATGACTACCGGTAAAACCGGGTGCAGTTGAATACAGCATTTTAGGGTAACGATATCAATGTTAAAAAACGTTATTACAAGAGACAGATTTAACTAGTAAAGGTCCGTCCGAACGTTTGCTTGAACGCGGTCATCATACCAGAAACACGGCAAGAATGTTTTACGCATACGACCACTCCCGAAGATGCGGCGACAGCGTGGCGGTTCAGTATGACCTATGTATGCCCAAATAATGACGTCAGAAAATCACGCATTCCGGCTTGTCCTTACTATTCAAGAGAGTATTTCCGTAAGCCTCTCGATACTTTCGCTTCTATTTCAGCTTATCAAGATTCATGTGATTTCAGCCCCAAGTATTTGAATATTTTCGTTTGCTCCTACTTATACATGGCTAGAATATTCATCGTATTAGAGCACGTTAACTTAGGTGGCCCTGATTGTGTTTCTTCCGTTCTGCTTCGCACATGAGATTATTCCGCGGTGGTAGTTTGATATGTGTAGAATGATAAGTAAGGCTTAGTAGGCGTTTCGGCCGCTGAGTTTCGTCCGATCCAATCGAAACAGGAATTTCATTATTATTAATATTTTTGAATGGTGTTTTGGACTATACCTTTTTTTAAGCAAATTTGGTACAGTCGGAATGAAAAACCTTAGGTAGGGTTAATTAATTAAAAGTCAGGGAATTGTTGGAAAAAACATAAAGTTTAATATAATGCAATTACAACAATCAACAGTAAACATGATAAATCACAATAATCAGTCTTATATATTAATTGAAACGGGTACAATAAAAATATTAAATGTAAATTACTATAATCAGTTTTGTATATTAATTACTTATTAACAATCACTTTACTAAAATACCGAAAATAATGAACAAGAGCGTCAAAAATCAGTGATTAACTACGATATCAAACTACTATATAAACAAAGGTTCTTCTTATGTTTATATAGTTTTAGCTCTTGCCCACGACTTCGTCTGCGTAGCATTAGTACTTTGAATAGCCAATTTTTTATATCACGCTATAATATTGTAGGTTTTCCATACAAACTTCCATCCTCCTTTTTACCCCGTTAAGAATGATTTCCGGGATAAAAAATATCCTTTGTCCTTTTTAGGGTCTCAAATTATCTTCATACCAAATTTAATTTTAATCGGTTCTGTGGTTTAAGCGTAAAAACATAACAGATAGACAGATAGAGGCATACATACATTTATAATTTTAATATGGATTTAAAACAATCAGTATGTTCAATACGATCAAAACAATAATGAACTATTTTCATTTAAAAAAACAATCATATACTAGAAATCTTTAGTCTCATATGTTAAATGTCTCATGTAAAAATATATAGTTCTTACAAAAAAGGTCACTTAAAATACTAAAAGTTCAACACAATGTTCCAGCGAAATTTTGTATTTTATATTTTTTTAACAATAACAATACCTACTGTTTGATTGGGTACCTACAGTGATTGTGTTTTGTTTAATTCTAAAACATTCAGAACTATGCTGAGGCTCTAAACAAGTGACATTTCATCAAAGAAAGCTTCGCAATATCGATTGGATTAAGGACAGAACCAAATGGGACTCATAAGCTCTATATAAATGTCTAATGTGATATATTAAATAATCTCTTTCATTTTGGCATTTTGATTATCGCCATCGCTGACATCGAATGACAGTGGTCTAGAGCCCCTGGACTGAGTTTGAGTAAACACTGGAATACACTCAAGATATTTTGGTACAAAAATGGCAAACGTTATTCATCATAACTTTGTGCGTTCAGCTCGTCAAATATGAAGAAAATAAACAAAACTTCACAAACAGTCTTTTTCGGGAATACGTCCCGGAAATATATCCATAGATAACAATAACATATTACATAGTAAACATACACACGGATTACTTAGTTACATATTATATAGTGTTGTACCCATAACATGAGAAGTACATGTAATTCCGCCGACAATATTGATCGGAAGATAAGCAAACGGTTTATTATGTATCACAACATTGACACACATCGCATTATCTACGACGACAATGTCGGGATTACATGGAATATATAAAGTGGATGCTCATTTTGTCTTCAAGGTAATAGGAAACTGAACAAGATTGTGAACGGCTTTAAACGTGGCTATTCAGCTATTCAAAATTTAAATAGGGGTTTGGTTAGCTTTAGAATTATTAAAGTTTTGATCGTCCTTTCCTTATCCTGTTCTTCCTTGTCCTGCTTGGTTTTGAATAAATTTTAGCTTAAATAGAACAACTTTTCTTTGACATTCAAAAATGCCGCTTGATAGCCAAATTGTAAGAGATGATTTAACTTTGACCAACAGACAGGGTTAGTCCGCATTTGCCAGAAACCGGTCGGAAAGGAAAGAAGTCAATGGAAGTGGTTGGATGGAATGGGAAAAATGGAACAGGAGTTTTAAAAATATTATATATTTAGTAAAGAGAATATGGTGAATGAGTCAGCATAGGTCCAGCGGCGCTTATCAAGTTTCAATACAAAATGTCATTTAAGTTAAAAGTTAAGAGACAAAACTCTCACTAAGTCCACCGAACCGATCGCCACAATTTAGTCACGCGGTAGCACTTAGTTTCGATGCATGTGAGTTTTGTAAATTCTGTTCGTCATAATTTATTTTATAATGGAATTAAATGAAAACATAGCGGGATCGAGTTAAGATTATACCTACCGCTGTTGAGCTCGGCCTCATTCTGTTCGTCAACATTTATTTTATTATAGAATTAAATGAAAACATAGCGGGATCGAGTTAAGATTGTACCTACCGCTGTTGAGCTCGGCCTCATTCTTCCGAACTTGATGATGACTGATGAGTCAAAAATCTTTTAAATTCGGCCTCCGTCTTCCGAATCTGATGGAAGGCCGAGTTTAAAAGACTTTGAAATACTTGTGTAGAAGACTGATTTTTAGAGAAATTAAATGATTTTTAAATATATAACGTAATCATAAATTACACCGAGTCTGATCTTTTGCCGTTACATTTTACTAGATTTGGTGGTTGGTTAAACGTAAGCCATAATTAAATAAACTGCTTCAAATTTTCAGATTCTATGTAAAACATTTACTTTAATAATATTGTCAGGCTTAATTTGTACATAAAATCTCATTTAGATTGATTGACCGTTTAAAATTAAACAAACACAACTCTCTGAATGAGTTCGATCTGCTTAACACGCTAAGTAATGATGGACCACCCAAAATAATTTTGTGGACTCATAAAAATATTAAGAAAATCACTTCTTTTACGAGACGATTTTTCTTTGGGACCATTACTTAAGTCTAATCTGTTCTGCAGACTTATGAATTATGAATCGACTATTTGACCTTTTGACGGACGAAAGTCTTAATAAAGTAGGATCTCATGAGATGAAGAGAATCTTTGAAAAACTGTGTTAATTAGTTTGGTAACTTATAAAGAAATGTAATTATGTAAGATCATATTTTATGCTTTTCTGGGGCACCTAATCTAAAAGTCTTTGATGCTTTCCTTAGTGTTTATCTTTACCAAACGTTTTGGAAATACTTTCATTAAGCGTACAGCTAATGCTGCCGGAGTCTGTGTTTCCTGATAGCTACGACCTAGGGGTCTTTAAGTCAAGACTGAATAGGTTACTTCTAGACAAGCGTGCGTCTCACAGTCGACCACTTCATCGCTTACCGTCAGGTGAGAAAGTAGTCAAGCGCGACCCTATCTAACATAATAAATAAATAAATGTTTGAAGTGTAGGTGACACACTCGTAACAAAATAACTTCTGCTCATAGGTAGCAATAGCCACTTTAAGATACTAATTCACTTTTTGTTCAAAGCTCCTACCTGTGTGGTTTCGCTCAACCGATGTGATCCCAAGCAACACAAATTGGCTGAATAATCATTGTAGAAAAGCATTTCTGTAAACTTCAAGCTGATATAGTTGACTGATTAATGTCTGGATAAGCGCTTACACAGATGTTATTGAAGCAATTTGGGCACAAAATAAAGTGCTTTAATTTGTATAATAGCAATATAATAGTCACATAGTAGCTGAATAAATGTAAAAGAAGTTTAATATCGTCTGTAAAATCGCTGATCTACCTTTTTAACAGCTATTCAAATTCAGTTAGTCAGTCATTATTCAGTATTTAAATTATTTTCGTACTTTTATGGAGATAATTATACAAATAACATTGAATGTGACTTTCACCAACACATCATATTCTGCAGTGATGTATATTATTGAATTTTGATAAGTAAACTTTTTCGAGTGTTTATGTTATTATTACTGCTCATGTAACTTTATTGTGAATATACATATATATTTACTGTAAATTTTTAAAGCACCTCAAGATAATGCTACATTTCAAGAATTAAAAAAAGTTTTTATAATACGCTAGGGATGAAGAGTGAAAAATTTTCAATGCTTTTGTGAATTTTAGTGTGCAAAAACAACGTGGCTCTATTAATAAAACGTAGTTTCATTTCAAACGCAGTTTTATTCCTCCCGTTGTTATCCTGTTTTTCATGTTATTTTTAAATATTTTTACACGGCGTCATTTTTAAGTAGAGTTATAAAAGTCTTATGACTCTTCAATATCCAGTTATCTTCTGTATAAAAATCTTTATTTCATATTTATTAACGCTATAAGCTATATATGATGTTAATACTGCGCTAAGCGCTTTAAGTTAGTTAAAAAAGCTTACTTATTTTCTATTATAAAGCCTTCTGCTTTAAAAAAAACTAAATATTACTCAAATATTCAGCTACTGAATAAGTGGTTATGATTGAAGTGCAATACAGCTTGCAGAGAGCAGAACATAGGTTATTCAGCATCAAGCAGTATAATGAAAATTGATACCAAAGTTATACAGATAAATGCTATCAAATCAGCTAAAATCTAGCATTCAGTGGTCTCGGATGCCTTAAACTGAATAGCGTATCTTTAATAGTTCTTTTCATGACCAATATTAAGCTTCAAAAAAGGAAATCAGTGTTATTAAGACTAAAGAGTACTATTTATTAAGCTAAAAGAGTAATAATAGCCCAAAAACCATTCAATACAGCATAAGTCTGTCCCGTAAGCTTTAATAACTATGTAATAAAGCTTTAAACTGCTTATTAGTACACTTTTACTCTATTATCTGGCTTATGTGTTGCTTGGGATGGTATAGCAGGGTTATTGTGTAACAAACGATCAATGGTAATGACTTTCAATTTGAAAAATTAACAATATTCATTGCATTATTTAGCAGAAATTTGACATCAAACATTTGAAACGATAGACTAGTAATTTTTTTTCAAAATTCTTTAGATTGGGATAGAATATAAAATATATCTGGAGCTCAAAAGCGGCATCGATATCGGTTTTTACTCATGTGAGTGCGCGTTGGTCTACGTCAGTCTTCATCTTTTTGTAGTGGTCAGATTTATCTCAAATTTATCTTAATTTTCTTGTATAGGGCGTGTGAGGGTGTCTGTGAGTGATAGCTCTTAAGATTAAATGAGTGAAAATTTCATGCGGGTCTGGAACTATGAGGACGTAGTAGGTTAAATCTATTAGGTTTTTTTTGTAATGTTATTACTATATTAATGTATTTTTTGATAGGTATATGCTTTTAGATTTATTAATGATAAGCATTTTAGCATCATGAAATGAATCATAATAGTAATGAAGCATAATTTTATTAAGCATAATATTATAAGCGCGTAATGTTGTTTACAATATTAATTCATATGAAAAAAAAAACATGTTTGCAGCTCATAGGTGGCCACCCCGCTGCACCTTAACTTAATTCAATAGAGTAATTCTCAAATTATAATATATAATGTAAGTCCAGCTCCTTTTTTTATTTATCAGTTTCAAAAAATATTATGCCTTGAAAATATATACAACTCCAAATTAGACCAAATGACAGTTTTATGTAAACCTTTGCATTATGCTAAAGTATTATCATGCCACAGCATTATAATGCTAATAAAAATTATGCGAAAACGTTACGCCCAACAATATTATGCCTTAAAATTTTATCCCAGAATTTCGGGGGATCATATTTCTTTTATACCCACGTAAGTTGCTAATTTTAAAGCGTAGGCAGTTACTTAAAGTATTTCATTGTATGATAATCAGTAGATATCAATAAATACGATTCTTGACTAGCTTTTTCGTGTGGCTTCACTCCCGATTTATTACATATTATATGTACATTCAGGAAGAAATCATCCAAAATGACAGTGGAAGCTGTATCAAAATTAATTTAGTTGTTATTATGAAATAAGGGCAAATACCGACTTATTCTGTTAAGAGTTATATTTGGTTACACCTTATACCTACATAAGTGATATCACTCAATCACCTGCTCGCTTCGATATAGATTATTAATTAACCGTGTAATTAATATTCAAATATAGATTTGACACGTGGAGGATTCTCGTGGCGCTTTGTTTCAGATGAAGGTACTGTGAGGACGCCTCACCTAACCTCATTGCCTATTATAAAACTGACAACACATAACTCTTTAGTTTTGGAAGCTGATTGAAATTGGAACGCAAGGAAATAATTGAAGATGTTTTTATTTAGTTTTGCAGGCATGTTGTTGATACAATATAATATATCAAAGTAATTTCTGATTATTATTTAGAACTCTGAGCTACCCCCTCACAATACCTACTAAAATAGGTATCGTCAACAAAAATATTCATTCATTCATTGGTCAAACAAGCAAACATTTTCAAGAAAGAATGAAACAAGAAAGAGTACTTATTCATTTTAACTAAAATTGAATATAAATAAAGAGTATAATTGTTTAATTGCAGGAGCTAAGTAATCTCTCGAAGTGTTGATGCGATTAGGTACTGATTTATTTATTAATGTATGTATCCTTAATTATTTGTTACAATTACTTTTTGCATAACTGGCTGTTAGAAAGCTACAATACTGCTTAATAAGACTACTTTTAACCCCGAAAAAGCAGGAAAAGCTATTGCAAATAAATAAATAAATAAAATTGAAGTATCTATTTTTAATGTCAATATAACAGCTTTTTACTAAATGCATAATGAAAGTATAAACAGTACCTTAAAATATAAACATTATTTATTTATATTTCTCTCTGTCTCTTTGTCCGAATAATCTCCGAAATAGCTGGATCTATTTGAGATGGAAAACAGCTATTTTTTTAAGAAGTAACTTAGGCTGGTTTTATTTTACAAACGATTTAGGGTTCCGCGTAAAATAATTGAAATGATTTTTATTAGTTTTAAGAGTTTGAGGCGGACCAAGTCGCTGACAACATTTAGTATTGTAATAAGATTCGATGAGAAATAATATTCTGACTATTTATAATAGTTAATCTTATTCTTCGAATGGTGCTTTGTAACTGAAATTCTATTATGAAATATTAAAGCTACTATCAGAGAAACAGACAATTCTGACATCAAAGAAAACGCTATATCTAGTACCTGCAACGGACGTGAACATTTTATGCTGAACTAGTTCATAGTGCGGCTTCACTCGTGTAGGTTTTGCTTGGCTTTGATTAGTTACTTACAGTTTTTGTCACTGGCGTAAGTTTGTTAGTAAATTAAAGGATAGCTGTTGCCATTAATATAACTTTTTATCTATACTAAATTACTAAAAATGGCTCTGTCCTTGAACCATTTCAGGGACTGAACTCAGTGGTGAACATCTGATTTTATCCAGGTTGTACTAAGTTCGTTAAATGTCTAATATTACTAGTAGTACATAAAAAAGCAAGTTGATGGAGTCCTAACTAAAGATAATTTGATTAGGATGACCAAACCACCATTTTTTTTAAATAATGTGCATGCTATTCAGTAGAATAGCCACAGTATATGGCGGAATGTGTCCAACATTTAGGTGCCACATTTTATGCAAATAAATATATTCAGTTTTTTAACCGACTTCCCAAAAAGGAGGAGATTATCAATTCGACTGTTTTTTTTAAATATGTGTTACCTCAGAACATGTTACTGGGTGAACCGATTTTGATGATTCTTTTTTTATTTGAAAGCTGGTACTTGTCATGTGGTTCCATTTAAATTTCATCAAGATCTGATGAAGAACTTCGGAGATATACATCAAAACTCTTCAATAAAGGATGGCAAATCACTCGGGATAGCTGCAATCGCATTTTTGTTTATTGTTTACACGTTTCATAACATAACATCACACTAGTGCGCTCTAAAGGGGTACGCAGGTGTAAACAGTTCACCTTGGTATACTCTTATTCCACCGGTTTTGTTTAAGGTTCATGTTATTACGTTGATCTATTCTGGCTTCACTTTGGGCAATATTGGTACCTAGCCTATATACATGGTCCATTATATACCACAACTAAAAAGTGAAAAATAAAAATAAACTTTTTACAAAAAGTACAACCGACTTCCAAATAAAAACACTACAAAATGAAAAATAACTTAAATTTCGGCAGTCGGTGTCAAAAAACGAAGTAACGAAAACAAGAACACTGACTTCCGAAAATGAAAATATTTTTCACTTTGTAGTGTTTTTATTTGGAAGTCGGTTGTACTTTTTGTAAAAACTTTTTTTTATATAAAACTAGCTGACCTTCGCTCCCGTCAACTGGCTACCTACCTACCTACCTACATACCAACCAATTTACCTGCCCTACCTATCAACTTACCTACTCTACCCTACCCTACATCCTACCCTACCCTACCTACCTAGCCTACATACCATATCCTACATACCCTACCTACCCTACCCTAACAACCTACCAATTTCTTAAACTATTTATTTGAATAAGAATTAATAGGTTAACTTCATACCTGGGTAGAGAACGCTCGAATAAGTTCTACCTACATACACTTCCTACATATTCAAAACTGTTGACACACAGTATCAAAACAAAATCATACCAACAGTGTAGAACTGCACAACACTGCGTTGTTCAGTGTTTGGACTGTGTGAAGTTTCTTTATGACTTCAAAGGTTTTGTAATATTGTTACTAGTCTTCTAGCAGTAATCGTTATTGCTAAGCAAAAGCCCTTTTCCATGATTTATATTTATATCGGACCAGAACGAGCTCATGCTTTTTTGGTACTAATGTCCAAGATGTTGGATTAGTGTAGCTCATTCCATCAATTTGCACTGGCAGTATTTAGTTCACCGAATAAGATACCTTAACGATGAGTTTTTAACCGACTTCCCAAAAAGGAGGAGGTTCTATGTTCGACTTCATGTTTGTGTTTTTTTTTTTTTTTTTTTTTTGTTTATGTTCACCGATTACTCCGTCAATTGTGGACCGATTTTGAAAATTCTTTTTTTGTTTGAAAAAGTATGTTCCGAAATTGGTCCCATTTTAATTTGGTGAAGATCTGATGAAGGACTTCGGAGATATACAACAGAACTCTTCAATAAATAACGGCAAATCTCTCGGGATTGCTGCAATCGCATGTCTGTTTGTTGTTTATAATATTTCATAACATAACATCACGCCAGTTCGCTCTTAAGGGGTAAGCAGATCTCTCAATTTACCGGTTATGTTCAAGTTTCATGAAATCTATTCTGGCGAAATAGTTCCCTTACTAACTTGCCTATTAGGTACGTACAACTAAAAAGTGAAAAATAAAAAAACTTTTTGCAAAAAAATACTACCGACTTCCAAATACAAAACTACAAAGTGAAAAATAACTTAACTTTTTTAAGTCGGTGTCCATAACGCAAAAAAATGGTACCTACGAAAGACACCGACTTAAAAAAGTTAAGTTATTTTTCACTTTGTAGTTTTGTATTTGGAAGTCGGTAGTATTTTTTTGCAAAAAGTTTTTTTAAGTTTATAGTTAATAAAACTCATCGTGAATGACGATGAGTTTTATTAACTCTTACTTAGAAACTTTGTTAATTCTTACTTAGAAACGCAGTAATTTGATGAAGAATTCTTGTTAGATATCTCAAAATTATTGGAAATTTTGTATTTTCAATACTTTTGATTCTTGATTAAATAACTTCTGTATAAATATTGTGTAGGTATTCACCGTCTTTTTTACCCACAAGTTATCTAGAAAATTCAAATAGAAAGGAATTCTATAATGATTTCAATTGAAGAAACGTTTCTGTGAATTTGATTAATTCGTAACCTTCGTTTAGAATGGAAATGCTTTATATTTTCTAGATTAGCTACTGGCATTTCTTTTAATTAAACTTAAAACAGCCTTGAAAACCTAAAAACTTGTATTGGTATGTGTAAAACGTGCAAAAAATAATATAAAACATACCGTCACTGTATTAAAAGGAAAAAGTAGTCACGAACCGAGAAACCCCTTTTACTTGCATGTCGCTGTTATTACCATCTACAGCATTGGAACGGAACCGAACGCGCTCGAATCGATGTACTTATAAAAATGATCAGTATAGTCAGACAAAAAACGCTACTTACGTCGGCACATTTTCTTTGTATGGGATGAGGCATCTGTATGCTCTTATTATATTATTTGTGGTTGGACCAAATAAAAAGCCACACCCTAAAAGCCAACTTTGACCCCTAATTTGTAGTTCGCATCTACCTAGCTTTATATGAAAAACAAGTTGTTTTTCTTGTCGTAATATAAAAGTAAGACAAATAACGAAAGAAAAGCGAATCTCGAATGTAATCTAATTATATCGAGTACCCAACTGTAATAAAGCTGTACATGAGAAAGCTGAGCTTTGTTCGGTAACCAATTTGCCCCCTTAAACGAGTTCCTCAAAGTTGGGACCTTAATCGTGTTTTTGTAACCTAAAACGAGGGCGGTCGTTGTGCATTTGTATTGTTTTAATTTATTGAGAACATAGACAAATAATGAACTGAATCCGAGGACTGTGATACCAATACCTGTCTTTCTTCAACTAGTTTTCTTTCTTTCTCATTCTCTCGCAAATTCTCTCTTGCATGTGGCCCTATTAGAATAATAGAAAAAGAAAATTTACTAATCGTTCGACCGATTTCTCTCACTCAATATTCTCTGCCTACTTCATACCTAGTCAGAATACTCCATCCATCTTCTAAATGTCTATAGTTGAGTAGGTACTCCGATTCAAAATTGTTGTCACAGAGTATCTAAACAAAAGCATACCGACTGCTGAAAATTGGACAGCATTGCGTCCTTCAATGTTTGGACTGTATGGAGTTCCTTTATGTCTTGAAAAGCTTGAAAGCTTTTTTATTTCTGTTATTAGTTTTCTAGGAGTATCCGATATTGCTAGACGAAAGCCTTTTTCCATGATTTCTATTTATATAGAACCAGAGCGGGCTAATGTTTTTTAATTTAATTTTATATTTGGGTAGAGGACATGTTGGATTTGTGAAACTCTTTTCATCATTTTGCACTAGCAGTATTTAGTTCTGTGAATAAGATATCTTCACGATAAGTTTTATTAACTTTGTCAGTTCTTTGCTTTGCAACGCAGTAATGTGATGAATAATTATTGTTGGATATATCAAAATTATTGGAAATTCAGTATTGCCAATACTTTTCTTGATTAAATAACTTCAGTATAATTATTGTGAAGGTATTCACCGTCTTTGTTACCAACAAGTTTTTTAGAAAATTCAAATAGAAAGGAATCCTAGAATGATTTGAATTGAAGAAACGTTTCTGTAATATTTGATTAATTCGTAACTTTTGTTTTGAATGGAATTCTTTATTTTTGCCATATTCCACATTACTGTCATTTCTTTTAATTAAACCTAAAACGGCATTGATAACCTAAAACCGTGTTTTGCTACGCGTAGATTTACTACAATTGCCTCGTTATCTTGTAAATCAAGTTCGATTCAAGTTCTGCTCAAAACCTTTCGATCATGTGATATTATTTTGCTTAGACAGAAACGATGTAAGTTCAAGAATTCATTATTGAATAAAATCCAAAGAGTAAAGTGTCAACAGGAATAGGAACATGACACTCTCTAATAAATTTCATTAATGTGTCATGTTTTTGTTCCTGTTGATAATTTACTGTTTTGTTTTTTTTTCCCTTCATATAAATACGAGTTGCCATAGTAGTGTTCCTCTGAAATTCTCAGAGCTGTGATACCTCGGGACAAAGGAATAGCTAACGAATGTTTGCCTTTCTGCACTGTCAACGGAACCTATCGACCTATATTTCTAAGAATGGCAGTAACAAGACAAGAAAAAGCGTTTTGTTTCATCCAATAAATGGAAAAACTCGTTAACGTGGACTGTTCATTGGTAAGAAGTTGTTTTTAATTATTTTTTTTGCTATTTTATTATTCTTCCAGTCGTATCTTCTTCTTTTTAAAACCCGACGGGAAAAGAGGGGTGTTATAAATTTGTATCTTTGTATTTGTGTACCTGTCTGTGGGGTCATAGCTCCTAAACGGATGAATAGATTTTGATTTCGTTGTGCAGTTTGTTTGAAAGGTGACTTTATCGAGAGTCTACTCAGCTACATGAATATTTGATGAATCGGTTCAGCCGTTCTAAAGATATGGGCGTTTTACAGTTTGAATCGGGGTGGTTTCACTTAATAACGTTTTCATTGGATTGTCGATCGAAGCGTGTCCACTACTAGATAAATTATGTAGCTTGAAATAAAAATGACATGTGTCACGGGTTTTATCAATTTTACTTGTTACAACTACTTCTCAAAGTTTGTTTTAAATAATCCACCTCGATTGCTCTGACATTTGCCTTGTTCAAGTCCAAAATGTACCTGCACATTTTGGACTTGAACAAGGCGAATGTCATCAATGGCTTTTATTTTTTGGGACAATCCCGCCGCATTATTCCCAAGCCAATGCAATTCCTGAAAGCCAGAATGAACAGTGGTGACCACCAGAAAAGCGCCGACGCAATGAAGCTCAATGAAATGACGTATAATGAAATTAACTGTTTTGGATTCCGCAACAACAATAATCAGAAATGAACAACGGATGTGTAGGAAATTATACAAAATTGCAATTCCCTCCATACCAAGTAGGATAAAGAAAATACAGGGCCAGTAGGCACAAAGGGTCGTTTACAACTGGGATAACCTAGCACCACGGATAAAAAATATCATTAATATTGCTGGGCTAACATTGTGAGCTGTTATATTCGATTCCAATAATAGGTATGGCAAAAACGCTTGAACGCACGGAAATTAGTTCTTGTTTCTACAAGGTCCGTATAGTAAACAACTCTAGATGTAGCCTGTACATTATCCAACGTAATATTGCGTTCATTCTGCCAAAGAATACAATCCCTTAAGATATGATGTGCAGATTGTACATATTCGCAGTCAGATGTAGAACACTGACATAAAGGCCAGGCAACATTGAAGTAAAATAATTTACTTTTAAAGTTACCATGTCATGTGTGTACCAGTCCATGGGAAACACAGTGATCCACCTCCAGCCACGTCCTGGCCAGCTGCTCGCGCACGTATGAAAAGGAAAAAACGGATGGTGGAGGTGTCGGCCCTTGATGCAATGTAGGTCATTGCTATTCGGATAAAAGTTTCTCCCAGACGTCAATATGTGGTTTAAATAATATAGAGATTTTCTCACGGTCACTCCGCATTAAAAGGTCCGCGTCCATGGTCTCTGTTTTGGAATAGTACATAGCAGCATAACATGACGCAATAAATATGTATGTATTTTAGATATATGTATGTATTATGTTTATGCATTATGTGCTGTACACGTATTTGTGTAGTGTATTTAGTTAGTAAGATTTCAAATGTTTTTAATATTTGTTGTGCACTTTTGTTAACTGTCCTAATTTTGTAAATCTCTCTTTAGCACTGAGGTTTGCTGTCAGAGAACCCAATTATGGGTTAAGCTCGCCTGTGTACATAAGTTTTCCTTTTGTATTTTTAACTGTATATTTTGTGTACAATAAAGAATATGAATATGAATAGCAGCACGTCACTGCACTTCAAGGTCGACTGCAAGTACGCCAGAAAGTACCGGTAAGGCCTCAGTACTAACTGTCCTGTATGCTTTGCATAAGAATATCAAAGCTAAACGCTGACTTTGAAGTAATTTAAGTCGTACCGCGCCTATTGTAGCCCTATCAGCCCAAACAGGTGACCCATAGAACATACAATCCAAGTAAGTAGCCACATAAATAGTCTTAAAAGTTTAAAAAGATAGACCCCACGTATATTTAGATATTCTCGTTAAGGCATAGAAGTTCTTTTGCATTTTGACCGATTATTTTAAAGATCTATAAATCCAAAATTCCTCTCTAACACTAGACCAAGATAGAACATGGACTGCTTCCTTTTTCATCATCATCATCATCATTTCAGCCGAAAGACGTCCACTGCTGGACATAGGCCTCCCCCAGGCGTCGCCACATTGACCGATCCCGTGCGTCTCGGATCCAGCGCCTTCCCGCAACCTTAACCAGGTCATCAGTCCACCTAGTGGGAGGCCTTCCAACGTATCGTCTTCAGGTTTGCGGTCGCCATTCCAGAACAGTTCGGTCCCATCGGCCTTTTTACATGTACGTTATTATGCTAAATTTTATAGTAGGACACGATTTAAGATTACCTTTCAAAATAAGTTGATAAGTTTTGTGCAGTTTCAAAGGTGAGCATGGCGCCCAGGTTATTTTTTTTAATTTGGCTTAGCTTCATCTCAATCAATCTGCCAAGTCTTTTCCCAACTTTGTTGGGTTGACTTCTAGTCTAACCGGATACAGCTAAGTACCAGTATTTTACATGGAGCGACTGCCTCTGACCTCCACAACCCTGATACTGGATAATTCATCCTCCCCATGCCATGTTAAGCACCCTTGGTTGACTGGTAGAGAAGGCCTCAAGTATTAAGTCCATGTATCAGTCGCGTGAACTTTAAATAAATGATACGAACTCACTGCATTTTAAAGAATGAACATAAATTAGTAAATACGCTAAATAAAGCCTATGCCCAGTTATTTTGTGGTATATTTCTAACCCAGCCAGTTGCAGCTGAATAACTACCTGAACTTTAGATTGAACGACTGCCCAACACGATACCCCGTGGCAAGACTGATTGCGAGACTTTTGAGCTTCTAACTAACTGATACAACTGTCAAAGAACACTGTCAATGTCCGCTCGTAAATACATAGGGCCTAAATTCGACGTTATCTTTGACATATTATCTGACATGGTCATTACGTTGTGGTATTTTGTTAATTGTAGTTGAGCCTGATTGCACCCTATCATTAGTATTCATAGTTGAATCCTGGCTAGGCCTTATCAAGGATCTAGAGTTGGCCAAACAATGGAATCGATTAGGAAAAGTCAAAGGTATCAACTAAAATCGATTTCTCGTTTATTGGAACCTATACTAATAGCGATAAAACTTTGATGATTAGAGTATTGTGGTCGTTGTACCTGAAGCTGAAATTGCTCGAACATTACTCCTCTAATGGCCGAATAATTTAAGTAAAGTTCAAAACAGTGATCGCAAGAAGTACAGTGGTAACGAGTAATTTGGAGAAACAATTAAAACAAAATAGAAGATATCAAGGTAGACATTACAACTACAATGTTGTTGTTTTACCAGTGAGCTAATTATCTCTGAATAAATATCGTCGCTTAAGTTCTAACACCGTATTAGTAATTTTTTTAACAAAATACGTTTTGTTTGTCATTCGATAAATAAGATAGTTTGAACCAACGGTGAGGCGTTATTTAAAAAAAACCGTCCAAGTGCGTGTTGCGTGTCAAATTCATCAGACGGACAGACAGATGGACAGACAGATAGATGGGCAGACAGACGGACAGACAGACGGACAGACAGATAGACAGACAGACGGACAGACAGACGGACAGACAGACGGACAGACAGACGGACAGACAGACGGACAGACAGACGGACAGACAGACGGACAGACAGACGGACAGACAGACGGACAGACGGACAGACGGACAGACAGATGGACAGACAGACGGACAGACAGACGGACAGACAGACGGACAGACAGACGGACAGGCAGATGGACAGACAGACGGACAGACGGACAGACAGACGGACAGACAGACGGACAGACAGACGGACAGACAGACGGACAGACAGACGGACAGACAGACGGACAGACAGACGGACAGACAGACGGAAAGACAGACGGACAGACAGACGGACAGACAGGCGGACAGACAGGCGGACAGACAGACGGACAGACAGACGGACAGACAGACGGACAGACAGACGGACAGACAGACGGACAGACAGACGGACAGACAGACGGACAGACAGACGGACAGACAGACGGACAGACAGACGGACAGACAGACGGACAGACAGACGGACAGACAGACGGACAGACAGACGGACAGACAGACGGACAGACAGACGGACAGACAGACGGACAGACAGACGGACAGACAGACGGACAGACAGACGGACAGACAGACGGACAGACAGACGGACAGACAGACGGACAGACAGACGGACAGACAGACGGACAGACAGACGGACAGACAGACGGACAGACAGACGGACAGACAGACGGACAGACAGACGGACAGACAGACGGACAGACAGACGGACAGACAGACGGACAGACAGACGGACAGACAGACGGACAGACAGACGGACAGACAGACGGACAGACAGACGGACAGACAGACGGACAGACAGACGGACAGACAGACGGACAGACAGACGGACAGACAGACGGACAGACAGACGGACAGACAGACGGACAGACAGACGGACAGACAGACGGACAGACAGACGGACAGACAGACGGACAGACAGACGGACAGACAGACGGACAGACAGACGGACAGACAGACGGACAGACAGACGGACAGACAGACGGACAGACAGACGGACAGACAGACGGACAGACAGACGGACAGACAGACGGACAGACAGACGGACAGACAGACGGATAGACAGACGGACAGACAGACGGACAGACAGACGGACAGACAGACGGACAGACAGACGGACAGACAGACGGACAGATAGACGGACAGACAGACAGACGGACAGACAGACACGTAAGTGACAGCAATAGGGCTCCATTTGGACCCTTTGGGTACGGGACCCTAAAAAGATAAACAGCGCGTGTGTCAGTCTTGCACAGAAATGCCACATCAAAACCTAACTAACTTCATCAGCTGTATTGCCATATGAACAGCACGTAACTCAGTTTTTTGTTTCTGACTGCCGCGGTATTAGAACAGTTTTTATGCTTTCCTGAAAATTGCCCAATTTTAACTGCCACGGTTTTAGTAAGTTATGTCAAAACTATGGCAGGGGAAATATTCCGTTTGGAATTTCTGAATGAAAAACGAAACAAATCTACCGTGTCTCTGTTTTGAATCAAGCAGACTTTTCAATTGGCAGCAGTATTCTGTCTTTCATTTGCTTATCCTTAGCCCAAAAGTGTGACCGTGGAGCATTCTTCTTCTTCATCTTCCTGCCCTTACTCCATGTTACTTGGGGCTGGCGTAACACGTTTTTCAGAGGCTGATAATAAATTTTCCCAGCAAATTCTTGCGCAAAAGGATATTTTATCAGTTATTTTTGCAGTATTTATCAGAAAAGTTCTTATACATAAAAATAACTTTAACTTTTCTTTGGTAGAGTTAGTTGACTTTTCCTGTTTCCATCCTCTCCGTGAACATTGAAATTTACAAAGGTCAAAACTGCCTTAAAAAGTCAAAATAAACCTAATAATTACTTTAGAAAGACAAAATTAACTCCATTATTTGACCGCTTGGAATCAAAAATAAACTAAAGGGTCAGAGCGAGTGGACGTCGGAAATTGGAAACAATATCCGGAACGGATGAAAACAATTTGATTTCATTAGTTTCGAACTATTGCTTGTGATTAAATGTGAGGCAATTTCGGGCCTGGTGCTATTATGTTAGGTTCGCTTAAAACCTCACTCAAGGAACCACACTAATGGGCTTAGGACATGAGGCCAGTTTTGCGAGTCAGATCAGTATCTTGTTATTCACTGGTCTCAGTCTTCTTTCACATCTGAAGAAACTAATTTATTAATTTATCCTCGCATTGGAACACCATTCATGCAACAATTACACCAATGGCTTCATCTGCTGCTTTCCATCATCCTGTGCGCGGTGAGGTAGTGGACATCGAATGGATGGCGGTGGAAGCTCAGGCATATTCACTTACTCAGCATCTAACTACCGCTCGCGCTCCTCCAATGTGCCATATGTATAAGTTCGCTTCATTAGTATTTTTTATACCCTGTCGTCATGGATTCATACTTCCGCACAGCACTGATATATTTATTAAGTCGAAGAAATCAAAACATACTCATGTATACGGAAGCACTTTTGATTCCAATTATCCAGTTTGTAAATGGTTTCTCGGTATACAAACCAGCAATGCTCACGATGCGGTACGGGTTTTCATTTAGGACCTGTCTTCGCCCGACTTTAGATCTGTAGGTTTAATTTCTATGTAAAGGAAATAGTTTAGTAGGCTACCTTTATACGAGATTGGCGACTAGCCAAAGACTTTGAAAGTGAATAGTGAATAAATCAAAAACTCCACTGTAACCTTGTGAGTGACGATGAAAACTCGCACTAAAGATAAACTAAAAAGGTAACGGAATATCCGAATGGGTTCTTAGAATTGTTAAATATCTTAGTTTTGAGTCACAAGCGAAGACAATGCAAATAATTTTATTTTACCTTTGATGTAAAATAAACTATTAACAACAAGCAAGGTAAATCCGGAAGCGAATAGCACAGAGCTTGACATGCTAAACATGGCGCAAAAAAGGGAAATGCCTTGACACGACTAGTAAACATAGTGATTATGTACTTAAGGACCAATATAGTGATGACGAAAGCATGTTATGGTGTTGATAATAAAATGCGACAGTTCATAATTTGATTTATAATCAGCTCATGCATAATTTCCGTGTGTAATGCTCGACTTAAGTTGCTATCGACAGGATGGCGTCTTTTTCATATTTTATCATGATCACTTGTATTTAAAAGTTCAACAACCATTTATGAAAATGTTGTAGGTAAACAAGTAAGATTGTGTACGCTCAAGTAAGCATTGAAAAGTTAAAAATGTAAGTTTACAATCTGCAGAAATCCTGTTCTACATCCTACTAGCATCATAAGTCAAGAGAATAGTATGAGTATACGCATTCATAATTTTGAATAATGTTGCAACATTTCACAAAGAGAAACTGTAGTACCGAACCAGAGTAGAGCCCAGGTTTTGAATGACCGCGTACATTTCATACGAGCCTGCTGTAGTGACCAGTCTGCCATCAGGAATAGGTTTTAGATATCTCTACTTCTATTTGTACGGTGGGTTGTTGATTAGGAATTTACTTTGAGACGTGTTTCAGGAAATAGGTAGGACAAAAAAATTACTAAAGCTATTGTAAACAGATTAATAAGCTAAGCTTTAATTAAGCTGACAGAGACGTTTTCGTTACATAGACCTAGAAAGTATGACATAAGTATGTAAATTCGAAACAAAAAGTTGTAGAATTCTATCACAATTTAGCAATAAGATAATATTTTTTTCAAGAGCTTGCGAAGATCTGACCTTCGTCATTTTATAAAAGTTGAAAGTTTATCTGTGTATATACCCAGTACAGGTAAGAACGATCCCCGAATATGACGTTTGGATCGGGGTGGCTTTGGGTACCAAATGTGTATAAAATTGCACCTCACTTACGTTAAAGTATAAAGCTCAGTTTTTTATATTTTATTTGGAATAACATTAGAGACCACGTCGTACATTGACAGACACTTAGTGAGGTGGCAACCCCCATCAGACACCCTCAAAGTATGATAAATTATGATGAAACTTTCGTCATAGTATAAAAGCTGAATGAGATATATGAGCCAAAATATTTTTTTTGTATTTATTTTTTGTACTAAATCTGTACGTGTGGTACTTTAGGCTATTAGATTTTTTTTGTGCCCAAGAGTTCCGTTTAACATTCAAATTAATGCTTTCTTGTATAGTTTTATGTTTTGACAGATATCGCCCAAAGCCACCCTGACCCAATCTTCATATTCCGGGATCGATCATAACTGTATTGGGTACGTACACAGAGAAACTTTCAGCTTTATAAATTGACGAAGATCAGATCGTTGCGGGCTACTCTATACGAGTAGGTGCTTATAATGTAATACTGTCATGCCGCCTCTACACGCTTGCTGTTTGCCACAAACAGCAAACACTTGCCGAACACTGACCACAATCACCCAACACAAACACGGCATCTACATGCTTGGCGAACGTGCTTGTATATTCTGGATTGGCAAACATGGCATACGACGAGTTTGTTGTGGCAGCGATTACTTTCGGCTTAAACTCCAAATTTTTCCTTAAAATTTAGCTTAGGATACACAAAATGTTAAGACGAGACGCAGCGTTAGAAGGCCTCCCTCTAGGTGGAGCGACGACCTAGTCAAGGGTGCGGGTGTCCGGGGGATGCAAAACGCACAGGACCGATCAGTGTGGCGACGCTTGGGGGAGGCCTATGTCCAGGAGTGGACGTCTTTCAGCTAAAATGATGATGATGACTCAAAACGTCACGATTTGGAAATTTTACCACCACTATTAACTCCGTCCGCCGCCCGCAAGCTCGCGCGTACTACTGAACTGAACAAGCGTCTGGATACATCGCAAACATGTTCGTCGAACACCCTTTGATTTGTGCATAAAAACCGACACCGATGCCGAACACGGGCGAACACAAACAAAAACAGGCAAACACAAACAAACACCCATCCACACGCTTGTGTTTGTTTTTTGTTGTTTGCCGATTGCCATTGTTCGCCAAGCGTGTGGAGGCGGCTTAACGGTAGAAATCGAATTATTTTTAAAAACTTCGAACAATAAACAATTAATAAAATGTATGAAGATTCTGCAAAACATTCATGAAATCGAGTGCCTTCAAAAACACACCTAATAATATTTGTATCTATGATTTTCACTATAAATTGCAATGCAATATTGGAATCACAAGGACCACTAATGTGTAATAATGTAATATGCTAACTGCGAACTCGGAATACAAATTGCTAGCATGTGCTCCGGTGCTTGCGTTAGTTCTTCAGTTATACGTAGCTTGTGAAATGTAGCTCTCGCTGAAACTCCAATTACTGAGAAATTGAAAGGATTTCGTATCGAAGGGAAGTGTTAGAAATGTTGGTGTTTTTGTACCGGTGCGGATAATTTCATGAAACGTATTTATTGCTTGAGTCAAATGCTGATATTCAGCTCTATCTGCAGGGTAAATTGCGTAACATGTAATTCAATGCAATCGCTCACAAACTTTTTGTTTTTGTCAATTCGACACATAGCGTATTTGACGCTATTGAGAAGATGAGTTTTTAAACATTTCATATTTTTTTAAATCAGAGATGGATTAGGAAATCGTTTCGGCTGTGATAGAAAGAGAAACTGATATAAGTATTATGCAATTGATGGGGTACTGATGAGACAGAAAACTGATTACTTCATAGTTGGACATGAAAACAAACAAACATAGGCTAGGCATGTGATGATTAAGATTATGTTGCTAAGGCCTATAAAGTGTGCATTGGTGGCGTTCTTCTAACGACCAGGTTTTCAAAATCTAGCTGGAAATCTAGTAGTAGGTACAGTTACAAGTAAAAAAACTGCTTTAAGTTGATAATCATAATACATTCAGTCTTTTTCTCTACATTTTGGCTTGATTCCAGTTTTCTGTCTGGAAACTGACTGCGTTGGAAATGGTACCGGAATCACGCTGGGATTTTATCTTACCGCTTAAATACTGCCAAAAATATTTCCCCTGACCCGCCAATGCTTCACTTCCAGTGTTTTGCTAGCTTATTTTATTTATTACTATTTTCTTTCGAGTCTGTTTAAGTCGTAAATAATTATCCTAAGGAAAACTATATTCGGGATGCTCCTGCCGTGTTGTCTCTTCACCACCCTTGGTTGACTGGTAGAGAATGCCTAAGGCATTAAGACCGACTTGCACCTTTTGTGCACGAATTCTAAATAAGTAAATAAAATATGCCATGTTCTGAGTCAGGATACAGTCTAGTCGTGTGCCAAGTTTTATGCAAATTCACTGTGCCCTATGATGTAAATAAAATTCAACATGAATAAATATTATAGCAAACCCTTTCATTTTATACTTATATCATGGCAGTGAAAAAAAAATAACTAGACCACCATCTCGGGCCGTCCACCATATTGGATTTAGAATAGGAACTGGTTGAACTTGTTGAGATTGACTGTATGTTTCGACTAACACGTCTTCAGGAGAAAACCTTTCAGTATCGCTAAAAACAATAGCCTCGAATCTTTTATCGAGAGTGTAGAAACGCGATCTTAAGCTAGAGCAGGCTTCGATAAATGGCGAAACTTGCTCACGTCACCAAGCTAACCATGCATTGACACTCAAACAAAACGTTTGATCAGAATTTCATCCTGATCGGTTGATGATAACTGCTTTAAAATTCTGTTGCATGATTTGGCCCGAACACACACTTACGTACAAACTATTTATTTATTTATTTAGTCCGTTAAACTGGGCGAGATTAATCTTTATGACTGTTTTGTTTGATTCGTTTGGCTATAGGATGTCTCTCAAATCAGTGTGCCTTTTGGCAAAGGTCTCTTCCAGTAGTTTCCATTGCTTCCTGTCTCGAGCAACTCTCCTCGATTAGGGTCGCGCAGTAAGTTTCAGCTCATCTTCCTAGCGCATTTCTTGTCGTCCTCGACATCTCTTGCTAACTCTTGGATATATACGATGCAAGTTCAATAAATCTCGTAATAATAAGCAACAAACACACATAACTATGTACTTTCGCACTTGTAATGCTACTGATATCAGTATTTTTGTATACTTGTATGTGTAGAGACCCTATTTTATTAAACATGAAATAGGGACTCTTATAATGTTTATGTTTAAACGTCTATACCACCTGTAGGCATCTGCAGTATATCAAATACTTTTTTGTTTATGCCTCAATTACCTGCAGGCACACGAGTCAAGTTAGCTTTGCCTCTAGGATAGCCAAGCTGGTTTATAATTAGAATGTGCCAATCAAGGTTCTCATTTCTAGAGCAGATTACATTGTCAAGTAAGATACGCATTTAGTCTCAGAATGCCAGCAGGCCCAATAAACAATACAATTTAAACTAAAGCAAGAACTTTTTCCTTCAGAATTTTGGACCCTCTTCATACCATATTGCAGCATTGTACATACTATCCCTTTGTTACCCATAAAAGTTACAATCAATATTTCCATTATCCTTCAGAAACCCAATAATGCCTTACAATATACACCGTAACACGAGCACTCGAAGCCTTCAGATGAAACCTTTGTTTAATAATGGAAACTATATCTACAGCTATATCGGTAACAGTTGCTATTGGCTACAGGGGTGCTCAAGCAGTCGTTCGCGAATCGATCGTGAATTCTTGAAAATTTCGAAAAGGTCTGAAAAACACGTTCAAAGAACAAAATAAAAAGAAAATACGACCGAATAATAAAACCATGTTACTTAGAGTTTTGTATTTTTCTTTCGTAGTATTAGATTATCAATCGATCAATTTCTGCCTGAAAAATGTAAGGTAGCTAGCCATTGACTTATACCTACATAGTATGGACAGGGCTGTCCGCACGTTTTTCTGACGCCACAATTTGGCCATACATACATAGACAGTCGGCTAACTTCGGGAGCAATCGTGTGAGACTTTCAAAATGCCGTACAGCTTATGTTGAACGTGTGGAAAACGTCCAGAAGATGGCCCGATTGGACGGTCCGACGTATCTTTACAATTTAAATCTATGTCGGTAATACTAAGAGTTTGGACACCCCTGTGCTACAGCCAGGCAAGGAATGTTGGAGATGCGTGGGATGAGGGTTGTCAAGACAACCTGATAATAACAGGCAATTGATAAGACATCATAAAGTATTTTTAGTGCAGAGTCTGATTGACGTATTTAGTAAAGCATGATGAAGTTATTTCTACGTTAATTTAAAGTAAAGATTCAAAATTATATTGGCATCTGAAAATAAATCGATGAATTATTATTGCTGGTATACGGCATAACAAGGGTATAGAGTGAAGCATTCATTAATTTCACTTCCATTGTATGTGAGATAAAAAAACTTTTTACAAAAAAATACTACCGACTTCCAAATAAGAAAACTACAAAGTGAACAATAACTTTATTTTTGGAAGTCGGTGTCATTGGTAGGTACCATTTTTTTGCGTAATGGACACCAACTTCCAAAAATAAAGTTATTTTTCACTTTTTAGTTTTCTTATTTGGAAGTCGGTAGGTAGTATTTTTTTGTATTTTTCTTTTTTCTTTTCAGTTGTACCTTAGGTAGGCAAGTACTTTAGTAAGCTATCTATAATGCCACAACAGATTATCCGAATATCATAACATAACCGGTGAAATGAGAGTTTACCAAGGTGAACTGTACATATCTGTGTACCCCTTTAGAGCGCACTGGCGTATATTATGAAATGTTATAACAAAACAGACATGCGATTGCAGCAATCCCGAGAGATTTTCCGTTATATATTGAAGAGTTCTGTTGTATATATCCGAATCTCTTCATCAGATCTTTACCAAATTAAAATGGGACCAATTTCGAAATATACTCTGTCAAACGAAAAAGAATTTTCAAAATCGGTCCACAATTGACTGAGATTTCGGTGAACATAAACAAAAAAAAAAAACTTTTTTTTATTGTTTATAGGTTCGCGCTTGGCCACTATCTCACCTGATGGTAAGCGATGATGTGGTCGACGATGAAGCACGCTTGCCTAGAAGAAACCTATTCACTCTTGTCTTAAAAATCCCTAGATTGTAGCTATCGGGAAACATAGACCACGGCAGGGAATTCCATTCCCTAGTTATACGCATATTAAAGTATTCCCAAAATGTTTGATGCGTATGGGTGGGATGTCCACCATGTACCGATGGCGCATGGCAGTACGTCTGGTGGTCCGATGATGGCACGGGCTAGGCGGAATTAGATCATGCAATTACTTCACACACTCCCCGAAATTAAACCGATAAAAAACCGACAAGCTGGCATCTCGGTGAAGATGTTCAAGGCTCTGGAGCTTTGAGTTGATCAGTGCCTATTGGCCCGCTTTGCGATCGAGTTTGAGAAGCATTAAGCTAATATTTGGCAGATCCGCCCCAGAGATGAAAACAGTAATCCACCATGCATGATCGAACTTGCACTTGATACAAGTTGAGCAGTTGTTCTGGCGTGAAGTACCATCTCACCTTTGCAAGGATCCCCAACTTCTCTATGTGACATTACGATAGTGCATATCCATCCCATACAGTTTGAACTTTATGACAATCGTTATTGCTGAATGACACTTAGACTAGACCCTGTTTTATTTTAAAAATATAATAATTACAATGTCACCTTAGAATAACTTTCTTTATGAACCGTTTCGAATTTTGTTTAATAAAGGCTTGAATAAAGTCACACGACATACTTTGTTGATTTGTACGCAATAAAGTTTTGTGAAGCAAAATAGAGGTCAAAATTTAATAACATCTTAAAAGAGAAGACTTTTAGTAATATTCAATGTTAATAAAAATGATATTCTTTCATAGGAACTCTATTTCTCATAACAATTTAGATACGTGACACACCAAATTGTTATTTCTACTTCGAATTTTTGTATTTGTATTTTCTAATAATTCAAATATCAAATATGAAAAACAACATAAATTTTTATTTATTCGTTTTATATCTAAAGATTAGTGTTGACAGACATAAAGAAATAATATGAATGTATTTCAAGCAAAATATTGTGGTGCCGCGCGATGATGCATTGTGGTTGACATTAATAGTATAATATTTTTATCGTATTTCATCCACTATGATATAAAAGTCTGTCTGAAACTTTATGTACCTTATTTATTTGTAAATCTATATCACCAAATGCAAGTTTTAAAAATACTACTAAATAAAAGTATAGTTGTAGATGTTATTGTTTGTTTTATATAAAAAAAAAAAACAAAGTACATTTGTTTGTATAAAATGTGGCACCTAAATATATTACAAGTATTTTTTAATGCTGGACACATTACGCCATATATTGTGGCTATTCTACCGAAAATGGTGGTTTGGTCATCTTAATCAAAATTATCATTAGTTAGGACTCCAACAACTTGCTTTTTTATGTCCTAATAGTAATATTAGAAATTTAACGAACCACCTAAGTACACAAAAAAACCTGGCTAAAATCTGATGTTCACCACTGAGTTCAGTCCCTGAAATGGACCAAAGACAAAGCCATTTTCAGTGATTTAGTATCACTGACCTCTATCATACATTGCGTACTTGTATAATAGAGGTCAGTGTTTAGTATAGATAAAAGTTATATTTATGACAACGGCTATCTTTATTTTACTATCAAAATTACGCCCGTGACAAAAACTGTAAGTGCCTAATCGAAGCCAAGCAAAACCTACACTAGTGAAGCCACAGTATGTACTTACTAGTTAAGCATAAAATTTTCGCGTCAGCTGCATGTTCGAGATTTAGCATTTTGTTTGATGTCAGAATTGTCTGTTTCTCTGATAGTAGCTTTAATATTTCATTATATAATTTCAGTTACAAAGCACCATTCGAAGAATAAGATTAACTATTATAAATAGTCAGATTATAATTTCTTATAGATTTTATTACAATACTAACTGTTGTCCGCGACTTGGGCCACGAATGAGTCGAGACCCTATCAACACTTGAAACTGAAATCACTAGCTGGGCACGGGACTGTATTCCGTCAACCTTTGCTTGAGTCAGATGTGCGCTACACATACCTTTCCAATATATAAAACAAATGGTAATTAAACTGTTATTATTCAAACCCCTAAACCGTTATTTTCTTTGGTGGACACTAAAGTAAATAGCGTTTTTGTTAATTCTTTGTTGAACAGTTTGTTCCTTGTTAGACTTTCAACCATAGCATAAATGAATGAAAGTGAAAAAATATTTTTGCAGACGATACCTATTCTAGTACCTTCATCTGAAACAAAGCGCCACTAGAAACCTCCACGTGTCAAATCTGTATTTGAATATTAATTACACGGTTAATTAATAATCTATGTCGAACCGAGCAGGTGGTTGAGTGATATTACTTATGTTTTTTTTTTTTCATATGTAAATAAATACAGAGCTTATGTTTGATGAACAGAGCGCTATGTTATGCCAGGGAAATATGGTGTCCAAATCTAGCTGAGGATTATAAATTAAATTTTACTAAAAGTAATTGAAACTCATGCATAATTATGGTATTCAATTAGAAAATAAATTGGAAAATTACTTAATATTTAATACTTAAATCAATATTTCCGTATGGTGTCGGACGTAAAGAATTTCACCATCCCATGTCTTCCCGTGGGTGTCGCAAGAGGCGACTAAGGGACAAACCAGAGAATGGGCAGCAGCGTTCTCTGTGCTTCTATAACAACCATACTGCGATCGCCAACCCGCCTGCCAAGCGTGGCGATTATGGCAAAACCCCCCCAAAATAGCACAAATAAAAAATGGCCCCTAGTACCCGGCAGCTTGCCTACCCTCGACTACGGTAGCGGTCGAGGCTACGGCATGGCAAGGGGTGCTAAGAATCTCCGGACGAGATCCGGCTACCCCAACAATCACCGACGACTGGACCTGGCAACGTACAACACGCGCACACTTCGGACCGACGAGAAGGTCACCGAACTCGAGGAGGAATTGAGCAGGTTGCGATGGAGTATTATAGGGTTATCTGAAGTCCGAAGAGAGGGGGAGGACTCGATAATCCTCAAATCCGGTAGCCTGCTCTATTTCCGAGAGGGTGACCGGCAGTCCCAGGATGGTGTCGTACTTATCGTCCACAAGTCCCTTGTGAACAACGTGGTTAAGATCGAGAGTGTGTCGACCAGGGTGGCGTACCTTATACTCAGAATATCCTCAAGATATTCGCTGAAGGTCATACAGGTCTACGCCCCAACCTCGGCACACCCCGACGATGAGGTAGAGACCATGTATGAGGATATCTCCAGAGCCATGCATGGTTTCAAAACTCACTTCACCGTTGTCATGGGGGACTTCAACGCGAAACTGGGCAAACGAGACGAGGATGAGCTGCAAGTGGGGCAATTTGGAGTTGGACAACGGAACCACCGGGGTCACCTACTGGCCAGTTTTATGGAGAAGGAGGGCCTCTATATGATGAACTCCTTCTTCAAAAAGCGTGAACACAGGAAGTAGACCTAGCAGAGGCCCGATGGTGCAACAAAAAATGAGATCGGCTTCATCATGTCAACCAAGAAGCAAATGTTCAATGATGTCTCTGTGATCAATTCGGTAAAAACCGGGAGCGATCACCGCATGGTAAGAGGCACATTGAACATTAATATTAAGCTTGAAAGGTCTCGACTGATGAAGTACACGCTCCGGCCAGCACAGATCCAGGTCCAAAACCACGACAGCTTTCAGCTCGAACTTCAGAATCGTTTCGAGTGCCTAGGGAGCTCCGTGGATGAATACAGCAACGGGTTCGTGGAACCTGTCCATACGGTCGGGTCTAAGTTTTTCAAGACCCATGATACAGATAAAAACAAAAAGCTCTCTGATCATACCCTCAAGCTTATGAAGGAGAGGCGTGAGATGATCCTGCAGTCTTCAGATGAGGCGTGCAAATACCGGCAGCTCAATAGACAGATCTCTAAATCCTTGAAAAGAGACCTCCGCCGCTTCAATACCGAGCGTATTAAAGACGCGATCGAGCGAAATAAAGGCTCCAAGGTGTTTGCAAGGGATCTGGCTATTGGACAGAGCCAACTCACGAAACTGAAGACCGACGATGGCAGGGTCGTATCCGCCAAACCGGAGCTTCTCAGGGAGATCGAGACATTCTATGGGCAGTTGTACACATCGATCAGCAAGCCCGTTGCGAGTCTAGCAAACGACCCAAGAGCTAGATTGACCCGGCACTATACGGCCGAACTCCTGAAGGCGGGTGGCAAACCGGTCCTTAGGGCCCTTCAGAAGCTGTTTAATTCCGTCATACAGTGCAGGGGTGTGGTGGTACTCTTCTTCAAGAAGGGCGACAATGCCCGGCTGAAGAACTATAGGCCCATCTCACTTCTTAGCCATGTCTACAAGTTGTTTTCAAGAGTCATCACGAATCGTCTCGCGCGCAGGTTTGACGATTTCCAGCCCCCCGAACAAGCCGGATTCCGAAAAGGCTTTAGCACCGTAGACCACATACATACGCTGCGGCAGGTTATACAGAAGACCGAAGAGTATAACCTGCCTCTCTGTTTAGCGTTTGTGGACTACGAGAAAGCCTTCGATTCGATCGAGACTTGGGCTGTACTGCAGTCTCTCCAACGGTGCCAGATCGACTACCGGTATATTGAGGTGTTGAAGTGTTTGTACAAAAACGCCACCATGTCAGTCCGTCTTCAGGATCAGACCTCGAAACCAATCCTTCTCCAGCGCGGCGTGAGACAGGGAGACGTCATTTCTCCGAAACTGTTCACTACTGCGCTGGAAGATGTCTTCAAGGTTCTGGACTGGAGGGGGCTGGGCATCAACGTTAATGGCGAGTATATTACTTACCTTCGGTTTGCCGACGACATAGTGGTCATGGCTGAGACCATGGAGAGCCTCAGTAAAATGCTCGATGACCTCAGTAGAGCTTCCGAAAGAGTGGGTCTTAAAATGAACATGGACAAAACCAAGATCATGGTGAATGCCCATGTAACACCCACTCCTATCAAGGTCGGAGACTCTACACTCAAAGTTGTAGACGATTATGTCTACCTGGGACAAACGGTCCAGTTGGGTAGGTCCAATTTCGAGAAAGAGATCAACCATCGAATCCGACTCGGCTGGGCGGCGTTCGGGAAGTTGCATGGTATCTTCTCGTCCAATTTACCGCAGTGTCTCAAGACAAAAGTCTATGACCAGTGTGTGTTGCCAATGATCACCTATGGAACCGAGACGTGGTCGCTCACAATGGGCCTTATCAGAAAGCTCAAAGTCACCCAAAGGGCAATGGAGAGGGCTATGCTCGGAATTTCCTTGCGTGATCACGTCAGAAATGATGATATCCGCAGGAGAACCAAAGTTACCGACATAGCCCGAAGAATTGCCAAACTTAAGTGGCAGTGGGCAGGGCACATTGCTTGCAGAACGGATGGCCGATGGGGCCGAAAAGTTCTGGAATGGCGACCGCGAACCGGAAGACGATACGTTGGAAGGCCTCCCACTAGGTGGACTGATGACCTGGTTAAGGTTGCGGGAAGGCGCTGGATGCGAGACGCACGGGATCGGTCAATGTGGCGACGCCTGGGGGAGGCCTATGTCCAGCAGTGGACGTCTTTCGGCTGAAATGATGAAATCAATATTTAAAAATAATCTTACATAATTACATGTCTTTATAAGTTACCAAACTAATTAACACAGTTTTTCAAAGATTCTCTTCATCTCATAAGATCCTATTTTATTAAGCCGTTCGTCCATCAAAAGGTCACATAGTCGATTCATAATTCATAAGTCTGCAGAACAGATTAGACTTAAATAATGGTCCCAAAGAGCCAAAGTATTAAGAAAAATCGTCTCGTGAAAGAAGTTTTTTATTATTATTTTATGAGTCTACTAAATTATTTTGGGTGGTCCATCATTACTTAGCGTGTTATGTAGGTTGAACTCGTCCAGAGAGTTGTGTTTGTTTAATTTTAAATAGTCATTCAATCTAAACGAGATTATATCTACAAATTATGGCTGACAACATTATTAAAGTAAACGTTTTACATAGAAAAAACATAAATTTGAAACAGTTTTCCACCATCCACCCATCCACTTCCACTGACTTATTTCCATTCCTCCCGGTTTCTGACAAGTGCGGACCAGTCCTGTCTGTTGGTCAAAGTTAAATACTTCATTTCAATTTAGCTATCAAGCGGCACGTTTGAATGTCAAAGAAGAGTGGTTCTGTTTAAGCTAAAATATATTTAAAACCAAGCAGGACGAGGAAGAACAGGGTAAGGAAAGAACGATCGAAACTATAAAAATTCTAAAACTAACCAAACCCCTATTTTAATTTTGAACAGCTGAATAGCCGCGCTCAAAGCCGTTCACAATCTTGTTCAGTTTCCTATTTCCTTTAAGACAAAATGAGCATTCACTTTATGTATTCCATGTAATCTCGACATTGTCGTCGTAGATAATGCGATGTGTGCCAATGTCGTGATACATAATAAACCGTTTGCTTATCTTCCGATCAATATTGTCGTCGGAATTACGGGTACATCTCATGTTATGGGTACAACACTATATACGTATAATATGTAACTAAGTAATCCGTGTGTATGTGTACTATGTAATATGTTATTGTTTAACTGGTTCGGGGATATGTTTTCGGGGCGTATTCAGGTAAAGACTGTTTGTGAAAATTTGTTTATTTTCTTCATATTTGAGGAGGTGTACACAAATAGATTATGATGAATAACGTTTGCCATTTTTAACCGACTTCCCAAAAAGGAGGAGGTTCTATGTTCGACATTATGTTTGTTTTTTTTTTTTGTGTATGTTCATCGATATCTCCGTCAATTGTGAACCGATTTTGTATTTTTTTTTTTTTGATAGAGTATGTTCCGAAATTGGTCCCATTTTAATTTGGTGAAGATCTGACGAAGAACTTCGGAGATATACAACAGAACTCTTTAATAAATAACGGCAAATCTCTCGGGATTGCTGCAATCGCATGTCTGTTTATTGTTTATAACATTTCATAACATAATATCACGGCAGTACACTATAAGAGGTACGCAGATGCGTACAGTTCACCTTGGTACACTCTCATTTCGCCGGCTATGTTCATGGTATTCGGGTAATCTATTCTGGCATTATAAGTACCTACCTTGCTAAAGGCAAGTTGCTTATTAGGTACAACTAAAAAGTATAAAATAAAAAAAAATACAAAAAAAGTCTACCGAATTCCAACTAAAAACACTTCAAAGTGAAAAATAACTTTCTTTTTCGAAGTCGGTGTCCATAAAGAAAAAAATTGGTGCCTACCAAAGACACCGACTTCTAAAAAGAAAGTTATTTTTCACTTTGTAGTGTTTTTAGTTGGAAGTCGGTAGATTTTTTTTGTATAAATGTTTTATTTTGCACCAAAATATCTTGAGTGTTTTTCAGTGTTTACTCAAACTCAGTGCAGGGCCTCTAGTCTACTGTCATTTGATGTCAGGGATGGCGATAGTCAAAATGCCAAAATGAAAGAGATTATAATATATCACATTAGATATTTCTATAGCGCTTGTCAGTCCCTTACGTTTCTGTCCTTTATCCAATCGCTATTGCGATGCTTTCGTTGGTAGAATGTCACTTGTCTAGGAGCCTCAGTATATTTTTTAATGTTTGAAAATTAAACAAAAGACAATCACTGTAGGCTGTACCCAACCAAACAGTATTGTTATTGTTAACAACATGAAAATCATTTACAGCCAAAATACATTTCATGACGATTCCAATAAGCCCAAACACAATCAGTTCCACTTCACCAAATGGTACTTTCTGAGCATGATTGCATCATTGATGCAAATACCAAAATCGCTATACATATGCCTATAATATTTGAGGAGTTCCCTCGAATTCTCTGGGATCCCATCATCAAATCTTCGTTTCCTTATTATGGTACCAACCTTGGGATATCTCCTTTCCAACAAAAAACATCATCAAAATCGGTTCATAAACGACGAAGAGATCCGTGACACACATAAAAAAAAAAATATATTTATACGGTCGAATTGAGAAACCTCCTTCGTTAAAAAATATATCGCACACCCAGATCAACACTGCAGTATGTCGAAAAATCTCAAAATTGACTTTTACCTATCAACGAATAGCCAAAAATTTTCCGCATATACCACGAAGACAGGCGTATTTATATCTACAAAAATGTCCAAACGATGGCGCGCTAACTCTCTATTGGTGACGACCGACGCGCTGCCAAAATCATACCGTCAACACAAAACTATTTCCAGTTGCAACTTGTCCGCCTTAAAAACAGCACGCAGATCCTTTACGCAACAGTGAATTAATTTGTGATAATGCGGTGTTGTTGAGTGCAAAACGAAAATTACTCGGAATTATTTAGTTTTAATTCAGTGTTGGTGACTGTGTTTATACTACGGTTTGATACTATTTCGGAATAATAGTCTGTTGTTGGCAAAGGTATGTATTTTATGTATTATTCCAAAATGGTTTAGTATTGTTCGTAAAAGGTGAAAATCAGTGAAATGATGCACTATTGATGGTAGATATGAATTATGTCCTAATTTTGTTAAAAATCATAAAAACATATTTTTTTATTCAAATAATTGTTCTTTACATTATAAATTAAGATAAATGTATTTGCGATTTATTTTTTTCGTTATTTACAGGAAGATTAATACTTTTTTTTTTAGATAATGCTTCTTCTAGATAATTCTTGAATTAATTAAATTTGTAATAGTTATTTGGCAGATGATTAGGGGTCGTGGTCTCTTGTTGCTTAAAAAGGCAATGGAAGCAACCACAAAAGACACAAGACCTTCTATTAAACAAAGCGTGGAAAAGGATGTCAAAATTACAAACGTTACAGCATCAACCACTTAGATGTCAACAGTGGCAGCATCAGCCGATGAAGTATCCGATAAATTCACGGAGTGACGCAGGCAGATTTCCAGGGCGAGTAATGTCTCCGAAACTGTTCACTTCTGCATTGAACTTCAAGATTCTGGACTAGAAAGGGCTAGACATCAATGTTAATGGCGAGTACATCACTCAACTCTGGTCTGCTGACAATAGGTATAGTGGCAATGGCTGAGACCATGTAGGATCTAAGAACAATGTTCGATGACCTCAGTAGAGCTTCCGGAAGAGTGCTTCTTAAAATGAACATGGATAAAACTAAGATCATGTTGAACGCCCATGTTACACTCCTATCAAAATTGGAAATTACACTCGAAGTTGTGGACGATTATGTCTACCAGGGACTAACGCTTCAATTAGATAGGTCTAACTATGAGAGGTCAAACGTAGAATCAGACTCGGCTGGGCAGCGTTCCGGCAGTTGCGCGGTATCTTCTTGTCCAACTTACTGCAGTGTCTCAATACCAAAGTCTATGATCAGTGTGTGTGATTACATAGTGTCTCAATACCAAAGTCTATGATCAGTGTGTGTGATTACATACGGGACCGAAACGTGGTCGTAGTCGTGGCCTCACCAGAAGGCTTAAAGTCACCCAAAGGGCTATGCTCGAAGTTTCCTTGCGTGATCGAGTCAGAACTGAAGACATACGCAAATGGTGTATGGGACGAAAGTCATCTGACTAAGTTGACATAGCCTGAAGAATTGACAAACTTAAGTGGCAGTGGCCAGGGCATATTGCTCGCAGAGCGGATGGTCGATGGAGCCGAAAAGTTCTGGAGTGGCGACCGTGAACCGGAAGACGTTGCGTTGGAAGACCTCCCACTAGGTGGATGAAAGGCCTGGTGAGGGTTATGGGAGTCCTCTGGATGCGAGACGTTCAATGTGATGAATGACACTTGGGGAAGGCCCATGTCCAGCGGTGAAAGTCTTTTGATTGAAATGTTAATTATACAATTTAAACAGTTTTATTTTTATGTAACGGTGTTATAACATTGTTCTTTTTTTATTCCTAACAATTTTATGTTATAAGTGTTTTGTATTCAATCAATTTCTCCATATCTTTTCTTATTTTTTGACTTACAAAAGATTTTGTATTTTGTGATTTACATGTTTTAATTAACACTAAAGAGTACTAGTGTATGTTTAAAATATAAGTACCGACTGGTTTTAGTAAAATTTTGCCGTTTATTTAAGTTTTAATAGGTTTATTACTGAAAAGAAAACAAATGGGTCGCTATTGTATATTAAATCACAATAAAAAACAGTAGAATAATAGTGCATTATTTCAGAATCAATCAGTAAAAAGCACGTAACTCGAAATAATATTTTTTTATTTTGTTCAGTCATTCCACAACAGTGAATTAAATCAAAAAATACATTTATTTGCTTTATTAACGCGTTTTGAATCAATTGAACTATAACATGCTCATACGGATTGGCTTCTTGACATGAAATAATCAAGACATTTACAAAAACTTTGACATAAATTAAGATAACGGTTTTTCGTCGATTCTGAAAAATTAGCTATTTTGACTTAATGCAGTGTTGATCTGGACGTGCGATATATCATTGCAATTACTTCCATTTCAAGCTCATTTAAGCATTCCTTCTCCAAAACCATCCATAACTCAACCTAACGTCTAAGCTTACTTATCATTCTACACATATCAAACTACTACCGTGAAATAATCTCATGTGCGAAGCAGATCGGAAGAAACATAATCAGGGCCACCTAGTTTAACGTGCTTTAATACGATTAATATTCTAGCCATGTACGAGTATAAGTAAAATATTCAAAAACTTGGGGCTGAAATCACAGGAATCTTGATAAGGTGAAATCGAGGCGAAAGTATTAAGACTGTTATAGGCTTACGGAAACACTCTCTAGTATGGTAAGGACAGGGCGGAATGATTTGGGAATATATAGGTCATATTGAACCGAAGCAACTTGGCCAAATTGTCATCGTATCGTAGGGAGTGGTCGTATGCGTGAAACATTTACTAGTTAAATATGTCTCTTGTAATAACGTTTTTAACATTGACATCGTTAGGCTGAAATGCTTTATTCAACCATTCCTACCAAAGTTAGGAAAAGGCAAGACATATAATTGTTAGCCAGTATCCACATTAACACAACCATGGTCTTTAGATTCACCACATTTTGATTAATTATCGTTTTTAACAGACTTCAAAAAGGATGAGGTTCTCAATTAGCGTGATTTTTTTTAATGTGTGCTACCTCAGCTAAGGGCTATGCTTGGTATTTCTCTGAGGGATCTAATCCGGAACGAGGTGATTTGGCAAAAAACCAAAGTTGTCGATTTAGCTCAGAGAATAAGCAAGCTGGAGTGGCAATGGGCCGGCCATATTAGCCGTAGAACCGATGACCGTTGGGGTAGACGTGTTCTCAAATGGAGACCACGAATGTGTGAACGTAGCGTGGGAAACCCTCAGGCTAGATGGGGTGACGATCTTCGCAGGGTGGCTGGTAGCAGCTGGATGAGAGTTGCTGAAAATCGAGATCAATGGCGTGCGATTGTAGAGGCCTATGTCCAGCAGTGGACTGCTATAGGCTAATGATGATGATGACTTACCTCAGAACTTTTTTACTAGGTGAACGAAGTTGTTAATTCTTTTTTATTTGAAAGCTGTTGCTTGTCATGTCGTCCCATTTAAATTTGATCAAGATCTGATGAAGAACTTCGGAGATATACAACAGAACTCTTCAATAAATGACGGCAAATCTCTCGGGAATACTTTAGTTGCATGTCTGTTTATTGTTTACACCATTTCATAACATAATATTACGCCGGTACACTTTAAAGGGGTACGCAGATGTCTACAGTTCACCCTGGTACACTCTGATTTCACCGTTTGTGTACAAGTTTCATGTTATTCTGGTAATCTGGCATAGCTGTGGGCATTACAGATATGTACCACAACTAAAAAGTGAAAATAAAATCTTTTAACAAAAATATTCAATCGACTTCCAAATAAAAACACTACAAAGTGAAAAATAACTCGGAAGTCGTTGTCAAAAAACGAAGAAACAAGAACACCAACTTCCGACTTATTCACTTTGTAGTGTTTTTATTTTTTGTTAAAAAGTTGCTGCCGATTTATCTTTCATTTGCGTCACCTATTGCTTCTTTCGTAAAATAGAGGAATAATTAATTGTTATCTACCCACGCAGTATTTTTTCGCTCAAATAATTGTCTTTCATTTTAATAGGTACTCGACGTAGCCATTGCAGTCTGAGACGCATCAAAGCATTGTACCGTGTCCACACAATTCGCCCGATTGTTTCCTTTGGAACATACATTACATATATCGGCATCAGGCTTTGCGTATGTGACTTGTATTTCCTTATTTAGATTTCTGTAGTCGGAACGCATAAAAGCCTATATGGACTCAAAGTCAACATTCGTTAGGGATCTGTGTGTGTCATCTTTGGCAAACGTGACCAGCCTAGATGATGTGAACATAGATATCAGGAATGAGAAGAGTTTCTTTTAGTATTAGGTACTAGTTGAAAGATAGAATATTGGAGTTGATTGGGGATATTGATTAAACATATCAATATTCCTGACAAAGTCGGCTTGTCCTGATATTCCGGCAAAATTCAACGTTGTGATAAATGATAAATGATTTTATTTCTGTAAGTTGGTTTGTACAAACACTTTTACATGTCGAACATATTTTTAAAACTAGATGAGGTCGGCGTTTCCTATCTGACTACTCTGAGAAGAAAGGCCGAAACAAACTCAGAGGTCACAGTCTCTTTTAAAGTCCTGACAAAATCTTGATTAGATCATGTGAAGACCATGTAGACTGATGTCTGAAATGGTCTTTTGAGGAAAGAACCAGCCAGATTGAGTGGACCCGTCCAGTCAGTGCACGCATTTGTCAATAACCGAGCAGCTCAACTCAGAATTTAAGGAGCTCAACGATTCGACGAACAATACCAAAGAAAGGACATTCGGGTAGGCCGCATAAACTACTCAAACTGCCAGACCATGATTAAAAACTAAGATAAATTTAAATAAAAACAAAAAAAAAATATCCACATAGTCTTCACATTCACAATAATTAAAATAAAATAATATAATACTTTAAAAAGTAAATATTCTTGTCATTGCAAGAAAACCAAAAAAATAAAAAAAATATTTATAATAACAAAATGCATAGTGCAAAATATAATAAAAAAACAAAATTAATTGGAGCAGCTCAATCCCAAGCCTTTTTGTCCTCAATGTAATCTTTTGTTGTATAAAACGATTTCTGGCACAACTTACGTTTAATGAAAGACTTGAATTTATTAAGACTTAGATCTTGCACGTGGCTTGGAAGCTTATTATAAAAGCGTACACATTGACATCTAAACGAGCCACCTATTTTCTTGAGCCTTGTTGTAGGTACTACAAATTTGTGTTTGTTCCTAGTATTTATGTTATGGATATCACTGTATTTTTTAAACAATTTTATATTTTTATGGGCATATAAAAGATTTTCATAAATATACTGAGAAGGCACAGTCATTACATTAATCTCCTTAAATTTCTCTCTGAGAGAGTGTCTCGGGCTTAATTTATAAATTGATCGAACAGCTCTTTTCTGCAAAACAAAGATAATCTGGATGTCGGCGGCATTTCCCCACAACAGAATACCGTATGACATTACACTATGAAAATAACTAAAGTATACTAAACGGGCTGTCTCTATGTCAGTTAAATTACGAATTTTTCTAACAGCATATGCTGCGGAGCTTAGCTTCTTTGACAATTTATCTATATGTGGGCCCCACTGAAGCTTAGCATCCAAAGTTAAGCCTAAGAATACTGTGCTATTTTCAGGATTCAATTCTTCGCCCTTTATCAACACATCGGTTTTCACCTGCCTAACGTGAGGTAGGGTAAACTTAATGCATTTGGTTTTTTTTTCATTAAGAAGTAAATTATTAACATTGAACTAGTGAACTACTTTTGAGATCGCGCTATTTACATCGTCAGTAACCAGCTGCTGACGTTTAAGTTTAAACAAAAGTGAAGTATCATCCGCAAACAACACTATATCATGGTTATCCTTTATGAGGTAAGGCAAGTCATTAATATAAATAAGAAACAAGAAAGGACCAAGAATCGAGCCCTGCGGGACCATTGTTACCATAGATCCAGGAGATCTTTTTCCATTAACGTCAACGGTCTGAATCCTATTACTCAAATATGAAGTAAGAAGATCCAGAGCGCTGTTCCGGATCCCGTAGTGGCGGAGTTTCCTGATTAGCGTTTCATGAAAAACACAATCAAATGCCTTGGACAAATCACAAAAGATTCCCAAGGCATCGCACTTATCTTCCCATGCATTATAAATATGTCCTAAAAGCTCAACACCGGCATCAGTAGTTGAACGACCCCTTGTAAAACCGAACTGTTTGCTATGTAATAATTTATGTTTATTAAAAAATCTTTGCAATTGCTCTAAAATTAATTTCTCAAATATTTTGCTAAACGTAGGTAGTACTGAAATAGGTCTATAATTTGTAGGGTCTGATGTACTACCTGATTTAAACAAAGGTATTATTTTACTATTTTTCATAAGGTCAGGAAACTCCCCACAGTCGATACAATTATTAAAGATAATAGCTAAACTAGGTGCGACAATGTCAATAATAGACTTAGCAACTTCTACAGAATGACCCCACAGATCTGCAGTCTTTTTAACATTTAAAGTGTGAAAGGTTTTAATTATGTCTTTACAAGTAATATGTTCAAAACGAAATTCCGAATTGCAAACATTAACATTTTCTTTTAGCAAAGACTCAGCAACAGAAGGTGATGAGTTTAAGTATTTAGTAGTTGAAATGGGAATATCTGAAAAGAAATTTTCAAAGGCCACTGCGACATGTGAGTCTGATTTTATGATGTTGCCATTAATAGACAGGCCGTAGTCAATATTTCGGTTACCAGATCTTCCCGTTTCACTATTAATAATATTCCAAGTCGTTTTAATAACATTACTACTGTTTTTAATCTTCGAGCTCAAATAACGCGACTTGGCCAAACAACAAACTTTTTTAAATAATTTTGAATAATTTCTGACATATAAATTAAATTCAGCAGTGTTTACATAAGTCCTTTCACTGTACAGCTCATAAAGCCGTGTTCTACTTTTATGAATACCAATTGTAGTATAAGTTGTGGTATATCAGACCTATTATTTTTCTTTTCATGTGAGGATGTGGCAACCTCTGGTATCGGAGTTAATTAAGCCACCTCTGGTAACCCCATAGGCCTCTGACTTGGCTATTTAAGACTTATATTAACTATGACCAGGTTTTCTCACGATGTTTTCCTTCACCGTCGCTTGTGATGTCCAAGTACATATAAATTTTAAATTTGTACTTGCCCGGATCTTACCCATGATCTCAAGCAGGACAGATGAGGTCTTAGCCACTGGGCCACCACGACGTTTCCGCAAACCTATGAATTTTGATAATATGTACTTACCTCAAACCGTGTCATAATGCAAATGGCGGCGATGCAACGGCAGAATATATGCTTATTATTATTATTATAGCTAGCCTGTATTGGCGCACTACTGTTTAACGGCTTCCCTACATCCTTTTTCATTGTTCGCTATTCTGTTCATTTCTTTCCAATTCTTAAAAAATAGTCCAATTCTTAAAGTATTTCCGCCATCACCTTCGTGGTCGCCTGCGGCCCCGTCTACTGCATTTACCACATTAAAAAACACTATATACTAGTTTAAGGTCATATATACTTATTTAACGAAACGGACTTTAATTTAAGTGCAAGAGAATGATGATATACCTACGAGTATAAAGAAACCAAATTCAATAGAGGTCCAGAGAGCCCTTCCGGCAGGCTTATTACGTATCTTTAGCAAGAGCAATACGATAGCGATAAAACGCTTTATGTCATAAAAGTCGGCATTACCTGCAGTGTAGGTATGGTAGGTCCTACACAATCGTTTGCTTATCGCACGCTGTTTGCCAAAAGCACTCATTTAAAAAAAAAAAACGCCAAAAACTCAAAAACTTTTGTATTGAAGAGCATTTATTGCTCAAAATACGTAATAAGCCTGCCGGTCCGTCTAGTCTATCATCAACGCGATCATGTTCGAAAAGCTTTTTGTTTCATTCAGCGCAATCTATATATCTATACTTCTATTCTATAATATATAATAATATTATAAAGAGGAAAGATTTGTATTTTGTATGTAACGAATAAACTTAAAAACTACTGGACCGATTTCAAAAATTCTTTCACCGTTGGTAAGCTTTTTTTTTATTATTATTTATGATGGGTTTGCTATTGACTCTAGTCTAGGTCAGAGGTGACAGAGACAAAGTCGACGATGGAGTGAGCTTACCCAGAAGATGCCTGTTTACTCTAACTTTGAAGAGATTCAGTTTGTATGCGTTCGGAAACACAGACGCAGGCAGTGAGTTCCACTCTTTTGCCGTGCGCATTATGAATGATGTTTGGAAGCGTTTGGTGCGAATTGGTGGAATGGCAACTATGTGAGGATGGTAACTTGCAGTGCGTCTAGAGGTCCGATGGTAGAAGGGGGCCGGTGGGATGAGGTCGTGGAGTTCATGAGCACACTCGCCAAAATACAGTCTGTAGAAGACCGACAAGCAGGCAACCTTACGGCGATGAGCCAAGCTGTGAAGCTTGGCATCTATCAGTTTGACGTCGCCAATTAGTCTCTTAGCTCTGCGTTCCACCGAGTCAAGCGCGGCAAGCTGATATTTAGCTGAGCCATCCCAGAGGTGGCTGCAATACTCCATGCAGGATCGGACTTGCGCCTTGTAAAGAGTTAATAGCTGTCCAGGCATAAAGTATCGCTTCACTCTGTTTAGGACGCCAAGTTTCTTTGCCGCAATTTGGGCTTTGTACTCGATGGAGGCGCCGAAGTTGAGACTGGATGTCAACTCCATGCCAAGGAGCTCGAGCCGATCAGTCACAGGAACAGATGCACCCCGAAAAGTAGGCGTTTGGGTGAAACGAGTCCTTTTCACGATAAAAAAAAAATGCCTGTGTTTTGGTGGCGTTAAAAAAGACTAGATTGTCATCACCCCAACGGGAGACAAGACTTAAGGTCAAATCTGTACGCTCCACCATAGCCTCTCTCAAGAAATATACTTCATCCCCGCCGGTTTTTGCGCTGGACAAGTATCTCTCTGAAACAGTACTGTCAACTGCGTACCCAACAATACCAGGCAGAAGTAGGTCATTGATGTGCAGCAGGAAAAGAGTTGCAGAGAGAACAGACCCCTGAGGAACTCCAGCATTAATAGCCTTAAGGTCAGAGGAGCAGCCGTCAACGACTATTCGGATCGACCGTTCACTGAGGAAGTCTGATATCCAGCTACAAAAACCGGCTGGGATGCCATAAGCAGGAAGCTTGCTGAGTAGACTAGCGTGCCAGACCCTGTCAAAGGCCTTCGAGATATCGAGTGATACGGCAAGAGCTTCGCCGTGTTTCTCGATGGCTTCGCCCCAGCAGTGCGTGACAAACACAAGAAGATCGCCAGTTGACCGTCCCCGGCGAAAGCCATATTGACGGTCACTGAGGAGATGAGAGAGAGTCTTCAAGGTAGGTCAGCAACTTACTGTTCAGTACCCTTTCCATAATCTTACATAGTATGGAGGTAATGGCTATCGGACGGTAGTGGGCAGGGTCTGCACGGTCGCCCTTTTTGGGTACTGGTTGTACATTTGCAAGCTTGCAGCATTTCGGCACCGTTCTTTTTTCAAGAGAGAGGCAAACAAGCGTGTTAACACAGGAGACAGTTCAGGCGCACACTGCCTCAATACTCTCGCTGGAATGCCGTCAGGCCTTGTTCACGTCTAGGCTACACAGTACTCTCCGAACCTCTTTAGTGTGCTTTAGCTCGAGCTCCTTGGCATGGAGTTGACATCCACAACTCCATGCCAAGGAGCTCGAGCCGATCAGTCACAGGAACAGATGCACCCCGAAAAGTAGGCGTTTGGGTGAAACGAGTCCTTTTCACGATAAAAAAAAAATGCCTGTGTTTTGGTGGCGTTAAAAAAGACTAGATTGTCATCACCCCAACGGGAGACAAGACTTAAGGTCAAATCTGTACGCTCCACCATAGCCTCTCTCAAGGAATATACTTCATCCCCGCCGGTTTTTGCGCTGGACAAGTATCTCTCTGAAACAGTACTGTCAACTGCGTACCCAACAATACCAGGCAGAAGTAGGTCATTGATGTGCAGCAGGAAAAGAGTTGCAGAGAGAACAGACCCCTGAGGAACTCCAGCATTAATAGCCTTAAGGTCAGAGGAGCAGCCGTCAACGACTATTCGGATCGACCGTTCACTGAGGAAGTCTGATATCCAGCTACAAAAACCGGCTGGGATGCCATAAGCAGGAAGCTTGCTGAGTAGACTAGCGTGCCAGACCCTGTCAAAGGCCTTCGAGATATCGAGTGATACGGCAAGAGCTTCGCCGTGTTTCTCGATGGCTTCGCCCCAGCAGTGCGTGACAAACACAAGAAGATCGCCAGTTGACCGTCCCCGGCGAAAGCCATATTGACGGTCACTGAGGAGATGAGAGAGAGTCTTCAAGGTAGGTCAGCAACTTACTGTTCAGTACCCTTTCCATAATCTTACATAGTATGGAGGTAATGGCTATCGGACGGTAGTGGGCAGGGTCTGCACGGTCGCCCTTTTTGGGTACTGGTTGTACATTTGCAAGCTTGCAGCATTTCGGCACCGTTCTTTTTTCAAGAGAGAGGCAAACAAGCGTGTTAACACAGGAGACAGTTCAGGCGCACACTGCCTCAATACTCTCGCTGGAATGCCGTCAGGCCTTGTTCACGTCTAGGCTACACAGTACTCTCCGAACCTCTTTAGTGTGCTTTAGCTCGAGCTCCTTGGCATGGAGTTGACATCCACAACTCCATGCCAAGGAGCTCGAGCCGATCAGTCACAGGAACAGATGCACCCCGAAAAGTAGGCGTTTGGGTGAAACGAGTCCTTTTCACGATAAAAAAAAAATGCCTGTGTTTTGGTGGCGTTAAAAAAGACTAGATTGTCATCACCCCAACGGGAGACAAGACTTAAGGTCAAATCTGTACGCTCCACCATAGCCTCTCTCAAGGAATATACTTCATCCCCGCCGGTTTTTGCGCTGGACAAGTATCTCTCTGAAACAGTACTGTCAACTGCGTACCCAACAATACCAGGCAGAAGTAGGTCATTGATGTGCAGCAGGAAAAGAGTTGCAGAGAGAACAGACCCCTGAGGAACTCCAGCATTAATAGCCTTAAGGTCAGAGGAGCAGCCGTCAACGACTATTCGGATCGACCGTTCACTGAGGAAGTCTGATATCCAGCTACAAAAACCGGCTGGGATGCCATAAGCAGGAAGCTTGCTGAGTAGACTAGCGTGCCAGACCCTGTCAAAGGCCTTCGAGATATCGAGTGATACGGCAAGAGCTTCGCCGTGTTTCTCGATGGCTTCGCCCCAGCAGTGCGTGACAAACACAAGAAGATCGCCAGTTGACCGTCCCCGGCGAAAGCCATATTGACGGTCACTGAGGAGATGAGAGAGAGTCTTCAAGGTAGGTCAGCAACTTACTGTTCAGTACCCTTTCCATAATCTTACATAGTATGGAGGTAATGGCTATCGGACGGTAGTGGGCAGGGTCTGCACGGTCGCCCTTTTTGGGTACTGGTTGTACATTTGCAAGCTTGCAGCATTTCGGCACCGTTCTTTTTTCAAGAGAGAGGCAAACAAGCGTGTTAACACAGGAGACAGTTCAGGCGCACACTGCCTCAATACTCTTGCTGGAATGCCGTCAGGCCTTGTTCACGTCTAGGCTACACAGTACTCTCCGAACCTCTTTAGTGTGAATTGCGATCTCCGGCATCGAAGAGTCACAATGAGGTATAATAGGTTGGTAGGGTTGCTTAGAGCCAACATCCAGACGTGAATTGCTTGCAAAGAGAGATGCAAATAAATTAGCTTTCTCACTTGCAGAGTGAGCCAGCGACCCGTCAGGCTTCAGCAATGGAGGTAAAGTGGGACGACAGAAATTAGTTTCAACCGCTTTTGACAGGGACCCAAACTGTTTACTACCCGGAGGGTGCGAAGCCAGCTTGGCCCCGATACGTCCAATATGGTCAAAACGTGCCCGACGCAGAACCTGCTTGCAGAGCTTGGCGGCAGAATTAAAGACCCTTTTCTTCGCGCGAACCTTACGCGCTCTAACTTACACTATTCTATAGTTATATAACTCTAAGCTACACTATTTCCGGGTGACATAGGATACTTTTTATCCCATAATTTCCTCGGGAACGGGAACTACGCGGGTGAAACCACGAGGCATCACGAGGTGTTTGATAAAGAGGCAATGCGAAAAGAGAGAGATAGTGAAAAATAGTATTCGAGAATTTTCATAAAATTTGTTCCAGGTAATCCGTGTTTTTTAATAAGCCTTGCAAGTTTGTGAAATAAATATTAGTCATTTAGAATTTCCATTACATGTGCAATGTTTCTCTCAAGATTGTTTCATTATTTTTACAGTTTATGAGTACATTCTATAATGATTTACAAAACAATGATGTGCAAAACAGAAGATTATTGAAGGTTTATACAGAATTTGTTTCTGAAATTTTTTATTTTTTACTTTCAAAGAAACTGCTTCTTAAAAAATAAAATTTAATTAATATAGTCTTCGGTGCACTTTATAGTACACCGATGAGTATATTAGTTTAAAAATCAAAGATTTGTAAAATAAATATATAATGGTTTGGCTGTTCTTAAGTTAATTTCAGGAAGAACCGTAGGATACAGTGTCATAAGGTATATATTTCGTGATTTGGTTTCAAGCACATAAAATTCTTCAACATTGTCTTTAGCTGCGGGTATCACGTCCTAGGCAGACGTGACCTACGAGGTATTGCAGCTGTAAAAGGGCAAGATTCTGCTAAACATCACGTAGGTGATACGACGTCTATTACATCACAGTTTCCTAATAATCTTCGAATGTTTCCTTTTCGTACTTTTTCTCTTCTTTCGAGTCAAACACTTAATTGAGTTTCCATGTTAGATTTCACGGATGATAAAACATGTTACAACTTAACTTTAACCTACATATTTCACCGAACATATTAATTTTTAATTAGTATTACAACTACTGTTTTCATTGAATGGCACTTTCATCTAGTACCGACCAGACTCTACAAACGAGAGCAGATTGAAAATGTGGCTCCATTATTTCGAAATAATATTATAATATATAACGGTAGAGAAGCACAAAGTTCATTATGCAGTATTCGTAAATCAAGAACTAAATAAAGAAATCTGGTCTCTCAGTGTTTATATCTTGCTTTCCTATTTTATTCAAAACCCGAAATGCAAGTTTCCTGAGAACATAAGCGTTATTCACACTACGGTTCCAGGTCGCATATAAAGTAGGTCACAATTCATAACGCCCTAGCATAACAATAAACAGTGCACCCGAAACAACATTTTTGCTCCAAATTTAGTACCAGAAACAAAGACAGTTATGCCCATTGTAGCATACAAAATCGCAAGCTGTGTGTAGACTTGTTGCATGACGTAAGAACCAAGTCACTGTGTAAAATGTAAGTCTAAGCTGCACAGGTAACTGGTTTCTATGTACAGAATAATTCAAAAGATGCATCTCACTCTTCCAAAGTACCTAAGTTTATTACACCATTCGATATTGAAATATTGTATCTTCTATTGGAAGTACGGCCAGTTTAAAGTTTTGAATATGTAGCCAGTTCTGTGAATAATTTGTATGCAATGGAGTTTGCATATTGCTTAAATTGCATGTTTTGATGTTGTAACTTTGTACTTTTGTAGGATATGGTCTGTTTGTGACTTACGTTATTTAAAAAGATATTTATAACCTTATTTATGAAAATCTTGGGACTGGTAAGCAACTGTTCAGTGAATTCTAAATTGAAATGATATAAGCATAGAAAATTTAATTTGATAAATCTGCTTTATTTCCAATTAGCGTCAAGATTTTAAATAAAAAAACCTACAATAATATGTACGAGTACCTAATAGATATATTTTTATTTTCCTTTGGAACTATTAATCATGCTGTCGTTTATTTTAAGCACGTTTCACCCACAACCTATCACCTAAACTTAATGAAAGCTCGTTCTTAAAGAGAACTAGAAATCTTACTTTAACTTACTAAATAAATAAAAAGAAAACGTATCAAGCAACCGTTTTAAATTATTCGAAATAAATTCAGTAGTACCCGCAACTAAGGAACAATGGCACAAAGTTTAGCTCTTCATGGTATCAGGTTTTCTTCATTCGGTGCCTCCTCAACTAACTGCTGACAGTTTCCGAACTTCAACGAGAAACTTCCTTAATTTCTCGTCTTTAAGTTTGTCTTATTGCACTTTACAATTTATTCAGAATTCCGGTGATACATTCTCGCGTGATTTTAATTTCATGAAATAGTCTACAATTCTGGCAAAGTTGAGATGGGTCGCACTTAGAGAATCTATGATGACAAATGAATGACATATCCAAATTCGCAGAGCAATGGTTGGGACCTTTACAAGGTATCTACACCGTGATTGGGACGGTACACAAGAACTTGGTAGACTTTTGATTGATTTATTTTTTTGTAGAATAGTTTGTGACCTTAATCTATACTGTTTGTATTGGTTTTCTCTTTAAAAACTTATAACCCCAATAGGAACTAATAATAATAAAGAGGTGCGATATTTCTAGGGTTAACTAGGCAGGTATTATCTAGCAGGTATTCTTGTAATTTAATTTGCTTTCATGATGTCGAAAACTAGACTTTTAGACATCACAACAAGATCATTTACAACAAACTGCAAACAAACGTATGATTATCCGTTTCCCTTATCAATCATCTGTGGTTGACGTGATAAATTTACCTCCTCTCAAGGGCTGATGTCTGATGTATGTGAGCGTGTGTCTGAGATATGCCAATGTCACGTGCAAGGTTGTAACATGGGTTAAGACATAGAATGATAATGTGTAGAGGAGAAACGCCTTCTCCGAACGCTGTTGAAATCTTGATACAATGGTCTTGAGAGATTTGTAGATAGAATTGACAGTTACAGGAAGCCTTGAGCTTACAAAACGTTTTTTGTTAACGTGATGAAAAACTCGCTCAGGAATTTGCAAAATTGGCAATTTGTTAAGACTCGCTTATGATTGACAGTGTTGCGTTGTGTAAGTAACCCGTCAAACGAGCCATCTTTGGCACGCCGAAGTCGAATGTAAATGAGCCGTTCTTCAGATTTGTCCGACCAGTATGTAGCTAATCGGACAGCTCTGTCATTCATCACGAGACTTATGAAAAACCAGAGTTGCCGGATGAAGGTGCCGTTGAGGTTGCCGGCAATAAGTGCCTTTGTGATCGGGATTTATTGACTCATACTCAATCTCATACTCAATAAAGATTATTCTCATTATTCTTTGGAAAGATAAGATTGCTTATGATTATTTCGGAGACATGAATTTTGCCTCTATACGATTTTCTTAGTCTATGATCTCTATGACTAATTATTATTGTTGTTCTATGTATACGGGTTGAAATAGAGCAATTGCAGTTGCGGTTGAGCACTGGATTGATGTTCGATTTGGGCGGCATGTGGTTTGCACTGAATGAGATTATTGTGTCGGTATATTAGCCGGGAATTTAGGTAGAGTCTGTAGAGAACGGGATTTTGATTGAGTCGTTTAGACATGTTTGAAAATTAGCAGAGCGGTAATATGTGGCGTGTTGAAAAATCTACATCATCAGTACTTGATAGCGAGACTACTAAAAACGTGTATTTTATTTGGAACGTTATTGGTTTTTACCGCCTTCTCTGAAGGATGAAGCTGTGTTGTACACCCATATTTCATTAGGCATGTATTGCTATAAACCGGGCTCAAATCTGGGCTCCAGTCTATTTATATAAACATCCAGATGGAAGACTCTATAAAACATTTCGTGACCCTCGATCCCAGGAACTCGTACCTACTCAGCAGAGTTTTTAAGGTAATAGAAGACAGCACATCAACGTAGATTCAACTAAGATTAACATTGAAACGAAAATAACAATAAACGTAGAGAGCAGTGTTGTTGCAACAAAATCTTATAATAAGTATGTACAATGCAATATCTTAAAACCTTCAAAAACCCTTTCAATATTTACAATCAAAGAATTAACAATACGAGCATTCTGGTCGTAACTGAAACAATGCTAGTATTTATCTGCAACCGTTGTTTTAACCAACAGAATTGTGTACCAGCATTTGTTGAAATTTATTTAACATTCGCTCCAAATATTACAATGCGGAATAACATGGAGATCGCTTCTGGAGATAACGTAACGTTAACGTAACTTCATACGTAATTTACGTTTACGTTTAGGTTAACGTTTTAAAAACCTGGTGAAATATTTGAAACCGTTAATTTATTCTAAGGCATTGTTGTGTATGGGGTTTATGAATCGTAAAATGGAAAGTTATATTTTTGAGGGTCAACAACCTCGGGTTAGGAAAGTTTTTACACGAAGGGCATTTTTCAGTGCTTTCACTTGTATTTTCATTAAAATTAGAACTTTGATAGCAACATTAATTCTTCCACTATAAGGCACCCGGTAATTAGTATAATTTAATATCTATGTTATTTTATAAACGACTGCTTTACAACGTCGCTCAAAAACGTTTGTTATTATAAATATTAGAATGCCCGAATGCTCGAAGGCAAATATTGGATCTAAATATCACTTAACACCCAAATGATATTTGGAATGCATTGACGGCCTAGTGATACCGGCCGCGACTTATATGTTGTAGGTCGTGGGTTCAACCCAGGCAAGCCTTTTACTTTGTGTAGATTATTTCACCACTACTGCTCTCAAAATGGTGAAGGAAAACATCGTGAGGAAACCGGCATATCCTAGAAACAAAAATTTTAATACTTGTGACATCCACCAAACTGCATTGGGCTCGCGTGAGGAATTACGGCCCATTCCCTCTCACAGAGAAGATGTTTCCCAGCAGTGGGCATATTAAAAAGGCTGATGATTATCCAAATATCTGTGTTTTTTGTTACGTGTACTTATGACGTTTAATGAGATTTTGTTTGATATCAACTTTAAGCCTATGGATCCCGAAGTAAATGGTTTTTACGTGCACAAATAATTATTCAAATAAAACTTACTAAAATTTGCTCTTACCCAAATTATTTACATTAAATATTCGAAGAGACTATATAATTATCAGATCAAGTACCTAAATACGATTTAGATTCGGTGTTAATCAGTAGATCCACTTAGTTGATAAAATATGCAAACCATTTGAATTGGAAAAAGCTATCGTTTGATTAAACTCTAGCTAATTCTATAAGTGGACTGAGAGAGAATTTAGACCCATTTACATGTAGTGAGACCTTCGTCCGATTTATGGTGAGAACGTTTATAGTCTAACTGTAGCTTTTGCCCGCAGCTTTGACCCCGTGGTCTATCTCGCAGTGATGGTGCATTTTTGCACTCTGCAATAGTGTACCTATAAGTGAAAGAATAACAAACATCAACATAAAATTACACTTACTACTATTACCCTTAAGGGGCTGAGGACGAACAGTTGACAATCGACATCTGAGGTTCTAAGCCACGCCCACTGTCATCGATAGTTTAGGGGAAACTTAAATTGGAGCGAAAAGTATTTGAAAATTAAATACACAAGGCCGACCAGACGCCCATATCATAAACGTACTCTTCCGATGGTTTTTTTTACAAAAATATAACCGCGCAAGTTCTTATTTCAAACTGGCTAGCATCTGACATCAGATCGTTCACTGTTATTTTGCCTATGAATGCAACCTTATTGCTACGAAAATAAAGATCACTAAAATAGGTAATCTGGCTAGTGTCATACGAGTCTTTGCCGTGCAAATTGAATAAATATTATAATTATGTCTGCTTCTATGCGACTGCCACATATAAGAACACAGTACGTTACATTTTTTATATTGGTTTAATAGCTAGATAATTTTATTTATATTATTTTAATGAGTTTTACTATACTGAAATGGACTGTGCAATATTAAACTGGAAACTTTAAATTTGAATTGAGATTTGGTGCTTTCAGTAATCAATTTTATCATTATTTACAATAGGAAAGTCACATCAAATTGTAAAGACACCTTAAATTAGCAAATATCCAAAATTTACTAGGTTTGGAATTGTCTTTTTTAGGCATGTTTAAAATATGCAATAGAATGTATGACGCTATTAATATCATTTGTATAATTAGTAGGTTCATATTCCTTGTTTAGTATTCTCTTGAAATCTTAATATATCATTTAGTTACTAATACAAGATGACTTTCAGCTATCCTGGAATATAATAATTACAAAGCACGTACTGGGTTTTGATACACATCAGCCCTCTGTGGTGAGGTCACGTGGTGCCGCTTTTCTGTATATTAGAGTTAAAAACACACACACACACGGGCGCACGGTTGGCGCAGTGGTTGATCGATTGACTGCTGCGCTTCGTGTCGCGGGTTCGATTCCCGCACGGAACAAATATTTGTATGACATGCAGATAGTTGTTCTGGCTCTGGGTGTTGTGTATGTGAGTTTATGTGTTAGTAAACGCACCCACGATACAGGAAGACATTCCTAGTGTGGGGCAAAGGTTAAAAAAAAAAAAAGTAAGTAAAAGTAAGTAGTAAGTAAAAAACAAATAGACAGGGCGCAAAAAACACGGTCATGTAAACTTTATCTATCTATATAAATAAAAAAATCCGGCCAAGTGCGAGTTGCACTCGCGCACAAATGTTCCGTACCATTATCGCAAAAAAAAGGAAAAGAACAGGTATGTTGTATGGGAGCCCTACTTAAATATTGATTTTGTTATTTTTTTAGTATTTGTTGTTATAGCGGCAACAGAAATACACCATCTGTAAAAAAAAAAAATTGCCTTGCTATCACGGTTCATGAGATACAGCCTCGTGACAGACGGACAGACAGACAGGGAGATAGACGGAACCCTAAAAATGCTGTATGTGATTGTAAGCGTCTCACTAGAGAACGGCTGAAACTATTTGGTGCTATTGTTTGTTATATATCAATCAATCAATCAATCATTTATTTGCTATAAGTATTGGTACAGTGTAGGTGTTTAAAGATAATATAGAAAGAAAGAAAATGTTTATATGCGCCAGGCACAACGAATGCCATAAAAAAACCGGATAAGTGCGAGTCGGACTCGCGCACGAAGGGTTCCTTGTTAAATTGTGGTTTACGATTTATGACGTATTAAAAAAAAACTACTTACTTGATCTCGTTCAAACCAATTTTCGGTGGAAGTTTACATGGTAATCTACATCATATATTTTTTTTAGTTTTATCATTATCTTATTTTAGAAGTTTCAGGGGGGGGGGGACACATTTTACCACTTTGGAAGTGTCTCTCACGCAAACTATTCAGTTTAGAAAAAAATATATTAGAAACCTTAATATCTTTTTTGAAGACCTATCCACAGATACCCCACATGTACAGGTAGGATGAAAAAAAAATAGGGGTGCAGTTTTTTTCTATTTTTGTTTGAAAATCTTAATGCGGTTCACAGAATACACCTACTTACCAAGTTTCAACAGCATAGTTCTTATAGTTTCGGAAAAAAGTGGCTGTGACATACGGATGGACAGACAGACAGACAGACAGACATGAAGAATCCATAAGGGCTCCGTTTTTTGCCTTTTGGCTAGGGAACCCTAAAAAGGAAAACATAAATACTAAAAACAGTGTATGCCTCACAACCACGTATATGTTACTGTAAAATCCGAACTGTTGTTTCAGTTTAAAAAAAAAACTATGATGAAACTTATTATTTATCGGTAAAACAGATTTAGTAAGTCTTACCGGTAAAAGTCTGAAATCATCATCATCATCTACCTGCCCTTGTCCCATGTTACTTGGGGTCGGCGCAACACGTTTTCTTCTTCCATATCGTCCTGTCCCGCACCACGCTATAATTGACTCCCTTTTCTTTAATATCACTCCTCACACAGTCCATCTATCTTTTCTTTGGCCGTCCCCTCCCTCTTCATCCATCCCCAATTAAATTCATAAGAGTACACCTAAGTCATTCCAGACATTCTTTTCCCGCACCGTCTAGAACCAGCCCTCACGGTACACGTCCAAATCATCTCGGCACCTATTTCTGGACCGGCCTCAACGGTGCGTTCCATCTTCAAGATTGTGGAGGCTTGCCCAGCGCTCAATTTGCATGCTACTAACGTGAGCCGTAATGGCATTGGCCCATTTGAGCCGAACAGCCTTTTTACCCACGTCTATTATGCCCGTTTGGGAACACAGCGTGTTCCGTATTCGGTCTGTTCTTTTTACATCCAGAATGCTGCGTAAATCTCTGGCAATCCCCAAGTGTAAGTCTTTGAGTTTACTCTCCAGGGCGATCGGCGGATTTTTTGTTAATAAATAAGAATTGTCAGTGCCGATTTGGCAAAATGATAAGATCAATTAATAATTAGCTTAACAATATTAATAGACTAATAAACTATTATTGTAGCCCGTTATTGCAATTGGGATAGTTAATTGCGAGAAATACAGGACTGATCAATGTGATGATTCTTGGTGTGCTTTATGTCCACATGTGGACGATTTTTGGTTGAAACGACGAAAAATGTCAAATTCGTGAGAAATAGATTATCATTTCTCACGAATTTGAAATTTTTTGGTCAGTTCTAGGTACCGTATGTTAGAAAGAAAAAAAGATTGAAACAAATGGATACGAAGAATTTTATTAGTTCTGTCATTTCGAGACACTGCCAGCGTGGTTGGTACGACCATTCCATGTTCTGTGTTTTTTGCTTCTATTGTTTTCACATGAACGAAGAAGGTTAAAATAGTATTCGACCTTACCTATATTTTAAATATTGTTTAATTCAAATTGAGATAACATTTGTTGTATTTTCAAAGAGGTTCAAATACTTTTTAGTTATGGACTTAGTAAGTAAACTAAACGACGTGAGTCGTTTATAATACAACAAAAATATAGATGCCAGTGACAGCGGTAGTGCCAAAAAATAAAAATAATACAGACTTTGACAATATTACTTGTGATTTCGTTAGTTCCAATTAAAGCCACCAGGCTACATGATCTGGCTGCATTATACCTGATATTTTTTGACAGATTGAATTGACGAGAAATAAATTGAATATTATTTTTGCTTTTTCGGAAAAAAGCGACATACGTCCACCTAGCAACGCTGCAAAGCGGTCACTGTCGAATTGCACTGGATGGAAAGAGAAGCACGATGGAATTTGTATAGACTTTTTTACAAAACATAATAATATGAATTACTTAAAAATAATGAATGAAACTTCAATATATAAGACAATGAAGTTTTGCGTCCTTTTATGATACGTTATTGGTGTTAATTGTACAAATGTACGCTGGTCAGTATTACCGGAAAAATCTTTTGAAGATCACGGTAAGAGGTTACTTTGCCATTCAATTGTATCGAGGTTTTTGTGCGTAAACGTGTTTCAGCCACAACTAAGTTTTCGGAAATATGATCAAGATTAACATATCTTTTTTCTGCTGCCACATCTTCAATAGATTTGGCTAAAAAATGTTTAAATGAAAGCCCATTTTGAGCATTCAGCCCCTTAAGATAGCTATATATCATATAGCCTCGCACTTTAGAGCCCTGGTGACCACACTGGGAAGGCCACCAAATGCCCACCCTTTCAGACAGAGACTGCACGGGCCATGGTTGCTGGTGGTGCTTTTCCAGCCCTTGGGGTTTCTTTATGCGTTGAACACGGTGGTGCTAGGCGCGAGGCGCATCGGTGCGCGCGGGTGGATGCATGGCGTTGCCTTGCGTGTGGGATGTGTTTGCGACAGAGATTCGCGGTTGCTGTGTGGTGGAGCGCGGTTGTGACTCAGCAGAATTGATCTTTAATCTTCCTGCTAAAGACCTCCAGAGAAGGGCTGTCGCGTAGGGAGTGTGGGAGAGAGTTCCAGAGACGCACTGCTGTAGCAGAGAAAGACCCATCATAGCGGCTGGAAGTGTGTCGCAGAGGACAAATGAGAAGAGAAGTGACAGTGCGACAGTATATTACAGTAGTGGTGCTTGTGCTTCCAATATTTTATTGCGATTTATAGCGAAAATCATAGATACAAATATTATTAGGTGTGTTTTTGAAGGCACTCGATTTCATGAATGTTTTGTTGAATCTTCATACATTTCATTAATTGTTTGTTTGTTGTTCGAAGTTTTTAAAAATAATTCGATTTCTACCGTTACAGTATTACTTTATAAGCACCTATAGAGTAAGATCCCGCCACGATCTGACCTTCGTCAATTTATAAAAGCTGAAAGTTTATCTGTGTTACCCAATACAGGTAAGAACGATCCCCGAATATGAAGTTTGGACCAGGGTGGATTAGGAAGTTTGGGCGATATCTGTCATAACATAAAATCATACCAGAAAGCATCAATTTGAATGTTAAACGGAACTCTTGAGTACACGTACAGATTTAGTACAAAAATAAACACCAAAATAAATATTATTTTGGCTCATATCTCGAAAACTAATGAACATTAACATATAACAACCTTATTGGAAGTTATATGTTTGAGCCGTTTGGGTTTGAAACATTAGGTCCATGGGGTCCGAGTGCGCATCGTGGTTTTCGAGAAATTAGCACAAAACTCGACAACTATTCACGTGACCAGAGAACTGGCCTTTTCTTCGGGAAGAGAAACAGCATTGCCATCCAACGTGGCAATGCTGCCAGCGTTCTGGGCACGCTTCCCATTGACATCGATGAGGACGAATTTTTTAATGCACAATGAGCTCTTTTCCGTCTCCCCTTTGTATTTGTATATAGGTTTGTTTTTTTTTTCAGAATATTTAATTTCATATATGTAAAAAAACGAATAAATGATTTAAAAAAAAATAACATTAGTGAATCTTATGTAGGACTTTTTGTGCATAATTGAACAAGGAATATACTTGTCCTAGCACAAATTGCTGTAAAATCAAACCTTTACGAGACTTTAAAAACTGATTTTTGGGCTCTTTGACAACCCATTTTTTTGCTGTGATGTTATTTTTATGAACTTTTCAGGCAACATTACAACAACCATAATGAACATAATTCCGGTGAAAGTACTTAACTAGGATGTTTTTCACAGGAAATATCTTAATTTTTTGGGTTAATAGGGCAGACTTTTAATGTCTTACAAGATGTAAGAACCGAGCGGTAATCCCTGTCACACTGCCACTTCTCTTCTCCTTCGCCCTCCACGACACACTTCCAGCCGCTATGATGGCTCTTTCTCTGCTACTGCAGTACGTCTCTGGAACTCTCTCACACACTCCCTACGCGACAGCCCTTCTCTGAAGGTCTTCATGAGGAATATTAGGATCATTTTCTTGCGCAATAACATAATATTAGTATGTATATAATGATATGTATTTATGTAAGAATATTTTATTTGATTCGTCATAAGTTATTTTAAAATTGTACACTGGATCCTCCTGCCCTCTATAATGTCATCTTTCTCTGTCACCCTTGGGTTTGCTGTAAGAGAACTCAACATTGAGTTAAGCTCGCCTTTGTACATGTACTTTATTATCACAATGTATGTTATGTTGTTATTGAAGTACATTAAAGAATTGAGAAGAACTATCGAAGCTTTCGGACTGCTGAGGAAATATCTTTTGATAGTGCCCCAAGTACTTTCGTAAAAGCTGAATGTCATTCAGCTTTTATACTATGACGAAAGTTTCATGACAATTTATCATGCTTTGAGGATGCCTGACGGGGGTTGCCGCCATACAAAGTGTCTGATAATGTACGACGTGATTTTTAATGTTATTCATACTAAAATAATTTAAACGTTAACGAAAGTGAAATGCAATTTTATACACCTTTGGTACCTGATATCTCCCAATGCCGCCCTGATCCAAACTTCATATTCGAGGATCGTTCTTACCTGTATTAGGTACATACACAGAGAAACTGTCAGCTTTTATAAAATGACGAAGATAAGATCTTCGCCGGCATTTACTATAATTATTATCTTACTGCTATATTGTGATAGACTTCTACACCTTTTTATTTTGAATTTACATATTTATGTCATACTTTCTAGTTCTATGTAAGGGAAACGTCTCTGTGAGCTTGATAAAAGCTTAGTCATTAGTCTGTTTATAACAGCTTTAGTACTCGTATTTTTTGTCCTACTTATTACCTGAATCACTTCTCAAAGTAATTCCTAATCTAAAACCATGATGGCAGACTGACCACTAAAGCAGGCTCGTATGAAATGTACGCGGTCATTCAAAACTTGGGCTCTACTCTGGTTCGGTACTACAGTTTCTCTTTGTGAAATGTTGCAACATTATTCAAAATTATGAATGCGTATACTCGTACAATCCTCTTGACTTATGATGCTAGTAGGATGTAGAATAGGATTTCTGTAGATTATAAACTTATATTTTTAACATTTTAATGCTTATTTAAGCGTGCAAAATCTTACTAGATACCTACAACATTTTCATAAATGGTTGTTGTGTTTTTGTACATAGAAATACAAGTAATCATGAAAAAATATGAAAAAGACGCCATCCATGTTGAAAGTAACTTAAGTTGAGTATAACCACCTTGTCCCGCTTTGTCTGACGCAGCACGTAAGCTATGCATGGGCTTAAAATAATCAGAAATTAAATTATGAACTGTCGCATTTTTATTATCAACATCAAAACATGCTTTCAGCATCACTATATTGGTACTTAAGTTCATAATCACTATGTTTACTGGTCGTGTTAAGGCATTTTCCCTTTTTGTGCTACATTTGGCATACTCCTAAACTATGTTCTAATCGCGTCCGATTCTTCCCTTGCTTGGTTTGTGCTATGTTAGGCATACTTCTAAGCTCTGTGCTAATCGCTTCCAATTCTTACATTGCTTGTTGTTAGTAGTTTAAAAGATTTGCATTGTCTACGCTTGTGATTCGACACTAAGATATTCAACAATTCTAAGAACCCATTCGGATGTGCCGTTACCTTTTCAGTTTATTGTAAGTGCGAGTTTTCATCGTCACTCACAAGGTTACAGTCGATGTGTATTTGATTTATTCACTATTCGTTTTCAAAGTCTTTAGCTAGTCGCCAATCTCGTATAAAGGTGGCCTACTAACCTGAAATAGGTTAGTAGGCCACCTTTACATACAAATTAAACCTACAGATCCAAAGTCGGGTGAAGACAGGTCCTAAATGAATACCCGTACCTCATCGTGAGCAGGTTTGTATACCGAGAAACCATTTACAAACCGATTGATAATCGGAATCAAAAGTGCTTCCGTATAGATAAGTATGTTTTGATTTCTTCGACTTAATAAATATATATGTTCTGTATGGAAGTATGAATCCATGACGACAGGGTATAAAAATACTAATGAAGCGAACTTGTACATATGGTAAATTGTATGTGCGGTAGTCTGATGCTACATAAATGGGTCGCCATCCCACGATGTCCACTACCTCACCGCTTACAAGACGATGGAAAACAGCAGATGAAGCCATTGGTGTAATTGTTGTATGAATGGTGTTCCAATGCGAGGATAAATTAATAAATTAGTTTCTTCAGATGTACGATCTTCAAGTAAAATAGACCAGTGAATAACAAGATACTGATCTGACTCGCAAAATGGCCTCATGCCCTAAGCCCATTAATGTGGTTCCTTGAGTGAGGTTTTAAGCGAACCTAACATAATAGCACCAGGCCCAACATTGTCTCACATTTAATCATTAGCAATAGTTCGAAACTAATGAAATCAAATTGTTTTCATCCGTTCCGGATATTGTTTCCAACTCCGCCGGACCGGACCGACGTCCGCTCGCTCTGACCCTATAGTTTATTTTTTGATTCCAAACGGTCAAATAATAAAGTTTATTTTGTCTTTCTAAAGTAATCATTAGGTTTATTTGGCCTTTTTAGGGTAGTTTTGACCTTTGTAAATTTCAATGTTCACGGAGAGGATGGGAACAGGAAACGTCAACTAACTCTACCAAAACAAAAGCTGAAGTTAGTTTTTCTGATAGGTACAACAAAAATAACTGATAAAATATTCTTTTGCGCAATAATTTGTTGGGAAAATTTATTATTAGCCTCTGTATTATCGTAAAAAGTAAAATAAAACCAAACTAGAATGCTCAACAGTAACACTTTTGGGCTAAGGCTAAGCAAATGAAAGATACTGCTACCAATGATGATTGCCAGAATAGCCCAGCCACAGTTTTGACATAACTTCGCTTAAGTTATAACACCGCGGAAGTCTAAATCGGGACTTAACAAAATACTGATTTACGTGCTGTTTTTAACTTGAAATTTTGGTTTACCAATGGTTCAAACTCTCGTATTTAATTCGTTAAACGATGCGTTTGAGATTTCTTATCAAATGACATACACTCTTATTTCGTTAAAAAATATCTTCCGCGGTTAGAACTTAAGCGACAGCGATTGCGTTATTTATTCAGAGGTATACCTACAAACCTAACTTACCTCTGAATTATTTTAGTTTTAATTAGCTCTGAATACCCTGGTGTGACGCAGAAGTAAAACAACAACATTGTAGTTGTAATTGCTACCTTGATTATACCTTCTATTTTGTCCTAATTGTTTCTCCAAATGACTCGTTACCACCGTACTTCGTGCGATCACTGTTTTGAACTTTACTTAAACCATTTGGCCATTAGAGGAGTACTGTTCGAGCAACTTCAGTTTCAGGTACAACGACCACTATACTCTAATCATCAAAGTTTCATCGCTATTAGTATAGGTTCCAATAACCGAGAAATCGATTTCAGCCGATACCTTTGACTCGACTTTCCTAATCGATCCGATTGTTTGGCCAGCTCTAGATCCTAGATAAGGCCAGGATTCAACTATGAATACTAATGATAGCGTGCAATCAGGCTCAACTACAATTAACAAATTACCACAACGTAATGACCATGTCAGATAATATGTCAAAGATAACGTTCAATTTAAGCCCCATGTATTTACGAGCGGACAATGACAGTGTTCTTTGACAGTTGTAACGGATAGTTAGAAGCTCAAAAGTCTCGCAATCAGTCTTGCCATGGGGTATCGTGTTGGGCAGTCGCTCCATCTAATGTTCAGGTAGTTATTCAGCTGCAACTGACTGGATACTTCTAGTATACCACAAAATAACTGGGCAAAAGGCTTTGTTTATTGTATTTACTAATTTATGTTCATTCTGTAAAATGCAGTGAGATCGTATTATTTATTTAAAATTCACGTGACTTACTGATACATAGGCGGACTTAATGCCTGAGGCCTTCTCTACCAGTCAACCAAGGGTAATGGAGAGATTACATGGCATGGCATGGATGGATTACCCAGTATCTGGGTTGAGGAGGTCAGAGGCAGTAGATTCATGTAAAATACTGGTACTTAGCTGTATCCGATTAGACTGGAAACCAACCCAACATAGTTAGAAAAAGACTTGGTAGATTGATAGAGATGAAGCAGTGCCTAATAAAAATAAAAAACCTGGGCTCATGTTCATTATTATTATTAACATCATTTTTCGGAATTGAACAAGGGGAATGTCAGAGCAATCCAGGTGGCGAAAGCACTTAAAACAAATTTTGAGAAGTAGTCGTAACAAGTATAATTTTAAAATTTTGAAAATCTCCACGGCACATGTAATTTTTATGGTTTCGTACCCAAAGTGTAAAAACGGGACCCTATTACTAAGACTCCACGGTCCGTCTGTCTGTCTGTCGCCAGGCTGTATCTCATGAACCGTGATAGCTAGACAGTTGAAATTTTCACCCATGATGTATTTCTGTTGCCGCTATAACAAAAAATACAAAACAGTATAAAATAAATATTCAAGTGGGGCTCCCATACGACAAACGTGATTTTTTGCGATAATAGTACGGCACCCATCATTCGCGAGTCCGACTCGCACTTGGCCGGTTTTTTATTTCATGCTCCATAATTTATCTTATAGACTCGCTTCGATCGACAATCTATTGAAAACGTAATATCTTGGGAATTTACACCGATTCAAACAGTAAAATATCCATAACTTTAGAACGGCTGAACCAATTCATCAAACATATGTAGCTAAGTACACTCTCAATAAAGTCACCTTTTAAACAAAAACCACGAAATCAAAATCGGTTCATCCATTTAGGAGCTATGACCCCACAGACAGGTACACGAATACAAATTTATAACACCCCTCTTTTTCCGTCGGGGCTTAAAAATAATAAAACACGACTGGAAGAAGAATAAACGTAGCAACAATTATAATTAAGAAAAAACTTCTTACAAATTAACAGCCCACTTTAACAAGTTCTTCTATTTATTGGATGAAACTAAACGCTTTTTCTTGTCTTGTTAGTGCCATTCTCAGAAATATAGGTCGATAGGTTCCGTTGACAGTGCAGAATAGCAAACATTCGTTAGCTTTTCCTTTGTCCCGAGGTATCACAGCTCTAAGAACTTCAGAGGAACACTACTATGCCAACTCGTATTTATTTGAAGGGGAAAAAAAGCAAAACGGTAAATTGTCAACAGGAACAAAAACACGACACACTTATAAAATTTATTAGAGTATGTCATGTTCCTATTTCTGTTGACACTTCAAACTCGTTTAAGGTGGCAAATTGGTTACCGAACAAAGCTCAGCTTTCTCATGTACAGCTTATTACAGTTGGGTACTCGATATAATTAGATTACATTCGAGATTCAGCTTTCTTTGGTTATTTATCTTACTTATATATCATCATCATCTTCCTGCCCTTGTCCCATGTTACTTGGGGTCGGCGCAACACGTTTTCCTCTTCCATACCGTCCTGTCCCCAGTCATGCTATCACTGACTCCCTTTTCTTTCATATCACTCCTCACACAGTCCATCCATCTTTTCTTTGGCTGTCCCCTCCCTCTCCATCCATCCACATTTATATTCATAACTCTTTTAGTAGCATGCGCTTCATCCCTCTTCATCAGATGACCATACCAGGACAAACGGTTTCCTTTCAACTTTTCTGTCACTGGCGCTACTTTCAAACTTCCTCTAATATACTCATTTCTCACTTTATCCATTCTCGTCACTCCGCACATCCATCTCAACATTCTCATCTCTACTACATGCAATCTCTTTTCATCCATCTTTTTCACAGCCCAACATTCTGATCCACACAGTACGACAGGTCTAATCACGGACTTGTAAATTTTCCCCTTAAACTTGAGGGGCATCCGTGGGTCGCAAGTTGTTCCAGTGAGCTGTCGCCATTTTATCCATCCCGAGCTGATCCGGTGCGTTACGTCTCGGTCTACCTCGCCATCCCCTTGGACAAGCGACCCTAGGTACCGGAAGTCGGAGCACATCGGTATGGGTGTTCCAGCGAGAGCTAGAGGCACGGAATTGGAGAGACCGCCAAAATCGCAGAACAAGTATTCGGTTTTAGTTCTGCTCAATTTCAAGCCAACACTCTCCAGTCTGTGCCACCACATCTCCAACTTGCTCTGGACCTCTAGGCCACTCTCGGCAACCAGCACAATGTCATCGGCAAACAGCATACACCAAGGTGCCCCCTCCTGTATGTCTGACGTCAGTGCGTCGATTATCATCAGGAAGAGATAGGGACTGAGAGCCGATCCCTGGTGTAAGCCAACTGCCACACTGAAGCTACCAGTAGTGCACACTGTGGACCGAACTTGGGTACTGCATCGACTGTACATCGCTCGGACCAACTGTACATACTTCCCAGGCACACCTTTCTTCTTAAGGGTCCACCACAAAACCTCACGGGGCACCAGGTCGTATGCCTTTTCGAAGTTAACGAACACCATGTGCAAGTTTTTATGTGCACCTCTGTATTTCTCGCACAACTGGCGGATTGCGAAAATGGCATCCGTTGTACCCCGACCAGGTATAAAACCGAATTGGTTCTGCGATATTTCACTCTCTTCTCTCAGCCGCCTTTCAATAACTTTCTCCCAAGCTTTCATACTATGTGACATTAGCTTTATTCCTCTATAGTTGTTGCACTCCAGCACATCGCCTTTGTTTTTAAAGATGGGCACCAGCGAACTATTGCACCATTCATCAGGTATGGCTTCTGCCCGTAACAACTTATTGAAGAATAAAGCTAACCACGTCCATCCATCTACGCGCAATATCTTCCACACTTCAATTGGTATTCCGTCCGGACCAACTGCCTTACCGTTCTTCATTCCATTTACTGCTATTCTTACTTCATCCATACTAATCATTCTCACTAATCCCTCATTCACAGGTTTATTTTCTAACATACCACTCCAGTTATTTTCCTCATTCATCAGTTTCTCAAAGTATTCCTTCCACCTATCCTTAATTTTTGCGTCATCAGAAAGAATCATTCCAGCCTCATCTTAAATACATCTTATCTGACAGACATCTCTCGCACTTTTCTCCCTAGCTCTAGCAAGCCGGTACAGATCCTTTTGGCCTGCTGGACTATCTTTTTATATATCAGGCAAGAAAATATTTATCTTACATAACAGAATACATTACATTACATATTTATCTTACTTATATATCAGGCAAGAAAAACAACTTGTACTTTATTTAAGTATAGGTAGGTATGAACTAAAAATTAGAGGCCAAAATTAGCTTCTACGGTGCGGCTTTTTATTTGATCCAATACAGGTTTCTGCTCTTAAACTTGGTCCTTGTTAAAGTCAACTATCCTTATTGAAGTAAACTTTAACATAAACAGGCATTAGACACAAATTTCACTTTCAAAGAGTGAAAGATATTTTTTATTTGAGTCAGTCATTTTCGAGAATACCTTCTACAAACATTTAAACAAACAATATTACCTACTTATTTAGTTAGTTTAGAAGTTTGGATTGTTATAGAAATTTATCGCCTGCTTAGTCTTTGCACAACTATTTTGTTGTCAAGTTCCTAGATTATCTTTGGGATGGATAAGTAGCAATAAATAATATACTAGTTATAGGATCATTCAAACTTTTAACTCATGACAAACCATAATAATCATACCTGCCATTATCAACCACAAAAAAAACACGCTTCATTTTCATGATTTTCTTGTGTTTATTTATTTCACAAAGAGTAATTAAAAGAGAAGATTCTTTATCTATTTAGTCTTACTAACAATAGTATGGTATATGTAGCATACTTCAAGTACCTAGATACATATACCAGCTTTGTCACAATCACAAGACAGCACCATCTCAGAAGATGGTCATTACGGTACAACTCGGCTCTCAAGCTTTGCTATGACAACGACAGAGTCCGACGGAGAGGATGCTTTGATAGCAAGCAAACGTTTAAGCCACTAGCACAAAGTACATAAGCGGCGGCGCGCCGCAGACAGAGAGTCCACTACGAACAAAGCGCCATTTTGAACGCACACATTGACATTACGATTTTACAGGGAATAATGGTCAATATTGGACCGAGTTCAGTCGCGGCTGTCACATCACAAGTGCTTTGTGCTGTGTGAGGTTGCATACTTTAAATTAATTCTATATCATTTAAATTCTTTCTTTCATTAATTTTAAGACTAAAGGTCATTCAATTTTAAATCAATTTGATAGAAATTGAATATCTCGGAAAATAACAAATTATTTTAAGCCCATAGACGAAATTGGAAAGGGTATTAATTTGTCATATTAATATGGTTTAAGTCATCCAGCTCACAAATATGTTTCCTCCGATTGCAAAGCATAATTTTCTTATTGTTTAAGTACCTACATCTTTTTAGTTCGCTTCTTAAGCAGTCAGGTATTTTTTTTTTCACATTTATATTTTTGTAGAGCTTGCTGCTTTTCACAGTTAAATATTTTTAGTGAGATCATTATTACACTATTGTAACGTCTCCAATCTTCGTCGTATGTGGCGTCGTAATATTTAATGATGTCGTGATAATTGATGCTCTGTCTATGGCATGTAAGCATGATATGATGTATGTTTAGACGAATCGATGTATTTATGTTTGTAATTTATACAACCTACTCTTTTTTTTAAATTCGGTATCAAAACAGTAGCAACCTTAGTGAGTCTGACAAGTTTAGCTGTCAATTTTCGAAACGGCGGAAGTGGCCCTTCTGTATACTTTCTATTTTGTGCCACTAGCCAAAGCTCCTGCCTGCAGTGACAATTTAGCACCTCTTGAGTGTTTGGAAACTATGTAGCGTAGCACTATTAAGTAGAATACAATATAACTAACAAATATATACTCACTAGCTTCTGCCAGCGGCTTCGCCTGCGTGAATATCGAAAATTATCCTAAGGGAATATATTACTAGGCTATATTCCCATATTTCATATTTCCATATTACCAAATCGACCTACCTCTGTGCCAAATTTCATCTAGATCTATTCAGCCGTTCTGTCGTGATTGAGTAACAAACATACATCCATACACATATCCATCCAAATTTTCACATTTATAACATTAGTAAGATTAATAAAATAAATATTACAATAATAAATATTAAATAATATTATGTTCTGGTAAATCTACACATAGTAATACATGGTTTTAGGTTTTCAAGGCTGTTTTAAGTTTAATTAAAAGAAATGCCAGTAGATAATCTAGAAAATATAAAGCATTTCCATTCTAAACGAAGGTTACGAATTAATCAAATTCACAGAAACGTTTCTTCAATTTAAATCATTATAGAATTCCTTTCTGTTTGAATTTTCTTGAAAACTTGTGTGTTACAAAGATGGTGAATACCTACACAATAATTATACAGAAGTTATTTCATTCAATCAAGAATCAAAAGTATTGAAAATACAAAATTTCCGATAATTTTGAGATATCTAACAAGAATTCTTCATCAAATTACTGCGTTGCAAAGTAAGAAATGACAAATGTAATTAGAGTCATCGTAAAGGTATCTTATTCACTGAACTAAATAATGCCAGAGCAAAATGATGGAATGAGCTACACAAATCCAACATCTTACATGGATATCAGTACCAAAAAAAATATAATTCAAAAAGCTTTAGCTAGTCATTGTCTTCTACCACAATTCTGATTGGATTACTTGCGGACTTGCAGGAGAGGTAGTAAGAAAATGCGATAAGAGGCAACTTAGGCCCTAGGCAAGCCCCACCGGTGAGTTCCCGCATTATCGAGGCGGGGGGATGGCTCAGTACCCGTGGCTTGGTCACCCATGGTGAATCTAAGAGGAACCCGAGGAGGGGTCGCTCGTCAGGGCTTTTGCCTATTAAGCCGATGACGTAGCGGCCAACTAGTAGGTTGCGGTGCCGCTTGGTACGGAACTGTGAATTTGCGAAGTACAACACGTACTAGGCCGGTTCTTTTTTTAATAATGTATCATCATTGGTACAAACCGTATTTGATTCGTTAAACGATGCGTCTTGAGATTCCTTATCGAATGACATGAAAAACGTATTTCGTAAAAACAAATTCTTCTGTGGTGTTAGAACTTGGGCCTTGGAACTGGGACTTTGGGCGCATGATTGGCGCAGTGGTTGAGCGATTGACTGCTGCACTGCGTGTCGCGGGTTCGATTCCCGCACGGAACAAAAATTTATATGACCTACAGACAGTTGTTCCGGCTCTGGGTGTTGTGTATGTGAGTTTATATGTTTGTAAACGCACCCACGATACAGGAAGAAATTCCTAGTGTGAAAAAAAACTTAAGAGACGATATTTATTCAGAGGTTATTAGCTCTGAATACCCTGGTTGTAACAACATTGTAGTTGTAATTGCTACCTTGATTATACCTTCTAGCCTAGCCTGTACTAATTGTTTCTTTAAATGACTCGTTACCACTGTACTTCGTGCGATCACTGTTTTGAACTTTACTTAAACCATTCGGCCATTAAAGGATAATGTTCGAGCAATTTCAGTTTCAGGTACAACGACCACTATACTCTAATCATCAAAGTTTCATCGCTATTAGTATAGGTTCCAATAACCGAGAAATCGATTTCAGCCGATACCTTTGACTCGACTTTCCTAATCGATGCGATTGTTTGGCCAACTCTAGATCCTAGATAAGGCCAGGATTCAACTATGAATACTAATGATAGCGTGCAATCAGGCTCAACTACAATTAACAAATTACCACAAGGTAATGGCCATGTCAGATAATATGTCAAAGATAACGATGAATTTAAGCCCTATTTATTTACGAGTGGACATTGACAGTTTTAAGTTGTTGTTGTTTTGTTTAGAAGCTCAGAAGTCTGACAGTCAGACTGGTCAAAAGATATCGTGTTACCCAGGTAATGGTTATGGAGCTAGCATAGACAGTCTCTCCATCTAAAGTACAGGTAGTTATTCAGCTGCAATTGGCTGGACTAGAAGTATACCACAAAATAACTGGGCAAAGGCTTTATTTATCGTATTTACTAATTTATGTTCATATTTTAAAATGCAGTGATATCATCATTTAATTTTACACAGTACATACATAGGCGGACTTAATGCCTAAGGCCTTCTCTACCAGTCAAACAAGGGTACTGGAGAGGTAACATGGCATGGCATGGATGGATTACACAATATCTGGGTTGTGCAGGTCAGAGACAGTCGCTCCATGTAAAATACTTGTACCTAGCTGTATGCAGTTAGACTAGAAGCAAATCCAACAAAGTTGGGAAAATAATTGGCAGATTGATTGATATGAAGCAGACCGAAGTGTAAAAAAAAATCCTGGGTGTCATGTTCATTGTACAGTTAAGGGTCAATGATGTCATTTTTATTTCATGCTACATATTTTATCTCGTAGTAGACATGCTTGGATGGACGGACAATCTATTGAACGCGTAAATAAGACACAATATCTTGCGAAAACATCTTGATTCAAAAAGTCAAACGCCCATAACTTTAGAACGTCTGAACCAATTCATCAAACATAAGTACACTCTCGGTAAAGTCACCATTCAAATAAAAAACACGAAATCATCAACCGAAATTGGTTCATCCGTTTAGGAGCTATGATATGAAGAAGAATAAAAATAGCAACAATTATAATTAAGAAACATCTTCTTAATAGTTAACAGCCCACGTTAACGAGTTCTTTCATATAGTGGATGAAACAAAACGCTTTTTCTTGTCTTGTTAGTGCCATTCTCAGAAATATAGGTCGATAGGTTCCGTTGACAGTACAGAATAGCAAACATTCGTTAGCTATTCCTTTGTCACGAGGTATCACAGCTCTGAGAACTTCAGAGGAACACTACTATGGCAACTCGTATTTATATGAAGGGAAAAAAACAAAACGGTAAATTGTAGGGGTAGACATGTTGGATTTGTGTAACTCTTTTCATTATTTTGTACTGACAGTATTTAGTTCTGTGATTAGCCCTCTCTGGTTCGATATAAATATAAATCATGGAAACGGGCTTTCGTCTAGCAATGCCGGATACTTCTAGAAGACTAATATCAGAAATAAAAAAGCTTTAAAGACAGAGGAACTCCACACAAACCCTGAAGGACGCAGTGCGGTCCAATTTTGAGCAGTCGGTATGCTTTTGTTTAGGTACTCTGTGACAACAATTTTGGATCGGTAGTACCTACTCAACTATAGACATTTAGAAAATGGACTGAGTGTTTTGACCAGGTATGAAGTAGGCAGAGAATATTGAGTGAGAGAAATCGGTCGTGCGATTAGTACATTGTCTTATTCTTGTAGAATAATAAATAATAATTTGACCTTTTAGAATAATAGGGCAAATTCACAGGTATGCAAGAGAGAATTGTGAGAGAATGTGATGACAGACAGATAGAGATAACACATTCGTCGGATTCAATTCATTATTTATGTCTATGTTCTCAATAAATGAAAACAATACAAATACACAACGACAGCCCTAGTTCCAGGTCACAAAAACACGATTAAGGTCCCAACTTTGAGAAACTCGTTTAAGGGGGCATATTAGTTTCCGAACAAAGCTCAGCTTTTTTATGTACAGCTTATTACAGTTGGGTATTCGATATAATTAGATAACATTTAAGATTCGTTTTTTTGGTTATTTGTCTTACTTGTATAGCAGACAAGAAAAACAACTTGTTTTTCATATAAATTTAGGTGGGTACGATCTAAAATTAGGAGTCTCGGTTGGCTCTTAGGGCGTGGATTTTTATTTTACCCAACACTAAATTCCTCGTTGAAGTTAATTATACCGTAAAACATGCACTTACTGCATTCGGCAATAACTTATCTTACTAACAATGAAAGAGATTATGTTATTGTTTCAGTAATATCCGACATTACGACAATCATTTAAACAAAACCTCTCTTTATTATTATAGTTAAGATTGCCTAGCCTTTTTCAATTTTTTTTTGTGGTCAGCTTTCCAGATTCGCTTTGGTATCATTCATCATCATCATCAGCCTTTTAATGTTCCCACTGCTGGGACACAGGCTTCCCCACTATGAGAGAGGGATGGACCAATGGGAAATTCAATAATTGTTGTGAAGTTATCCAAGACATTTCAAATTATCTATCAGCAATTTTCATTTTCATAATTTACTACTTTTTATTTCCAAAACAAAGAAATTAAAAAGGGGAAAATATTTTATCTATTGTTACCAACAATAGTACGGTATATGTTTATGTAGCATATATACTTCAAGTTTCTAGATACAGATACCTGCATTGTCGTAATCAAAAGACAGCACCAGCTCAGAAGGCGGTCATTACGCTGTGTTACGGTACGACTCGGGACTCAGCCGTTGCTGTGACAATGACAGAGCCTCGCTTTGATAACAAGCAAACGAATAGACAACTAGCCAAAGCCCCTACCTGCAGTGACAAATTAGCACCTCTGAGTGTTAGGAAACTAGCTATATAGAGAAATGGGTCTGAAATTACTTGGAATAATAGAGGATTTCATTAAAACCTCGTATGCATCTACTTTTGATTAGTTATTAGACAGAAATGCGATACTTTTTTATTTTGTTTTAAGTTTTAGCACAAAGTACGTGAGCGGCGGCGGCTGGTTCTAGGAAATTGGCGCGGTATTTGAAGTTCAAAGAACGTAGTTATTTATAACTATAAGTATCAATGTTTATCGTTCACAGATCTGTCTATTTTTTGTTTGTTGTGATATTTTGATAATGTTGGTCTAAAATGAAAGGTATAGGCGTAGAACCATTTTATCCGTTTAAATCATCTAAATCGAATTACGCGTTTATGAGATAATAGCGGACGCCTTGCGGTTTCACCCGCGTAGTTCCTTCCCGTCGGAATATATGGATAAAACATAACCTATGTCACCCGGGGATAGTGTAGCTTCCCAAAGGTGAAAGAATTTTGAAATCGGTGCGGTAGTTTTTAAGTTATTCGTTACTTATATAAATACAAATCTATATAGACTAGCTTCTGCCAGCGGTTTCGCCCGTGTGCAAAGTATTTTCTTATCAAGGATAGAAAGATAGATAAATTATTTATTTAGTGCACACAAAAGACACAGCACAACACACAAAATCCTAATTAAATTATTACACTTTTCATGTATGTTTAAAAACAACATAAAAATAATAAAAAAACTTTTTTACAAAAAAAAACTACCGACTTCCAACTAAAAACACTACAAACTGATAAATAACTTTCTACAAAAAAAAAAATTGAAAATGGGACCAATTTAATTTGGTGAAGATCTGATGAAGAACTTCGGAGATATACAACAGAACCTTTCAATAAATAATGGCAAATCTCTCGGGATTCTCGGAATCGCATGTCTGTTTATTGTTTATACCATTCTCTTTATTGTTTATACCAATCTCGCTGTCCACTGAGAATGAGATTCTCCTGTTTGTTGGATCGCCGCGTAGAAATTGTGACGTTCTCCAAACCCGACACATTTGGGGGTGAAATGGTTGTCCAGCAGTGATGTGAAATCTTCGTAGGGCACATCTTCAACGTTTTTTGGTAGAACCAAATCCGTTGCTAATTTATAGGTACCCTCAGTGAGTGCGCTGAGCAGGATGGCCTTTCGTTTTTCACTCGCGGGATCAGTCTTCTCGTTGATGCCATTTGCCACGAAATATTGATTTATACGCCCTTTGTACGTTTTCCATGTCTGTATGTTATGACCGAACGTATGTAGAATTCCAAATTGCACTGAACTTGACATTTTCTAATTTACTACACGTGTAGGTTGATTCTCGTCGCCAATGTTAGGTATGGACAAGTGAAACGCTGACCTGCTATTTACACACTGGTTTTATTTCATATGCAACTTGAGAGTTGCCGACACACAGGAGGGGCGCGGGGGAGGGACGCGCACCTTGCTAATATATACAACACTCTGTGTGTGAAAATAGGCCGTAATCGACCACGTAGGCTCAGTGCGGGATGGTGGATGTCACATGTTTTCAAGTTTTTGGTTCTAAATATGCCGCTTTCCTCACGATGTTTTCCTTCGCCGTTTTGAGAGCAACGGTGATAAAATAATTTACACAAAGTAAAGCGCCTGCCTAGGTTCAAACCCACGATCTACAACTTGTAAGTAGCGGCCGTTACCACTGGCCACTGCTTTCATACTATCTAGAGCCTAAAGTCGCCACGTAAGTCTATACCAACGAAGAAAAAATGTTGATACTGCATAAAGTAGTGAGTAAGATTTGAGCCCCATTTGAGACCCAATATCCCTTACTATGTAGTCAAATAATCGCAATACTTGCACTCTATGTATACCAGGTTAATTTTCAATGACCAGTCTTTGCCAGAAATTAGGTAGCAATCAAAGGTAAGAAAAATCAATAACAAAAAAGAAAAATAAACCGCACAAAGGGTTCCGTACCATTATCGCAAACAACGGCAAAAAAATCACGTTTGTTGTATGGGAGCTCCACGTAAATATTTATTTTATTCTGTTTTTAGTATTTGTTGTCATAGCGGCAACATAAATACATAATCTGTGAAAATTTCAACTGCCTAGCCATCACGGATCATGAGATACAGCTTGGTAACTGACGGACGGACAGACAGACGGACCGCGGTGTCTTAGTATAGGGTCCCGTTTTTACCCTTTAGGTACGGAACCCTAAAAATGAGCCGTTTTTTGTCGAGTTAATGCGGGGTCATTGAAAATTAACCTGAATTGTTTGTGTTTTTACAGTTACAACCAAACATGAAAGTGTCATACATAACTTTAAAAAAATATCTTCTTAGAACAATCCTTTCCACAGGTCAATCCAAAGGCAGTAAAAATGCAACAGATATCATGCTCATCGTACCTTTGATTATCAACCGTGAATATCAAGATATACACTTCTAAAGGAATACTGCCCTATTTATCTGAGCGTGTAGAACATGGCACACGCGTTCAACATACATTGGCAGGAATGCCACAATATAAAATACTAGCTACAATATAACGCTTTTACGATTTTCTTAGATTTGTTCTGGTAAGTGGCTGTTCTAGGTCCTTCGGATTTTCTAAAGAAAAATTGCCTATACGGAGAAAAGACAGCCACTAATTCAGAAATGTATTGTTTCGCAGCAGTGACGTAATTTTTACGAAATTAACTTATAAATTCTAAGAATTATCCAGGTGTTTTTAAAGTAGTTAAATAAATTATTCCTATTGATAAGCAATAGGGAAAGGTTACTTTCAAAGGTCAGTATATTAAATATTGTTAGCTGTACAAAAACTAGTTTCTCTGTCCTAAGTTCAATAATTTATATCAACCCACACGAAATGATCAAATGTCAGTTCTATAACTTAATTGTAAGCGTAATTGACTTTACAGTATAAGATCGTTTAAACATTTAATTAAAGTACAGGGAACTTTGGCCCTTTATAATTCGTTACTACGCATCTGACGTAGCACTCGTTCGTATACGCAGCGAACACGCTACACATACGTGACGCTAACGCTGCATTATCGCAACGTCAACGCAAACTCTGCAGGCACAGTGCAAAGACACACAAATGACAGGTTACGCATATTATTATGTGTGAAGAGGGCATTCGACCGATTTTTTACACCGCCTGTTATCTTCTATCTTCTATATATATAAAAGAAGAAACTGACTGACTGACTGACTGATCGATCAACGCACAGCCTAAACCACTAGGCCTAGAAGAATGAAAGTTGGCAGAAAGGTTCCTCATGTGGTGTAAGTGAGCACTAAGAAAGGATTTTTGGAACTTCCACCCCAAAGGGGGTAAAAAGGGGGTTGAAAGTTTGTATGTAATTTCTACAGTTTGAAAGTTGAACACGTGAAATTTTAGATTTAATGTCTTACCTAGAGAAAAAAAACCATGTATTTATTAGTTTTTGGAAATTCAACCCCCTATAATAGGTACCCCTATAAATAGTGGTTGAATCTTTTTATGAAATTTCTTCGGTTTGGATGGTAAAATATCTAAAATAGTAGGTTTACGCTCTTGATTAATAAAAAAAAGTAGTGAGTTTATTGATTACCGGTGATTAACTTCTACCCCTAATGGAGGTTAAAGGTGCCAATTTGTTGGGCTTATATTTTTGAAACTTGGCATCAATACTAACAGCAAATATTTTATATTTTTTTTATTGATTTTAAAGTAAAGGTTGTCATTAAGTAAAGGTAGTTTTCAAAACTACTCCTAAAATACGATTAAAGGGATGATGAAGTTTGTATGGAAAATCTCATTTCTTGGATTAATAAACTTGAAATTTGGGAGAAATACTAACCTAAGTAAATAATAAAGGATATCATTATTAGTTTTTCGAAACTACCCCTAAAAGATGATTAGGGGGGTGTTGAAGATCTTGGTTTAATTAACTTGAAATTTGGCTCAAATACTAACCTTAATAAATAATGTGATTTAATAATAGTTCCAAAAGTGAATAACTAATAGCAAACCTATTAGTTATTCGTTTTTCGGAACTATTCCCAAAATACTATTTAGGGGGTGATCAAGATTTTTGAAGTATTTTATTACACATAGCTTCTTTTAATGATGTAGGTGAGCACTAAGTAGGGAGTTTTGGAAATTCAACCTTTAAAGAGACATTTATTTGTATAAAACTTTTTTACAAAAAAATATTAATGACTTCCAACTAAAAACACTACAAAGTGAAAAATAAATTCCTTTTTCGAAGTCCGTGTGTTTGGTAGGTACCATTTTTTTTCGTTATGGACACTGATTTCGAAAGAGAAAATTATTTTTCACTATGTAGTGTTTTTAGTTGGATGTCGGTAGTATTTTTTTGTAAAATAGATTTTTAATTTTTAACTTTTTAGGTGGACCAAATAGGCAATTTGCCTTTAGTAAGGGACATTATTTTTCGTGTATGTTCACCGATATCTCCGTCAAACAACACTGGACTAACGGTCCAGTTCAGTAGTTCCAAAGCGAGGAAGAGATCATCTTAGTGCCGTAAGATTCTTCAAAAAACCGTTGACAACCTAAAACATCTTCTGGGGGTAATTCTGAAAAACGAATGACGGCAATTTATTATTGCCCAAGGAATAAGATTTTTAACTGACTTTCCAAAAAGGAGGTGGTTCTTTGTCCTCTAAATCCTAACTTAAACCGTAGATATCTACGATAACCCATTTATTATTGATTTTGATCGCCTTCACTAACTGCACATAATTAAGTTGAATAAAATACGAAATCATGCGAACGAAGTCGCGGGCGGAGTGCTAGTAAACTATAATTTAGACTCTCCCAAACATTGCCAACTGGACACAGAAGAGCCCAGTTGAGTCAATTCATAACTGATTCTGTTTCCGACACAGTATATCCAGGATACGCTTTGTACCCTTTGTTTAGCCGGGATTGTTAGAAAGCTTAGTAGAACTTTTGGTGTTCAATTCAGTTCGGTTGCTTTGGGAATCGGTTATCCATTTGTAGGAGAATTGTTTTCGTTGGTTTCTTTTTATCTTGAAAATCAAATTTATATTTAACATATCCCTAAAAACCGGATCAATGTTCTCAAGCAACTAAAATAATATATTTATATTTTCTTCTAAGAAAATCCGTACGCTACTAACATACAAAACCATATTGAATTTCACACAAAGCAAACCAAAACGGGGCACATGACAATAAAAAGCACAATCTCTCTGAAGTAAGGATTACTTACAATAGAGCCTGCCTTTCCCCAAATAAGGCTTTCCATACTCCTTTAAGGGATCCAGTGCAAACAAGATAATCCTCGTTCGAATGTCGTACGTGACGATATATAGTGAGGAAACAAATCTGTGAACCGTAACCCTTGGTAAGTCAGGAGGTGCATGTAAGAAAGGAGTATCCAACGCGTGTGGAATTTTAAAAATAGAATTTGAGGCAGCAATGTTTTCGAAATTATTCAATTTGTTCGGGTAGCTATTGAATAGTATGAGCATGTTTGGATTTTTGTAGTACTGAATCTCTTCATGTATAGGCTTTATCAGGGGTTGTATAGTATTTATTTCTGCTATCAGCTAGCATGATCAAACTCATAAGGAATTCATAAAAGTGCTTAATGATTTATCTAATAAATGATAAAGTCTCAAATATCAGTCTGTCGACCTCGACGTGTTATTAATAATTATGTTAAATTAATGTCAAAGCGGAAGAAGCATAAGTAGGCTTACTGTAATTAACCAAATGATATTAATAATGTTCCTCATTAATTTATAATTTTCCTCATTAATTTATAATAAATCCTCATATCAAGATATAACGTTCAAAAAGTTGGAGAAAATTGTGGTACGGATGTAATGAATTATGAGAAAGTGGAAAGGCTTGTGCTATAATACTGGTAAAACTGTAATGACAATGATTTAGGAATAATTAGAGAGTTAACAATTATTGTTAAAATACCAAAATGTTTGGGATTGACAACGTATAATTTCTAGCTATTGTCAATCCCATGCATTTTGAACTTTTGGTATCAAAGATAGAAAGGCTCGCATAGTCTAGGTCCAGAAGTTTGTGTACCAGAAAAGTTCCTTTGCAATATACATACAACTGGCAGCTTACAATTAGTATGTTGCCATGTATGTATATTGCAAAGGGCATGAGAATGACAATGCATATAGGCATAAACCAACACTTAAACCAAACCCAACAATATTCAACCAAGCTAATAAAATTTCAAATAATATCCGTCACCTCATACGACACGCGAGCACGCCAGCTAAGTAAGCGAAGTTGTAGGGCGTCCCTTTTCATACACCACTACGCGACTACGCCAGTACGCGGGTAGAGTAAATATTCGTTAACTATTCCTTTGTCGCATCTTGTTTGTGATGAGCATGTCAAAGCCATGCTGCTGCTACGGTAGCAATTTGGAATATTTCGGTAGAACAAGGTAATACGCGCGGTTGTCAAACTAGATTTCTGTTATTGTTGAGATTAGTTTAGATGGAAACTTTTCAAGGAATTCTTCATGTATTTTGTTACTCGACTGCAAGGAAAGTGTTATGTTTATCGCGTGTGTCTTGTAGGTATGTTTGTTTTTAATATTCTTTATTACCTTATTTATATCTTTTAAACCACTAAACGATTTATATAATCAAGACATTGTTAGATAGGTCTTGACCGCCCAAGTATTCTTAAATAAGTGACGTTAAAAAAGCGGATTTTGGGCGCCATATTGTTGGATCCGAATTTTTTTTTTCTTCCATACCTACCGAGTGGGGTAACAAAATGGAGGTTTTGTAGTGGTGATTACAAAAATATATAAAGAAAGAAAGAAAAAACGTTTTTTTGCGCCAGACACGACGCATACCATAAAAAAAACAAAGGAAAGCTTAAATACAAAGTATGCGTCACAACCACGCAAAACGGTCATCGCTCAGCATTATGCTAAGACTCTGCGCAAGACAGAGCCACAGCGTATATACTACTTATATTATGTTTATTTGGTAATTCTCACAACATGTTTAATCCTATAATATCTAAGCAGATGTACAATATGAAGGCACACACAAAGTTACCTTTAGTAGAAGCTTTCACCTTGATCCCCAGATCAACAATGGTTCAAATCATATTTCTTAGATCTTATTTAATACATCAAAATTAATAAAATAAGATATATGATTTGATACATTCAATTTTTTTTTCAAACTTTTACTACTAAGAAGGGAAATAAAAAAGGGAAATATAAACATGATATGAAAACTATCTTTTTGAGAGTAAACTTTCTTATATATTAAATTATATCCTAAAATAGTTCTTTAGACCTATTAAAACAAAGACCCCAAGAAACCACCATAACAAAGTAGTAAACTCCAAACATGCCATCATAAGGGGGTCATCTCCTCTCGAAACAAACGACCCCAAAGCGGTCATTAATAAAATTAGCGTGTATAATAAATCTATACTAAGTCGTAAACTAAGTTATTAACACTCGCATAACTAAACTCGTGGGGATACGGTCCAGTAATCTACTGGAGATGATGCTCGGTGTTACAAATGTTTAGCTTTATGGCTGCATACAAATTGTACTTGGAACTTGTTGCATTGTAAAATACAAGTGTAGACGGTACGAAATTGTTTTTATTCACCTGTATCATGATAGTGTTGAACAATGTTTATCAATTTTTATGCATTATATTCTTTACCTAATAATACCATGATTGCGTGAGATCACAAGCAATCGCATTACATAAGGTATAGGCCTTATGTATCCCTAAAGGATGTGGCAATGTGGAACCTATTGGTATATTAAGTCCCAGTTATGGTTATATCCCATGTAATAAGAGCGGGTCTATTGCTCTCAATCTGGCACGAATCGAGACTCCAGGCAGCTACTAATAAATACTAGAAGAAACATTCTACTATTAGCTTATTTTTTTATTTTATTTAAAATTATATTCCATGATTTCTACCTCATGATCAGCAGTAGCACTTAGGAGTTACGACCAATAAATCATTAATTCTGTCAAATTTATTATGTTGACTCAACGCATTTCAAGCAAACTACTAGTATCTATGTAGTTGGTCACCCACGGTGAAGCGAAAAGGCACTCGAGGAATAGCCGCTCGACAGGGCTTTTGCCGATGAGCCGAAGACTTAGTGGCCAACAAATAGGTTGTGGTGCAGCTTGGGCGATATCGCAACTGATCGCAAGGAGTTTCGGTATAGCGTTAGCTCCTCTCTCTATCCTATACGGCCGAATGGTGGTAGGCGGCGGGGCCACTGACCTGACCTCGTCTGGGTCGTCTGGCGCCTATTTGCTGGTTTGGTCACGGCGTGCAATGTGTTCTGGACTCCCCAGATAAGGGTCCGGGGACGGACAGCCGCGGCGGGTTCGCGGATGAGTGTTTACGCGTGCCCGTATTCCCGCCATAAGTGGCACAGGAGGACACAGAGGAATTTTAGTGGGTTGGAATCTCAAGTGCACTAGATAGTAAAATCCTCGTGGTAGCAAAGTATGCACGAGCATTTCACCACGCAAAAAAAAAGTTAATAAAAATAATCAAAAAACCCGACTGCTTAAAAAGCGAACTGAAAAGTTACGTCTTTTCATGAAGAAAATCATGCTGTGCAGTCGGAGGATACATATTCGCGAGCTGGTTGACCTGGTTGACCAAAACCAGATGTATTTGTATATTTTGATTTTTTTAATTAACTTTTTTTATTTACAACTTTTTTTTTTTTTTTTAATTGTGTTCATTTATACATATAAGTGTCATATATTTTTAAAATCAACTTTTTTAACCCTTTATTTTGATTTCCCACACGATGGGTCCGGAAGAAAAAAAATATTTCCCCCACAAAATGGCGTCCAAAATCCGCCATTTTTTTCTTATCCAATTTTTATGTAGCCAGTGACACTCGCAGAGTTAATACGAATCGATTGACGTAAGAATCATCAAAATCGGCCAACGCGTTTGGTCTCTAGAACGCTACATAGGAACAAACATACATAGATACTTACATACATAGACTGATAAACACATTACCCTCCTTCGGCAGTTGGATAAAAAAGGCTGTAACTAATAGAAAGAAAAGTTCGAGCCTGGACCTCATGTTCTGCAGTAGCGTTTACGACCAATAAATCAACAATTTTGTCAAATTGCGTTTGCTAAATGCATTCAAGCAAACTACTGCTATGTAGTTGATTTGATGCCTTTTAATCTATCAGCCCGCGCCAGTCAACCCATCGATAGTTAAGATAAAAACAAAACCTCGCACAATTTATTGGTGAAATGAATGAGGTATGTGATATGAAGATATCTGACATTTCCTCGATTATTGAAAAGAAATTAGATCTGTCCTTGGAGAGGCTTGAAGGGCTACGTGCCACCCACGAGTAAGGTCTCGAAAGTGCTCGATATAATTTGGGTTATACCTATAATACCCATCTACCGACTATCATATCGGCCTATAGATGTCTATGCTATCAGCATTAGTAGGAGTATTGGGATGCCTAGCCTTTTGACGGTATTCCACAGTTACCTTTGTATGTTTTTGTGTAGGCTTTACTCAAAGTGATATTCTATCACGATCATTAAGACTCCAAAATGCTAAATACATATGTCATGGGATCAGCCCTATACATTTTGGTATTTCAAGCTATGACAGAGCTAAGAAACAGAAAGAACCTAGCGTCTGGTAGTTGAAAATAGAATTCTCTGAAGTCAAAACATGAAAACAAACTACTAGTAATTTGATGCAACCTACCCCATTACTGTTTCAACTAACTCACAGGTCACTGCACATCCCAGCAATAGACTTCAAACTAGTGCTTTGTTCAAAACACATCCATCGCTTTCTGTCCGATATATTTATGCGTCTATAAATTGCTGCTGCTTCCCCGAGGCTTGCTAATGTCCGCATACATCTATCTGCTTCCAACGAGACAAAATATCTTTCAATATGTTCACCTTGTATTTGTTCTTGAACAATAAATGTGGGGTTATGTGGGGCGTCTTTTTTGGGTTGTCGTGGTAAATATTTGTTACAACTTTGTGTGGTACAAAAAGTGTATTTCATTTCTACATTCCATAGAAGTTACTATTGGTATCCAAAAATAAATATGTTGATAAAGGTGAGTAACGAAAGTTTTTGTAGACTTCGTAAATACGATATTATACAAAAAAAAAACGAAACAAAATGCAATTTTGTTGGCAGAGTGGAATAATTACTTCTGCGTACATTCTGATGCATCTATGGTCGAATTGGTACCTATATCACATGTATCGTCCTTATTCCTTGACAAATAATTTTGCTCTCATTTTCTTAAACACATTATAATTACACTTTATCACCTACAACAATGTTATCTTACACCATATTATTTCTCACGAATACTTAGAATCCCCTGGTATTTTATTACGAATGTAAAATTTCGATAACACAGTCTGTCGCCGCGAAACGTATATCCGTAGTTTATAGCTCCCAGCAGACGTGGAACATCAGCTACATACAGTGTACGGCAGAACAAGCTCTTTCGTACACAGGCAAATAACTTAAATAGTGAAACTGAATACGGATTATTGAAATACTTTCATTGTGCGTTACAGCTAAGGAGTGGAATTTCCTGCAGTCTTTGTTTCCTGATAGCTGCAACCTAAGGGTATTTTAGTCAAGAGTGAATAGGTTACTTCTAGGCAAGTGTAGTTCACTGTCGGCTACAATATCATCGCTCACCATCACGTGAGATAGTGGTCAAACGCGATCCTAAAGAAATAAAATAAAACTTGCAAGTAAATAAGAGTGAACATGCGGAGTTGTCATTTTACTTCGCACTTGTTAGTATTTGTCATAAACTTATAAAGTTATTACGCAAAAATTAAGAAAAGAAAGACAGAAAATACGGAGTGATTGTGTAAGGAATGACATGAATGGAAAGGGAGTGAATGATAGCGTAATGGTTGAAAGGGGAAAATAAAAGACAAAACACGTTGTGCCGACCCCATGGAACGTGGGTTAAAGGCGGGAAGATGATGATGATGCACAAAATCAAAATGAATATTGGCATTGTTGGGAAAGAAGAACATTTCTTCCTGAATACCAAATAGCGTGTTCGACTGTACATAATATTTATTTTCATTAACTTCTTAAACAAAAATAACAACAAAAACCTTGAAACCGAGCTCAGATTTTATTTGACAAAGATATTTTCTTCACAAAAATGTCTTGATCTTTTGTAAATAAAACAATCCGGGAGTTATCCGCTACATATATTATGAAGGGTTTTGTTTGACTAGAGAATCAAATTTTATTGCTTTCACTACTATTTGTCTTTTTGTCTCGAGGAACATGTAAATATACAAAACCATCTCGAGGAATGCCCGAAAAATATGTTATTATCTTTGAGGGTAAATATTATTTAGTGCTATGTAGTTAAAAGCACTCATACTTGTAAATATTATAGGGTGAAATAATGGTTTCGCATATTCAGAACATATAAAAAACAATACTGTCCTCTGTGCCTCAAAACACGCAACCAGGGTGATCTATATATGTACTGCCACCGACGACGCCGTGGAAATGGCTATGTTTTGGGCCAAAGAAATGTGAACGACTGTCGTACCAGCGACCCAAAGAAATCCATTGGCAGTATTTTTGGCTAGTAATTTAATTTGTAGTTTGCTGCCTGTCTCCATAATTCTATTTTTTTTTTACTGTACCTTTATTTTTGACCATACAAATCTGAACACATAATAACTTTTTATTGTTTCATTCAAAATTACCGCTTATTCCATTCTCGTAGCATTACGCAAATATCTAGGCTTAACTATGTTTATTAAATTGTCTCAGTTACTGCGACTACATTCGTATTCATGTGGTCTACGAGTAGCTCTTTACCTGGTACCGAACCGTGCAGTTCCATATCAAGATCTTAGAAGAACGGACGATAAGGTATCTTCAGATATTTGAAACCTTTTTACGGTGGGGGCAGAGCCTCTGTTCGTAGACAGGCTACGAAAAAAAAAAACAGGATAACGACCAAAACAACAAAAGTGAAACCATTTGGTGTGGCGCAGAAGAGCTAGGAGCGCTGAACCCAAATAACTAGGGTTAGTAGAAAGAAGAAAATAGGTAAGTCATGAAGTTGTCTGTAAAGAAACCCGTTCTTCTTTTTAAGTTGATGAAAAACTCCTTAAATATTTTAGGACCAGCACTTAGGTGGCCACGCCAATCGCAACGTCAGTGGCGAAAGGTCTCCTAATAATACTATTATAGGAAAACTTTGTTTATAAAATTCAAGAAAGGAGAATTATTACGAGAAAAAGAAGGAAAACCCTGGATAGATTTGTTCAACCAGATAACAATGTTTGGCTTTCATTATTTAAATTCGTGTGCCTGATGAGATTTTCCAAGGCCCGTTCAGATGGATTTTTCAAAACTTACTATATTGCTCACTTTCGTTATAACGTTTAAGGAACATGTGTGTAAGGAATTTCTTATTTTAAACTCAGTCTGTGCATTATCTTGTAGTTAATTTAACAGGCTATCGCAATAAACAATGAGTAAGCCCCAAACAACACATCCTGCAGTCATTTATCACTAGCTATGTTCTTTCATGTCGTATCTCTTTTGTTTCTACGATCTATGTCCTCCGACATGTATCACAGACGCACGGACAAAGGAAGCGAATATTGTTTGTGAACCTGATGAAGTTGATGCAAATTTGATTTTACTTCACGAGAATGTGCATGGGAATGAGTGGTGACAAATTGATGTAGTTAAAATATTAAGTAGTGGGGGTTCGTGGTGAAGACACAAATGTGTTTGATAGCAGAAAAAGTTTAATAAAAGTGTTTGTATAACTTTGGGGCTATGAATCGCCGTTTCGTAACTATAATTATAGCCTTTACAGAGCAATGTTTCTGTGGCCGGTAAAATCAAGATTCCTTTAGGATACCAAAGGAATCGTATTTTTTTCTGAGTTATAGTATGAATAGTAATTATTATATAGAGTTCTTTACTTTTCTTCTCTTTTAAGAGAGTATACGACCTTATACATGGGCCAAGACCAAGTGTGTGAGGGTAAAATTAAATTTAAAAGGTTGATGATACTAATAATAATAATTATTATTTTATTATTGTTGATCAACAACAATATAGCTTTCTATTAGTGAATGAATTTTCGTCATATACTTCTAGAGATTGCTTCCTATAAACAGAGTCCACAAACAGTCATATAATATTAGATTGTTAGTAAAGTTGTTTTGCTATTTTTATGATAGATCATTATTTTAATCCCAAACAAAATCGAGACCAAAACGAAATGATTGCCAGTAAAAAGGAAAACAAGCATGGATTGCTTATGTAAACCCATTATATATACATGCCATTGTACTAAATTATTACTAGGTCATGGCGAGAAATCGTTGAATGTGACGTACCAGGCTACCAGCTAAATGGTAATATAATGTATGGAATAAAATATGATATTTCGCAGTTTGGCGTGAAAAAATGTGAGTTAAACAGAATTTATTGGTGGTTTTGTATTTTGAAAGGGAATTTGAACAATTAGACCTAGCATTCACATATTTATTAATTGTAATTTTTAGTCGCAAATAGGTATTTTCTAAGCAGAATTTATATTGTGTGTTCAATACGTATTACAATAAATTTAATAGTCTCTATAGGTCTATATAGAAGATAAATCTGATTGAGGCATGTTACATTTTCAATATTATCACGATCCTAGTATCGCAATATCGTAAGTATTGAAATTGGGCTGCAAGCGTGTTTCACCCTCGACCACATCATTGCTTACCATCAGGTGAGATAGTGGTCCAACGCGAGCCTATAGGATATTAAAAAAAACGATTTAGATGAAGTTTGGTATGGAGATTGTTTGAGTCCTTGGGAAGGACATAGGATATCTTAGCTTTTATCCCGGAAATAATCCCTAAATGGATGGAAAGGGGAATTGATGTTTGTATGGTGAACCACAGTAAAACGGCCCAAACACCTATGTTAAATATATGCCTATGTTAAATAAAAAAGTTTGATTTTGATTTTTACGCAGACGAAGTCGCGGGCAAAAGCTAGAATATATATAGCCATAGCACTCGCAAGTGCGTTGAAAATTAAACGTAAGAGAAATACAAGATTTAAAACGTAATCAATATACTTATTTGAATATTAAATAACTGTGCACTTCGTATGTCAAGCAACTCCACTCGCGCACGAGGCGAACGCGGGGCGCCGCGCAGGTAGGTGGGAGTTGTGTCGCTTGACATACGAAGTGCACAGTTATTTAATATTCAAATAAGTAGTAGTTTATGTAGCATTAGTACTTCGAATAGCCTTTTTTTATCGAGCTTTAGTATTGTAGGTGTTTGTGCCGCCTTACTGTAGTTCACCATACAAACATCAATTCCCCTTTCTACCCCCTTAGGGATTATTTCCAGGATAAAAACTAAGATATCCTATGTCCTTCCCAGGGACTCAAACAATCCCGATACCAAATTTCATCTATATGTTTTTTTTAATATTCTATAGGCTCGCGCTGGACTATCTCACCTGATGGTAAACGATGATGTGGTCGAGGGTGAAACACGCTTGCCTAGAAATAACCTATTCACTCTTGACTTAAAGACCCCCAGATTCAGATTCAGATTTAAGTGTGAAAAGGTAACATACAGACTTACTTTCGCATTTCTAATATTATTTAGTATCGATTTACTAGAGTGAATTTCATTTGACACGACTTCAATATATTAAATTCAAAAGCATACTGTTGATGATAATATTAACAATGTAATCGACAATGTCATTTTTTTTTATATTTAAAATGTAATCGACAAAGTCAATTTTTTTTTTCCCTTATAGGCTTGCGCTTGACCACTATCTCACCTGATGGTAAGCGATGATGTGGTCGATGGTAAAGCTCGCTTGCCTAGAAAAAACCTATTCACTCTTGACTTAAATACCCCTAGATTGTAGCTATCGAGAAACACAGACTCCGGCAGTAAAGCCATGGCTCCTTAGCTGTACGCATAATGAAAGTGTCCCCAAAACGTTTTGTGCGTATGGGTGGCATGTCCACCATGTACCGAAGACGCATCGCCGTGCGTCTGGTTGTCCGATGATGGAACGGGCTGGGCGGAATTAAAACATGCAATTCCATCGCACACTCCCCGAAATATAACCGATAAAAAACTGACAAGCTGGCAACTCAGCGACGATGTTCAAGGCTCTGGAGCTTTGATTTGACCAGTGCCTCATTGCCATTGCCATAGTGTCAGTTACACTGTCAATTACATAAAAATGTTTATTATTACGTATATTTTACTAACAAATACTAATATATTGATAAATAAAATTTTGCTTTGAAATGCCCTCATTTTTAGGGTTCCGTACTTCGAAAGGAAACAACGGAACCCTTATAGGATCACTTTGTTGTGCGTCCGTCCGTCTGTCTGTGTGTGTAGACCCTTTTTCTCAGGAACTCGTGGAGGTATCAAGCTGAAATTTGTATCAAATACTCAAATCTACTGTCCCTAAAAGCTGTGAAAAAATCAAACTTCTAAGCCAACGGAATAAAAATAAAATAGTTTAAAAAAAAAACAAAAAAACATGTTTATACCACACCCACTCGGAAAGTGTCTTATTACTCGTTCATAAACGGGTTACAAAGTTCGTAATTTCTCCCTTAAAAATGTGCGGCGTGAAAAGTTATATGGAATTTTATTACTGCCCTCCGAAGCAGGGCAGGAATGTTGTATGAAAATCCATTACTGCCCGGCTAGCTTTCTTTTGTTTTTTAGCAGCGAACATAAAAAAATACAAACGTCAAACCTCAAAAAGGTTTTGTATGAAATAATTTGAAAAAGAGGCGGGAAACATACAAACCCCAAATCTCAAAAAGGTTTTATATCAAATAATTATAGAAAAGAGGAGGTTTTTTTTTTCTGTTTTCTATTTTTATTGAAATGAGGATGTCTACCTTATTCTGCAATGCGAAAAAAAAGCGCGGCAATTTATTTCGATGCGTTAAATTTTATTTTTAACTAAATTGATTATTTAACAGTACCTAGCTTTAAGTTTTCTAAATAATTTTCCAAAATGTCATCTGATAATGAAAGTGACGATTTTGTAATGATGACGCCACCAGAAATAAAAAATACAGTCCAAGAAGTCATAAATAACTTACTTCCTGAGAAGTCTCGAGCCAAATACGACAAAATTTATAATGATTTTATATTGTGGAAAAGTAGCAAAAATGCACAATCGTTCTCAGAAAACATCCGACTATCATATTTTAGCGAAAAAGCGCAAAAATATAAGCCAAGTACCTTGTGGTCCACGTATTCTATGCTGAAAAGCTCTTTGTCAGTGAAAAACAATGTAAATATTAAAGAATATGCTAAACTAACAGCGTTTTTGAAGCGGAAATCAGAAGGATTTCGCAGTAAAAAGCCAAAGTATTGACTACGAAAGATGTCTTTGATTTCTTACAAAATGCTCCAGACAACAATTATTTACTAATGAAGGTAACTATTGAACATTATCATTGTACCTAATTGTTATACTTTATTTACGGAACTAACATAGCAACTTATGATTTTTATTTATTTACAGGTAATTTTAATTCTGGGCATAAATGGTGCCTGTCGTTCTCAAGAGCTTTCGGATTTAACTACTGACGACATAGAGATCTGTGGAGATATAGCCATAGTCAAGCTTCCCCGAACAAAAACTAAAATAGAGAGGAGTTTTGTTGTAACCGAAACATTCTTCCATATTTTGAAAAGATATATGGATCTTCGTCCGAGTAATATGAACTCCAAGCGCGTTTTGTTACAATTCAAAAACAATAAATGCGTCAGGCAAGTGATCGGAAAGAACAAAATAAGTTCAGTACCGAAAGAAATAGCCTCATATTTAAAACTCGCAAACCCTGATCTCTACATTGGGCACTGTTTCAGACGGACTTCCGCAACCATCCTTGCAGATACAGGCACTGATTTAACTGCAATAAAACGACATGGTGGTTGGAAATCGTCCGCTGTCGCAGAAAGTTACATCGAAGATTCCATAGAAAATAAAAAACACATTAATAACCAAATATCAGGATCAATCAATTTACATAACAAAAAGTCCCTACAACCTTCAACGAGCACAGCGCCAACAGCCTTCCTGGAAGAATAGGATTCTACTCAAACTATAAAACAAGCTCCTCCCACAAACACAAGTGTATCAACAGCAGAACCAAGTGCCCAGTTTTATCTCAATCATCTCACACAAGTATTAGCCTTCCTAGTAAAAACGTCACTATAAGTTTAAGCTATTGTAACAATTTTTATATAAACTTTAATTAAAGAAATATTGTATTTTATTTTCCTCGTAGGTGTAGTATAAAGCACTATGTATCACTCGGGAGAAAGTTCTATTTCTGTTCTCGAGTTTCCTTTAAGCCCTCCGCTGCGCGTCGGGCTTAAACATACTCTCGAACAGAAATAGATCGTTTTCTCCCCTCGGTGTACAATGTACTATTTAATAGAAAACCAAACTGAAAAGTAGAAAATTAATAGTGTGATTGAAAAACATCACATACAATTTAAAATAAGAAAAGCGTGGGGTGCTTTTTAAGATATTTTAAAAATGACTCTACTTTTACCAATATCTGTCAATAAGATATTATAACAATTAACATCAAGCACCCCACACTTTTTTAGGGTTCCGTACCCAAAGGGTAAAAACGGGACCCTATTACTAAGACTCCGCGGTCCGTCTGTCTGTCTGTCACCAGGCTGTATCTCATGAACCGTGACAGATAGATGGTTGAAATTTTCACAGATTATGTATTTCTGTTGCCGCTATAACAACAAATACTAAAAACAGAATAAAATAAATATTTAAGTGGGTCTCCCATACAACAAACGTGTTTTTTTTTGCCATTTTTTGCGATAATAGTAAGGAACCCTTCGTGCGCGAGTCCGATTCGAACTTGGCCGGTATTTTTTATCTATATATATAAAAGAAGAAACTGACTGACTGACTGACTGATTGACTGACTGATCGATCAACTCACAGCCTAAACCGCTAGGCCTAGAAGAATGAAATTTGGCAGAAAGGTTCCTTATGTCGCGTAAGTGAGCACTAAGAAAGGATTTTTGGGAATTCCACCCCAAAGGGGGTAAAAAGGGGGTTGAAAGTTTGTATGTAATTTCTACAGTTTGTAAGTTGGGCACGTGAAATTTTAGATTAACGCTCTTGGTTGATAAAAAGAATTAATGTATTTATTAGTTTTTGGATATTCGACCCCTAAGGGGGTAAAAAAGGGGTTGAAAGTTTGTATTAAGTTTTTACAGTTTGCAAATTGGACACATCAAATTTTACATTACGCTCTTGGTTGATAAAAATAATTAATGTTTTTATTGGTTTTTCTAAATTCCAACCCTAAGGGGGTAAAAAGGGGGTTGAAAGTTTGTATGTAATTTCTACAGTTTGTAAGATGAACATTTGAAATTTTAGAATTACGCTCTTGGTTGATAAAAAAAATTAATTCATATATTGGTTTTTGGAAATTCGGCCAGTGAGGGGGTAAAAAGGGGGTAAAAGTTTGTATGAAATTTTTACAGTTTGTAAGTTGGACACGTGAAATTTTAGATTTAAGCTTTTGGTTCGTAAAAAGAATTAATGTATTTGTTGGTTTATGGAAATTCGACCACTAAGGGGGTAAAAAGAGGGTTGAAAGTAATTTCTTCAGTTTGTAAGTTGGACACGTGAAATTTTAGATTCACGCTTTTGGTTCATAAAAAAAAAAAATATTTTTATTGGTTTTTTGTAATTCGTCCCCTAAGGGGGTAAAAAGGGGGTTGAAAGTTTGTATGTAATTTCTACAGTTTGAAAGTTGGACACGTGAAATTTTAGATTTAAACTCCAGGTAGATAAAACAAAACCATGTATTTATTAGTTTTTGGAAATTCTACCTCTATGGGGATAAAATATTGGTTGTAAAGTTATATGAAATTTCTTCGTTTTGGAAGGTATAACATCTAAAATTGTAGGTTTTCGCTCCTGATTAATAAAAAAACAATGAGTTTAATTATTGCCGGAAATACGACCCCTAACGGGGCTAAAACGGGGATGAAAGTTTGTATGTAATTTCTATAGTTTGTAAGTTAGAGTTGGAGTTGATAAAAAGAATTCATGTAATTATTAGGTTTTAGAAATTCTACCTCTCTAGTTGTGGTGATAATAATTGGACTCCTTCACTTGTGTGTCCAGCTTTTGGAGTTATATGCCAAAAATGTAAAGGAAAAAACCATTATGCAAAGGTATGCCGTAATAAATATAATCAGTATAAATAAAAATCACAACGCATAGCTAACATTGAAGAACAAGAGGAGTCATTATTTGTGGGAAATATCAGTTGCATGGAAAATATTGAAAGTGAGTGGTATGAACAATTTATTATTAACAATAAAGAGATTAAAGTTAAATTAGATAGTGGCGCTCAAGTTAATTGTATGTCAATTGATACATTTAGAATTTTAGGCTTTGATTTAAAATTCATAAAAAAGAAACCAATTAAATTAGTTACTCTAGATGATAAAATTATTTCTGTCAAGGGTATTTGTACTATTAAAAGTTACCTTAAGAATGGCAAGCCTTCTAATATAGATTTTGTTATTGTCAATTCTCAGTGTGTCACTATCCTAGGGTTGAAATCTTGTATTTATTTAAATTTATTAAGGAGAGAATATGTGTGTATAATAATAGTCAATGTATCAATAAGATATTGAAAAAATATGAGAGAGTGTTCAAAGGGATAGGATGTTTTAACAAACCTTATAAAATTAAATTACAAGAAACAGCATGTCCAAGAGTGGATCCACCTCGCCAGATTCCAATTGCTCTCAGACAAATACTTAAAAAAGAATTGGACAACATGGTTCAGCAAAATATCATTGAAAAAGTAAAGGAACCTGTGGAGTGGGTCAACTCTGTAGTTATAACAAAAAAGTTTAATAACAAGATTCGTATTTGAATTGACCCAAGGTACTTAAATAAATTTATTGTAAGACAACACAAACAACTGCCAACTGTTGAAGATATCATTGACAGATTATCAGGTAACACATGCTTCTCTAAATTGGATTGCAGTAGTGGATTTTGGTCAGTGATGCTTGATCCAGAAAGTTCAAAACTATGTACATTCTCAACACCCTTTGGTAATTACCGTTATAAAAGATTACCATTTGGTTTATCTATTTCTACTGAGGCGTTTCAGGAACTTATGGAGGAAAACTTTAGTGGAATTGAGAGTGTTGAATTTTACTGCGATGATTTAATTATATGTGCAAAATCTGTTGAAGAACATAATGATCGATTATCAAAAGTTTTAGAATTAGCCACTAAACATAATATCAAATTTAATAGTGAAAAATCAAATTTTTTACAGGAAGAAATCAAATTTTTAGGATTGATCATAACTGGTGAAGGCATTAAACCTGACCCATCTAAAATAAATGCTATAATTGATATTAAGGATAAAAAAGATTTGGAACGCTTTCTTGGAATGACAAATTTCTTATCACGGTTTATTGAGAATTATTCTTCTATTACAGCACCATTAAGAGAATTACTCAATAAAGATATAATGTTTCAGTGGCAATTAACACATGAAAATGCATTTAACAAATTAAAAGACATATTTACCAAGGCTCCAACTTTGCATATATTTAATAATGATTTAGATGTTGTAGTATCTGTTGATTGCAGCTCTGAAGGTGTGGGGGCATGCCTCTTACAAGAAGGTCATCCTGTGGCTTATGCGTCCAAAGCTTTGACAGAGTGTCAGAAGGGTTATGCTCAGGTTGAACGCGAAATGTTTGCTATTGTTTTTGGTTGTACTAGGTTTCACAAATATATATTAGGACGGCCTATTGTAGTTGAAACTATTCACTCAGCACTGGAGATTATTTTTAAAAAACCACTCAATAAAGTTCCATCAAGGATTCAGCGTATGATGCTTAAAGTCCAAGGTTATGATATTACTGTCAAATATGTTTCAGGTAAAAAGATGTTTATTTCTAACTTCTTGAGTAGGTAATTTTTGCCTATTAGTAATAAAGAATCTGATAAGTTTGATGATGAAATCAACAAAGAATTAATATGTCATGTTGAATTGACACTAGATTATCTTCCTATAAGTAATGCTAAAAGAGAATTAATTGGATCTGAAACAAAACAAGATACGGTTCTTAATCAAATATATTTTTATATTGAACATGGCTGGCCTAGTAATAAATCACAAATCAATGATGTAGCAAAACCATTCTGGAACTTTTGCCATGACCTGGCTGTAATAGATGGAATGATTCTTAAAAATAATGTAATTGTTATTCCATATGCTCTACAGAAAATGATGCTACAAATTATTCATGAAGATCATTTTGGAGTTGGTACATGTCAAAGAAGAGCTAGAAGTGTAATGTTCTGGCCTAATATGTCATCCCAAATAAAAGAAGTGTGTACTAATTGTCAAGTATGTGCTATGTTTAGAACCAACAATCCGAAAGAACCAATAATATTCCATGATATATTTATATTGCCATGGCTCAAACTCGGGGCAGACTTGTTTGAATATAATAAAAAATATTATTTGTTAATAGTAGATTACTATAGTAAGTACATTGAAATTGCAAAGTTAGATAACTTAAACTCTTAAACTATAATTAAGCATATAAAATCTATAATGGCTCGACATGGTATTCCACTCGAGATTGTATCTGATAATGGCCCTCAGTATGCAAGTTACGAATTTAAATGTTTTGCTCAAGACTATGGTATTAAACATACCACATCTTCGCCATATTATCCTAAATCTAATGGATTAGCAGAAGCATCTGTGAAAATTATAAAATCCTTGTTAAAAAAAATGTGATCAACATAAAACTGACTCTTATATTGCAATATTAAATCTCCGGAATAGTTCTAAAGAAGGTAGTTCTTCTCCAGCTAACCTGTTATTTAATAGAAATTTTAATTCAAAATGTCCTGTATCTGAATCTTATCTTCAACCAAAACTAACCAAGCGTGATAGTGAGGAGGATCTAAAAAACCAAAATAAAATTAAAGAATATTATAATAGAAACGCAAAAGCTCTGAAGGAATGTGTTCCTAATCAAAAAATATGGTTCAAGAACAATGACAAAGATAAGGTTTGGACACAAGGTAAAATAAAAAGACCATCATCATTCCCTCGTTCATACATCATTGAAGGTATAAATGGTAATGAGTATAGAAGAAACAGGCAATGTATTATCCCAGATTATGACACTATATCTATAAAAAGCAACAGTGATGTAGATGATGAGAATGATAATTGGTCTGAACCTAGTAATAATAACACTCACAATGATGGGCCATTACAGACTGAAGAAGAGAGTATAGTTCCTAATAAAGATGTTGAAGAAGGTGGACCTAGTTTAAGTAATGATTATTATGTAACAAGATCACAACGTATTGTAAAACCTCCCGTTAAATTAGACTTATAGTTAAATACATTTAGTTAAATTGTTTAGTTCTAAAAAGAAGAGGAATGTTATGAGGACCTTTGGGAATAGGTGTTGGCAACACTAGCGGGAGAGAGAACTGCTTGATAAAAGTGAAAGGGCTTAGGTTTTAAGTATGGTTTAATAAATCTATTTCTATCATATGTTACATGATTTTATTTAACACCTTTAAACAGGGGTAATTCTGAAAAAATAATAATGGCAATTTATTATTGCTCAAGGAATAAGATTTTTAACAAACTTTACAAAAAGGAGGAGGTTCTATGTTCTCTAAATCCTAACTAAAACCGTAGATATCTACGATATCCCATTTATAATTGATTTAACAACAGCTTATTTTTGATCGCCTTCACTAACCGCATATAATTTAGTTGAATAAAATACAAAATCATGCGAACGAAGTCGCGGGCGGAGTGCTAGTTTATAATAATATATTTCGTTTTTGTTAATCACACTTTTCTGAATTTAAATTTATAGAAAATTATTTTCAATTTTTTTAGTTTGGTGTTCTATTATAGCGTGTTTTTTAGTTTACTTTTTAATATTTTTTTTTCAAAGCACCCCGTAATTTTTTAGTTACATCATAATTATAATAAAAATATTTTTAATAATTTTAAACTTACTACCCATTTCTTCATGAACGCGTAGAGGTATTAAATTAAAATTCATATCAAATACTCAGGTCTTTAATACCTTTAAGCTGAGGTTTTACGGAACCCGCGGTGCGCGAGTCCGACTCGCACTTGGCCGGTTTTTCTTATTACAGCCAACTTGATATTGCGGTTTGGTACGGAACCCTAAATGTGTGAAGTCCGAATCGCACTTGACCGGTTTGTTATCTCTCTGCGCGAATCTTACTAATTTTCTACTAAAATAGCTGGAAGGGGCTGGAAACTACGTCAGAACACTTTAAATCACAACCTCGCATTTATACGTTCAAAATTCCCATACAATTGGAAACCAATCTCCTGCGAGCCCATACATCACAAATCTGCTCGACCAGCACCCCACATTCCGCCCGTGTCGTGTTCATCACATAAATAACTTGCTTAACAGAAGCGACCGAAACAAAGGAACATTGTTTATACGCAGAATCCGAAGAGCTCCGACAGTCTTCGAAATCCTCCGAGAGGTTCCGATAGATGCCGAAGAGTCCCGATAGGCCAATAAAAGAGCCTATTCTGGCTACAATGCCCAACTCCCAATAGAAGTAAATACCTCTCGTTGGTACTTTAATAGTAGTTTATGAAACTGTTGCATAATGAGGGGTATTAAAACATGAGTGTGTGTTTAAAAACCGAGCCGTAGGCGAGGTTTTTAATAGCTTTCACACGAATGTTTTAATACCTAGTTATGTGCAGTTTCATACACTACTTTATCTACACTCATAAATTGGGATTGAACCTACTAAATACCTCTTTTTGCATTTTCCATGCCATAAAATCGTGATAGCATTTGTCATAATTATACTTTTCTCAACTTTGGTGGTAATAAATTACGAGTAAATTCCTTCGCCACATCTAAAATATCGGGCGGAGTCAAATTTTCTTCACATTCACACATACATTATCAGACATTTTTAAACAATAATTTAAATAACTCATAAAATTCAGTTCAGCAAAACTTGCAAAACGTATGAATGGCGCCAAAACCCAGCACATCACCGCATTAACCGCGCATGCGCTAAGGCTTAGCACGCACTGCGATCTTTATTCGCGCGATTTTTTTTTGCCCATGGAATTGTATGAAGTTGTTCGCATTGCGGTAAAGAAATCGTGCGGAAATAATACCGCAAGAAATCCGTGTTTTGCCACAGAATCCACCGCACCACGGCGCGAATTTTATTCGCCCGAATATTTTGAGCTCTATGAACAGGTAGAAGGAAATAAAATACGCGCGAATAAAAATCCCAGTGCGTGCTAAGTCTAAAGCAGGCATTGTCATAGACAATTTAAAATTGGAATCAAATCTTTTTATAATAGGTACTATAAAATGGCATTACAAAAAAAATATTGATGGAAACTCCTTAGTGATTAACTTCTTGGATTTGTCCTGTATCGTAATAGAAAAAAAATTGTTTTATAGCATTATTTTGTTAGAGAAATAGTGTTATAATAAGATTCTATTTTTAAATTTCGGTATTGTGTTTATAAAGTATGCCAATATAAACTCGTTTTGAATTTTATAATTCGAATATTACGATATGAGAGTAGATAAATGAGTATTTATTCGTATTGCTATTTAGTCGTTAGACCGCCGTAATGGCTTGTTGTACCATTATCGAAAATCTGGGAGATGGGATTAGATTTTTGAAGTATCCTATTAGGAAGATATATATACGATATTGAGGCTGGAGATAATCTTGTTTTATGTTTGATTGGCTGAATTTTGCTCTACGCTGCTTTTTATATTTTTTGCTTTTACCTTCAAATATTTTCTTTCATTATTTCTATATTATTTTGTTCACTAATCATTACATATTGTTTATGTATTAACTACATTATCTTGTGAACGTGAACTTGTTAGCTTGCAGAACTTAATCGATCAACCATTGCGTCAAACTACCGTCTTATTTTATTTATCAAGAGAATTCAGACCCAAAGTTTATCAAACATTTATAACCAAAACTTATAATTAAACAGTCTCAATAAATGTTCTGAGGTTTCAACTGATCACAAGAGTAACAATTCGATGGAAATGATCGAACATTAAAGTACTGGCCCTCAATTATGTAAAGGCTTGTTCGGGCTACATTTAAATCCTTAATGAAATATATTGTATGGCACGGAATGAAGTTCCTATTGAAGCTTCGTTGCTATTATTTGATTTATTGAAAACTGAGCTGCTGGCATAATTACAATCTGTTCTATTTTGATTCATGCTTGTGAACCAAGGCGTGCTGTAAAGTACTTAGAAAATGGTTTATTTAACTTTAGTGAGATACAAGCACCTGTGCCTTTGCTCAATTGTAATATGTTTCTGAGACATTCGAAGAAAATGTTTAATGTATTTTTTTTTATATATCACATTGATATTTTACATCATTCGAGCATGGCAGGTACAATCAATCATTTAATTTAACTTGTCGTACTCCGCAGTTGGATGGCAGTCGTTCACAAAATTTAATGTTCCAGAAATGGCCATACCTACATCCATCCATACTAATATTTTAAATGCGAAAGTAACTCTTTTACCTTTTCACTCTTAAACCCCTGTACCGTTTGGATGAAATTTGGTATGGAGATAGTTTGAGACTCTGGAACGGACATAGGATAGTTTTTAATCCCGGCAATCATCCTTAAGGGTTTGTATGGTGGACCAATACTTTCTCAAGGAAGAAGGTAATAATACAACGCAGACAAAGTCGCGAGCAAAAGCTAGTGCCTCATATTTATCAAGCTTTTGAGCTCTATACCTCTTTAACATGACCCACAAAATTATCAATTTTGTAAATACATTAAACCCTCCATTGAACTACCAAGTCCTGAGCAAATAATGCGCAATGAACTACTCGTTATAAGCTAGTACATTTTAGTGGTATGAAAGTTCGGTCCAACCGTTCTATTGGAGAGAATTCTCAAATATTGAAATTCCCAGACTTCGATGAACCGAGAGCGTCCCTGAAACTGGCATATCTATTAAGTACTGGGCATTTAGGCGATTTTATTATTAACTTGTTTTCGGAATTACTTTGCTTCTGAAGTATCTTTTTTGGTTATAGTAATATGTAAGGAGAATTAAGTAACAAAGCTGTCTTTGTTTTCAGAGTGCTTATTTTCTTTACGATTTCGAGCTAAAATATATATACACGACAAGACAACGCGCAAATATACTACATCATATCGAGTGTATGTGATTTTCCTATAAATGAAACAAGATATAAAATCATCTTACAACATACATAATACAATCTGACACCAACGTTAAACGATATAATCCTAAACTCGTCACAGACAATCCCAAACTTTTTTAGAAACTTTTAACAAATATTATTCAAAGTAACCAGTTATCAACATAGACATTATAGTTATGAATTTCAAATGACCCAACAAAATAAAAAAATATTTTCATAAAAATGTCTGACGCAAATAAGAAATACAATCTTCATTTCGATTGGAAACGGCCTCCAATTTTCTATTGACCTATATAGATAGAATCCATTGAGCACACACTTTACCGGAATGAAAACTGAACGCTAAGAAACACGGTAAACACTACAAAGGTAGGCACTAAGCGAACAAGAGATAACAATATCCTTTATATCAACGAACGTCTTATACAAAAGGTTTGCGACGAGCGCAGAACCACAGATGCACAACATAATGCAGAAGTTCAGATTTATACGCATCCAAAATCCAAAAACGCAAACGTACATAGGGTATTTTTTGTGATTGGCATTTGGCAAAGATGGAAAGTTAGAATCATTAGTTGTAACACAACTCTTTTAAGATAAACCGATCGCCGTACCTTGCTCATCTATGTGTGTGTGCCTTTTCGTTTTTGCTCCTTATTTGGAGTCGCAGAGCATGGTGATGACTTGGTGGTCTCTACTGCTAGTGGTGGCATTGATATACAAAGCAAGCGTGTCACCGATTTCTAGGACCATGACAAAAATGACGTATAGAAACTGACGGCTTTGAATGTGCGAAAAATTTGTGCACTGGACGCCATGAATTAATGGAATAATTCCATCTCTATACGCTACCAGAGCAGCGATTTTGTGGTTTGTCCATTATAGAGGATGTCTGGAGCCGACCTTCTGTACTATTCTATGACAGACGTGTCGAACGATTCTTTGAAACTGTCAATGTGGACGATGTCAACAGTTATTTTCAAGAAACGTTTAAACGTACCGAGTAGATTGCTTTTTGTTGAATAATTTGGTTTTCCCTTCAGGCTCGACGCTCCGGGAGTTTGATATAACTTTTGGGAAACGCCTAAGTGCCTTGATAACTTTGTACGTATAAGCGTAAACTGATTCGAATGTAACAATACGTAAGGAGGATCACTTGAACATGAGATTTTCGTAATTTTGTTACTTGTCATAATCATTTTTGTTGAAGTTAAAAGTTTGACGCTATTCTGTTTTTAGTCTTATCCAGACAAGAGGCTCTAGGCAAATGTCATTATATCAACGAAGGCGTCGCGGTAGCGATTGGAACAAAAATGTAACCGACGAAATAACTAACTGAAAAGCAAACGATAAAAACCACTTTTAGTCTAACATTTTGATTTAGCGCCAAACACACAGTGCAAATACATACATGACAAATTGAGAACCCCCTCCTTTTTTTTCTTCGGTTATAAAATAAATATTGCCTCAGGCAGGTATCACCAATGAGCGGATAAACAACTGATTATATTTTGGTACTTCTTTATTTTTATGGTTTTGCCTCGTAAGGACGCATCTCAAGTTCAAAACACTTCAGCGTGTTCAGCGAATTTTGTCTTCTTTATTTTCATAAAATATTATTCCTCTCACTCCAATTTCTTTATTGCTAACGACAATAAATTAAAACCATTTAATTTTAAAACCAAACTTGTATCAAAAACCAAGCAAAACCTAGCCCCAAATTGACCTAGAAACTTCCGACAACATCTTGTAGAACAAAACTTTCCCAAGTGATACTCGTAAATAGTTAAACACAACGTTTTGCGCTTCACCAACTATGATAGATCTTGATTTGAAAGCTAGTATTGCGGTCATACTTCAGCTTGTGTAATTAGACAAATGGAAAACATCAAGACAATCTGTGAAGTGTCTGTGGCTACAAAGTTCACATTCCCTCCGTTTATGATTGGGTTCATTGCGCATTTTCTGTGCTTTAATCTAGGAATGTTTCTTTTTCGTATGGGATATTTGGTTGTTTTTTTTTGTATGTATTGATGGTATTTTTTTTTCAGACAATTTTAATATTGATTACTCGGTACCTCAAAAAAATTAAGACGACCACCATTTTTATAGGTATTAGGAAATAAATCTCTATTTGTGTTTCAATAGTAGATGTATCATAACGATATGTTTCAGGAATTTACTAGTGGTCTTGCCAAGACATATTTCTGTTATGTCTTAGTATCGCAACAATCTTTTTCATTAGCCCCAGGCCAAGCATTTTTTCATTTTCTCTCACGCAGACCCCTCTTTTTTATCCACTGCATGCTTTACACCTTTTAATCAACCGCTTCAAAAACGCCTTTCTTCACACCACCTTTTTGCTCTTCCTCTTCAAACACAAACAAGTAACCATCTACCAGACTATTCAAAGGTTATTCGACACTGCGACGTTGAAACACACAGTTGAAACAAATTTTCCTAAATATATATAGCATTTTGTCCTATATCACCGCAATGTTTCTGTACAGTAAAAACAAAAGACAATCGCATTCGAAGATTAAATGCGTGCGTCTTTTTTAAGGTGATATAAACGTGTGCATTACTTTGTGAAAATAACGGTCAATATGCTTTGTACATTTTCAGCTTTTTGCTTCGACTTATTCTCAATATGCTTTTACCCTAAGCAAGCAAAACTTGCACGTAATGCCAGTACGTCAGTTAGTTGCTGGGACGTCAGACCTGCGTCAAGCCGTAATTACGATTTACCACCTCGATTGGACAACATAGGAACAAATCAACGTCAGCCCGCTATGGACGCTGATAGGAATGCGTTTGATGAGTGTGAGCTTAATTTGCTCTTTACTGATTGTTTTTTCCTTAGGAATACGTGCTGAGAGTTCGATATACGTAAGCTGATTTTGTGTAGGCGTTTTGTTTATTACGTTGCTTCGTCTTCTTTCGTTCTTTTGTTTTGCGATTGCGTTTATCGGTGAATTTGTCGAAATAGGTATTGTTTATAAAAGAGACATTAGTCTTGGTTCTTTCAGATATTATATTTGTACCCTCTCATTATATAATAAAGCATAACTTATACGAGTATTATAGCAATACAGCTTTAGTCTGTGAAGTAAGGTCAATAAAAATGTTCTGTAAATGGGAGGCACATATTCGAGCCTATCATATGCGAAAAGTGTAATTATAAAATTTTAAATGACAAAACGGCCACCGGCTAATTAGCTTCCGTACTTTCGTAATTAAATCAAAAAATCTTGTCACATTTTCATACAACTATCATTTAACCCGAGCGCCTAGCTGAAACTAACACTAAAATATTTTTAACGTCAGCCCGAGACTTATTAAAATCTTCTCGACATTTTCACACGGAAAAAATCCCGTACAAAAACTGTAATTATATGCATACCGGTGCCATGAACCGGTTCATCCTGTTTTCAGAAAAGAGTACAACTACCCGGTTAAAGACGCTTTAAAAGTTATTTATTGTACGATTTCTTGTTGTTGGGGTAACGAAGTGAACTACGGGTGAATTTTAATGGGTATTTTGTTACGTTGTTAATTAAAATATTTGGCTTAATTAAAAGTGTAGCCATCGTAATTAAGAGCGAACGATTGCGAACAACGCAATTACTCTAATATGATGCTTCCTGTACGGATATAATGTTTATAAATGAAATAATTTCGGTTGTGTGAAAATAACACGGTCTCATTACCAGCTGTATTAAAACTAATGTATGTATATTTTGTTTAAATAATAATTTTGCTCTTTTCCTGCCTGTTTATTTACAGATAGAGATATATACAGTAGATACATTTTAACACGCTTTAATTGGCTTGGTATGTTTGTATCCATTAATCTATGTATATATGTAACGAAATCTTTGACGTGAATTCCACCCCATTCAAAACATCGGCTTTATTTCAAACTTTGCACACTTATCAAGGACTGATGACAATGCAATAATTTAAATAGTTTGTCCCATTATTCTTATTAGCATCTTCAGGATTAGCGATTGAACTAAAAAGAAAAAATAAATAATAGTTTAAAAGTTTTTTAGTTTTCAAAGATATTTTTACCAATTTTTACTTTTACCAATATCTGTCAATAAAATATTATAAAAATTAACATCAAGCACTCCACGCTTTTTATAATAAAATATCTTTTTTGTTTATCACTTTATTCTTAATTTAAATTTATTGAAAATTATTTTCTTTCTTTTTAGTTTGGATTTCTATTATAGCGTGCTATTTAGTTTTTTTACTTTTATTTTTTATCAAAGTTTATGGCAGAGTGTTGGAGAAAAAGTATCTTGGATAGCAGGTAAAGCATAATGTATGTTCCAGATATTATAAAACCAGCTGCCATCTGTGGCTTGCCCAATATCTTTTAAATTATAGCATGCATTTATAGAGCTGTTGTCTAAATTTTCATCTTAATCTGTACAGTATTTTTGCGTGAGAGATTAACAATCATCCATCCAATGTCCCAGACTTTTACGTATATATAGTAGTAGGACTATCTGCTTTTGGTAAGGAAGCATTAGTCTTATAATAGCAATATGTCTGTAAGACACGCTATGCCAATCTCATATATCTCATATGTTTCCATCTAAGGTTAACTTTTAAGGGTCCCATATCAATTTCTAATATGAACATCATTTTATGTGCAGGGTGTAACGGAAAGTTGTGTGACACCTTTATATAGAGAGGGCTGATTTCTGAATTGAGTATTTTATTATTTGTCAAACTATACATTAGTGCCAAATTTTGACAGATTTTAGGCTTAACCTAAAATCTGTCAAAATTTGGCACTAATGGAGGGTTTGTACGTTAACCTCAAATACTTATTTCAGAAACCAGGCCATAAGTCTTCTCCGGGTAATTCTGTCTGCAATGTCACTTCATTTACAGTCATTGTAAATAGTTGGAGTTCATTTAAAAATTTAAATATCTCTGAATAAATTATTGTCTAAAAACATTTTAATGACTTACTATAAAACAAACTATAGATCACTATAATAAAACCTTTGAATTTAGAATCTTGAATTTGAAACTCGTAATAATTAGCAAGCAAGTTCATAAATATAAAAGCTCTGTCTATGGGAGGCTTAAAACTTGTGGAGCCTTAGTGCTGCGCTTACCTACTTTTGTTCTGACTGCACCAAAATATGTACCTACTAAGATTTCAAGTTTCAGAAACAACATTTCACAAGTAATTAAATTGGCTTTACCACAGTAAATAACGTGATATTTTCAAAAACTTTGGTGCCATTGTTCGGGTAAAAACTCGTTCCTAACATAATTTATTTTCACAGTTGTTTTTCCCTGGGGGAATGAACAGAAATTACTGTTTGGTTACAACACAAGCTCTGTCTACAGTCACATTGTTATTATGTAGAATATTGTAACATTTTCTTGTATGACACTGTTTGTTATAACATAACAAGTGTTATGTTTAGGGTACGTAAGATTTACTCGGCTTCATTTAGTTTCCTTAGTGCAAACTAAATCTGACCTGCAGATATATTGTATAATGAATTCGGCAAAGGGCAAAGCGTATGAAAAATCAACCAATCACATAGACGGAAATCCACATCGCGTCTTTCACCTCGCATGTGAATGGTCGAGTTTTCATACTCTTTGCCCTTTGCATTGTCGAATGCATTAAGCAATAAGGCTGCATGGTTTGCCATAACATCATCTATTTTAAATATACCTACTAGCTGAGAAAACTGTATTGAGGTCGCAGCTCACTTACACCAATCCACTGAAACAACGCTCCTGCATAATTCTGCCTTAAACAGGGATGACTGCTCGCTATCCACGCGCTGACAGCTAGCGGGCAACTAGCTTTCCCCACGCCGACCACTTTCGCCTTACCTTTTTCGGCAATCTAGCAACGTGCTTCAAGCAAGCGGTCAGCGTGCATACAGCACTCGGGCCACCCGCTTAAAGCGATCGGTAAGCGTGCGGTAAGCTAGACGTCAGTTTTCGAGTGGTACGATTGCGGTAAGCTCGCTTACAGCTACCTGCTAATTTGTGTTGTCAATGTAAAGCATGTCTACAGAAGACGCACTAAAGCTCACATTTCAATGAACATTATTTTTCCAGTTGGGAGCAGTATTGTTTATGTCGACTACAAGCTTAATTCTGTAACAATCTCAATGTAAAAGCTTAAGTAAAGTGAGCAGGTAAACTATCATTCGAACTGCCGGTCAATTCTGTAAAAACCTTACCGTACAAACACAGGTGAAGTGAGCTCGAAGCCAACTGTAATTCTGTCTAATAGGGTCAACTTGAAGCGAGGTGTCAATCTCTAGGATTAATACCTCGCTTCAAGTTGACCCCACCTACATTTTCGCGGTGAGTGTTTATAGAATAGCACTGCTGAAGCTATGCATTGACAATTCACTTCACCTAAGATTTCACGGTGACATTTTAACAGAATAAATTAACAGGTAGCATTATAGGCATAGGCGAATAAAACGGGCATTCAGGCATTAAGGCCAAAAACACGGTTAATAAATAAATACCATTAATGTAACAACAATCGCAATAAACACCCAGATATCTTGAGAAAGTCGGTTAATCTTCGAAACTGTACCTTTGTCATGGAATGTCAAAATCATAAACTTTCCCGTTTCCTTAAACGGTGTTTACGACGTATCAAATAACGGTTTATCTTTCAAATAATTTATATTATTATTCGGCGAAAACAATGCTAGTAATTTTGTGTTTTCAAAACGTTTCCTTTTTTTTATGATGTAAATGACTTTATTCTTGGTCCAGCATAATTGCTATTTTGAAAACGTGATGGCGGAAATTAAACTTTTCACTTACGCTACTTGTTTTGTTTAACAAGAAGTTTACACTAAAAGATGTTATAATTTTAAATTGTTATATCAATAAAATATAAGTCGGATAAAGTCCTACGGATAAAGTGAGGATACAGGCACCAAAAATGTTTTTAGTTACCTTGAAGTCTAAAATGAAAGCAAATTACCAATAAACAATTTATAAAACATAATTAAAACTTTTGAATATTTCAATCCTGATAGATTTAAATCTAAACTTATTAAAGGGTCTTAGAAATTCAAGTCCACCTGCAAACAAATCATCGTGATGTGTGATTATTTAAGTATTTTGTGAAATTGTAAGTAATATTTGCATGCCTTGAGCCACTAAATAGTTTTTAATGAATTTTAGATTAATTTTATGCATTATTTACTCCACAGACAAGATAACACAAATTACCACATATGGGTTTATTTATGTGACAAAGTACTATCGCTTACAAAATTAGAATATTCAGGTGTGAATAATTAATATTGATAGTTTTCAAAAGCATATTTGGTAACCTTTAATTTATATCTTTGGATAATCCATTAGACGATGCAGAAATTTTAACATTAATCAATGTACATCCTAAATCATTAATAAAATATTATGAGCCCTTGTATCTATATAAAATATATTCTTCAGTGTAAATAGGTGTTACACAAAACGTTCTGATACAATGGTCTTATGAAACAGTATCTCCATTGGGTCAATCTCACCTAGAAAGATATTGAAATTAAAGTTATGGTAAGAGAAAAAAACCACCAAAAAATAATAAGAACCGACCCCACTTTAAAGTGGGATAGAGTGCTAGGAAGAAGAAGTGGAGATAAGGTAAGAATCCAGTTCAAAACTAAATTTCAGTCTCAGCCATCAAATGAACAAAACTGAAAACGATAAAGGGCAACATCGCGAGAAAGACGGCATCAGAGGACCAAAATTCGAACCTCCCCAGTGGGTTCACGCATTTTTGAGCCGGGGGGGGTTCAGTAGCCGTCGCTTGGTCACCCACGGTGAAGCAAAGAGGTAGCCGGGGAGGGCCTGCTCGTCAGGGCTTTTGCCGATTAAAGGTCTATTCACACATATCAGGGCCGTGCCCGGACGTGTGTGAACAAGATCATATAAAATGTACACAACGTGGACGTGAGCGGAACGTGCCCCGTCAGGGGCTCAAAAAATATCGTTAGGTACATTTTATATGAACTCGTTCACACACGTCCGTGCACTAGCCAGTGACGAAGCTTCAATGGTGGGGACCGGCCCTGTCACGTCCCGGGCACGGCCCTGATATGTGTGGATAGACCTTAATCCGACGACGTAGCGGCCAACAAGTCGGTTGCGTTGCCGTCTGGTAACAGAGGCGACATCGCAACTGAGGCGGGCCGCGATGTCGTATGGAGCGTCCCAGGTCCCAAAAGATATCGCAGCTGAGGTGTGGCGGCCGCGGCGGGAGAAAAGTGCCAATATTTTGGTACGCCGCTCTCCCTACCTTCCACGGCCGGCCACCATCTGATGGCGGTGACGCGGTGGGGAGGTTCCTATCCCCTGCGGTCGAAATGTGGTAGGTGGTGGAACTGCTGACCTGAACCGTCACAGGGGGACCAAGGGTGCATACACGAGGTCGTCTGTCGCCCATGTGCTGGATTGGTCCCTGAGGTGGTCACGGCATGCAATGTGTTCGGTGCGCCGGTGATGGGGGCTACACCCCAAAGGAGAGACCAGACAGCGGCGGCGGGTTCGCGCGAGTGCTAACGCGTGCCCGGTTTGCCGCCATAAGCGGCACAGGAGGACAACGTGGAGTTTCAGTGGGTTGGAGTCCCACATAACTGCACTATCTCCCCGTGGTAGCTTAGTATGCGCTAAACTACAAAAAAAAGACAAAGATTTGAAGATAGGTGATCTACCAGTCCGTACTGGGTCATGAAATTCAGTGCATTTGCTCTCATTGAGAGAAATAATGTGTTCCAGCAGTCAGAACGTTGTAGGCTGATTATGCAAGAATAGATATAATTGAAAAAAAAACAGCCAAAAATATCAAGTTACCTACCCTGCTAAATTTATTTAATAAGATATGTAATAACATCTGCCTAAGCTGTCCTTCGTATCAATATTCAACAAATTTTCATAACCACTGAAATACATAACATCAATAATCTTCATCGTTCACGAGCTGGTAATGACGAGTTTATACTGAGAATATTACCGAAGGATTAAGTCGACATCGGTATATGAAAGGCCGCATCGATCAGCTGAGTGACGATTTCCATTTATCATCATTGAATATGGACCGATCCGCCATGATGGCACCAAAGATGTAGATACAGAAGGCCGGATTCATACAACGGCAGAAAACAGACGCATACATAAGTACAGTCATTCTTAAATCAAATTCTCCATAGAAAATTTGAATTAAGAATCTCCTAAACAGTGCTTAAACAGAATTCCTATGGTTAAAACACTTTAATTTAATAAGGGTTACTAGTCACGCTTCACATACAGCTACTGCATGCATACTCGTGACTAGTTTTTGTGTTTAATCACCATAAATACGCCCCTTCCACACGGCGATGATGGGTATCTACGACTATAAAAACTTGAATCACACGTCAACATCCCAATGTTCATAGGGCTAACAGCAAAATATGCACTATGAAACTAGATATCCTATTATTAAATAACACAGTAAAATATCATACTGTTCAAAGGCTTATGCACGAGGCCATAGACCTGCCAGTCACAAGTGCACTTGTTCTCACTGTGCATGACTATGCGTGTGTACGTTTTCACTCATTGTATGGAGTTGACATTCTCTGTCCATCTTTTTAGTGATAATGGTCTGTCGTATCAGACGTAAGCGGCGGTGTCGTTAACATTTTCGTGGAATTACTTTATTTATTTGCATTGAAATGTTTTTTCGGGATAGCCAATCTCCGGGAGTGTTTTAAGTTTTGGGAATTTGTTTGAATAATGGTTAGAAAGGAATGTGTAGAGAGGTTTTTTCAAAGTCACAAAACTAAAACTTAAAAAACAGTCGTGCGTAACAAAGTCAAATAATAGATTTCAAAGCAAGGCTTCGTATAGATAAGTAATGCTTACTTAAAAGTACACAAGTCTTCACAAGAAGTAATTTTTGCAAAGATGTTCAAAGAAAACGTATTACCCAAACCAATTTCAAAGAGACATTGAACAAACCCGATATAATTGCGCCATAAGATAAAGTAAAGGCAATCTTATCAAAAGATTTCGCGAAACCCTTGATGGAAGGTAAATTGATTTGACGACGTCAATTCAATCACTAATTTTTTTACCAAGAGGTTACTTTCAATATTTTTATACAATGAACTGAGTACACTTGAAGCGAGACTATAAAGAAAAGTCATTATTGGCGCTATTTATTTACGAACTGAAAATATTGAAGCACTTTGTGAAACAGTGCCATTTATAAAAGTAGCGTTCTAGTAAATTGGTTTTATTTTTATAAAGTTATTTTTACGTTCTAAGTACTTAATGTCGTGTATTATGTGTCGTAGCTAGATCGTAGAATCGGTAATATCGTAAAATAGTCAGCTGTTTCGTGAAATTACTACATTTCATGAAACGTACGGTTTGTCTATGACATAATATATTATGCCAAAACCTGCGCGGAATGCTCTCGGGCATTTCATCAAAAAAGGCCCTTCTCAGGGCCACCGTGACGCTTCAGCGTCAGCTGAGGAAGGTAGGACCTTCTATGGAGGAAGGCCGGAAGAGTCGGACTCCGACAACGAGTCCGTTGTGTCGGTGGCGAGCTCAATGGAGGTAGAGGAAGGCGCTCGTTCGCAGTCGCGGAAGCGGGCCTTCCTAAAGGCAGGGTCCGATGGCTCCTCAAATTCGGCGAAGGAGTCCAAGAAGAAGGCGAAGGCCAAGAAGACGGCAGCGGACACCCACGACGTGGGTCTCGCGGACGCCCAGCGCCAGTTGAATCTGGCTCGGCGGGAAAAGCTCCAGCAAGACCTGGAGGAGCAGGTTGCTGCCAAGGAGCAGCAGGCGCGCGTCGCTCGGGCCAAGTCCGGGTACGGCGCGTCCCGCGTTTTGTACTCCGACCACTCCTTGGTGGAGCTGGAGCGGATGGCGGAGGAGGACGTGGAGGAGATAGTGGTGGTCGCCACGAAGTCCTCCCAACTGAAAGGGACGTTCCAAAAGTCCCTCAAATGCCGGGCCGCGAGCATGCGTGGAATCATTGCGGAGCTGGTGCAGAGGCAGGAGACCGACGAGACGCGGCAACTGCAGGCGAGGGTCGATCGCCTGCAGACGGAGGTCAGCCAATTGCACCAGAAGCTGGCAGAGGCCACGGCCCGGCCAACCACAGCCGAGTCCAGACCTGCGGCAGAGGGCCCCACCTCCTTCGACCTTGAGGACACCATCCGCAAGGTCATGATGGAGGAGCGGAACTTCGTCCGAGCCTGCCTAGCAGGAATCAAGGATAGGCTATTTCTCCCCAAACCGCCCTCTAAGGGACTTCGAGAACTTTCTCGAAGTCCTTACGGCAGTCGTCGGGAGGGCGGCACCACGCCAGGTCGCCGTGTTGGGCGACCTGAACGCCAAGTCGGCGGCCTGGGGCAACCCGGCGGCGACTTGCAACGTCCGGGGACGCGCCGCCGAATTTTGGGCGGCTTCTTGCGGTGTGTCCCTCCTAAACAGGGGGAATGTTCACACGTGTGTGCGGCAGCGGGGTGGGTCAGTGGTTGACGTGTCGTTTGCCACCCCCGTGCTAGCCGCCCGCGTCGTCAACTGGCGGGTTGAGATGGTGGAGACCATGTCGGACCACCGTTACGTGCGGTTCGACATCTCCACCCAGGGCCCGCGGGGGGGAATGGCCCGCTCTGGCCAATCTCCCTTCCCGCGATGGGCTCTCACCCGCCTGGACCGGGAGGCAGCTCAGGAGGCGGCGTTCCTCCAGGACTGGCTCTCGCCCCCTGTGGAGGCCCTGGACGTTGATGCCGCAGCGGTCCAGCTGCGAAGGTCCCTGGCCGAGGTGTGCAACTCCAGCATGCCTCGGTCACGCCGTCCGCCTCCCCGTCGCGCCATTTATTGGTGGTTGGAGGAGCTGGCAGGGCTCCGGGCCACCTGCGTGGAGGCCAGGAGGGCCTACACGCGGAGTCGGCGGCGCACTGCCCGATCTCAGGCCGGGGAGGACCGCCTCTACGCTTCTTACCTAGAGGCAAAGACGGTCCTCAAATCGGCTATGTGCGCCGCCAAGGACTCGGCGAAGGCCGAGATGCTGGAGGGCCTCGACAGGGATCCGTTTGGGAGGCCATATAAGGCGGCGCGGAACCAACTGCGCCCCTTTGGTCCCCCAATAATGGAGACCCTGGAGCCGGCGTTGCTGGATGGGGTGGTCCGGTCCCTGTTTCCACGCAGGACCGACTTCACCCCACCAACGATGAACTCCCCACTGGGGGGGGTGGTGGCTTCGCCGGAGGAAGAGGTCCCTCCAGTATCTGAGGAGGAATTTCGCGCGGGGGTTCTGTCGCTCCGCGCGAAAAAGACCGCCCCTGGACCGGACGGCGTCCCCGCACGGGTGGTGGCCATCGCGGCGTCCCTTATGGAGGGCAGGTTTCGGGACCTCTTCAGCGCGTGTCTTACGGCTGGGAGGTTCCCGAAGCAGTGGAAGGAGGGGCGATTATGCCTCCTCCGGAAGGAGGGACGCCCGGTGGACTCCCCCTCGGCATACCGGCCCATCGTTCTGCTCGATGAGGTCGGTAAATTGTTCGAGGGGATCATCGCCACCCGGCTAAATAGCCACTTGCGGGCGGTAGGGCCAGACCTGTCGGACGCCCAGTTCGGATTTCGACAGGGGCGTTCGACGGTCGACGCCTTGGCCCTGCTGAAGGGCCAGGTGCAGGAGGCGGTCGCGGCAGGGGACGGAGTGTTGGCGGTGTCATTCGACATCGCCAACGCCTTCAACTCCGTGCCCCACTCGACGATATTGGAGGCACTCCGGTACCACGGAGTGCCCCAATACATGCGGGACCTCCTGGCCAGCTACTTGGAGGACCGAGAGGTCCTCCTGGTAGACAAGACGGCCAGGGTCAGGAGGTACGGCGCAGAGTCCGGTGTCCCACAGGGGTCGGTTCTAGGCCCCCCCCTGTGGAACATGGGTTTTGACTGGCTCCTGCGCGGCACCCTCCTCCAGGGCATGAGTGTCATATGTTACGCGGATGACACTCTCCTCGTTGCCCGGGGGAGGGACTTCAGGGAGGCGGCCTGTCTGGCCTCGGCTGGCGGATCCTTAGTGGCAGGTAGGATCCGCCAACTTGGATTGAGGGTAGCGCTGAACAAGACCGAGGCCGTGTTCTTTCACGGGCCTCGGCAGCGCTGCCCTCCTGACGCCCACATAGTCGTGGAGGGCGTCAGGATCGAGTCGCGAGGTGGCGCGGGCCTACCGCTCGGTAGGTTTTGCGGCGGCGTGCGCTCTGGCGGGCACGCCTCCTTGGGAATTGGAGGCGTGGGTGCTCGCCAGAGTGTACGAATGGACGGCGCGGCGGAAGGCGCTCGGGGTGCGCCCCGCCGCGGAGGAGCGGGTGGCCGTGCGGCGGGAGGCGAGGGACGCAATAGTCCTCCATTGGACGGAGGACCTCGCCACCGCCACCTTTGGCCGTCGGACGCTGGACGCGCTCGGTCCAGTCTTGCAGGGCTGGCTCGAGCGGCCCCACGGTTTCCTCTCGTTTCGTCTAGTACAGGTTGTCCGGACATGGGTGTTTCGGAACGCACCTGCACCGGATCCGGAGGGAGGAAACCCCGGGGTGCCACGATTGTGGCGCTGCGGAGGACACGGCGCAGCACACCCTCGAGGTGTGCCCAGCCTGGGCAGAGCTGCGCCGTGTCCTTATAAGTGTAATCGGGCAGGACCTCTCACTTCCCGGCGTGGTCAACTCCATGCTGGGGAGTGAGGAGGCATGGGCGGCGGTTGCCTCCTTTTGCGAGCAAGTTATGTCGCAAAAGGAGGCGGCGGAGCGTGCGTGGGAGGATGATCCTCTCGCGCCTCCGCTCCGCAGGCGGAGAAGGGGTGGGAGAAGGCGGTTGTACGATCGTCTCCTCCCACCTCCTGGTGGTGACTAGCGGGCGACAGGCGCGGGGGCGCCTCTCGCTCGCATTGCACGAGTCACCACCCTCGTTGGGTGGGAACGGCCGAGCACTCGCGGTCGTTCCCGGGCCCCTCCACTAAGGGAGGGGCGTGAAGGGCCTGCCGTACAGGCGGGCGGTCGTCGGCGGAGGACTGGACGTAAAGGCTGTGCCAGTTTCCCAGTCCTCCTCCACACAGACGATGCGGGAGTGCCACTGGGTTATTTTAGTGGGTATACCGGGCTTGCCCAGGGAGTCCCACATAGCCCGCCCATTCCCCCAATGGGCGGGTATGCGTAATGCATTTTTTCCCAGCGTGATCAAAAAAAAAAAAAAAAAAGATTAGGTTGGCCGGGGGATCCCCTCACAGTGCATACGTCCTCGTTCGTTTCCCCCGGGCAACGCCCCAGTTCTGACCACCGTAACGGAGTGGCAGACTGGGTGCGGCTAAAGTGCGCTGTGCGATCGTTGCTATCATTTTATCTTGTGCGGAAAGTGCGATCTTGCGGAGAATTTGTGTTTAATTATATTTTATCTTTTAAATTTTTACAAATGGTAAAACCAAGGCGTGATGCCTCGGGCATTTTGTCAAAAAAGGCCCTTCTCAGGGCCAACCAAAAGGCCCTTCTCAGGGCCAACGTGACGCTTCAGCGTCAGCGGAGGAAGGGCGAACCTTCTACGGTGGAAGGGCGGACGAGTCGGATTCCGACAACGAGGCCGTAGTGTCGAGAGCGAGTTCGATGGAGGTTGAGCAAGGTGGTCGATCTCAGTCGCGGAAGCGGGCCTTCCTCAAGGACGGATCCGATGGCTCTTCGGCTTCGGGTTCGGCGAAGGAGCCGAAAAAGAAGGTCAAGGCCAAAAAGTCGGCGGACACCCACGATCTGGGGCTAGCGGAGGCCCAGCACCAGCTGGACCTGGCTCGGAGGGAGCAGCTCCAGCAAGAGCTGGAAGAACGGGTTGTGGCCAAGGAGGAACGGGCGCGCATCACCCGTGCCAAATCCGGCTACGGTGCGTCCCGCGTCCTGTACGCGGACCACTCCTTGGCCGAACTGGAAAGGATGGCTCTGGAGGACGAAGAGGGGATCGTGGAGGTCGCCTCCAAGTCCTCGCACCTGAAGGGCACTTTTCAGAAGTGCCTCAAGTGCCGGGCCGCGAGCATGCGTGGCATAATCGCAGAACTGGTGCAGCGGAAGGCAAACGATGAGACGCGGCAGCTGCAGGCGAGGATAGATCGCCTGCAGTCGGCGGTCAGCCAGCTGCAACAGAAGCTGGCTGACGCCACGGCACGGCACCGGAACCGAGATCTGCGGCAGAGGGCCGCGCCCTCCGCCACGGCCTTGAGGACATCATCCGCAGGGTCGTGGGTGAGGAGCGGGACTTCGTCCGAGCCTGCCTAGCAGGCATCGAGGACCGGCTCCTGCCGGAGAAAAGCCTCCTACCGCCGCTTGCGGCGAACAAGAGGCGAGTCGAGCCGGGGCCGCCATGGGGAGGACGCTCTTCTCCCCTCCACCACCTCGACCAACCAGCAGGGCTGGACGAATGTCATCAAGGGGAAGGAGAAAAGCAAAAAGACGGCAGCGGCCGTATCTGCCGTCCCAGCCGTTCCTGCCGTCCCCGCCACCACCTCTCCCAGCCAGTCGCATTCGACTGGCAAGGGAAAGGGGAAAGGGAAGGGGAAAAGCCCCCCCCAGCCGGCTCCCGAAAACTCGTTGTTCCGAAGACCGCGGCCGTTGTGGTGACTCTCACTGCGGAGGCCGCGGAGCGGGGCGAGACCTACGCGTCCGTCATGATGCGGGCGCGTACCAATGCCGATCCCACCAAGTTGGGGATCGGCAAGGTCTCATGCCACCGGATGCAGGCTGGGTGTCGTATATTCGAGTTCCCGGGGGCGGAAAGCGGTAAGAACGCAGACCTCTTCGCAGCAAAGCTGCAAGAGGTCATTGCGGACGCGGCAAAGGTGGCCAGGCCTATCAAGTCGGCGGCCTTAGAGGTGACCGATCTGGATGATTCGGTCACCAAAGAGGAGGTGGTTGCGGCGATCGCAGAGATCGGTGGTTGTAGCGTCGCAGCGGTACAAGGCCGGGGCATCAGGCCCGGCCGCGGCGGCATGGGCACCATCCGCGTGGAGTGCCCATTAGCCGCTGCCAAAGCCGTCCTCGCTAAGGGACGGCTTGCCGTCGGCTTTAGCTCGGGTGTAGTCCGGGCACTTGTGGCACAGCCACTGCGGTGTTACAGGTGCTTCGGCATCGGACACACCCGGCCCCTCTGTCCGTCAAGCGTCGACAGGACGGAGAGCTGTTACCACTGCGGCAAGGAGGTCCATAAGGCCGCCTCCTGCAAGGCCGCCACACCGCACTGCGCGGTGTGTGCTGCCAGTGGCCGCCCGGCGGGCCACGTCACCACGGGGAGGAACTGCAGTCCTCCCCCAAAGAGGGGCAAAGCGCAGGCGCTGATCCGGCCTGCCGCTACCACCGCTACCGTTCCAGAGACTGGGACTACAGTGGCTGCCGGCCTGGCTGAGGAGGAGGGTGCGATGTCTCTTGATGCATAGAGTCGAACATCACATCCTCCAGGCGAACACCAACCACTGCAGACCGGCCCAGGATCTGCTGATGCAGACCATGGCCGAGTGGTTGGTGGCCCTGGCGGTGGTCGCCGAGCCGTACTCGATACCTGGCCGTTGGCTGGGTGATCGGGACGGCTTGGTGGCGTTGGTGTCGCGGCCCGCCACGGACTCCCCTCCCCTCTCGCTCTTAGAGAGGGGGCCGGGATACATGGCCGCCGCGTGGGGAGACTTAGCCCTGGTCGGGGTCTATTTCTCCCCAAACCACCCTCTAACGGACTTCGAGGATTTTCTCGAAGTCCTAACGGCAGTCGTCGGGAGGGCGGCGCCACGCCAAGTCGCCGTGTTGGGCGACCTGAACGCCAAATCAGCGACTTGGGGCAACCCGGCAGCCTCGTGCAACGTCCGGGGACGCGCCGCCGAATTCTGGGCGGCTTCGTACGGAGTGTCCCTCCTGAACAGGGGGGATGTTCACACGTGTGTGCGGCAGCGGGGAGGATCAGTGGTGGACGTATCGTTCGCCACCCCCGTGCTAGCCGCCCGCGTCGTGAACAGAACGCGCCGCCTGAACAGCCACCTGCGGGGGGTGGGACCTGACCTGTTGGACGCCCAGTTCGGCTTTCGACATGGGCGTTCGACGGTCGACGCCTTGGCCCTGCTGAAGGGCCAGGTGCAGGAGGCGGTCGAGTCGGGGGGCGGAGTGTTGGCGGTGTCGTTCGGCATTGCAAACGCCTTCAACTCCGTCCCCCACTCGACCATATTGGAGGCACTCCGATACCACGGAGTGCCCCAATATCTGCGGGTGATCCTGGCCAGCTACTTGGAGGACCGAGAGGTCCTCCTGGTTGACAAGACGGCCAGGATCAGACGCTACGGCGCGGAGTGCGGTGTTCCACAGGGGTCGGTTCTAGGCATTCCCCTGTGGAACATCGGTTTCGACTGGCTCCTGCGGGGCACCCTCCTCCAGGGCACGAGTGTCATCTGTTACGCGGATGACACTCTCCTTGTTGCCCGGAGGAGGGACTTTAGGGAGGCGGCCGGTAGGGCCTTGGACGGCGGATCCTTGGTCGCGGGGAGGATCCGCCGGCTAGGATTGAGGGTGGCGCTGAATAAGACCGAGGCCGCGTGCGCTCTGGCGGGCACACCTCCTTGGGAGTTGGAGGCTTGGGTGCTCGCCAGAGTGTACGAGTGGACGGCGCGGGGGAAGGCGCTCGGGGAGCGCCCCGCCGCGGAAGAGCGGCCCTCGCCTCCCGCCGGGAAGCCGTGCGGCGGGAGGCGAGGGACGCCATCGTCCTCCATTGGACGGAGGACCTCGCCTCCGCCGCCTTTGGCCGCCGGACGCTGGATGCGCTCGGTCCAGTCCTGCAGGGCTGGCTCGAGCGCAGACATGGTTTCCTCTCGTTCCGTCTAGTGCAGGAGTTGTCCGGACATGGATGTTTCGGAACGCACCTGCACCGGATCCGGAGGGAGGAAACCCCGGCGTGCCACGACTGCGGCGCGGTGGAGGACACGGCGCAGCACACCCTCGAGGTGTGCCCAGCCTGGGCTGAGCTGCGTCGTGCCCTAATAGGAGTGATAGGGCGGGACCTCTCACTCCCCGGCGTGGTAAACTCCATGCTGGGGAGTGAGGAGGCCTGGGCGGCGGTCGCCTCCTTTTGCGAGGATGTCATGTCGCAAAAGGAGGCGGCGGAGCGTGCGCGGGAGGATGACCCTCTCGCTGCGCCGCTCCGCAGGCGGAGAAGGGGTGGGAGAAGGCGGTTGTATGATTTATTTATTTATTTATTTAGACTTCATGCACAAAAAGGTACAAAGGCGGACTTAATGATGCCTTAGGCATTCTCTACCAGTCAACCAAGGGTGGTGAAGAGATAACAAGGCAGGTGCATTATTTAAAGAACTTAAAAAGAAAAAAGTATGATCGTCTCCTCCCACCTCCTGGTGGTGACTAGCGGACGACAGGCAGCGCCTGTCGTCAGCATTGCACAGTCACCACCCTCGGGCGGGAACGGCCGAGAACTCGCGGTCGTTCCCGGACCCCTCCACTAAGGGAGGGGCGTGAAGGGCCTGCCGTAAAGGCGGGCGGTCGTCAGCGGAGGACTGGACGTAAAGGCTGTGCCGGTTTCCCAGTCCTCCTCCACACAGACGATGCGAGAGTGCCGCTGGGTTATTTTAGTGGGTATACTGGGCTTGCCCGGGGAGTCCCACATAGCCCCCCCATTCCCCCAATGGGCGGGTATGCGAAATGCATTTTTCCCAGCGGGATAAAAAAAAAAAAAAGGTTAGGTTGGCCTGACGCTACCGGGCTTGGCATGATTTGGGTGCGGTGCCCGGTGGCGGCGGCGCAAAAAGTCGCTAACAGTGGAAGACTGCTGGTGGGATGGGTTTCAGCGAGGGTCAAACTGCTGCAACCCGGGGCATGCGTGCTATCGTTGCCTGGACATTGGGCATGACAGGGCACGATGCACCGCTGAAACAGACCGCAGTGAGCAGTGCTATCGCTGCGGTCAGCCCGGCCACAAGGCGGCCCAGTGCTCTGCAGCGCCAAACTGCAGCCTCTGTACAGCTGCAGGGAGGAAAGGCCTGTGGCGCACCCGCACAGCAGAAGAGGAGAAGGAGGGCCAAGGTTGCCGGGGCTCTTTACCCCCTCGTCAGTCTGGCTACTCTTCGGCCGACTCCCGGCCTAGGAATGGAGTGGAGGGAATGGATTGCGCATAATGGCGCTCTACCATTTCCTCCAGGGCAATATCAACCACTCTGCCAGAACACAGGATCTCTTGCTCCAGAGCATGGCAGAGTGGTCGATTCACGTGGCTGTGGTCGCTGAGCCGTATTTTGTCCCACCCAGGGATAACTGGGTTGGAGACCTCGACAGTTTGGTGGCCATCATTGGTGGAGCTCTAGCCAGCCCGTCCCGAGGTCACGGCTGGGTGGCCGCCCTCGCGGACGGCGACAGTTGGTGCGTATTTTTCGCCCAAAAAGAGTCTCGCCGACTTCGAGAATTTCCTTGTCGAGTTGGGCGCCATCGTAGGCCGGCTCCACCCACACCCTGTGCTGTTGCTAGGGGATCTCAACGCCAAGTCTTCGGCGTGGGGATCTCCGGTAACCGATGCTAGATGTGAGGTGCTGGAAGAGTGGGCAGTCGCCACCGGCCTGGTCGTACTAAACCGGGGCTCGGTCCAAACGTGCGTGCGACAGCGGGGCGGTTCGATAGTGGACGTATCTTTCGCTAGCCCTGCTGTCGCGAGCCGTGTCCATGACTGGCGTGTCGCCGTGGAGGTGGAGACGTTATCGGATCACAGTTATATCCGTTTTGACGTCTCCACCCAGACCGACGGCGGCCGCGGTACGCCGGCCCCGCGAACGGACGGTCCGCGCTGGGCGCGTAAGCGCATCGACAGGGAACTTCTCGAGGAGGCCTCCATTGTCCAGGCCAGGCCTGGACAATGGTGGCCTCCGGGAGTCGGCAATGATCGGACCCGTCGACGTCAAACAGGAGGCGCTGTGGTTTCGCGGGGCGATGACGCAAATCAGCGACGCGTCCATGCCCCGGGTCCACGCACAATCAACGATCCGCCAGGTGTACTGGTGGTCCGCCGAGATCGCACAGTTACGTGTTGCGTGCGTAGCGGCCAGACGCCAGTACACCCGATACCGGAGGAGACGTCGTCGGGTCCCTGACGAAGAAGCCGCGCGGTATGAGATGTACCGCGCGGCGACGGAGACTCTGCGGCTGGCCATCGGCGAGGCGAAGAAGCAAGCCAGGGAGGAGATGTTGGAGACTCTAGACGGGGATCCGTGGGGGCGCCCTTATCGATTGATTCGAGGGAAACTTCGAGCCGCCGCGCCTTCGCTTATGGAGAGTCTCCAACCCGAGCTGCTGGAGGAGGTAGTAGCAGCCCTCTTCCCGGCGAGAGCGGAGCATTTCCCGCCGCCAATGGCTTTGCCCACGGCCGCAGAGTCTACAGAAGAGGACGCCATCAGCGTCCCAGAGGTGACACAGGCAGAGATGGGGGCGGCCGTGATACGGCTCCGGACCAAGAACGTGGCTCTGGGGCCCGACGGGATCCACGGCCACGTATTGGCCCTCGCTCTGAAGGAGCTAGAGCCCTGGCTGAGAGGACTCTTCACAGCGTGCCTTGAGCGGGGCCAGTTTCCCACTTTGTGGAAATCTGGTCGTCTGGTCCTGCTCAGGAAGGCGGAGCGCCCTGCGGACTCACCGTCCGCGTACCGGCCCATAGTGCTGCTAGACGAGGTGGGTAAACTGTTCGAGCGGATAATCGCTGCTCGCCTCGTCAGCCACTTGAACAGAGAGGGGCCGGACCTGGACGAAAGCCAGTTCGGCTTTCGGCATGGGCGCTCCACCATCCACGCAATATCGCAGGTGAGAGTCCTAGCGGAGGAAGCGGTGTCCCGGGGTGGGGTGATGTTGGCGGTGTCCTTGGACATTTCCAACGCCTTCAACACCCTGCCCTGGAGTTGTGTTCGGGAGGCACTGCGGTATCACCGAGTGCCTCCCTACCTCCGCCGCATCGTCGGGGCTTATTTAGCGGAAAGGTGTGTCACCTACGTGGGACGTGATGGCGTCGCAAACCAGCACCGCATGTCGTGCGGTGTTCCACAGGGCTCGGTCTTGGGCCCTCCTCTGTGGAACATCGGGTACGACTGGGTGCTGAGGAGCGAACTCCAACCGGGCGTGGACCTGACGTGTTACGCGGACGATACGCTGGTCACCGCCCGGGGGAGTTCGTACAGGGAGGCGGCGTTGCTAGCGACGGCTGCGGTCTCACAGGTGGTGAGCCGCATACGGCGCCTTGGCCTGGAGGTGGCCCTCAACAAATCGGAGGCCATGGTCTTTCATGGCCCCCGGCGGGCGCCACCACCCGATGCCCACATCGTGGTCGGGGGGCTCGAATCGCTGTCGAGTCTACCATGAAGTACCTAGGATTGATGCTCGACAGCCTGTGGGATTTCGGCCCTCACTTTCGGCGGCTGGCGCCCAAGTTGTTGGGCGCGGCTGGAGCGCTGTCAACGCTGCTTCCCAATCTGGGGGGCCCGAGCGCCACCTGTAGGCGGCTCTACGTAGGGATCGTGCGATCGATGGCCCTGTATGGGGTCCCGATCTGGGCGACTGACCTGACGGCTGGCAGCATCGCTGTTTTGCGAAAGCCGCAGAGAGCGATGGCCGTCAGAGTCATCAGGGGTTATCGCACGATCTCCTACGAGGCGGCTTGTGCACTGGCCGGATCCCCACCCTGGGACCTGGAGGCGAAGGTACTCGCGTCACTGTACCGGTGGCGCGAGGAAGCGCGGGCGTGGGGCGAGGGGCCGATGCAGCGACATATGGAGTTGCGTCGGTCTCAGCTTCGCGAGGTCCTGGTGGCGGAATGGCAGGACAGGCTTTCACGCCCTACCGCCGGCCTCATTACCATCGAGGTGGTCCGGCCGGTGCTCGAGCGCTGGCTCGGGAGGAGGCACGGCTCCCTGTCGTTTCGGGTGACGCAGGTGCTCTCGGGGCATGGCTGCTTCGGGAAGTACCTGTGTCGCATAAACACGGAGCCGGACGCCCGGTGTCACCACTGCGTCGACTGCCGGGAGGACACGGCGCGGCATACGCTGGCAGAGTGTGCCGCTTGGGAGGAGCCACGCCGTGCCCTCATCCCTGAAGTAGGCAGTGACCTGTCGCTGCCGGCTGTAGTCGAGTCTATGGTCGGCAGCGAAGAGTCCTGGGACGCGGTGGTATCCTTCTGCAAAACAGTCGTCTCGCAGAAGGAGGCTGCGGAGAGGGAGAGGGAGATTTCATCCGCTAACCCAATCCGCAGCAGACGCGCCGGGCGTCGGCGGAGGGTGGACAACGCCCTCTTCCAGCCCCCCTAAATGGGTCCAGGGGCGACGGACTCGGGGACGTCTGTCGCCCCCCACACATCCGGACGCGAGGTGGTGGCGCGTAGTGTTCCACGTGCGCCCCTCTGAGACGTTGCGGGGGGAGTCCAACACCTCACTCCCCCCCAACCCTAGATCGTGGACCACAGATGCGGGCCGGCACTAGCCGAGGGTTGCGGAAGTATCGTTGTTCCCGCGACCCCCGGTGTAGGTGTGAGACGGAACACCGGGGTTGTTTTTAGTCAGTACGAGTCTGACAGACCCCCCTGCCCCCCCAGGGCGGAGGACATCCATTAGGATTTACCACCTCGGAAAAAAAAAAGGTTAGGTTGGTCTCCCCCCCGGGGGTTCCCGCATTGTCGAGGCGGGGGGGCTCAGTAGCCGTGGCTTGGACAACCACAGTGAAGTGAAGAGGAACCCGAGTAGGGGCCGCTTGTCAGCGTCGTCAGCGTCGGCTTGTCGGCTTTTGACGTCAGCCGACGACGTAGCGGCCGATAAGTAGGTTGCGGTGCCGTATGGGCGGCATCGCAACTGAGGCGGGCCGCGATGTGGTATGGTAGGCATCGCGGCTGAGGGTTGGTGGCCGCGGCGGGAGAGGAGTGCCGGTATTACGGTGCGCCGCTCGCCCTACCCTCCGCGGCCTGCACGGGGTCGCCACCGTCTGATGGTGGACGCGGTGGGCCGCAGGGGAAGAGGAGTGTCGGTATAGCGTTGGCCGCTCTCCCTATCCCCTGCGGCCGAAAATTGGTAGGTGGCGGGGCTACTGTCCTGACCCGTCACAGGGGGACCAAGGGTGCCATACACGGGGTCGTCTGGCGCCCATGTGCTGGTTTGGTCCCTGGGGTGGTCACGGCGTATAGTGTGTTCTGGTGCGCCGGTGATGAGGCTCAACCCCAGAGGAGGGTCCGGAGACGGACAGCCGCGGCGGGTTCGCGGATGTATGCTAACGCGTTCCCGTGTTCCCGCCATAAGAGGCACAGGAGGACACCGTGGAGTTTTAGTGGGTTAGAGTCCCACATAACTGCGCTATCTCCCCGTGGTAGCGCAGTATGCATAAGCATTTCTACAAGATAAAAAAAAAAAAAAAAAAAAGGTAAGGTTGGCCTCTAGCCAACCTGATATACTGGGTAGTGTATGAATGAGAAAGAAAGAAAATATATTTATTTGTTACCCGCACACGAGGCACGAGATGAGCAAAAACACAAAATAAAAGCAATAATAAAAAATAATAATAAACCCGTGCGAGACCAAAAAAGTTCCTATCTCAGCATGTGCAGCGACGTACGTAATGAGGTAAGTACGTGCAATACACTGTGAAAGTGTCTAAGATTATTTTACATAGTTTTTATACGAATATCCTGTAAACAACATTCATTATGCAAATCAACAAATGTGATATATGCCAATCAGCAATCCAGTGTCCACAATATCATAAATTAATAATAAGTGAACATGAAATTACAGTATAAGCCACAATTGTTGCTTTAATAATAAAATAGGCTTCAAGATTCAACACATAGTAATACTAATGAAAAATATACCCGCTTTATAAACACGACCAAGCACTTAGTTGAGTTAGAAATTAATGAACTTGTAGAACTAAATGGTTATTTAGAATTTAAGCGTTTTGGATTTAACTGAGCTGTTTCTATCACTTGAGAAACTAGGTAGACTGTTAGCACATTGGGTAGAAAACAGTTTTGTAAATTTTGCTTGGGACTCTTTTTGTCGTGAATCTGCTTGACACAAACAAGACAAGTGACATTCTACAAACGACACGATAGCGCAAATGGCAAGCGCGAATTTTTAGGACAGGTACAGAAGATTTAAATAGGTCAATATCCACTTCGTACTTTTTATATGCAGCATACATTCTTGATAGTAGACAGTATTGCCTCATGTTGGTGTGACATCTTGGCATGCAGAAGTCTCTTATTAGAACTTCTTGGCATGCAGAAGTCTCTTATTAGAACTTCTTGGCAGATTACGTGGCACGTGGAATAATACCCTACTAAGCAAATCGGGACAGTTCAGAGAGCCTGTTACTAACTTCTTAAGGGAAACCAAATCCAGCATATTCCTGCGTTTCTCCAGCGACATCATCCTAAAATACTTCAGTTGCTCTTCGTCTTTTTTTTTCATATTATTGGTATAAGTAAGATACCTTAAGAACCGTTTTCGCAGCCGTTCGGTGCGCTTGATGTGGGCCTTATACTTGGGTCGTCTTCTTCTTTTCGTGTGAGGTGTGGCCACTTCTGGTGTCAGAGTTAATTAAGCCGTCTCTGGAACCCCCCCCCCCCCCTCTGACTTGGCTATTTCAGACTTACATACTCGGGTGAACAGACCACACTGCAATACTCGAGATGATTTCTAATTAGTGAGTTGTACATATTTTTTTTAGTGTTAGGCTTTCTAAAATTTTTACACTCTCTCATACTCATAACGAAGTCAAGCATCTTAGATGATTTTAATACAGTCTTGTCAAAATGTTTGACAAACCTTTGCTTTACCTAACGCCATACATTTTAAACTTCTTGACGTCTATGTCGTGGTTTATTGTGTTAAAAGCCTTGCTGAAGTCGGTGTAGACTGATTGATAGCTGTCGATTTCCCCTTCATAAATCCATATTGGCTGTTTATTATTAGCTGTGATAAATGTCTAGCTGGTACAGGGCATAAGAAGGCTTCAAATACCTTTGCAAGTTTGGAGAGAATAGCAATGGGCCTGTGCTCACATCGGCATCGATCTAATTTTCCAGTTTATGAAAATAGGCATAATTTTGGTTTAATTCCAGATGGTTGGAAAAGTACCTCGAAGCACAGACTGATTAAATATAATACTTAATGGCAGTGATAGGACATCTGCCAGCTTATTTAAAAGCAAAGTGTTTTTTTTCAAACAAAAACTATATCATTATCGGTTCATCCGTTTAGGAGCTATGATGCCACATAAATATACACAAACACACAGGTGCATACGTCAAACTTATAACACCCCTCTTTTTCTGTTTGGGGTTATATATGTATGGGATTGAGAAGTGCTATCAAAATGTCACGTGAACAAACCCTTTTGCAGTTCGACAATCGCCATCACTGATAGAATGACAGTTTATCTAGAACTAGTTATTTTTCATACAGCAGTAGACTTTCTATGTCTAAGTCTGGTAAGACAGATTTCACTTAGTCTGCATACTCTTTCAGTGCTGCGAAAAGATATCTAAATCGTTCGTTTCCGAATAAATCATTAATAACAAAGTCAAAACAAACTTCCAGAAAAAAATGAACAAAAATTCAGCATCGAATTAAACAGTTTTTCATCGCGTTCACGCCTAGCCGTTTTCTAAAGTGCCAACAAACATCAATCTTTGTGTCATTTTCTGACAGTGGACTTAGGAAAAATGGCTTCATCGACTTCACATCCTCAGAGAAAATGCGAAGTCATTAATCTTTGAAATACCAAGCGGATAATTTATACTCACTGAAAGACTGTTCATTTTTCAATATCCCATATGAAAAGCCGTCGACTTCGGAATGACGTTAAATAATAATATAGTTCAGTAACTAAAGGAGAGATGAAAATATTATAAATGTATGATTGATTGGAAGCCGCCATTATTGTACGAAAGAGATAATGTGAATATTCTCGGGCTTGTGAAATCAGATTATTGTGTTGCATTTTTATGGAATTGCTTCCATGAACAATTTTTTCTGTGCTTTAACACTTCTGAGTTCTGTCATAAATTTTAAATATTGGTTGGCTTTTAATGATTTTGTTTACTCGCAGTTGTCATTGCCTCGAATGTCTGTAATACTAATAATCATATACTAATTGTGTCCGCGGCAATTTAACCATGAAAACGTAGGCACGCTACTGCAACCAACATGAACAATTCAATTAATAACCGCGCTCCAAAAATATTCATACGAGCTATTTATAACGTCCCCACAAAACTATTAAAACACCAGATATTCCCAAATATTATTCTGAATATGCCAAGCTAAATGAATTTATTCCCAGTTGAATGTAAAATCGCGGACCAACGAAATTTCGAACGATTGGCGAAATTAGCGTGGCTTAACGCGCCAATGGCGTAAATCCGATTTGTGGGTGATGAACTGCATATATTCGATAAAGATATGAGCGTACCAATGCATTATGGGATGTGTTCATTCATATCGCCATTCATGGCGGCTTTGATGCTGGCGTATTCGGGGGAATTACTAATTCAATACGTCTGTTTTGACTGCGGGATTTTTATCAGATTGAATGAGCTTAGACTTGTCCATTGGCATGAAATTAGTAATTTTCATTTTGTGAAACTGCTTTTTCCTAATTTAATAATAATTTGACATCAATAAACCTCACTTCATAATATTTACAATAATAAACAATAAAATTGTGACTCATGAATTGATATATGGGCATTTGCCCGTAATCATCAGAATCGGCCATTTCTTCAATATGTGGTAATGTGGGTCCAACAAAGAATCACTCGAGTCACAATCAAAAGTTATTTAATCGCACAAAATATCTTCTTTCCAGAATTTTACTAAAATCTATTCACTAGTAATTAGAAAATCACTTAGTCAATCAGTTTTAATTACTTTTGAAACAAAATAGGACAAGATTACTCGGAACAAAAGCGATTCGTCGGATACATGGTGCACACGCCGTTGACGTACGATAAAAACCAGTGACGTTCCAAAACGGCTGCGCTGACCATCGCCTCGACGCTCCGCCAGACTGACAGCTGTCAAATCTCGTTCCGACGTATCTCTCAATATGTGGCGCTAGCAATGCGCCGTCAGATAGATTATTTTGGGTAAACATTATATTTTGTAAAAAAAAACAATCAATGTTTAAAATTTGATGTGCTTCCATAAACGTGGCATTAAATATTACAGTTACCGGCAAAGTTACCAACTTCAAAAATCATATAGAAATCGAACAGCTGTATTTCAAAAAGTGTCATTGTGTTGGTTCACAAACTGTTGTGTTCTGAAAATAAGACAAAAGAAAACATATAGAATCCTGCCTTTATCTGGATAAAACTATGTTTTAGTTCTGTACTAGCTTCTGCCAGCGGTTTCGCCTGCAAGGAAAGTGTTTTATTATCCCAAAGGTACATTATATCGGGTTGAAATGTATCCTTTGTCTTAATCCGAGTTCTGGTCTATCAGTGTCCATTTCATCCAAATCTATTCAGGTATTAACACGTGAAATGGCAACAGACAGAGTTACTTTCACATTTTTAATACTAGCTTGGATATATGTCTGTCTGAATTTAAACATTCGTTACCGCTTAGCTCTTTTATTTATATATTTAGTGCAGTACTGCAACCGAGGAAAATATTAAAGAAAACTCCAGTGTATCGTGCCAAAGTGAGAAATAATATCAGTGTGCTTACAGTTGAATTTGTGGTCGTTTTCTATTTTGTACAAGTCGAGCCATTACCTTGCATACAGGCTTATAACAAAACAGTATTATATTTTATAGAAGTTAGGCTTGGTTTATAATTCTCCTCGTTTTTAGTTTTTAGTTTTGTCTATAGAAAATCTCAGTAGACTAATGGGGGTATGTCCACCCCCCTGTGACGCCTCGTAAGGGGTTGCCTGGTATAGTGTGCCGTCTTATATACCGAAAGGTGGGTGAAGGTGGCCACTATAGAAAATATCAGTAGTTTAAAGGGGTGGTGTCCATCCCCCTGTACTCTGGAGTACTCTGGAGGCGTGACCTACCGAAGATGGTCCCAGACGCCTCGTAAGGGGTTGCCTGGTATAGTGTGCCGCCTTATATAACGCAAAGTTGGTGAAGGTGGCCACTATAGAAATCTCAGTAGTTTAAAGGGGTGGTGTCCATCCATCTTCTCTTTGGCCTTTCCCTCCCTCTCCATCCATCCACATTTACACACATTTTGCTTTGGAATGTCACTGACATAAATTGAAAATAAGGAAATATATCTGGATTCAGAATTGAAAAGTTGGACTGACCTTCAGAGTCAAAGTTTGATAGGTTTTCAAGTTAACGTATAGTTTGACATAACCAACTTCAAATTCTTAATTCAGAAACCGGCCCGTAGAATTTTATCCATAACAACTTTATTTGTTCCAACCCGACCATACATACCTATCGTTCGTGATAAGCCTTGAAGTAGTTTCGTGTAAGCCAACAATTTATGGCCTCATTAACGTGATGTACGCACAATAATATACCATTAATTTTAGCTTAGTATTTTAGCATTAATTATTGTATCGTAAGCCTTACTAATTTTATTCCCTGAGGGTAGATAGAGCTCACGAACATATTGTGCTCAGTAATAACGCCAGCATGTTATTGTCCCATTGCAGGGCAAAGGCCTCTTCTCATACAGAGAAGGCTCAGTCTATATGTAAAAATGTCTTGCATTTTCAATATAAAACGAAGGCAGCAGGTGCTTTAATCTTCAATAGGTATTCTGTAGTGATGAAAAATTTTACATATTATTTTCAAACAACTGGTATTAGACGCACAAGAAAATTACATTTTTAGTTAATGTCAAGAAAATAAGAAATTATTTTTGCTTGGAAAATGGAGGTAAATAAATACTTTCAGTCAGAAGCAGTGATAGTTCTTCATATCTGAAACATGATAAGTAACCAAATAATGAAATATATCGTAATAATGGGATGGAGTGATGATCTGGTCATGGATGTGGGAAACCGGTGGATACAAAAAGAGCGAAGAAGATTAAGAGTGGATAGCGACGTCTCTTAATACATGCATTATTTGCCTAAATAGAGGCTCCAATCATAACTTGTTGTTTTGATTTGGTTAAGAAATAAACAATTTTAAATATTTCTTTTGATAACACAGGACCATCAGTTTGGTGATGCTTGGGAAAGGCCAATGTCCAGCAGTGGACGTCTTTCGGCTGAATTGATGATGATGATGGTCATAATAATAAGGAATTTAATTGTGTTACCTTTTTTAATATGTATATGTGGATGGAGAGGGAAAGGAAGGCCAAAGGAAAGACGAATGGATTGTGTGAGGAGTGATATGAAAGAAAAGGGTCTGTGGAAGAGACAGGACGGCATGAAAGTAGACAGCGGGTTGCGCCAGTTACATGTGACAATGGCAAGACGATGATGAACTTATATATATTACCAATTTATCATATATTAAAATACTTTAGCTACACTACTACGACGTTACGTTTTTTTTAGGGGGGTGGACACGTACCCTATTTGTCTACTGAGTTTTCCTATAGTGGCCTCCTTCACCAACCTTACGTTATGGAAAGCGGCACACTATACCAGGCAACCCCTTACGAGGTGTCTGGGACCATCTTCGGTAGGTCACGCCTCCGAGAGCACTCGCCCCTGGTACTCAAGAGAAAATGTGAGTTGCACCGTGATTACTCACTACCATTTGTCCAGAATGGTACCGGAGCAATAAAGCCGCTCACCACACGCACCCCAGCACGCCAGCACTAGTGCAAGCACCAGCACCAGCGCAGTTGGTGCTAGCGGATTCAATCCCCGTTAAGGACGCCAGAGAAGCTGGCTCCCATTTCGCCAGAATGGTCCCGGAGCTGTAAGCACGCTCACCTCTCGAATACAAATCATCGCATCTACCCAATGCCTACAGCTGGGTTGCCGGAAAACTAATCCAACGGGTAGTCCTCTTCTTTCTATCCAGGAAAGTGCCGGAGATGCAGCTCGCTCACAGGAGCTCACTTGCTTGAGGGTTACTCACGAACCCCGCGTCTGACCACCAGGTGGCCCTTTGCCTTGGGCCGGTAACTTCAGACACTTGTTGCGCGCGAGGAATGACGCTCGGCCCACACATAGCCGAGCAGACAACATGCCACTCCTCTGCAACCACCACATAGACCACCGCAAGTCCAACCTCAATGTCAGGTACCACCTTTGCGCTTGCAATGGTGGAGGGCCTACCTGACCCCGCGTACCCTGATCCAAACAGCCGGACCCGTAGTTCCAGCTGCGAAAGCCCCCATCTGTTCGGGTCGTACAGATAGGGATAGGGGGGGGGTTAGGGGGGTGGATAGTTTGAGAAGTGAAATGAAAGACAAAAGGGAGTTCGTGATAGCGTGACAGGTGACAGGATGATATGGAAGAAGAAAACACTTTGCGCCCTCCTCATGTAACATGGGATAAAGAAGATGATGAAATGGGCAGGAAGATGATGAAACTTCAAAGCAAACAGTTTCATATCAAATGAGTATTTCACCGAAAACTCCGCACGGGCAGCTAGAACCTATTTATTATTTATATAAAAAAACACAAAACATTTATAAATAAATTGGTAAAATAAATAAAACTCCACTACAAACAAAGTCAAATTATTTTTTTTGGAATACGGCCTGGTACGAATAGGATTACCTATTTTATTATTTCATATTTTATAGTGTAAGAGCAATATTTTACATACATAAACTCACGCCTTTTTCCCATGGGGATAGACAGAAACTACAGAACGCCACATGCTACGATCTTTACATACTTCTTTTACTTCACTTGCGTTCATACATCTAGTCATACACGCACACCGGTTATGAGTACTGTACACCAAACCTTTCTGAAGAACATCGCCAAAAAGGCATATGCCCTACTACTCTCTTCAATTTTGGTCACTTCATCTTCTTCTAAACCACAACTTTATCGTATTAAATCATTCCTCAATCTATCATTTAAAGTTACACCTCTCATACTTCGCCAGGAACGCATTTCTACTGCATTAATCCTACTTTCATGTCTTTTTTGCCATATCCAACCTTCACTTTCATATATAAGTGTAAGCACCAGCACACTGTTATGAACAGCGAGTCGCGCCTCTTTAGTCTTCGAGTGGTTTGTCACAATCGCATGTATAGCACCATTTAATTCATTTCCTGCTTTCACTCTCTTTTTTCACATCCTCTCTTTCCATCGCTTGTGAACATACTTCCCAAGTATACAAAATCGTCTCACTTGCTTCACACTCTTATCATTTATTTTCATTTCATACTCCGATACATCGTCTTCTCTTTCAAACACCATTACTTTAGTCTTGTTCACATTAATTCTCATCCCTTTTAACATAAAAGCTTCATTCATCATAGTCACCATGTCTTGCAACTGTTCTGCTGACGATGCAATTAGAAATTGATCATCTGCGTAGAGAAGGCATTTGACAGGCAACTCATTCATCCTCAATCCACACTCATGCTCTTTCAAATTTATCAGACAACTATCCATGTACCAGTTGAACCGCCACGGTGACGTTACACAGCTCTGTATGCCATATACACCCCATTAATCCTAACACAAGTACTGGAACCTCCATATAGGAATTTCAGTGCCCGTACCAAGCACCAGTGTACATCGAATCCAGATATATTATCGACCACAGTTCATCTCTCCACTCAATGTCAAAGGCCTTCTCCAAGTCAACAACAGCACAATAGACTTTTTTGTGCTTTACGAGATGTTTTTCGGCTATGCACCTCAAGAAGAAGATCTGAATAATACAGCCCGGTTTATCTCTAAATCCTGCTTGCACCTCTATTTATCAATCTCAAAAGACTAATGCCGTGGTAGTTTTTACACTCCTTCGGTGAGCCTTTTACTTTAAATAGTGGTTCGATTACAGCCTTGCACTTTAGGCTTATTAAGATTTTTAGGCAAGAAAGTAGGTATGTAGATATCTCAACTGTATAAAAAGGACAACAGATTTTACCTTGGAAGATAGCAAAAAACACGTGTAATTATAAGATTTCCGCTCAATGTACGTCTTAAACACCATCTTAATACAAACATAAAACTAGAAAAATCCGTAGATTAAGCTCCATTTAATTCACAGATAAAACAAAGTTAATAATTCCACAATGGGCAGACTACGTGAAAAAATCCATCACTCATTCGCAGACTAAACAAAATCCACGTATTGAAAAAGACAGACGGCTGAAAAATGAGATTTATCAGACAGTTAATAGAAACATAAAACCAAATACCATTATAAAGAGATTTTACGTCGAGTCCATCCCGTCGAAATTCATTTCAAAATGGACGCTGTAAATACTGGACTCATTGAGACTATCGCAGTGTTTTACCGCTATTGCATTCTTTACAATCCATTGAATCTTTAGTAAACAACAAATAAAAGCTGTTTCATAGAGATGCGGGCATAAAACGCAATATTCCGTAAATTTTCCGAATGTTTGACGCATACGATGCAGTTGTGTGGAATGCGAGAATCGCTGTTATGTATAACGCATTGGTGCGATAGTAATACGATATTCGGATACGCCATTTTTTTTGTGTTTTTACGCCAAATTGCTGGCGTGGCTGATAAACAATCCTGTAAGTCATCCATTTTTACTGTTTTTACCCGGCTGCAAGGAAAGGGTTATGTTTTTCGCGCGTATCTTGTATGTATGTATGTTTGTATGTATGTAATATTCTTTATTACCTCATATCTTGCAAACCGCTAGATGGATTTTTATAATTAATACATCGTTAGATAGGGCTTAGCCGCCCAAGTGTTCTTAGATAAGTGACGTTAAAAATAAACAAAAATGGCGGCTTTTTTGCGCCATATTGTGGGCGCCTCAATATTTTTTTTCTTTGAAACCTATCGAGTGGGGTATCAAAATGAAGGATTTTTAAAGGTGATTACAAAAATATATACCACTTATATGTTTAAATGCGATTCGAAAAAAAAATAGGTAACTAAAAAGTTGTAAATAAAAAATGTTAATTTAAAAATCAAAAACCCGACTGCGAACTAAAAAGATGTAAACAAGAAGAAAATCATGCTGTGCAGTCGGAGGATACATATTCGCGGGCTGGCTGACCACCTGATTTTCCGACTGCACAGCATGATTTTCTTCTTGTTTACAACTTTTTAGTTCGCAGTCGGGTTTTTGATTTTTAAATTAACTTTTTTTTATTTGTAGAAGTATGTCGTTGCTGGTAAGCTTTTTACTGAAAGTACTAAATATATTATAAATATTTATATTACAAAACTCTTCGTATATTTCAACTATACACAAACGTGTGCCTAATATTCTAATAATTTAATTAAACACACCCTGAAGAGTAAACCCATTTTCAGGTTAAGACCTGTAAATACCTTAAGTAGGTATATGTTGTTAAGACTTTACATACCTAAGTACCCACTAAAACAATAATTACGTACCTAAATTCATTCCCCAAGGTTCACAATAGCTTAACACAGAATATTGTAATCATCTAAATCCCCAAGGTCCTTAATAGCTAGACACAGAATATTGTTTTCAAGGATCATTATTTGGATGATACTATTTGCTCATGTTTCAAAGTCACCTTGTTAGCATCCAGTTACTTCAAACGAACGACCGTTTATTCAAATATAAATATCAAAGCAAATGCATCTCCTCGTTTCCTATTTTTCTTATCAATGACAGAAGTTGCGAGGCGGGCTGTAGTTGGGTCAAGCTTTTTTCTGTGGAGTCTGTGCTCGCTTGTAGTTAGCTAGTTTTCTAGTGTTCAATTTGATACGTCGTTGGATACTGCGGTTGTTCAAAATGGTTAAATCTTCTAATGTCGTGCTTCGTATGTTAATATAACGGAATTATATATCTCTTGACATGCTCAGTAAGTTAAAATTTACTATACAGGAGTATCTAAGGATCGTAGCAGGTGACGTTCTGTAGTATCTGCCCATACCTACCCCCATGGAAAAAGGGCTTTAATTTATGTATGTTTTTTTACCACTTCAATAAGACATTAGAGTGTTGACTGCCTAGGGTGCGCTGGACGTCACACACTGCGTCAACACACTGATCGGTCCCATGCGTTTCGCATCCACCGGACGCCCGCAGCCTTGACCAGGTCATCGCTTCACCTAGAGGGAGGCCTTCCAACGCTACGTCTTCCGGTATGCGGTCGCCACTCTAGAACTTTTCGGCCCCAACGGCAATCATACATTGACGACGTACATTGTACATTTAAACACTCTTCGTGGCTAAAAATTAGCAAAGCACCCTTAAATGGTGGATTGGTAAATTGAGATCAGAAATTACCACTGGGTGTACTACAGGCGCACCTCTGCCTAACTAACCATTCGGGTAATATAGCAGTAATGTTGTGATGAAAATATTCAATAACAGTAGAGCGGGCGACAACAAAATGTATCATAACTATAACACTTCGCAATAAAATAAGTAAACACAAGATACATACCACTTGCTCAAAGTCTGTGTCTTAAACCAATGAAGCACCCAAAATAAAATATAGGAGCACTTACAGCCACCCCAAAAACCGCCAATCATAATTTAAAACGCTATATCAATACAAAGTGAGAGTAATAAGTGCGTAGAAGACATATCGGTCTATCTAGTCTATAACATATAAACAGATACTGAGCAAGAACAGCAATATCTTAGCCAAGAACCTTCTAAACAGACAAGGGGATATAATCCGCTTAAAGAGATGGCAAATCCTGAAAAAGTTAATGTTTATTTAGAGCTGAAACACATAATGTGACTGCTCAATGGAACACCACGAAAAATGATCTTTCACGAAGAACCCATCAGATTATGGCTAGAAAACCGATTGCAGATAAAACGAGAAAAAAAAATAACACTGAGCTGCTGGCATAATTACAATCTGTTCTATTTTGATTCATGCTTGTGAACAAAGGCGTACTGGAAAGTGCTTAGAAAATGGTTTATTTAGATTTATTGAGATACATGCACCTGTGCCTTTGCTAGATTGTGATATGTTTCTGAGAAATTGGAAGAAAATGTTTCATGTAATCTTTTTAATATCACTTTGATTACATTTTATATCATGATTTTACACATATATATATATATATTTATTGATATACGAGCATGGCAGATACAATCAATCATTTAATTTAACTTGTCGCGCTCCACAGCTGGATGGCAGTCGTTGACAAAATGAAATGTTCCACAGTTGACCATGCCTATACTGTGACTTTTTAATTTCGTAGACAAAACTGAAAGCCAATACCAATGACCTTATGTTTTTTTAAATTTTGCAAGCGCGGATTATAAGTATTATTGTTGGTAGACTCAATCTTAAGTGATTCATCGAATCGATGTGACATGACTTCTCAATTTAATTTTGCTTATTGGTGTAAATACATGTCTTATGAATATGAACGTAATATATTTAAGCATTCATACACATAGTACATAAACTTTTATTGTGTCAAATATGAAATCAACAATAAAATAAAAGCGATCGATACAATGAAGTCTGACATAAGTGAGTAGAAACTAAATAAGGGCCGCTAGTTTCTTTACAAAATGTATATTTTTTGTCATGAAATACATCCATTTTCGATCTAATTATATTTTCGATCAACTTTGAGAGATCAAATCTCTCAAAATAGTCAGGATACGATACTATTTTAAGTAATGATAAAGTGACAACCCCCCAAATGATAGTTTAATCTACGAAATTAAAATCAGCGTTCACATCTATCCATACAAATATTATATATGCGAAAGTAACTCTGTTTCTTATCTTTTCACTCTTAAACCCCTGGACCGTTTGGATGAAATTTGGCATGGAGATAGATTGAGACTCTGGGAAGGACATAGGATAGTTTTATCCCGGAAATCATCCTTAAGGGGGTGAAAGTTTGTATGGGAACTAATACTTTCTCAAGGAAGGAGGTACCTACTAATGCAACGCAGACAAAGTCGCGAGCAAAAGCTAGGTACCTCATATTGATCAAGCTTTTGAGCTAAATACTTCTTTAACATGACCCACAAAATAATCAATTTTGTAAATAGATCAAACCATCTATTGAACTACTTGGTAGTTCCTAGTCCTGATTATATAATGCGCAATTAACTATAAGTACAAGTTATAAGCTAGTACATTTTAGTGGTACGAAAGATCGGACTAACCGTTCTATTGGAGAGAATTCTCAAACATTGAAATTCCCAGACTTCGATGAACCGAGAGCGTCCCTGAAACTGTTATATCTATTAAGTACTGGGCATTTAGACGGTTTTATTATTAAATTGTTTTTGGGATTACTTTGGTTATGAAAAATCTTTTTTGGTGATAGTAATATGTAAGGAGAATTTAGTAACAGAGCTGTCTTTGTTTTCAGAGTGCTTATTTACTTTACGACTTCGAGCTAAAATCGCTACACACGACAAGACAACGCGCAAATATCATCATATCGAGTGTATGTGATTTTCCTATAAATGAAACAATATAAAAAATCTTCTTACAACATACATAATACAATCTGACACCAACGTTAAACGATCTAATCCTAAACTCGTCACAAACAATCCCAAACTTTTTTAGGAACTTTTAACAAACTTAGCTCAAGACGCCGTAAGATCATGCCATTTCATTTTAAAATATCTATATTATTCTCCCCAAAAAAAAAACCGCTTGAAGAAGAAAGCGAAAAACCCTACTTAAATAGTATTCAAAGTAACCAGTTATCAACATAGACATTATAGTTATAAATTTCAAATGACCCAACAAAATAAGAAAATATTTTCATAAAAATGTCTGACGCAAATAAGAAATACAATCTTCATTTCGATTGGAAACGGCCTCCAATTTTCCATTGACCTGAATAGATAGAATCCATTGAGCACACACTTAACCGGAATGAAAACTGAACGCTTAGAAACACGGTAAACACTACAAAGGTAGGCACTAAGCGAACAAGAGATAACAATATCCTTTATATCAACGAACGTCTTATACAAAAAGTTTGCGACGAGCGCAGAACCACAGATGCACAAAATAATGCAGAAGTTCAGATATATAAGCATCCATAAACGCAAACGTACATAGAGCATTTTTTGTGGCACCGGCCGGCTTTAAGTGTGTGAAAAATTTGTGCCACGAATTAATGGAATAATTCCATCTCTATATGCTACCAGAGCAGCGATTTTGTGGTTTGCCTATTATAGAGGATGTCTGGAGCCAACCTTCTGTACTATTCTATGACAGACGTGTCGAACGATTCTTTGTAACTGTCAATGTGGGCGATGTCAACAGTTATTTTCAAGAAACGTTTAAACGTACCGAGTAGATTGCTTTTTGTTAATAATTTGGTTTTCCATTGAGGCTCGACGCTCCGGGAGTTTGATATAACTTTTGGGAAACGCTTAAGTGCCTTGATAACTTTGTACGTATAAGCGTAAACTGATTTGAATGTAACAAAACATAAGGAGGATCACTTTAATATGAGTTTGTCGTAATTTTGTTACTTGTCATAATCGTTTTTGTTAACGTTAAAAGATTGACGCTATTCTCAGTTTATTCTTGCCTGGCAACAGACTCTTGGCAATTGACATTCTATTGACCAAGACGTAGCGGTAGCGATCCAAATTATGAAAAAAAAAATTAAAAAAAATAACCGACGAAATAACGAACTGAAAAGCAAATAATAAAAAATACTTTTAGTCTAACATTTTTAGTAAGCGCCAAACACAAAAAAAAATATATACACATATCGAATTGAAAAACTACTCCTATTTTTGTCGGTTAAAAAATAAAAATGCCTCAGGCGGTATCACCAATGAGCGGATAAATAACTGATTATATTTTGGTACTGCTTTATTTTTATAGTTTTGCCTTGTAAATACAAATATCAAGTCTGGTCTGGCAATTTGAGTAGTTTATGCGGCCTACCCGAATGTTCTTTCTTTGGTATTGTTCGTCGAATTACAGAGCAGTGGTGGCCCAGTGGTATCGGCCGCGACTTACAACCCGTAGGTCGTGGGTTCGAGCCCAGGCAGGCGCTTTACTTTGTGTAAGTTATTTCTTCACCACTGTTCTCAAAACGGTGAAGGAAAACATCGTGAGGAAACCGGTATGTCCTAGAACCAAAAATTCGAAGACATGTGACATCCACCAATCCGCACTGGGCCCGCGTGGTGGATTACGGCCCATTTCCTCTCACAGAGAGGAGGCCTGTGTCCCAGCAGTGGGAACATTAATAGGCTGATGATGTGATGTGATGTGTGATGTTCGTCGAATCGTTGAGCTCCTTAAATTCTGATTTGTTTTGCTCGGTTATTGACAAATGCGTGCACTGACTGGACAGGTCCACTCAATCTGGCAGGTCCTTTCTTCAAAAGACCATTTCAGACATCAGTCTACATGGTCTTCAATTTTTTTTTTGTTATACACTCTATTATTGATATAAAATAAATGGAAAATTATTTTCTATTTTTTAGTTTGGTTTTCTATTAAAGCATGTTTTTCGATTTTTGAACTATTATTTATTTTTTTACTTTTTAGTTCAATCGCTAATCCTAAAGATAAGGATAATGGAACAAACTATTTAAATTATTGCATTGTCATCGGTCCTTGATAAGTGTGCAGAGGTTCATATTAATCCGATGGTTCGCGGCTTTACGGAATCTTTAAACGTGGTGGTTGGTTTCAAATCAATCACGTTTAAAGATTCCGTTAAGCCGACGACGTCGCGGCCAACACTTGTTGGCCGCTACGTGCCTACGGTGCCTACAACGCAACTGAGGCGGGCCGCGATGTCGTATAGGAGGCATTGCGGCTGAGAGTTGAAAGCCGTGGCAGGAGAGGAGTAGAGTATTGCGGTGCGCCAATATCCCTACATTCCGCGGACTGGACGGGGTTGCCACCGGCTGAAGGCGGAAGCGATAGGGCCGCAGTGGAGAAGAAGTGTTGGTATAGCGTTGGCCGCTTTCCCTATCCCCTGCGGCCGAAAAGTGGTAGGCGGCGGAGCCACTGACCTGACCCATCACAGGGAGATCAATCACAGAAAACCTTGCACAATTTATTGGTGAAATAACTGAGGTATGTGATATGAAAATATCTGATATTGCCTCGATTATAGAAAAGAAATTAAATCTGTCCTTGGAGAGACTTGAAGGGCTACGTGCCACCCACGAGTAAGGTCTCGAAAGTGCTCGATATAATTTGGGTTATACCGATAATACCCAACTACCGACTATCATATCGGCCTATAGATGTCTACGGTATACCATAGTAACCTTTGTATGTATTTGTGTAGGCTTTACTCATTCTATCGCGATCATTTAATAACGATTTTCAAAAAATTCAAAATGCCCATTATGTCTCGGAGTCAACCCCATACATTTTGTTATTTCAAGCAACGACAGAGCTAAGAATCAGAAACAATAGAAGAACCTAGCGACTGGTTACTGCAAATATAATTCTCTGAAGTCAAAACATGAAAACAACTATAATTAATTTGATACAAACCACCCCATTACTGTTTCAACTAACCACAGATCAGTGCACATCCCAGCAATAGACTTCAACTAGTGCTTTGTTCCAAACACATTCATCGCTTTCTGTCCGATATATTTATGCGTCTATAAATTGCTGCTGCTTCCCCGAGGCTTGCTAATGTCCTTATACATCCATCTGCTTCTAACGAGACAAAATATCGCTCAATATGTTCACTTTGTATTTGTTCTTGAACAATAAATGTGGGGTTATGTGGGGCGTCTTTGTTGGGTTGTCGTGGTAAATATTTGTTACAACTTTGTGTGGTACAGAAAGTGTATTTCATTTCTACATTCCATAGAAGTTACTATTGATATCCAAAAATAAATATGTTGATAAAAGTGACTAACGAAAGTTTTTGTAGGCTTCGTAAATACGATCTTTTACACAACAAATATTCGAAACAAAATACAATTTTGTTAGCAGACTGGGATAATTATTACTTCTGCGTACATTCTGTTGCATCTATGGTGGAATTGGTAGCTATATCACACGTATCGTCCCTATTCCATAACAATTAATTTTGCTCTCATTTTCTTAACCACACAATAATTACACTTTATCACCTACAACAACATCATCTCACACCATATTATTTCTCACAAAAACTTAGACTCCCCTGGTATTTTATTACGAATGTAAAATTTCGATAACACAGTCTGTCGCCGCGAAACGTATCTCCGTGGTTTATAGCTCCCAGCAGACGTGGAACATCAGCTAAATACAGGATACAGCAGAACAAGCTATTTCGTATACCAAGTAACTTAAATAGTGAAACTGAATACGGATTATTGGAATATTTTCATTGTGCGTACAGCTAAGGAGTGGAATTGCCTGCACGAGTCGCTGTTTCCTGATAACAACCTAGGGGTATTTTAGTCAAGAGTGAATAGGTTACTTCTGGGCAAGCGTACTTCACTGTTGGCCACAATATCATCGCTCACCATCAGGTGAGATAGTGGTCAAACACGAACTAATCGAAATTAGAATACTTGCGAGTAAATTAAAGTGAACATAGCGTAGTTGTCATCTAGGTATTTTACTTTGCACTCGTAAGTTGTAATTTGTCATAAACTTAAAAAGTTATTACGCACAAAATAAGAAAAGAAAGACAGAAAATATGGAGTGATTGTGTAAGGAATGAAATGAATGAAAAGGTAGTGAATGATAGCGTGATGGTTGAAAGGAGAAAATAAAAGACAAAACAGGTTGTGCCGACCCCATGGAACGTGGGATAAGGGCGGGAAGACGATGATGATGCACAAAATAAAAATGATTATTGGCATTGTTGGGAGAGAAGAATATTTCTTCGTGAATACCAAATAGCGTGTTCGACTGTACATAGCATTTATGTGTCACTAACTTCTTAAACAACAATAACAACAAAAACCTTGAAACCGAGCTCAGATTTATTTGACAAAGATATTTTCTTCACAAAAATGTCTTGATCTTTTGTAAATAAAACAATCCGGGAGTTATCCGCTACATATATTATGTAGGGTTTTGTTTGACTAGAGGATCGAGTTTTATTGCTTTCACTGCTACTTGTCTTTTTGTCTCGAGGTACATGTAAATATACAAAACCATATCGAGGTATTCCCGAAAAACCTCCTCCTTTTTAGGAAGTCGGTTAAAAATATGTTATTTTACCTTTGAGGGTAAATATTATTCAGTGCTATGTAGTCAAAAGCACGCATACTTGTAAATATTATAGGGTGAAAATAATGGACTCGCATATTCAGAACATATAAAAAACAATTCTGTCCTCTGTGCCTCAAAACACGCAACCAGGGTAATATGTGTACTGCCACCGACGACGCCGTGGAAGTGGCTATGTTTTGGGCCAAAGAAATATGAACGACTGTCGTACCAGCGACACAAATAAATCTATTGGCAGTATTTTTGGTTAGTAATTTAATTTGTAGTTTGCTGCCTATCTCCATAACTTTATTGATTTTTTTAACTGTTCCTTTATTTTTGACCATACAAATCTGAACACATAGTAACTTATTATAAATTATTATTGTTTCATTCAAAATTACCGCTAGTTCCATACTCGTAGCATTACGCAAATATCTAGGCATAACTATGTTTATTAAATTGTCTCAGTTACTGCGACTACATTCGTATTCATGTGGTCTACGAGTAGCTCTTCACCTGGTACCGAACCGTGCAGTTCCATATCAAGATCATAGAAGAACGGACGATAAGGCATCTTCAGATGTTTGAATCCTTTTTCTTCGGAAGTTGATGCAAACTATCTATTTCTTCATTTTCTCAAGTAGGTATAACTTGAAGTTTGAACCGTTTCCGCTGGTACGGACATGTGATGACGCGAGAAGATGACCGTATACGAGTCATGAATATAGAAAATGGCAAAATAGACTGTGGGCTACCAACAAAATTAAAACAGGATAACGACCAATACAACAAAAGTGACAATTATTCGGTGTGGCTTAAGAAGTGCTAGGAGCGCCCAAATGAAATGGGTTAGTTACCAGGAGAAGGAAAAGTTGTGTGTGTAGAAACCCCTTCTTCTTTTTGAGGCGATGGTGAACTCCTTAAATATTTTGGGAACTGCACTTAGGTGGCCACGCCAATCGCAGCGTCAGTGGCGAAAGATCTCCTAATAATACTATTATAGGAAAGCTTTGTTTATAAAATCAAGAAAGGCAATATTTATTATGAGAAAAAAAAGGCAAACCCTAGAAAGATTTCTTCAAACAGATAACAATTTTTGACATTCATTATTTACAAGTCGTGTGCCTGACGGGATTTTCCATCGGCAATATTTACAAACTTTCATCCCTAATCATTTCAGATAGATTTTTAAAAACATTACTCACTTTCGTTATAATGTTTAAGGAACATGAGTGTAATTACTCACTTTAAAACTCAGTGGTTTAGGCGGTACATTATCTTCCAGTTAATTTAAGAGGTAATTATCGCAATAAACAATGAGTAAGACCCAAACAACACATTCTACAGTCATTTGTCACTAGCTATGTTCTTTCATGTCGTATCTCTTTTGTTTCTACGATCTATGTCCTCCGACATGTATCACAGACACACGGACAAAGGAAGCGAATATTGTTTGTGAACCTGATGAAGTTGATGCAAATATGATTATACTTCACGAGAATGTGCAGGGTATGAGTGGTGACAAATTGATATAGTTAAAATAGTAAGTAGCGGGGGTTCGTGGTGACGACAAAAATGTGTTTGATAGCAGAAAAACTTTTATAAAAGTGTTTGTATAACTTTGGGCCTATGAATCGCCGTTTCATAACTATAGATGTAGCCTTTACGGGGCTTTGCTTCTGGGGCCGGTTAAATCACAGTTCATTTGGGATACCAAAGGAATCGTATTTTTTCCTGACTAATTGCCGGTATAGCAGCCCTCCTAGCCAAGTTACAAACATTTCGTATTGACTCTCTTTCTACAATCGTTAACGCCTTCTATTTGTATGGTCTGACCACGTGACTGACCGATTAGATGTGTCATTCCCATACATTGATTAGAGTTCCACTAGCTTTATCGATTGTAGATTGTCAACTTGGCTACAGGTGCTGTGGCACTCAACAATAATATAGCTTTCAATCAATGAAGGAATTTTCTTCATCAATACTTCTAGAAATTGCTTCCTATATATAGACTACACAAACAGACATATAATATCAGATTGTTAATAAAGCTTAGCTTTTTTTATGACAGATCATTATTTTAATCCCAAAAACATAGAGACCTAAACAAAATAATTGCCATTAAAAATTAAAAGAAGCATGGATTACTTATCCAAACCCATTATATATACATGCCATTGTACTAAATTATTACTAGGTCATGGCGAGAATTCGTCAAATGTGACGTACCAGCTAAAGGGTAATATAATTTATGAAATAAAATATGATATATTTCACAGTGTAGCGTGAAAAAATGTGAGTTAAACAGAATTTATTGTTGGTGTTGTATTCAGAAAGGGAATTTGAACAATTAGACCTAGCATTCACTCATGTATTAATTGGAATTTACAGTCACAAATAGGTATTTTTCCAAGCAGAATTTGTATTGTGTGTTCAATACCTAATACAATAAATTTAATAGTCTCTATAGGTCTATAAAGAAGATAAAATTGATTGGGGTATGTTAAATTTTCAATTTTATCACGATCCTAGTATCGCAATATCGTAAGTATTGAAATTGGGGTCTGTATCAAATACCAGAGTAAACTCTTTCAAGCAATTGCTCTTTCTTTTTTGACCTCCTTTTTAGAGTTCCGTACCCAAAGGGTTATTGCTGTCACTCAAGTGTCTGTCTGTCCGTCGTTTGTCACACAGGTTTACAGCCAAACGGTTGGAGCTACAGTCTTCAAATTTTTACGGTATAAGAGCGAGAGATATTATTCATCTTGGTGATCATTGCCATACAAATTGTTTTTTTTTTTAATGTTTTGAAGGCGGACGCCCATACAGCAAAAGAAGGGTGCGAATTTGTTTTTACCTTACCCCGATAATTTGAGTGGGCTATCGTTTATTTACATCATTAATTGTTTATTTATTTAATACTTCATGCACACAAACGTACAGAGGCGGACTTAATGCCTTAGGCATTTTCCACCAGTCAACCTTTGGGTGATGCAGAGACTAACAGTGGTAGGTGCAATATTGAAAGTAAATCACGACAAGGTGGGTTTATTCAATATACAAAGATATACATATATACTAAAAAAACATACAATATATATTTATACAAATAAACGATAAGAGCTCCTTGAGTAGATAAATACTGTAAATGTGTTTTGTTTAAAAAAATATTGGAAAACAAAGGAATGAGACACGACCAAATGCACATAGTTTTTTTTTAGTTATAGTTTGTTTGTTGTTAACTTAATCTATGAACTTGATATTTGTCGATAATATTTATTATTACGTTTATTTAACTAACAAATACCAATATATTGACTAAATAAAATTTTGCTTTGGAATTCCCTCATTTCTCTATTACAACCAACTTGAGTTTGAGGTTTACCAAAGTACGGAACCCTAAATGTGCGAAGTCCGAATCGCACTTGGCCGGTTTGTTATCTAGCTGCGCGAATCTTACCAATTTTCTACTAAAATAGCTGGAAAGGGCTGGAAACTACGCCAGGACACTTTCAATCACAACCTCGCATTTATACGTTCAAAATTCCCATACAATTGGAAACCAATCTCCTGCGAGCCCATACATCACAAATCTGCTCGACCAGCACCCCACATTCCTCTCGTGTCGTGTTCATCACATAAATAACTTGCTTAACAGGAGCGACCGAAACAAAGGAACATTGTTTATACGCAGAAGCCGAAGAGCTCCGACAGTCTCCGAAAGCCTCCGAGAGGTTCCGATAGATGCTGAAGAGTCCCGATGGGCCAATAAAAGAGCCTATTCTGGCCACAATGCCCAACTCCCAATATAAGTAAATACCTTTCGTTGGTACTTTAAATGAGTATTTATTCGTATTGCTATTTAGTCGTTAGACCGTAATGGCTTGTTGTGCCATTATCGAAAATCTGGGAGATGGGATTAGATTTTTGAAATATCCTATTAGAAAGGTATATAGACGATATTGAGGCTGGAGATAATCTTGTTTTATGTTTGAGTAGCTGGATTTTGCTCTTAGCTGCTTTTTTATATTTTGTGGTTTAACATTTAAATAATTATTTTCACTTTGTTCACTTATCATTACATATTGTTTATGTATTATCTACATTAACTTGTGAACGTGAACTTGTTAACTCGCAGAACTTAATCGATCAACAATTGCGTCAAACCGTCTTATTTTATTTCTCAAGAGAATTCAGAACCAAAGTTTATCAAACATTTATAACCAAAACTTATAATTAAACAGACTCAATAAATGTTCTGAGGTTTCAACCGATCCCAAGAGAAACAATTCGATGGAAATGATCGAACATCAAAGTACTGGCCCTCAATTATGTAAAGGCTTGTTCGAGCTACATTTAAATCCTTAATGAAATATATTGTATGGCAAGGAATGAAGTTCCTATAGAAGCTTCGTTGCTATTAATTGATTTATTGAAAACTGATCTGTTAGCATAATTACCATCTGTTCTATTTTGATTCATGCCTGTGAATCAAGGCGTACTGTAAAGTACTTAGAAAATGGTTTATTTAGCTTTATTGAGATAAAAGCACCTCTGCCTTTGCTCAATTGTGATAATATATGTTTCTGAGACATTCGAAGAAAACGTTTCATATAATGTTTTTCAATATCACTTTGATTACATTTTACATCATGATATTATATATATACGGGCATGTACAATCAATCATTTAATTTAACTTGTCGCACTCCACAGCTGGATGACAGTCGTTCACAAAATTTAATGTTCCAGAAATGTCCATGCCTACATTCAGCCATACTTATATTATAAAAGCGAAAGTAACTCTGTCGTTTACCTTTTCACTCTTAAACTCCTGGACCGTTTGGATGAAATTTGGCATGGTGATAGTTTGAAACCCTGGGAAAGACATAGGATAGTTTTTCATACCGGAAATCATCATCAAGGGGGTGAAAGTTTGTATGATGGACCAATAAATTCTCAAGGGAGGAGGTACTAATGCAAAGCAGACAATGTCGGGAGCAAAAGCTAGGTACCTCATATTGATCAAGCTTTTGAGCTAAATACTTCTTTAAAATGACCCACAAAATAATCAATTTAAAAAACAATCAAATTGATTAAACCATCTATTGAACTACAAACTCCTGAGTATATAATGCGCAATGAACTATAAGTACAAGTTATAAGCTTTTAGTACAAGTTATAACATTTTAGTGGTAGGAAAGTTTGGACCAACCGTTCTATTGGAGAGAATTCTCACACATTGAAATTCCCAGACTTCGCTGAACCGAGAGCAAAGACAAAGATATTTTATTTAAACTAGGCCACCAAGCGGCACTTTTGAACGTTAGATGCATTAAAATTTACAAGGAATAAAAATTGATTCTACCGTGCATTCAGAAAGTAGCTTGTTATGGAGAAGAACGCACAAGAAACTCCATACTTACTTTAAAATAAAAACTTTTTTTTTACAATATTTAGGTACATAAGTACATACATTAATAAATTTATATGTGTGAGGACAATGCTCCCAGAATCACTACATACGAGTACTATACTACGTACAGGTACAAAGTATTAAAAGTACTCACACATGTACTGTGCAGTTACATAATAGGTACTAGAAAAACATTAGCATCCGAAGCAGTTAAGTTAAGACCAATCCTAACTGACGGCGCCCGTTCATGAACATGATGCATAAATCGGCACCACCCAGCTCAACCATCATAAAGGGAACCGAATGATCCAACACACGCGCCACCATCAGAGACATTTGAGAGAGCATGACACACTCAACTGCCAGGGCAAACACAAGTCAACGAACGACACCAAGGTACAGCAAATGGTAGATTTACAGTTGGGTACATAGTACTCACACACGTGCTGCGCGTTTATACAATACTAAAAGATATTGAGTCTATATAATACAAATATATTCACACAGTCTTCAGCAGGTCCAACAATACTTCAAAACAATAATGTCCTGCATATCACTTGTTTTTGCGCCCTAGTGGTTGTGGAGCAAGACTAGCACTGAGCCAAGAATTTTTATCAGTGATGTAATCCCCCAACTTATAATATGCCTGCCTGCATAGTGTGCGTTTTATACAAGTTTTAAAATCCGTCTCATTCAGTTCTAGAATGTGGGAAGGAATTTTATTGTAACATTTTGTACAGTACCCCATGAAAGATGAGGCTACTTTAGCCAGTCTGAAACCTGGTTGAACTAATTGGTCCCTATTTCTAGTAATGTAATTATGTCTATCTTCGTTTTTACTAAAAAGATGTAAATTCTTTCTCACGTACATGATGTTTTCATAAATATATTGACAAGGAACCGTCGTGATGTTAATGCCCTTAAACAGTTCCCTTAGAGAATCGCGCCGGCGAAGATTGTATATCGCTCTGATGGCTCGTTTTTGCAGAAAAAAAATTTACTCAATGTCTGCAGCCCTTCCCCATAGTAAAATACCGTAATCTTTCTAACAGCATAAGCTGCCGAACTTAGCCGCCCTGCAAATGATATTCACAATCCGTACTTTTTACATTCGGCAGGGAAAATTTTACGCACTTGGTTTTTTACCATTTAAAACTAAATGATTGGCAGTTAACCAATCCTGAACCTGCCGTATCGCGTTATTTACGTCGTCAACCTGACAAGTACGTCTATTTATTTTAAAAAACAAAGATGTGTCATCAGCAAATAGCACCATGTTTAGTTTGTTTTTCAATAAACGGGGTAAATCGTTTATGTAAATCAAAAATAAGAAAGGACCTTAAATTGAGCCCTGCGGTACCCCTATTTTCACGTTTAACCCCGACGAATTCACAACGTTTATTTGAACTAATTGCTGTCTATCACTCAAATAACATTCAACCAAACTTAACGCTGATTGATCTAGCCCGTAATGCTCAAGTTTCAGAAGTAATGTTTCATGATTAACGCAATCAAACGCCTTCGACAGGTCGCAGAAGATACCTATGGCATCCTGCGACTCTTCCCACCCATTAAATATGTGTTTAATAGGGTGAAACCAGCGTCAGTTGTACAACGTCCTTTGGTGATGATTTCACCAAAGGACGTTGTACTGTTTATCATGCAAGATGTTATTCGTATTAATATGAATGAGCATTTGATTTAGCATTATCTTCTCAAATACCTTGCTGAAAACCGGCAACACGGATACTGGTCTATAATTATTTGTGTCTTTACTGTCCCCGGATATAAAAAGTGGTATAACCTTACTATATTTCATTAGATCCGGAAAGACTCCTTGATGCACACACAAATTGAAAATTACAGCTAAGTACGGCGCTATAGTCTGAATAATGGAGGTACAAGCTTTGATGGACATTCCTCACAGATCTTCTGTCTTCCTACTTTTAACTTCCTACTTAAGTCCTGTAGTCGCTCAGTCACTGAATAAAAACTAAGGGCATACAGTTTTCGTAATCTTCTTAAAAGTGTTATTGAACTCTTTTTGAACCACTGAAAAAACTTCATCATACAAAAAATTACCATCATTCACTGTGAGGTCCTGATCGCTTAACTTACCGATTAAAGTGCTATTAAATTATTGAATTTACCGAATGTTATTGGTCTGGATTGAATCTGCACTTGTTTTATTAGCATATTGGACTCAAAGGTCACAAGTAACCCACTATGATCCGAAGGCAGATAATTTATAATGGCCTTGTCCAAGTAGTTACAGCAACAAAAAACATTATCAATACATGTAGCAGTAGTCAGTGTAGTTCGGGTTGGTTCCGTAAACACATGTGACAAATTAAATGATTTAAAGAGATTTAATAATGACACTCCGTTATTAGGGGAAGTTGTTCTGAAGTGCATTCGGAACAACAACCTCGTTGCTAAATAAGTTATTTTTTAGAAATTAAGAGTGTACTAACATATGTATAAGTTTTCTTGTTTACTAACCCATATGGATGTTACTTGTCCGAAATAAAGATTATTTTATTTTATTTTTATTTTAATAACCTACTGCTATCTGAATTATCTTCTAGAATATTAATATTAAAGTCTCCACAGACAATTACTAGTTTATTACCCATTGCAAGTTTTGCCAAAACATCTTCCATCGAACTCGAATATAGTGTAGTTCTTATAATTAGGGGGTCTGTAGACGCACACTATGACATGCTTATCCAGCTAAACACAGGACAGTTCAACACAATGTTCAACTGAGAGATCTACTATATCTTTACAAGGTTTTGATTTAATACCATTTTTAATTAATATAAGTGAACCCCCACGAAACATAATATTTCTGTTAAAACAACTGCCCACAGTATAATTTTCATAATTGATTAGCATTGCATAATCTTTCAGCCAATGCTCAGTGAAACAAACAATTTCAAACATTGTTTTTTCTAAAAACAGTTCAATTTCTAATTCCTCCCTGAAACTGGCATATCTATTAAGTACTGGGCATTTAGGCGGTTTTATTATTAACTTGTTTTCAGCATTACTTTGCTTATGAAGTATCTTTTTTGGTGATATTAATATGTAAGGAGAATTTAGTAAAATAGCTGTCTTTATTTTCAGAGTGCTTATTTTCTTTACGACTTCGGGCTAAAATATATACACACGACAAGACATCGCAACGCGCAAAGATACGACATCACTTCGTGTGTATGTGATTTTCCTCTAAATGAAACAAGATATAAAATCTTTTTACAACATACATAATACAATCTGACACCAGTCACCAACGTTAAACGATCCAATCCTAAACTCGTCACAAACAACTCCAAATTTATAGCATCTTTTAATAAATAGCTCAAGAAGCCTAATGATAAGGCCATTTCATTTTAAAATATATCTATCTTATTCTCCCTAAAAACAACGCTAGCAGAACAAAGCAAAAAACCATACTTAAATATTATTCAAAGGAATCCAGTTTTCAACATAGACATAATAGTTAAGAATTCTAAATAACCCAACAATATCAAAAAATATTTTCATAAAATGTCTGACGCAAATAAGAAATACAATCTTCATTTCGATTGGAAACGGCCTCCAATTTTCCATTGACCTATATAGATAGAATCCATTGAGCACGCGCTTTACCGGATTGAAAACTGAACGCTTAGAAACACGGTAAACACTACAAAGGTAGGCACTAAGAGAACAAGAGATAATGATACGTCTTATACAAAAGGTATGCGACGAGCGCAGAACCACAGATGCACAACATAATGCAGAAGTTCAGATTTACGTTCAGATTAAACATACATAGAGCATTTTTTGTGATTGGCATTCGGCAAAGATGGAAAGTTCGAATCATTAGTTGTAACACAACTCTTTTAAGATAAATTGATCGCCGTACCTTGCTCATCTATGTGTGTGTGCCTTTTCGTTTTTGCTCCTTATTTGGAGTCGCAGAGCATGGAGACGACTTGGTGGTCTCTATTGCTAGTGGTGGCAATGATATACAAAGCAAGCGTGTCACCGTTTTCTCGGACCACGACAAAAATTACGTATAAAAACTGACAGCTTTGAATGTGCGAAAAATTTGTGCCACGAAATAATGAAATAATTCCATCTCTCTCCAGCAGCGATTTTGTCGTTTGTCTATTATAGAGGATGTCTGGAGCCGACCTTCTGTACTATTCTATGACAGACGTGTCCAACAATTCTTTGAAACTGTCAATGTGGATGATGTCAACAGTTAGTTTCAAGAAACGTTTAAACGTACCGAGTAGATTGCTTTTTGTTGAATAATTTGGTTTTCCCTTCAGGCTCGACGCTCCAGGAGTTTGATATAACGTTTGGGAAACGCTTAAGTACCTTGATAACTTTGTACGTATAAGAGTAAACTGATTTGAATGTAACAAAACATAAGGAGGATCACTTTAATATGAGTTTTTCGTATTTTTGTTACTTGTCATAATCGTTTTTGTTAACGTTAAAAGTTTGACGCTATTCTGAGTTTATTCTATTAGAGGCTCTAGGCAAGTGTCATTCTATTAACAAAGGCATCGCGGTAGCGATTGGAACAAAAACCTTTTTGGCAAAAAAAATATCCGACGAAATAACGTCTTAAAAATAAAAAATACTTTTAGTCAAAAAAAATAGACATGTCGAATTGAGAACCTCCTCCTTTTTTTGTCGTTTAGAAACTAAAAATTCCTCAGGCGGTATCACCAATGAGCGGATAAAGAACTGATTATTTTTTGGTACTTCTTTATTTTTATAGTTTTGCCTTGTGAAAACGCATCTCAAGTTCAAAACACTTCAGCGTGATCAACGAATTGTGTCTTCTTTATTTTCATTCGATCATTTTCCCTGTCACCACAATTTCTATATTGCTAACGACAATGAATTAAAACCATTTAATTTTACAACCAAATTTGTAACAAGAACCAACCAAAACCTAGCTCCAAATTGACCTAGAAACTTCCGACAACATCTTGTAGAACAAAATTTCCCAAGTGATACTCGTAAATAGTTAAACACAACGTTTCGCCCTTCACCAACTATGATAGATCTTGATTTGAAAGCCAGTATTGCGGTCAAACTTCAGCTTGAGTAATTAGACAAATGGAAAACATCAAGACAATCTGTGAAGTGTCTGTGGCTACAATGTTCACTCTCCCTCCGTTTATGATTGCGTTCATTGCGCATTTTCTGTGTTTTAATTTAGGAATGTTTCTTTTTTCGTAAAGGAGGTTTAGTTGGTCTATTTTCATAATGAAAGTTTGCTTTTGTGCCCAAACTTACTTATGTATTTTATTGATTTCTAATTATATAATTTATAATAATATTATTGATTTCTCGGAACCTCAAAAAATTAAGACGATCACCATTTTCATTTGTATCAGGTAATTAGTCTCGATATGTGTTTCAATATTAGATGTATCATATTAATATGTTTTAAGAATTTACTAATGGTCTTGCCAAGACATGTTTATTTTATGTCTTAGTATAAGACAATCTTTTTCATTAGCCCCAGGCCAAGCATTTTCGCGTACGCAGACACCTCTTTCTTATCATCTGCATGCTTTACACCTTTAAATCAACCGCGTCAAAAACGCCTTTCTTCACACCACCTTTTTGCTCTTCCCCTTCAAACACAAACAAGTAATCATCTAACAGACTATCCAAAGGTTATTTCTCACTAAGACAGTTGATACGAATTTTCTAAAATATATATACGAGTAGTACATTGTCCTCTACCAACACAATGTCATATGTTCACATATTTCTGTACAGTAAAAACAAAAGACTATCGCATTCAGAAATTAGAAGATTAAATGCGTGCGTCTTTTTAACGTGATAGAAACGTGTGCTGTGTCTTTGTGAAAATAACGGTCAATATGCTTTGTACATTTTCAGCGTTTTGCTTAGACTATATGCTATCTCAATATGCTTTTACTCTAAGCAAGCAAAACTTGCACGTAATGCCAGTACGTCAGTTAGTTGCTGGGACGTCAGAACTGCGTCAAGCTGTAATTACGATTTACCTCGATTGGACAACATAGGAACAAATCAACGTCAGCCCGCTATGAACGCTGATAGGAATGCGGTTGATGAGTGTGAGCTTAATTTGCTCTTTACTGATTGTTTTTTCCTTAGGAATAAGTGCTGAGAGTTTAATATGTGTGAGCTGATTTTGTGTAGGCATTTTGTTTATTACATTGCTGCGTTCTTTTGTTTTGCGATTGCGTTTATCAGTGAATTTGTCGAAACAGATATTGTTTATCAAAGAGAATTTAATTCTTTCAGTTATTATGTTTGTAACCTCTCATTATGTAACAAAGCATAACTTATATTATAGCAATACACCGTTAGTCTGTAAAGTAAGGGCCATAAAAATGTTCTCTAAATGGGAGGCACATATTCGACGGTATCATATGCGAAAACTGTAATTATCTAATACCTTTAAACGAGCAACTCTTGTATATATGTATATATATAATCTGAATCTTGGAAACGGCTCCAACGATTTTCATGAAATTTACGGTGGTTTCGGAGGCGATAAATCGATCTAGCTAGGTTTCATTGTTAGAAAACGTCGATTTCTCTATTTTCACCCGAGCGGAGCTCGGTCGCCCAGGTCCTAAAATTTTAAATGACTAACCCGACTAAACTGGACGGCATTACAAAACGGCCACCGGCTAATTAGCTTCCGTTCTTTCGTAATTAAAGCAAAACATCTTTTCAAATTTTCATACAATTATCATTTGACCCGAGCGTAGACAGCTGATACTAACACTGAAATATTTTTAACGTCAGCCCGAGACTTATTAAATCTTCTCGACATTTTCACACGGAAAAAGTACCCGTACAAAAAATGTAATTATATGCATACCGGTGCTATGAAAATTGCATCTCCTTGTTTTCAGAAAAGAGTACAATTACCCGGTTAAAGACGCTTTAAAAGTTATTTATTGTACGATTCCTTGTTGGTGGGGTAACGAAGTAAACTACGGGTGAATTTTAATGGGTATTTTGTTACGTTGTTAATTAAAATATTTGGCTTAATTAAAAGTGTTGCCGTCTTAATTAATATACAACGATTACGAACAACGCAATTAATCTCATATGACGCTTCCTGTACGGATATAATGTTTACTTATTTAAATGAAATAATTTCGGTTGTGTGAAAATAACACGGTCTCATTACCAGCTGTATTAAAATTAATGTATGTATATTTTGTTTAATTTATAATTTTGCTCATTTCTTGCCTGTTTATTTACAGAGGTGGATACGTTTTTAATTGGCTTGGTATGTATGTATCTATGTAACGAAATCTTTGACGTGATTTCCACCCCCTTCAAAACGTCGGCTTAATTTCAAACTTTTCACACTTATCAAGGACCGATGACAATGCAATAATTTAAATAGTTTGTCCCATTATTCTTACCAGCATTTTCAGGATTAGCGATTGAACTTAAAAAGAAAAAAATATTATTAGTTTAAAGATTTTTAGTTTTCAAAGACATTTTCAAAATGACACTACTTTTACCAATATATGTCATTAAATTTTATTACTATTAACATCAAGCACTCCACGCTATAATAACTATAATAACATATATTTCTTTCACTCTGTTCTTAATTTATTTTTAGTTTTTTTTAACTATTATTTTTTTATCAAAGTTTATGGCAGAGTGTTGGAGAAAAAGTATCTTAGATAGCAGGTAAAGCATAATGTATGTTCCTGATATTATCAAACCAGCCGCCATCTGTGGCTTCCCCAACATATTTTAAATTATATAGTATATTATGTCTATTTATAGACATGTAGCCTAAATTTTCATCTAAATCTATACAGTAATTTTTGCCTGAGAGAGTAACAAACATCCATCCATTGTCCCAAACTTTTACGTATATTATAATAATAGGATTGCGGACAGTGATAGTCCATTGGTAACGGCCATGACTTACAAATTGTAGGGCGTGGGTTCGAACCCAGGCAGGCGCTTTGCTTTTTCTAAATTATTTCACACCACTACTCTCAAAACGGTGAAGAAAAACATCTTGAGGAAACCAGCATGTCTTAGAACCAAATATTCGAAGACTTTTGACATCAACCAACATTCCCCCTCACAGAGTGGAGGCCTGCATATACAACGGACCAAAAGAAGTGCGGAAAAGAGGTCCATCTATCCTATCCTATCCTAATAGAAGGACTATCGGCTTAAGGTAAGGAAGCATTAGTCTTATAGTAGCAATAGCAATATTTCAGCAAGACTCGCTATGCCAATCTCATATATCTCATATGTTTCCAACTAAGCTTAACTTTTAAGGATCTCATATCTATTTCTAATATGAACGACATTGTATGTGCAGGGTGAAACGGAAAGTTGTGTCACAACTTAATATAGTGAGGACCGTTTTCTGAATTGAGTATTTAAAAGAAAGAGAAACGTTTATTTCCACAAGGCTCGACGCATACCATAAAAAAACACAGGAAAAACTTAAATAGAAATAGCCTGCCATAGACAGAGCCTTTATATTTTTGAATTTGCTTGCTAAATATTATGTGTTACAAAGTCAAGATTTATTTAAGAACCTTAAATACTTATATCAGAAACGAGCCATAAGCCTTCTCGGGGTAATACTGTCTGCAATATCACTTCATTTACAGACAGCGTGAAAAGTTGGAGTTCATTTCAAAATTTAAATATCACTGAATAAATTATTGTCTAAAAACATTGTTATAACAGACTATAAAACTAACTATAGATAACTATATTAAAACCTCGTATTTAAAATCTTGAATTCGAAACACGTAATAATTAGCAAGCAAGTTCATAAATATAAAGGCTCTGTCTATGGCAAGCTTAAAACTTTTGGAGCCTTAGAGCTGTGCTTACCTGATTTTGTTCCCGACTGCACCAAATAGGTACCTACTGTAAAGATTCAGAAACAACATTACACAAGTAATTAAATAGGCTTTCTCATAATAAAGTTCGTGATATTTTCAAAAACTTTAGCGGCATTGTTCGGATAAAAACTCGTTCCTAACATAATTTATTTTCACAGTTGTTTTTCCCTGGGGGAATGAACAGGAATTACTGTTTGGTTACAACACAAGCTCTGTCTACAGTCACATATATTATGTAGAATATTGTAAAACTTTCTTGTATGACACTGTTTGTTATAACATAACAAGTGTTATGTTTAAGTTATGTAAGATTTACTCGGCTTCACTTAGTTGCCTTAGTGCAAACTAAATCTGACCTGCAGATATATTGCATAATGAATTCGGCAAGGCAAAAGGCAAAGATTATGAAAAATCGACCATTCAAAAAGACGGAAATACACATCACGTCACCAGACTCATCGGAAATGAGGCACTGGTCAAATCAAAGCTTGCCTTCAACATCGCCTTGCGCCAAATCAAAGCCTTGAACATCGTCGTCGAGTTGCCAGCTTGTCGGTTTTTTATAGGTTACATTTCGGGGAGTGTGCGATGGAATTGCATGATTTAATTCCGCCCAGCCCGTTCCATCATCGGACAACCAGACGCACGGGGATGCGTCATCGGTACATGGTGGACATCTCACCCATACACACAAAACGTTTTGGAGATCCTTTAATTATGCGTACAGCTAAGGAGTGGAATTCCCTGCCGGAGTCTGTGTTTCCCGATAGCTACAATCTAGGGGTCTTTAAGTCACGAGTGAGTAGGTTTTTTCTACTTGTGTGCTTCACCGTCGACCACATCATCTTTTACCATCAGGTGAGATAGTAGTCAAGCGCAAGCCTATCGAGGATAAAAAAAAACACGTCTTTCATCTCGCATATGATTGGTCGATGTTTCATACTCTTTGCCCTTTGCCTTGCCGAATTCATTATGCAATATGGCTGCATGGTTTGCCATAACATCATCAATTTTAAATATAGCTAGCAGTGAAGTCGTAGTTCACTTACACCAATCCACTCCAACACCACTCCTGCACAACACCGCCAAACGGAGATGACTGCTCACTATCCACGCGCCGACAGCTTGCAGGCAATTAGCTGTCCCCGCGCCGACCGCTTTCGCCTTACCTTTTTCGGCAATCTAGCAACGTGATTCAAGCGAGCGGTCAGCGTGCATGCAGCATACGTCAGCTGTCAAGTGGTACGATGGCGGTAAGGTTGCTTACAGCGACCTGTCTGCTAATTTGTGTTGTCAATGTTAAGCATGTCTAAAGAGGACGTCGTAAAGCTTACATTTCAATGAAAATTATTTTGCCAGTTGGGAGCGATGTTGTATAAGTCGGCTACGATCTTAATTCTGGAACAATCTCAATTTTAAATCTTATGTAAAGTGAGCGCTAAGTAAAATATCATTCTAAATGCCGGTTAATTCTGTAAAAACCATACCGTGAAAACATAGGTGAAGTAAGCTCGAAGCGAACTGTAACTCTGTCCTATAGGGTGAACTTAAAGCGAGGTGTCAATCTCTAGGATTAACACCTCTCTTCAAGTTCAATGTGTCAATGCACTGCTGAAGCTATGCATTGACAGTCCTCTTCACCTACGTTGCCACGGTGACATCCTAACAGAATAAATTGCCAGGTACCATTATTGGCATAGGCGAATAAAACGGGCATTTTACTCTGACCCTTTGTAAGGCAATTCTCTACGGTGAGACAATTAAGGCCAAAAACACGGTAAATAAATAAATACCATTAATGTAACAACAATCGCAATAAACACCCGGATGTCTTGAGAAAGTCGTTTAATCTTCGAAACTGTACCTTTGTCATGGAATGTCAAAACCATACATTTTCCCGTTTCCTTAAACGGTGGTTACGACGTATCAAATAACGGTTTCTGTACAAAATTACTTATATTATTATTCGGCGAAAACAATGCTAGTAATTGGGTGTTTTCAAAACTTTTCCTTGTTTTATGATGTAAATGACTTTATTCTTGGTCCAGGATAATTGCTATTTTGAAAAGGTCTTGACGGAAATTAAACTTTTCACTTACGCTACTTGTTTTGTTAAACAAGAAGTTTACATTACAAGATGTAAAACATCTTATATTTATTAACATGTTATTTTAAATTGTTTTATCAATGATATTTATTTTATTTATTTATTTATAGTTAATTAAAACGATACAGATACCAATTACATTAATTAACATAGAAATTGTGAAACATAACTTAACAATGTTGACACATAAGATAATTAAATAATTCACATATACAATTAACATGACACAGTGGAGCGGCAATGTATCAATAATTATATCAAATTATATTAAAATATAATGTAATCAATAATTCATAATTTAAAAAAACAAAATAAAATATAATAATACATAAAAACAATACAATTAACATGGAACAGTGGACACCCTCGCATATTTTCTCTCACAGAACACGAGACATGCACGCATTAGTTTATGCCATTCGTCCGCAAACACATCACATTCAGGGTTGGCAGTCAAGAGGGCATTGAGCATCTTCAAAGCACGACACACTGGGGATTCAGTTTTAGCGACCGTTCTGGATGACGGTGGTGCGAACAGGACGTGACGGCGACTCTGACGGTGCCCAACGTAATTGCTGGGCACAAACAGTCGGCAGAAAAGGTCATGAGCTCGGGGCAATCAATACGTCCGCTTAGAATCTTACATGCTACCGCGAGCTGATCATAGCCTCTCCTTACCTCCAACGAGTTAAAACCCAAGATTCCTAAAAGATAATTCGTTGGATACATATAAGGGAAGAAATGGTATACCCTTTGGAATAAAAATCTAAGGAAGGTTTTCTGTATCTTTTCGAGCATTAACGTCTGTGTCGCGGTATATGGGTGCCAGACACAAGCACTGGATTCGAGTTTACTTCGAACCAGAGTGGTGAACAAAAGCCTAATAACTCTGGGATTGCGGAAGTCACGAGCGTTTCTCAAAACAAATCCCAGGCGCCTGAAAGACTCCTTCGCAAGGTTAGCAACGTGATCTTTAAAGGTCAGACAGCGGTCAAAGGTCACTCCCAAGTCCTTTACGGTGGTGACACGAGTGATTACTGTATCACCCAAACTGTAATCGTAATGGATAGGTCGCAACCCCCGACCGAACGTCATGACGTGGCATTTGTCAGTATTAAAATGCAATCTGTTTGTAATGCTCCATTCGCAGATGGCGTTAACGTCCCTTTGTAGGAGTTCGCAATCCTTGATTGTTCTTATTTGCGCAACTAGTTTTAGGTCGTCAGCATATAGCAAGCACTTTGCAAACCTAATCTTACATATAAGATCATTGATCATAATCATAAGAGGCGGCCCTAATATGGATCCTTGACTCACGCCCGAGCGAGTATAATAAGGCTTGGACTCAAAGCACCCATGTCGGACAAACTGCTTGCGATCCCTTAGGTAGTCGGCAAAGAAGTTAAGAAAGCCAGACGAGAAACCGATGGCCCCCAGCTTTGCCAAGAGCACATCATTGTCAACTTTGTCGAACGCTTTCCGGAAATCGAAATACAGGGCGTCAACCTGCCAACCGGCGTCCAAGCTACTAGATATGAAGTCGACATGTATAAGTAAATTCGAGTTTACGGAGCGACCAGGCCGAAAACCGTGTTGGCCATCAGATAGCGACATATTTATGCGTTTGTGAATAGTAGCATGGAGAATATGCTCAAAGAACTTTGCAACGGTTGGGAGGATAGCGATGGGTCTGTGTTCATCAACAGATGTTCTGTCGCTGGTTTTAGGAATGGGAGTGACTCGCGAAGTTTTCCATGGCTCAGGGTACACGCCGGATTGAAGAGCTAAGTTAAAAATATGACATAGAAGTGACGCCAATGTATCATTACATCCCTTTAGGATAAAGGCTGGAATGTTGTCAGGGCCAATCGAGCTACAGGGTTTAAGTTTCGCGATCCCCTTGACCACATCGGGCGGTGTTAAGAAGGGGAGAGGAATATTATCTCCCTCGCTATTCACCTTTATGGATCTTGGGTCCAATTCAGGTGTGTCAGGCAGAAAATCGCTGGCAAAATACTGAACAAATGCCTTTGATCGCAGGCCGGAAATGTGCAGCCAGAACTGTCTAGGATATTTGCCTAAGTTATTTTCAACAGTAGCACAATATAATCTATAGGCCTCCTTGGTTCTCACCTTCAAATCTGATCTTAAGACGCCAAACTCAGCATACGCTAGATCACACCGCGAATGTTTCCATTTATTATGGAGCCTGGTTTTACGCTGAGTGTCGTTGACTATATCTCTAGTAAACCAGACTGGGTATCGCCTATTACCAGAGGTCCTTCGCTTCTTCTTTGGTACAGAAGAATCAAATATATCATAGAATATTCTGTAAAACTTACATGTAGCAGTGGTTACGTCATTGCAGTCAAGTACATCCGGCCACGGAGCAGAACGAACGAGATTGCTGAAAAGTGCGTAGTCCCCTTTACAAAAATTCCAATCCTTATCACGATCTATATTGCTGGGGTCTAATTTTTCATTTACCTTATTCTGAGGTGTGATGACAGCCTCAATATCCAACGGTGGGTGATACAAATCGATTGGAACCAGTTCCGTACCCTCGACATGCTCGCAATTGACTACAACACCCTCCCGGGCCAACACAACATCTAACTTACTCCCACGCATATTCATCACTTTATTCTTCTCAGTCAGACTACAAAAGCTTAGGAAATAACAGTAATAATTATTAATATTCATAGATGCGCTTTTTAAATTAAGATCGCCTAAAATAATAATAGTTCCGTTCAAACTAGAGATGATGCTCTCGACCTTGCAGAACCATGACATGTAATCATGGTCAGTCGCAGTAGGCTTGATGTACACAGTACACACATGTACACTTAGGCCACATATTGTGACCGTTGCCCACAAATCTTCTCCAAAGGCCGTCTCGAGGTCATTTCGCCTATTTCGCCTATATATAAGTGCCTACGGATAAAGTCAGGATACAGGAACTAACAATTTTTTTAGTTTTTAGTTACCATAAAGTCTAAAATGAAAGCAACTTACTAATAAACAATTTATAAACATAATTAAAACTTTTGAATATTTCAATCGAGATAGATTTAAATCTAAACTCATTAAAGAATCTTAGAAATTCAAGCCCACTTGCTTGATTTCTTTATCATCGTGATGTGTGATTCTTTAAGTATTTTGTGATATTGTAAGTAATATTTGCATGCCTTGAGCCACTAAATAGTTTTTAATTATTTTTAGATTAACTTAATTCATTATTTACTCCACAGACAAGATAGCACAAATTACCACATGTTATATGGGTGTATTTATGAGACAAAGTACTATAGCTTACAATATTAGAATATTCAGGTGTGAATAATTAATATTGATAGTTTTCAAAAGCATATTTGGTAACCTTTAATTTATATCTTTGGATAATCCATTAGACGATGCAGACATTTTAACATTAATCAATGTACATCCAAAATCATCAATAAAATATTATGAGCCCTTGTATCTATATAAAATATATTCTTCAGTGTAAATAGGTGTTACACAAAACGTTCTGATACAATGGTCTTATGAAACAGTACCTCCATTGGGTCAATCTCACCTAGAAAGATATTTGAATTTGTGAATTGTGGAATGCAATAAACGAATTGAGTATTGAGTATTGAAATTAAAGTTATGGTAAGAGAAAAAAACCACCAAAAAATAATAAGAACCGACCCCACTTTAAAGTGGGATAGAGTGCTAGGAAGAAGAAGTGGAGATAAGGTAAGAATCCAGTTCAAAACTCAATTTCAGTCTCAGCCATCCAATGAACAAAACTGAAAACGATAAATGGCAACATCGCGAGAAAGACGGCATCAGAGGACCAAAATTCGAACCTCCCCAGTGGGTTCACGCATTTTTGAGCCGGGGGGGGTTCAGTAGCCGTCGCTTGGTCACCCACGGTGAAGCAAAGAGGTAGCCGGGGAGGGGCTGCTCGTAGGGCTTTTGCCGATTAAAGGTCTATTCGCACATATCAGGGCCGTGCCCGGACGTGTGTGAAAAAGATCATATAAAATGTACACAACGTGGACGTGAGCGGCACGTGCCCCGTAAGGGGCTCAAAAAATATCGTTAGGTACATTTTATATGAACTCGTTCACACACGTCCGTGCACTAGCCAGTGACGAAGCTTCAATGGTGGGGCCCGGCCCTGTCACGTCCCGGGCACGGCCCTGATATGTATGGATAGACCTTAATCCGACGACGTAGCGGCCAACAAGTCGGTTGCGGTGCCGTCTGGTAACATAGGCGACATCGCAACTGAGGCGGGCCGCAATGTCGTATGAAGCGTCCCAGGTCCCAAAAGATATCGCGGCTGAGCTGTGGAGGCCGCGGCGGGAGAAAGGTGCCAATATTTCGGTACGCCGCTCTCCCTACCTTCCAAGGCCGGCGACCATATGTGGTAAGTAGTGGGACTACTGACCTGACCCGTCACAGGGGGACCAAGGGTTCATACACGAGGTCGTCTGGCGCCCATGTGCTGGATTGGTCCCTGAGGTGGTCACGGCATGCAATGTGTTCTGGTGCGCCAGTGATGGGGGCAACACCCTAAAGGATAGACCGGACAGCCGCGGCGGGTTCGCGGGAGTGCTAACGCGTGCCCGGTTTGCCGCCATAAGCGGCACAGGAGGACAACGTGGAGTTTCAGTGGGTTGGAGTCCCACATAACTGCACTATCTCCCCGTGGTAGCGCTGTATGCGATCCACTACAAAAAAAAAGACCAAGATTTGAAGATAGGTGATCTACCATTCGCTCTCATTGAGAGAAATAATGTGTTCCAGCAGTCAGAACGTTGTAGGCTGATTGTGCAAGAAAAGATATTTTTGAAAAAAAAAAACAGCCAAAAATATCAAATTACCTACCATGCTAAATTTATTTGAAAAATATGTAATCACATCTGCCTTAGCTGTCCTTCGTATCAATATTCAACAAATTTTCATAACCACTGAAATACATAACATCTATAATCTTCATCGTTCACGAGCTGGTAATGACGAGTTTATACTGAGAATATTACCGAAGGATTAAGTTGACATCGGTATATGAAAGGCCGCATCGATCAGCTGAGTGACGGTTTCCATTTATCACCATCGAAGGGGTTGATTGAATATGGACCGATCCGCCATGACGGCACCAAAGATGTAGATACAGAAGGCCGGATTCATACAACGGCAGAAAACAGAAGCATACATAAGTACAGTCATTCTCAAATGAAATTCTCCATAGAAAATTTGAATTAAGAATCTCCTAATCAGTGATTAAACAGAATGCCTATGGTTAATACTTTTTTTTTATATTTTTCCTTTTAACATTTTGTAATATTTATCTTTTTTTTTGTGCTTTTTGCTTATTATTATTTTTCAAGAATTTATTGCAATCCATACATGATATTATTGTATCAAGTTATCCATGAATATTTGTACGCCTTCAGGCATAACTTGTAATTAATATAGTTTCATTAACATCCTCACACAATACATCAGGTTGTTTTTTATCTGCTTTTATTTCAGCGATTATGATGAGCTGTTCGCAATAACGACATCTGCGGTGAAATATTGAGAATACAATCCTCAAGCGATCGCATAACACTGCAAAGTCCATATCATATTTAAAAATCATACGGTAAAAATAATATGCAGCCCCCTGGAGGAACCCTCCTAAGATCAGGCTGTAGTAGCTCTCTCTCCATTCATTTATTTCGGCCACTGACTTGAATTCGTTTAAGAATTCCTGCAAGCAGTACCCGTTCGTGCCTGAGTAATAATTATTAATCATGCTTGCTTTATGCTCAATATCACAAAATAACAAAATCACTTAGCTTTATTCCGACTTTTCTTATATTTCCATCCGCTTATGGAAGGGAATGAGAGGTAACAACACTCTCTGTTATCATTTATCTCGCCTTATGTACGCCGATAGGGTTTTGTGCACTGTATATCGCCATGCACACGCGAACTTCCGTCTTTAAACACTTTCCTAGTTTTTTATTCACTTATACGTATACTGTACGCCGTATACACGCGTATTTATTTTGTACCTTCTTTTATTTTTACTGGGATAGTTTCCTGTTCCCGGCGCCTCCACCACTTGTGGTGACAATAGGCAGAGGCTAATAAAATAACTGCATAAATTACTTTTATGTTTTATATATTTAGTACAAATTCCACAATAAGGCATATTGTGGAATTTGTTTGCCTTCTGGGCGCCTCCACTAGAATTAACAATCAAAAGCTTTGCAAAAACATCTTCACTTATTTTCTGTTCGAAATTCATTTACCTTTCAAGTAATACCAATAGCCAGTGTTTTTTATAGGCAAGTAGGTTGCCTTCTAGATAAGCAAAGTCCTCACAGTACACTGTGCATGACTATGCGTGTGTACGTTGTCACTCATTGTATGGAGTTGACTTTCTCTGTCCATCTTTTTAGTGATGATGGACTGTCGTATCAGACGTAAACGGCGGTGTCGTAAACATTTTCGTGGAATTACTTTATATATTTGCGTTGAAATGTTTTTTCGGGATAGCCAATCTTCGGGAGTGTTTAAAGTTTTGAGAATTTGTTTGACTAATGGTTAGAAATTAATGTGTAGCGAGGTTTTTTGGAAGGCAAAAAGTGAAACTTAAAAATAGTCGCGCGTATCAAAGTCAAATATTAGGCTTCAAGGCAAGGTTACTTATAGATAAGTAATGATTACTTAAAAATACACACAAGTCTTCACAAGAAGTATTTTTTTCAAAGATGTTCAAAGCAAAACGTAATTCCCAAACCAATTTCAAAGAGACATTGAACAAACCCGATATAATTGCGCCTTAAGATAACGTTGTAAAGGCAATCTTATCAAAAGATTTCGCGAAACCCTTGATGGAAGGTAAATTGATTTGACGACGTCAATTCAATAACTAAATTTTTTACCAAGTGGTTGCTTTCAATATTTTTATACAATGAACTGAGTACACTTGAAGCGAGACTATAAAGCAAAGTCATTATTGGCGCTTATTTATTTACGAAGTGAAAATATTGAAGCACTTTGTGAAACAGTGCCATTTATAAAACTAGCGTTCTAGTAAATTGGTTTTATTTTTATAAAGTTATTTTAACGTTATTAGTACTTAATGTCGTGTATTATGTGTCGTAGCTAGATCGTAGAATCGGTAATATCGTAAACTAGTCAGCTGTTTCGTGAAATGACTACATTTCATGAAACGTACGGTTTGTCTATGACATAATATATTGGAAGAATCCTCTTATGTTGGCCGGCGTTCTTATTATAGTAGTTGCAAAAGTCAACTGGACACAAGAAAAATACAACATTAAAATATTTATACTCAAACAAGATACAGTATTCAAGTACATAGAGGTAAAAGAACCACTTATATTGAAAAAACGTTTTGGCAACAATTTAATAATTTATTTATAATATTTTTACAGCATTATGGTCTGCAATTTTACCAGCCTAGAGGAACTGGTAAAAGGTTAGGAGGTAAAGTTGGCTAGATATACTGGGTAATGTATGAATGAGAAAGAAAGAAAATATATTTATTTGTGACCCGCACAAGAGACACGAGATAAGCAAAAACACAAAATAAAAACAATAATAAAAAATAATAATAAACCCGTGCGAGTCCAAAAAGGCTCCTTTCTCAGCATGTGCAGCGAGGTATGGAATGAGGTAAGTACGTGTAATACACTACACTTGTGAAAGTGTCTAAGATTATTTTACAAAGTTTTTATACCAATATCCTGTAAACAACATTCATTATGCAAATCAACAAATGTGATAAATGCCAATCATCAATCCAGTGTCTACAATAACATAAATTAACAATTAGTGAACACGAAATTACACTTTAAGCCACAATTGTTGCTTTAATAATAAAACAGGCTTGAAGATTCAACACCGAGTAATAATAATGAAAAATATACCCGCTTTATAAACACGACCAAGCACTTAGTTGAGTTAGAAATTAATGAACTTGTAGAACTAAATGGTTATTTAGAATTTAAGCATTTTGGATTTAACTGAGCTGTTTTTATCACTTGAGAAACTAACTAGGTAGACTATTAGCACATTAGGTAGAAAACAGTTTAGTTAATTTTGCCTAAGACTCTTTTTTATCGTGATTCTGCTTGACACATTTGTGTCAAGCAGAATCACGATATATATATATAGTCTAATTATTATTGTTTAAGAGTGTCTAATTTTAGACAAGGGAAATTCTACCGATGAAAGCGACACTATAGCGATTGACAAAAAGTCAAACAAGAAAATTTAAGAACCGCGGCATCCAATCCTCAACCGCGATATCGTATGGGTATGGAAGGCCCCATACGACATCGCAGCCCACCTCAGTTACGATATCGCCCAAGTTGCACCGCAACCTACTTGTAGGCCGCTACCGTTGTCGGCTTAATCGGCAAAAGCCCTGACGAGTGGCCTCTTCGCTTCACCGTTGGTGACCAAGCCACGGCTACTGAGCTCCCCCGCCTCGACAATGCGGGAACCAACTGGGAGGGCAACAAACATAGCTAAGAACACTCCCGATAATGTAAACTTTCAAACAAAAACTAAATCATTATCTGTTCATTAGTGTAGGAGCCACTGACAGATAAACAAACACACAGGTACACACGTCAAACTTATAACACACCCTTTTGGGATGGGTATGGGATCTACCTCCTAGCGGTCCATCCCGGGCAACGGCACCATGGGCTTGCCTGTGGTATGGCTGAATGATCCCACTTAAGCGGTGGCAGGCTCCGCAAGGGGCCGCCTGGCTCGCGACCACCATCCCACCGGAGTCCGGTGCCAAGCAGCTTGCTGTTCCGTCGGTGTGTGGGACTGCCAGTGCCTTTGGGGGAGAAGGAGGATGTCAGTTGCGCTGTTCAGAACCGGTCTTGGTCTCTGGGCTAAACTTGCCGGGTAACTCATCTTGGAGGGTAGCGGGATCCGAAGCACGGTGCCAGCCGTTGGCCGACCGCAGTCAGTAGGGGGCCCAAGTAGCACGCCAGCCACGTGCCAAAGGCTGCCCCGCCAACTCGCGAAAAATCCCGGTATGCTCCACCGTGCCAGCTGGCGACTGGATGGGAGGACCCGGTGGCCATATCCGGGGGGGTTCGGGCGTCCCCGCAGTCTCCAAATGAGTTCCCCACAGGTTGGGTTAGCTCCAGTGTTCCACTTGGTTCACTGAGCAGCGCCTCGACAGTTTAACTTCTTCCCCAGCAAACTCTAAAAAAATTAAATGACCAAAGCGAAGAAGAATATGGTGAAACAACGGCTGCACTTCCTCCCACTAAAAGTGCACTTCACTAACATCAGGGGGTTGCACTCTAATCTCGATCCGGTCCACCACCACCTTGAGACCGAGAAGCCGCACCTGTTTTTTCCTAACGGAGACGAAGATAACAACCCCGTCGGACGTGGCGTACCTCAACTACCCGGGTTACTCTCTTGAACACAAGTTCAAGAAGCAAGCTGGGGTCTGTGTGTACGTCCGCGATGACATTTGTTGTCGTCGTCTCCGTTGCTTTGAGAAATCGGGTTTTTCTGCCATATGGCTACTTGTGGACACTGGCGTGGAGAAGTCTCTCTACATCGGCGTCTACCGATCGCACACCGGTGACCAGGAGACGACAGCGCTCTTTAACTGCCTCATGGAGTCGGCCGACATGGCCCAGCAACGGTACCCAACAGCGAAGCTTAATTTTCTTGGGGACTTTAACGCCCATCATAAGGAGTGGTTGTACCCGTACCGGAAAACTGACCATGCTGGGTTAGAGGCGCGCAAGTTTTCTCTATCGCTAGATCTAACCCAGCTGGTGAATGTGGCAACGCGGGTACCGGATGTTGACGGCCATACACCCAATTGCTTAGACCTACTGCTGACAACTGATCCGGACAGTCATTCGGTTTCGGTCTCAGCCCCGCTGGGAACGTCTGACCATTGTCTGGTGAAATCCGTGTCGACTTGCTCTCCTCCAGATGAGAGTCCTAGAGGCACGAGGCGAGTATGGCGATACGAGGCAGCAGACTGGGACGAGATGCGGCACTTTTTTGCGTCTTATCCTTGGCGGCATGTGTGCTTCGCCTCGGGTGACCCCTCAAGCTCTGCGGACGCGGTTGCGGATGTGATTCGGCAGGGAATGGAGTATTTCATTCCATTCTCCGACATTCCGCTCGGTCACAAATCCCGACCTTGGTATAATTCAGAATGTGCCCACGCTGAGGCCCAAAAAGAGTCTGCCTACCAAGCCTGGGTCGGGGCCCGAGATCGCAAAGTTAGAGCGCGTAGGGTTCGTGCGAGGAAAAGAGCTTTTAATTCTGCCACCAAGTTCTGCAAGCGGGTTTTGCGTCGGGCACGTTTTGACCATATTGGACGTATTGGGGCCAAGCTGGCATCACACCCTCCGGGTAGTAAACAGTTTTGGTCCCTGTCTAAAGCTGTTGAATCAAATTTCTGTCGTCCCTCTTTACCTCCAATGCTGAAACCTGATGGGTCGCTGGCTCACTCTGCAAGTGAGAAAGCAAATTTATTTGCATCTTTGTTTGCTAGCAATTCACGTCTGGACGCTGGATCCAAGCAACCACCTACTGTCCCTCATTGTGACTCTTCGATGCCGGAGATCGCTGTGCACACCAAAGAGGTCCGAAGAGTATTGTGCAGTCTAGACGTGAACAAGGCCAGTGGGCCTGACGGCATTCCAGCAAGAGTACTGAGGCTGTGTGCGCCCGAACTTTCTCCTGTGTTGACACGCTTGTTCCGCCTCTCTCTTGTAAAAAGAACGGTACCAAAGTCCTGGAAGCCTGCAAATGTGCAACCAGTGCCCAAAAAAGGCAACCGTGCAGACCCTGTCAATTACCGTCCAATCGCCATTACCTCCATTCTGTGCAAAGTTATGGAAAGGGTACTGAACAGTAAGTTGCTGACCTACCTTGAAGACAATAACCTCCTCAGTGACCGTCAATATGGCTTTCGACGGGGACGGTCTACTGGCGATCTTCTTGTGTATGTCACGCACTGCTGGGGCGAAGCCATCGAGAGACACGGCGAAGCACTTGCTGTTTCGCTGGATATCTCGAAGGCCTTTGACAGGGTCGGGCACGCAAGTCTACTCAGTAAGCTTCCTGCGTATGGCATCCCCGCTGGTTTTTGTAGCTGGATATCAGATTTCCTTTGCGAACGGTCGATCCGAGTAGTCATAGACGGCTGCTCCTCTGACCTTATGGCTATTGATTCCGGAGTTCCTCAGGGGTCTGTTCTCTCTGCAACTCTTTTCCTGCTGCACATCAATGACCTTCTTCAGCTTGGTATTGTTGGGTACGCAGATGACAGTACTGTTTCAGAGAGATACCTGTCCAGCGCAAGAACCAGCGTGGATGAAGTTCGTTCCTTGAGAGAGACTATGGTAGAGCGGACAGATTTGACCTTAAGCCTTGTCTCCCAGTGGGGTGATGACAATCTGGTCTCCTTTGACGCCACCAAAACACAAGCGTGTCTTTTTACCGCTAAAGGGAGTCTTTTCGATCGGGCGCCTATTTTTCGTGGTGCGTCTGTTCCAGTGACTGATCGGATTGAGCTCCTAGGCATGGAGTTGACATCCAGTCTTAACTTCGGCGCCTCCATTGAGCACAAAGCCCAAATTGCGGCCAAAAAACTGGGCATCCTAAATAAGGTGAAGCGATACTTTACGCCTGGACAGCTTTTAACCCTGTACAAAGCGCAAGTCCGATCCTGCATGGAGTATTGCAGCCACCTTTGGGATGGCTCAGCAAAGTATCAGCTTGCGACGCTTGACTCGGTGGAACGCAGAGCTAAGAGGCTCATCGGCGACATTGAACTGGTGGATACCAAGCTTCACAGCTTGGCTCATCGCCGCAAGGTTGCCTGCTTGTCGGTCTTCTACAGACTGTATTTCGGTGAGTGTGCTCAAGAACTCCACGACCTCATCCCACCAGCCCCCTTCTACCATCGGACATCTAGACGCACTGCAAGTTACCATCCTTACCTTGTTGCCATTCCACCAATTCGCACCAAGCGCTTCCAAACATCCTTCATAATGCGCACAGCGAATGAATGGAACTCACTACCTGCGTCTGTGTTTCCGAACGCATTCAACCCGAATCTCTTCAAAGTTAGAGTAAACAGGCTCCTTCTGGGTAAGCTCACTCCATCGTCGACTCTGTCTCTGTCACCTATGACTTAGACTAGAGTCAAGAGCAAACCCATCTCAAATAAAAAAATTAAAAAAAAAAACTCCTCTTTTTCTGTCGGGGGTTATATATGTATAGGATTGAGAAGTTCTATCAAATGTTACGTGATCTTACATTTTGGCATTTCGATAATCGCCATCACTAATAGAATGACAGTTTATCTAGCACTTGTTATTATTCATACTGCGGTAGACTGTCTATGTATAAGTCTGGTAAGACAGACTTCACTTTGTCTGCATATTCTTTCAGTGCTGTGAAAAGATATCTCAATCATTCGTTTCCGAATAAATCATTAGTAACAAAGTGAAAACAAACTTCCAGAAAAAATAAAACTAAAATTCAGCATCGAATTAAACAGTTTTTCATCGCGTTCACGCCTAGCTGTTTTCTAAAGTGCCAACAAACATCAATATTTGTGTCATTTTCTGACAGTGTACTTAGGAAAAGTGGCTTCATCGATTTCACATCCTCAGAGAAATTCCAAAGTCATTAATCTTCGAAATACCAAGCGGATAATTTATACTTACTGAAAGACTGTTAATTTTTCAATATCCCATGTGAAAAGCCGTCGACTTCGGAATGACGTTAAATAATAATATAGCTCAATAACTAAAGGAGAGATGAAAATATTATGTGTATGATTGATTGGAATCCGCTATTATTGTACGAAAGAGATAATGTGAATGTACGAGTATTCTCGGGCTTGTGAAATGGGATTATTGCGTTGCATTCTTATGGAATTGCTTCCACGAACAATTTTTTCTGTGCTTTAACACTTCTGTGTTCTGACATAAATTTTAATTATTGGGTGGCTTTTAATGATTTTATTTACTCGCAGGTGTTATTACCTCGAATCCCTACAGCACTAATAATGATATACTAATAGAAATTAGACGGTAGTCAGCGAAACCGTGCGCACGCATTCTACGCTCCATAAGTACATCCAGTACAGTTCAATTATTCAACAGCGTTTCTCAAAGTTTTTGTTTTTGTCAACATTCGTTACTCCAGAAAATACAATGTTCAAGTGCAAGAAATGCGACAACCAGGTCAACGACGACGGTGTAAGATGCACTGCATGTAAGAGCCAGTTTGACTTTCCGTGCGCTGGCATTACCGAGACTGGATGGCGTAAGCTCGGAGATCGCAAACTGACATGGAGGTGCAATTCCTGCAAAGCCCAAACGGCGAGTCCCCGGATCGGTTTATCATCAGCAACAGACATGGAGAGTGTATCTTACCAATTATATCGTAATTCTAGTGTTATTTATGACTTCTCATGAAACCCATTAGTATCTTTTACCAAAACGTTCGAGGGCTACGGACGAAAACATCAGTTTTTTATAGGAATGTCTGTATTAACTCTTTTGATGTCGTTTGTTTGACAGAAACTTGGCTTATTGAGGCTATATCTGATAGTGAATTGTTTGATGACCGATACTTTGTATGGAGACGTGCTCGAAATTATTCGCACACTAACCAAACCATGGGTGGGGGGGTCTTGATAGCCGTTCGTCAAGAGCTTGTTGCCGATGTCCGCGATGAATGGCGTTCGTCCGCTGAGGATCTGTGGGTCACTTTAACTTTACACCAATCAAAACCCAAAGTATCCTATAAAATGCACTTTTGTGTTGTTTACATATGTAATGAGCAGTCTGGCAACTCTTTGACGGTACAACTACACAACTTCGCTAGTAATTTGTCTAATATTGTTCTTGAACATCCTGCTGATAAGTTCTTGATCCTTGGCGACTACTTTAATCAGCCAAATATTGACTGGCAAGTGGCGGCGGATGGTGATTATCTGTCCCCTAGTAACCTGCACGGCCCTATTCAGACCAGCTTTTGCGATACTCTTGCCGCTTGCAGCTTGTTACAGTACAATCCTCATCGTAACGTGAATGATAAGATTCTTGACCTCGTGCTGTCGAACAATGAAGTTACTGTCGCTTGCAGCCAGGATCCTTTAGTGGAAGAAGACTCACACCACAAGGCACTCTGTATCTCTGCTGAATTCTTTCAACTGCATCAGCTGCATTCTCGGCCTCGAGTCAAGTTTTTGTATGCCCTTGCGAATTATGACGCCATAACACATGAAATTGTGGCAAGAGATTGGTCATTAGAACTAAACTGTAGGACTCTCGAGGAAGCTGTAAAGTTCTTTTACGACACTATCAACTTGCTTCACAATAAATATATTCCAACTGAAACCATTGTGCCACGGGGCAAGTATCCTCCTTGGTACAAAAGCCCTCTTATTAAAATTATTAGGGAAAAGGCAAAATTTCACTCAAAATTTAAGAGGTATGGAAATCTTTCAGATCATCAATCATTTCTTACTTTGCGTGAGCGAGCTAAAGATCTGGAGAAGGATTTGTTTAATAATTATATCGCAAACATTGAATTTGCAATATCTAAAAATCCTAGAGCCTTTTGGAGATATGTAAAATTAAAACAACAAACCAACTGTTACCCGGCTGTTCTTAGGTTGGGTGAAACTTCATCGAGTAATGGGGAGGAAATTTGCAATATGTTCGGCGAATACTTCTTTTCTAATTTCCAAGAGCGTAGCGAGAATGATGAGTTCTTGACCGCTGCATGTGTGGATGGACCTAGTGGTCAGGCTGCTGGTTATGTATCAAACGCTCTATTGATGTCCGGGAGGAGGAAGTGTTACGGTTGCTTAAACAAGTGGACCTTAATAAATCCGCAGGTCCTGACAATATTCCTCCAATTTTTATAAGTAAATGTGCTAAGAGTCTATCCGTTCCGCTGACAATATTATTTAAGCGATCATTGGAATTGGGAGTGGTGCCACTTATCTGGAAGTCAGCGTATATAACGCCTATTCACAAAAAAGGCCCCAAGGACAGTATAGTCAACTATAGACCGATTTCTAAGCTTTGCGTGTTTGCTAAAATCTTGGAGAAAATTGTACACAGACAACTTTCGTCTTCACTTAAATTAAGTTTCTCAGAACATCAACATGGATTTTTAAAAGGTCGCTCCACCACATCCAATCTCGTGGTCTGTAGTGACTATCTATCGGAACACATGTCCAGAAGGTCACAGGTCAACGTTATATACACTGACTACAGCAAGTGTTTTGATCGAATTGATCATGCGTTGCTTTTGCGTAAACTAATATTGGTTGGTGTGACGGGTAATTTGTTTAGATGGTTTTCATCATACGTGGAAAATAGATGTCAGACGGTAGTTCTCAATGGTTACACATCGAGAGCGATGTACATTCCATCGGGTGTACCCCAAGGATCCGTGTTAGGACCCCTTTTATTTAACATTTTTATAAATGACGTTGCCTCATGTTTCCTCAGTTCAAGAATTTTATTGTTTGCGGATGACATGAAGATTCTGGGTCAAGTATCAACTAATGAGGATGCATGCCGTTTACAGGACGATCTGGACCGGTTTCACGACTATTGCGTTACAAACAAGTTGGATTTAAATGTGTCCAAATGCTACGTATGTACATTTACCCGTAAGCCAAGCCCTCTTATGTATGATTACAAGATATCAAGCACCTTATTAGCCAGAGTCAGCGTTATTAGGGGCCTTGGGGTAACTTTTGATTCTAAGCTTTTGTTTGACGCACATATAGATAACATAGTCAACAAGGCTTCTAAAGCTTTGGGTTTTATTTATAGGATATCTTCTGATTTTAAGAATATAAAAACTATGAAGATTCTTTACTGTGCGTTCGTCCGTAGCCACCTTGAGTATGCTTCTCAAATTTGGAATCCAATTTACAATGTATATGTTAATCGTATTGAAAGCATACAAAGACGATTTTTAAGGTACACACAATATCGATCAAATACCTATCTTCCTAATTACTTAAGTCGGTGTAAAAAATTTCACATTCTGCCTTTACACGAGCGAAGAAAAATCGCGGATCTTGCTTTTCTTTTTAAAATTATGAACGGAACTACTGACGTTGCTGAGCTGGTGGGCAAGGTTGGATTGCGTGTACCGTGTGCATTTCTTCGGCATTCGCGTCTCCTTCATGTACCTAAAGTTAGAACTACTTACAGACAGAATTCGTACATGATAAGAGTTTGTCGTACGTTTAATATGGTGTGTCGGGATGTTGATCTAGATTTATTCCATACTAAGATCAAGAATGTAAAGAATAGTTTGAGTAAGCGTTTCTTTGATATGTAGAATTCTTTTTCTGTTCCTGTTTTTTTTGTATTTGTTGGGCGTTGAGTCATATTTTATTTATTTTAAACTCTCGCTGACATGTATATTATGCAAATTTTTATATGTGTTAAAACTTTTAATTGGCCGTTTTTTGTATGTTGTTTCTGCGTATTTGTTATATTAGCTGTAAGTTTTCCTAAGATTAATACAATAAAAAATAAAAAATAGTGCCCGCGGCAATTTTACCATGAAAACGTATGCACGCTGCTGCAACCAACTTTAACAATTCAATTAATAACCACGCTCCAAAAATATTCATACGAGCTATTTTAAACGTCCCCACAAAACTATTAAAACACCAGATATTCCCAAATATTATTCTGAATATGCAAAGCTCAATGAATTTATTCCCGGTTGAATGTAAAATCGCGGACCAACGAAATTTCGAACGATTGGCGAAATTAGCGTGGCTTAACGCGCCAATGGCGTAAATCCGATTTGTGGGTGATGAACTGCATATATTCGATAAAGATATGAGCGTACCAATGCATTATGGGATGTGTTCATTCATATCGCCATTCATGGCGGCTTTAATGCTGGAGTATTCGGGGGAATTACTAATTCAATACGTCTATTTTGACTGCGGGATTTTATCAGATTAAATGAGCTTAAACTTGTCCGTCGGAATGACATTAGTCATTTTCATTTTGTCAAACTGTATTATTCTATTTTCTTAATCATTTAACATCAAAAAACTTCACACTGTTTATAATAATAAACAATAAAATTGTGACTCATGATTTGATAAATTATTTTGGGTAAACATTATACTTAGTGAAAACTTTAAACATGTGGCATGTGGCTTTAAAGTGGCATTAATAATAACAGTGCCCGGAAAAATACCAACTCCAAAAAACCAAATAGAAATCGAACAGCTGTTTTGTTGACACAGGGCATTTGTTTACAAACTGTCGTGTTCTGTTACCAGGAAAAAATATATAGTTAAAATTAAAGTCCATATAAAATCTTTCCGTGATCTGGATAACACTTCATTTTAGTTCTGTATTAGCTTCTGCCCGCGAGAATAGTGCATTATGGTACAAGTGTGTAATGTTGGTAATTACCGCTGAGGCGCCATTGAGAACCGAGTCGTTAGGAGAGGGTCTTAAGAGAGCCGAGGACGGTAATCATCAATACACACGTGTATCATACGACGTTTTTCAACACACTTGTGAAGAAAATAATACAAAAAAAAAAATTCCAATAGTGAAAACGAGTTGTAAAAATGTTTTCGCAATGGCGGGCAAAATTAATCAGTTTTCCAATGCGCGCGCATCTAAAAATGGCGATCGGCCATAGACTAAAAAGAATGAGTTTTTTTTTGCGTTTTCGCGAATAGCGTATTAGCCACGTACAAAATGGGGCATTTCAAGTTTTCTTTATTACAGACAAAAACAAAAGTTATATTTGAGGAAAAGTTTTATTTATACTACACACATACATATACTATATTTATATATACTGTATATACACTGTGTTGTTTTGTATATACTATATTTTGTTTTTTTTATTACTTACAAGTTGAACTTATCTATTTATGTACGAAGTTGCATGAAATGTGTTGCAATTGTACTATTGCGCACGATCTTTTTTGTATCTAAACTTTTTTAAGAACAAAGCAACTCAACCAATAAATTAAAAAAACTCTATAACTCACTAGTGATTAATAGCAATGAAAAAGTCACAGTTTGATAACAGGTGTCATTATGTGCCTAATTGCGGTGAAATTAGAGCCACTATATGCGCAAGTGTGTTGAAAAAGTGTTTTATTATCCCAAAGGAACATTTTGTCGGGTTGAAATGTATCCCATGTCTTAATCCGGGTTCTGGTCTATCCATATCCGTTTAATCCAAATCAGATATTCAGTTATTAAGACGTAAAATGGTAACAGACATAGTTAACTTCGCATTTTAATACTAGCTTGGATATATGTCTGTCTGAGTTTAACCATTCGTTACCGCTTAGCTCTTTAATTTATATATCTAATCTAGTACTGCAACTGAGGAAAATATTAAAGAAAACTCCAGTGTATCGTGCCAAAGCGAGAAATAATATCAGTGTGATTCCAGTTGCATTTGTGGTGGCTTTTCTATTTTGTACAAGTCGAGCCATTACCTTGCATACTGGCTTATAACAAAACAGTGTTATATTTTGTAAAGTTTAAGTTTATAATAAACCAAACTTTTATAAAATAAAACAAATCTTAAAAATAAAGTGCAAGGCTGTAATCGTACCACTATTTAAGAGAAAAGGCTCACCGAAGGATTTTAAAAACTACCACGGCATTAGTATTTTGAGATTGTTAAACAGAGGCGCAAGCATGATTTAGAGATAAAACGGACTGTATTAATCAGATCTTCTCCTTGAAGTGCATAGCCGAAAAACATCTGAAAATTTTACTTAATTGGTTTTTTTACCATTTAAAACTAAATTATTGGCAGTGAACAATCCTGAACCTGCCGTGGTGCGTTATTTACATCGTCAACCGTAAAAAAAACGAATAAGAAGCCACCAAATTCACTTTTTTTTATAAAATGTTTGATTTATTTCGTTCTAATACTAACAACTAATACCAATATTATTTCTTTCAATTCATATTTATTTTCTATTCATAACGAATACCACTCCATAAATAATTAAATTTATGTGCAAATGAATACTAACAACTTGAATTTGGTACAGTCAGCTCAGTCAAACTTAATCAAAAATGTTTCTGTATGGACGTCGGCATAGTTATCGAATTTAATTTACACCAATGGTTGTTGGTGTTTTATTTTCGTGAATATTAGCACATAAAATAGCTAAAAAAAAACTGAAAGGTCTCGTCACGACAACAGACTAGGCGGAAAAAGAATAAAAAAAGGTAAAAACAAAAGAATAAATAGGCGGTGAATGACTGATTTGATTATACAAAAAGTTGAGTTTCTATGATATTTTTAAATTTATGATTTAAAGTAATTTGTTTTTGTAAAACAAAATGTTTGACGTAGTTATTATAAGATAAGTAGACGTAACTAATTAGATACGTACCTATAAAATAATAACAATGGCAGGTAAATTTTAATCTATACTAATATTATAAAGCTGAAGAGTTTGTTTGTTTGTTTGTTTGAACGCGCTAATCTCAGAAACTACTGGTTGGAATTGAAAAATTCTTTTTGTGTTGGATAGTCCATTTATTGAGGAAGGTTATAGGCTATATAACATCACGCTACGACCAACAGGAGCAGAGCATAAATGAAAAATGTTGCAAAAACGGGCAAAATTATTCCTTTTTGAGAGCTTCCGTTGCGTGCGCGCGTAAACGGTTTAATTACACAACAATCATGTATGTAGAGTAGGTAGGGTTGATGGGTAGGTAGGTAGCCAGTTGACGGGAGCGAAGCCGCGTGGGACAGCTAGTATAAAATAAGAGTTGATTTTCTGAGATAAATCAAATGTTTGTTCCGAAGATGAAGATGAAGGGAAGATGAAGAGAACTTCCTATTGATCTATGAACTTGAAATTTGTTGATAATGTTTATTATTACGTATATTTACTAACAAATACCAATATAATGATAAATAACATTTTGATTTGATATTCCCTCATTTTTCCTATTACAACCTACTTGATTTTGCGTGTGCCTGTGCCAAGAGACCGGGAGATTCAGAGTGTCGTGAGATTTGCAGAGACGTCTTACCCTGCCAAACAAATTGGCTTGGTGTTCATGTGTTTGGCAGACCAACAGCTTGTGGACAGCAACAACGTGCAGGCAGTGCGAATATTCACTGACGGAAGCAGGATTGAGGGGAAGGTCGGAGCCGCATTATCCCTATGGGATAATGAAGGTGAAATCCGGAAACACAAGCTTAGCCTCGCCGCTTACTGCACAGTCTACCAAGCGGCATTTCTGGCTATTTGCAAAGCAACGGACGGAATCCACAAACTCAAAGAGATGAGTTATGGCTTATATAGCGTCTCAATATCAGCATTGCAGTTGCTTGTAAGCCATGGCTCTCTCCATCCCCTGGCAGTTCGAGCGCGAACAAACCTTAGGCTCTGGAACAGAGCAAAGCTTTATCTTTGTTCTGGAGGAAAGCCCATGCGGGCCTGCCGAGGAATGAACGTGCGGAAGAGATGGCGAAGGCAGCAGCATTGTCGTTACGGAGGAAGCCGGACTATGACCAATATCCGATTTCATTCATCAGACGCCAGATCCGTTTGGGATCGCTCGATGAATGGAATTGGAGATTATGTGTCTGGCTAGACCGCCTCGGTGACGAAAATGTTTCTTCCGGATGCCATCGCGGCATTTCGCATTATAAGACAGATGCGGCTAATAGGCGTGCTCACGCAGGTCCTGAGTGGGCACGGTGGGTTCTCCGAATACTTAATCGCTTCAAGTGTAAGGAGGACCCATCGTGCATCTGTGATCCCGATATAAGCGAGACACACGAACTATTAAGCTGTCCTGCACACACTGTTGAGAGGTTTAACCTGGAACATGAAATTGAATTAGAATTGAAAGAACGTAACATTGCGGAAATAATGAGCGGTACAAACAGAGAGAAATTTCTAAAATATTGTGTTAAAATAGCAAATATTGTAATAAATAGAAACAAAACGGATGTATAAATCTATGTTTCATAGATATAAGTGTATATTATATGTAAACATAGAAAAGTAAGTAGAAGTAAGATAAATAATATTAAAGAAAGTAAATTTAGTTTGTAATTAAGATATAAGTAATTAGTATTTTAAACATGAAAATAAAAACTGTAATAGAAGAAGAAATAATAATAGAAACCACCGAAATAAAATGTTTTCCCTAAATTGAGAAACAATAAAGAAATAAAGTAGAGACTAGGTAGGTAGTAGGTAAAATGGGAGTCCCACCCATTGGACTGGCAGGAGAAGAACGATAGAAATATATAGAATGAGGAATAGAAGTACGAGAGGCATAAAAGCGTGAACTGATATGAATGAGAACAGATTTGAATAGGCGTCAACTACGTCGACGGAGCTAGACCAAATAAAAAAAATAAAAAAACTTGATTTTGCTGTTTGGTACGGAACCCTGAATTTGCGAAGTCCTACACGCACTTGGCCGGTTTTATCTAGCTGCGTGAATCTTACTAATATTCTACTAAAATAGCTGGAATGGGCTGGAAACTACGCCAATATACTAAATCACAACCTCACATTTATACGTTCAAAATTCCCATACAATTGGAATCCAATCTCCTGCGAGCCCATACATCACAAATCTGCTCGACCAGTACCCCACATTCCTCCCGTGTCGTGTTCATCACATAAATAACTTGCTTACCAGTACCGAAAGAAAGGAACATTGTTTATACGCAGAAGCCGAAGAGCTCCGACAGTCTCCGAAAGCCTCCGAGAGGTTCCGATAGATGTCGAAGAGACCCGATGGGCCAATAAAAGAGCCTATTCTGGCCACGATGCCCAACTCCCAATATAAGTAAATACCTCTCGTTGGTACTTTAAATGAGTATTTATTCGTATTGCTATTTAGTCGTTAGACCGTAATGGCTTGTTGTGCCATTACCGAAAATCTGGGAGATGGGATTAGATTTTTGAAGTATCCTATTAGAAAGGTATATAGACGATATTGAGGCTGGGAGAGAATCTTGTTTTATGTTTGTGTAGCTGGATTTTGCTCTAAGCTGCTTTTTATATTTTGTGGTTTAACTTTTAAATAATTATTTTCTTTATTTCTATATTGTTTTGTTCACTAATCATTACATATTGTTTATGTATTAACTACATTATCTTGTGAACGTGAACTTGTTAACTCGCAGAACTTAATCGATCAACCATTGCGTCAAACCGTCTTATTTTATTTATCAAGAGAATTCAGACCCAAAGTTTATCAAACATTTATAACCAAAACTTATAATTAAACAGACTCAATAAATGTTCTGAGAAACAATTCGAGGGAAATGATAGAACATTACAAAGTACTGGCCCTCAATTATGTAAAGGCTTGTTCGGGCTACATTTAAATCCTTAATGAAATATATTGTATGGCACGGAATGAAGTTCCCATAGAAGCTTCGTTGCTATTAATTGATTTATTGAAAACTGAACTGCTAGTATAATTACAATCTGTTCTATTTTGATTCATGCTTGTGAACAAAGGCGTATTGGAAAGTACTTAGAAAATGGTTTATTTAGCTTTATTGAGATAAAAGCACCTGTGCCTTTGCTCGATTGTGATAATATATGTTTCTGAGACATTTGAAGAAAACGTTTCATGTAATGTTTTTCAATATCACTTTGATTACATTTTACATCAAGATGTTACACATATACACGCATGGCAGATACAATCAATCAATTAATTTAACTTGTCGCACTCCACAGCTGGATGGCAGTCGTTGACAAAATGAAATGTTCCACAGTTGGCCATGCCTATACTGTGACTTTTTAATTTCGTAGACAAAACTGACAGCTACCAATGACCTTATGTTTTTTTTAAATTTTGCAAGTGCGGGGTATAGTATTGTTGGTAGACTCCATCTTAAGTGATTCAACGAATCGATGTGACATGACTTCTCAATTTAATTTTACTTATTGGTGTAAATACCTGTTTTATGAATATAAACGTAATATATTTAAATATAACAGTATTCATACACATAGTATATAAACTTTTATTGTGTTAAATATGAAATTGACAATAAAATAAAACTAAATAAGGGCCGCTATTTTCTTAACAAATGTATATTTTTTCCATGAAATACATCCATTTTCAATCTAATTATATTTTCGATCTACTTTTGATCTCTCAAAATAGTCAGGATACGACACTATTTTTAAGTAATGTTAAAGTGAAAACCCCCCAAATGATAGTTTTGTCTACGAAATTAAAAATCTGCGTTTACATCCATCCATACAAATATTATAAATGCGAAAGTAACTCTGATTCTTATCTTTTCACTCTTAAACCTTAGAGATAGTTTGAGACTCTAGGAAGGACATAGGATAGTTTTTATCCCGGCAATCATCCTTAAGGTGGTGAAAGTTTGTATGGGAATCAATACTTACTCAAGGAAGGAGGTATTAATGCAACGCAGACAAAGTCGCGAGCAAAAGCTAGGTACCTCATATTGATCAAGCTTTTGAGCTAAATACTTCTTTAACATGACCCACAAAATAATCAATTTTGTAAATAGATTAAACCATCTATTGAACTTATTATGTATCATGTAAAATTACACTCATTTTATATTCAATAGGTATAATGAAATTCACAGTGACAGAATGATGACATGACAAAATCCAAAAACGAAGTAAATATGTAACAAAGAAGGCCACATACATAGCACCTCCGTCCCAAATCGTCTAGTTGTCACGTTATTTCAGGTTTACTGATGCTATCTTGGTATTAGGGTACCCAGCATCTGATCAACATGTCTTTTGCAAATCTGACCAGAATCAGTTTCTATTTGATAATGCAATCGGCCTAATATCCTCAAAACGGTTCCGAATTCCCATTTAATTTGGTCGTTTGTGTAACTGCGTATTTGCACTCTCTGCCCAACAGTAAATGAGCGTACCGTTGCGTCATCAGTTGGCGGACGTGTTTCATGCCTCGTCTTCGCCTTGAAGTGAACACTTAGAGTGTTTCTTATTTCCCTGCCAAACATGAGCTCATATGGACTTTTATTTTTGCTGCTGCTCGGCGTCCTCCGTAGGCGTTCCTTAATACCCAACAGTTTGTCCTGTAAAGTGCCTGGCTCTGCACTGATGCTATGTATTGCTTTTTTAATTGTTTGAACGTATCGCTCCGCCTGTCCGTTCGTGGCCGGATGGTAAGGGGCTGTGGTTTTGTGAACAACCCCGCTTTCTCTGAGGAATGATTCAAATTCATTTGAAACCAATTGCCGACCGTTGTCTGATACTAAAGTAAGCGGGAATCCAAATGTCACGAAAAGCTCTTTCAGTTGGCGGATACACCATGAGCTTGTGGTTGTTTTCGTTTCTATAATTTCCACCCATTTTGTAAAAGCATCCACTATTATAAATAAGGAATAACCCTTAATCGGCCCAGCAAAATCCACGTGGATCCTTTGCCATGGGCCTGATGGTAAGTCCCAATGATGAAGAACTGCGCCTGCAGGTTCATTTTGCTTTAATCGACATTCTCGACAGCTTTTAACTATGTTTTCTATGTCTTGATCCAAATTTCTCCAGAATACGTATCCACGTGCCAGTAATTTCATTTTTACTATTCCAAGATGTCCTGTGTGTAGTTCTTCTAAAACCTGTTGTCTCAGGCTTGCCGGAATCATCACTCGTGTTCCTTTTATAATGCATCCGTCTTGTATGGTCAATTCGTTGTCATTGTAGCCGTATCTTCTCACTGAGGTACCGTTTTTCAAAGCTTCCAATAAACGGTTATGTTCATCATCGAGTTGGGTCTTTTCGGCGATTTTTATACGGTCGACGGCAATTGTGTTCATCTGATTTAATTGAAATGCGCAATGTACGTCAATTAGGTTATTTGCTACTGTTTCTACTGGAAACCTTGATAGATAATCTGCATTGCTATGATCATCCGATGTTCTGTATTCAATAGTGTAGTTAAAACCAGATAGGAAATGTGCATAGTGAAAGAGCCTCATTGTGCTCATAGCCGGTAAAGTTTTGTGTGGATTGAAGATTGTAGTTAATGGTTTATGGTCTGTAATAAGTATGAATTTTCTTCCATAGCAGTAGTGAAAAAATTTCTTTAATCCCCAAAATAAGGACGTCGCTTCTTTGTCTATCTGACTGTACTTTTTTTCACTACTCGTCAATGAACGTGAAGCAAAAGCGTTAGGTCGATCAGATCCGTCTGATAATCGATGCGATAGAACTCCTCCAAGTCCAAAAGGTGAAGCATCTGTAGCGAGAACCAAAGGTTTCTCAGGGTCAAAATGCATTAAAACTCTCTCACTGAGGATTTCCTGTTTAATTTTCTTGAAACTTTCATCACATTTGTTCGTCCATTCGTATTTAATGTCCTTCTTGAGTAGGTTATTAAGAGAACTTGATATTGAAGCTAAATTTGGTATGAACTTATTGTAATAATTAGCCATTCCTAGAAATGTCCGCAGTTCGTTGATGTTGCTGGGGCGTTTTGTATCTAGAATAGCGTTTACCTTGTTTCTATTTTTGTGAAGTCCATTTTTATCAATGGTGTGACCCAAATATTCGATTCTTTCTTGAAAAAAATGACATTTGTCCTTATTGAGTCTCAAATTTGTTTTCTTGTAATTTTTGTAATACCAAGCGTAGTCTCGTAAGAAGTTGTTCTTCTGAATGTCCTTGTATTATTATATCATCGAAAAAACATTTTACTCCAGCCACTCCTTGAAGCAAACGATCCATAAACTTTTGCCATAGATTCGGGGCAACCTTGACGCCAAACATCAGTCTATTTACTTTAAATGTTCCTTTGTGCGTGCTTAATGTTTGCATCATAGCGCTCTCCTCGTCCATCATCATGTTTAGGTAAGCTTGACGCCCTGTGTATTACAGAACATTTTATGATGTCAGGTTACGAAAACCACTTAAATGTACCTAATTATTGTTTAGCATCAGTGTTTTGTAGAAAAAATAGTAAGCGTGGTGGTGCGTGCATTTTAATTAGAAACGGGCATCAGTGGAAAGAGTTGCCACAGATAGCAAATTTATCAATAACTGGTGTAATAGAGTGTTGCGATGTAGAGCTCATACAGTATAATATTATTATTTTGTGTGTATACAGGGTACCAAAAATAAATAATATAAACACATTCTATGGGGTGTTAGACAAAATATTACGAATCATATGTAATAAAAAATATGCGCATGTTGTACTGACGGGAGACTTTAATATTGACGTAATGAAGAAAAATAATATTGTATTGGAATTTGAATGTCTGTTATTAAATTTCAATCTAACATTAGCTTTAAAACAACCAACCAGGATACATAGCCAAACGTGCATAGACAATATCGCACATAACTTTAAATCCAAATGTAAAACTGAAGTGATTGAATTTGCACTTTCAGACCACACAGCTCAAATAATAAAGTGCCCGGTGAAAAAAACTGCTATCTTAAAATATTGGCGTATTAAAAGACGTGATTTTAATGCAGAGAATATGAATAAATTTAAAGATATTTTAAAACAAGTGACTTTTTCAGAAATTTATGAAACCGATAATCCTAATGACGCATTTGACATATTTATTGACACGTTTAAACTATTTTATGACCTGTGTTTTCCATTTAAATGGACAACTATAAGGGTGATAAGGAAACCTAGATGGATATCACACGGCATAAAATTATGTAGCAAAAAGAAACGGCAATTGCTGTGGCGTTATAGACTAAAACCCAATATAACGAATAAGGCATGTTTCTTAAACTACAAAAATAGGTTTAAAAAAGTTATGAAACTTACTAGACGTGCCCAAAACAATTATTCTATTAAAACCTCTACCAATAAGTCAAAAACTACCTGGAATATAATAAACAAGGCAAAACCGTGTTTCCCTAAGGAATCCATTAGACAGATCAATTTAGATAATAAAGTATTAAATGATCCTCAAGAAATAGCAAACGCTTTTAACGACTTTTTCGTAGACAAAATTCAACCGATTCCATGTTCAGGAAATAATTCAATCAATATTGCAAAACGTCGGGATTCAATTTATGTTGCCCCGAGTATACCTAAAGACATTAAAAACATTATAAAATCATTAAAAGCCACAAATAGTACAGGATATGACGGAATTTCCACGAAGGTAATCAAGTATGTATCTGACGTTATTTGTAACCACTTGAGCTATCTCATAAACCTGTGTATCTCTTCAGGAGTATATCCAGATGCCTTAAAAGTGTCTATAGTAAAGCCGTTATTTAAAAAAAACAATAAGGAACACATGGGCAACTATAGACCAATCGCACTCATTCCTACCATATCAAAAATTTTTGAAAAGTATATTTATAAGGAGATGTACTCCTACCTTGAGAAGAAAAACATTTTAATCGATGAGCAAAAGGGATTTAGAAAAAACAGGACAACCAATATGGCTATTTATGACTTCTTGCATAATGTAATGATAAAGATGGACGTTAGAATCCCTGTTTGCGCTATTTACTGTGATATGACGCAAGCTTTCGACTATGTAAACCATAACGTTCTACTGCAGAAACTAGAGGCATATGGCATAAGAGGCAATATACTTAGCCTTATAGAGTCTTACCTAATTAACAGAAAACAGTACACGGAAATAACAAAAATAAATATTAAGACAAAAAGAGAGGAAATTTTCATATCTGGCGAACGAACGCCTATTTACGGTGTCCCACAAGGGAGCGTGCTTGGAGCACTATTATTTATTCTATATATCAATGACCTGCCTGATGCTATTGACTACCCCATGACCCTATTCGCAGATGACAGCACAGTGACTATAACATGTAATAATAAGGACGTTTATAAATATGACATTAATGAAACTTTGACATCAATAATAGCATGGTTAGATAAGAATAATCTTAAAATTAATTTAGATAAGACGACGATAATGCATTTTAGTCAACGGGTACATGCTGATACTGACATTAAAGCACTTTACAATGGCACGGTATTAAATAAAGTCGATGACACAAAATTTCTTGGTGTAATGATAGACGCAAAATTGAACTGGAAAACGCATATTGAATATATAAGCAAAAAACTGAGCTCGTCCGCGTATGTCATGTACAAACTGTCTTCAGAACTTAGCCCAGATGCTTTGGTGACAGCTTATCATGGATTGGTGTCATCACTTCTGCGCTATGGTATAATATTTTGGGGTAACTCTACGGACAGAGAAATAGCGTTTAAAGCTCAAAAGAGGTGTATTCGGGCTATGTTTAAGATACAATCGACAGAAAGCTGCAGACCATTGTTCAAAAAATACAAATTATTGACTTTACCCTCTTTATATATTTTTGAAGTTGCATCGTTTGTAAAGTCTAACCCCCAACACTTTCCACGTCTATCTGACACTTTTCCACGCAACAGACGTGACAATAGTCAACTTTGTTTGCACTCGGCAAAAACTGCCCTCATGGGGAAAAGCTTTTTTTGTATGGCCCCGAAAATATACAACAAAATACCACAGTCATATAAAGCTATGACAACAAATCTATTTAAAAAGAAGATTCGAAATTTATTAACAGACAAGTGTTATTATAATATAAATGACTTTTTGACAGACTCCTTTTGAATGCTTGAATGTTTATATTATTGTTTAGATGGTATGTTAATCTTATAAAATTTTATTCTGACATTCTGGAATATTATGTTTTGACATATTGTTTTAATTTCTTTACATTTTTATTTTACTCTGACATTTTAATTTCGCATCCTTGATTTGTATTCTTGTTACGACATTTGCATTTTACACATTATATATTTTAATATCCTGATCTTTTTTTTTAATAATTTGGCGTTGACATTCTAGAATGATTATTTTGAATTGATTTATTATTTTAATATCGTTATTTTTTTATTATTTTACTCTGACATTCTAGAAGCATAATTTTGACTTATTTTAAATTATTGCCATTTGCACGACATTTATTAAATTTTTTATTATTACTAAATTTGACATTCTATTAATTTATATTTTTTTGTATTCTTTATTAATATTTGCATGCCATTTTCCAAGGTAAACATGACGTTCTATAATTTTGTATCCTAACATCTCTTCATGCTGACAATTTGTTATGTATGTATGGTACTCATGTTTGAGCAAATAAAAACGATTTGATTTGATTTGATTTGATTTGACTTGACTGATATCAAGTGTGCAAAATATTTGACCTCCGTTCATCTCTACCAGAATGTCTTCTATGATCGGAATAGGGTATTGTTCATCCCGTATCACTTTATTTAAGGTGACTTTGTAATCCGCACATAAGCGTATACTGCCATTTGGTTTGACAATAGGAACCACTGGTGTTCCCCACTCAGAGCTATCAACTTTTGTAATTACCCCTTGTTCGCAGAGTCGTACTATTTCATCGTCAACTTTATTTTTAAGAGCATATGGTATACGTCTAGGCTTAACAAAAATTGGTGATACCTCTTCCCTTAGGGTCAAATGTGCTTTGTAATCAGGTATGCACCCAAGGGAGCCATCAAATACAGTCAAATTCAGTATTCAGAAAGTAGCTTATCCAGTTCTGGATGTTCTTTAGCATTAACTCAAGTGTTTGGTCATTGTATTTACACGTAACGAATGCCACTCCGAGTGGTGCGAAGATTTCTCCTGTATATGTTCTCATCGTGATGTTTGTTTTGTAGATCTTGCATCCAGTGTTCAATTTTTTAAAATCTTTGTGAGAGATAGATGACAGAGCAGCTCCTGTATCTACTTCCATTTTCAGTTTCGAGTCATTGATGCGTACATTTATCAGAAATTTGTCTGTGTTGTTGGATCGTATTAAATTCACATCCCATGGGGTGGTGTCATCGATTATATTTGAGGAGTTGTCCGTAATGTCCGTGTCCTGCAGCTCCACATGCCCAGGCTCCAGTTGGTTGAGTGTTGGTTGTAAGCAGACGCGAGCAAGGTGACCAACTCTCTTGCATTTGCTGCACGTATCCTTAATGTTGCGACACCTGCCTGCTCGATGGTCTTTGCTGCCACAACGAAAACACTTGCCTCGTAATTCTCTAATGGTAAGAGGTTTATTCTCTTGCTTTGGACTGCGGTTTTTGAGGTCAGCTTGAACAGTTTTCATATTATGTAGTAAACCTTGGTTTGAGGAGTGAACTGCTGGTGACATATAGGTGCTGTCAGATTTTGCTAGTTCAATCGTGGTTGCTTTATTAGTTAAGTCGGAAAAATCAGTCACCATTGTTTCCTGTAGTATTTTGGTTCGAATATCGGTGTCATTTAATCCTCTTATAAATTGTAAGGTAAGAAAATTATCACAGATCAACTTCTTACAATTATTACACGTGAACTCGCAATCTTGGGCTAAATGTTTCAACTCTGATGAGTATGACATGACTGTCTCGTCAGGGCCTTGAAGTCGCGAAATAAATTTATGTTGACTAGCCCAAATGCTCGGTTTTGGATCTATATAGTGTTGTAATATTTGAACCAACCTGCCGAATTCTAGTTCACAAGGATCGTTCGGTGCGCACAAGTCGTAACCTTTCTGGTGTAATTCTGGTGGTAATAAACTAAGCAGCGTGAGGGTCTGGATTTGTGGATTGTGACAATTATTTAGCTTCATATAAGTTTTTAATCTCTGAACAAAGTTATTGAAACTTTCTCGTTCCTGAAACGGTTGAAAATTAATTCTTGGTGTAGTTTCCGGTGTGCTTTCACGTGAAGCCATGACGTAAGTCGGCGGTGCTGTCGGTGGTGTAGGGCGTAAGCCATGTAGCTTAAGCTTTAATTGTAATATGTGCTCTTCTGTAGAATGTCGCTGCTCAATTTCTGCTTCACCGTCACATGTATGCAATTCGATTTCGTTTTGTAGTTTTTCAAATTTTTGTTCGTAATTTGTTTATTTATTTATTTATTTATTTAAACTTCATGTACAATAGTGGTACATAGGCAGACGTGAACTTACTTCGAAATCCGAAGGATTTTGTAATTGTTCCAGTGTACTTTCGAACTTGGTAAGCTGGCCGCGTATAGTTGCGCGCAGGCGAGTAAGTCGCGCCAGTTCTGCCTCCATCGTCGCCAATATTATGTATCATGTAAAATTACACTCATTTTATATTCAATAGGTTTAATGAAATTCACAGTGACAGAATGATGACATGACAAAATCCAAAAACGAAGTAAATATGTAACAAAGAAGGCCACATACATAGCAGAACTACTAAGTCCTGAGTATATAATGCGCAATGAACTATAAGTACAAGTTATAAGCTAGTACATTTTAGTGGTACGAAAGTTCGGACCAACCGTTCTATTGGAGAGAATTCTCAAACATTGAAATTCCCAGACTTCGCTGAACCGAGAGCGTCCCTGAAACTGGCATATCTATTAAGTACTGGGCATTTAGACGGTTTTATTATTAACTTGTTTTTGGCATTACTTTGCTTATAAAGTATTTTTTGTTGTGATAGTTATATTTAATAAGAATTTGGTAACAGAGCTGTCTTTCAGAGTGCTTATTTGTCTTCGGGCTATAAAATATACACACGCAAAGATACGACATCATATCGTGTGTATGTGATTTTCTTCTAATTGAAACAAGATATAAAATCTTCTTACAACCTACATAATACAATCTGACACCAGGTTTAAACGATCTAATCCTAAACTCGTCACAAACAATCTCAAACTTTTTAGAAACTTTTAACAAATCGCTCAAGAAGCCTTAAGATAATGCCATTTCATTTTTAAATATCTATATTTTTCTCCTCAAAAAAACCGCTCGAAGAAGAAAGCGAAAAACCATACATAAATATAAACATGTAATTAAACGAAAAACCATACATAATTATTCAAAGGAATCAGTTTTCAATATAGACATAATAGTTATGAATTCCAAATGATAACCCCAACAATATAAAAAAATATATAAATAAAAATGTCTGGCGCAAATAAGAAATACAATCTTAAGTAAAATATAATAATATCATTAGTTGAGCAAGGTACGGCGATCGATTTATCTTAAAAGAGTTGCTTTTAAGATAAATCGATCGCCGTACCTTGCTCATCTATGTGTGTGTGCCTTTTCTCCTTATTTGGAGTCGCAGAGCATGGAGACGACTTGGTGGTCTCTACTGCTAGTGGTGGCAATGATATACAAAGCAAAAGTGTCACCGTTTTCTAGGACCACGACAAAAATGACGTATAGAAATTGACGGCTTTGAATGTGCGAAAAATTTGTGCACTGGACGCCATGAATTAATGGAATAATTCCATCTCTATACGCTACCAGAGCAGCGATTTTGTGGTTTGTCCATTATAGAGGATGTCTGGAGCCGACCTTCTGTACTATTCTATGACAGACGTGTCGAACGATTCTTTGAAACTGTCAATGTGGACGATGTCTACAGTTATTTTCAAGAAACGTTTAAACGTACCGAGTAGATTGCTTTTTGTTGAATAATTTGGTTTTCCCTTCAGGCTCGACGCTCCGGGAGTTTGATATAACTTTTGGGAAACGCCTAAGTGCCTTGATAACTTTGTACGTATAAGCGTAAACTGATTCGAATGTAACAATACGTAAGGAGGATCACTTGAACATGAGATTTTCGTAATTTTGTTACTTGTCATAATCATTTTTGTTGAAGTTAAAAGTTTGACGCTATTTTGTTTTTAGTCTTATCTAGACAATAGGCTCTAGGCAATTGTCATTATATCAACGAAGGCGTCGCGGTAGCGATTGGAACAAGAATTTAACCGACGAAATAACTAACGAAAAAGCAAACGATAAAAACTTTTAGTCTAACATTTTGATTTAGCGCCAAACACACAATGCAAATACATAAATGACAAATTGAGAACCCCCTCCTTTTTTTTCTTCGGTTAAAAAATAAATATTGCCTCAGGCAGGTATTACCAATGAGCGGATAAACAACTGATTATATTTTGGTACTTCTTTATTTTTATAGTTTTGCCTCGTAAGGACGCATCTCAAGTTCAAAACACTTCAGCATGTTCAGCGAATTTTGTCTTCTTTATTTTCATAAAATAGTTTTCCTCTCACTCCAATTTCTTTATTGCTAACGACAATAAATTAAAACCATTAAATGTTACAACCAAACTTGTGTCAAGAACCAAGCAAAACCTAGCCCCAAATTGACCTAGAAACTTCCGACAAAATCTTGTAGAACAAAACTTTCCCAAGTGATACTTGTAAATAGTTAAACACAACGTTTCGCGCTTCACCAACTATGATAGATCTTGATTTGAAAGCTAGTATTGCGGTCATACTTCAGCTTGTGTAATTAGACAAATGGAAAACATCAAGACAATCTGTGAAGTGTCTATGGCTACAAAGTTCACATTCCCTCCGTTTATGATTGGGTTCATTGCGCATTTTCTGTGCTTTAATCTAGGAATGTTTCTTTTTCGTATAGGAGGTATTCCCTTTTATTTTCAGACAATTTTAATATTGATTTCTCGGTACCTTAAAAAAATTAAGACGACCACCATTTTTATAGGTATTAGGAAATAAATCTCTATATGTGTTTCAATAGTAGATGTATCATAACGATATGTTTCAGGAATTTACTAGTGGTCTTGCCAAGACATATTTCTGTTATGTCTTAGTATCGCAACAATCTTTTTCATTAGCCCCAGGCCAGGCACGCAGACACCTCTTTTTTATCCACTGCATGCTTTACACCTTTTAATCAACCGCTTCAAAAACGCCTTTCTTCACACCACATTTTTGCTCTTCCTCTTCAAACACAAACAAGTAACCATCTACCAGACTATTCAAAGGTTATTCGACACTGCGACGTTGAAACACACAGTTGAAACGAATTTTCAAAAATATATATAGCATTTTGTCCTATATCACCACAATGCACATATTTCTGTACAATAAAAATAAAAGACAATCGCATTCGAATATTAAATGCGTGCGTCTTTTTTAACTTGATAGAAACGTGTGCATTACTTTGTGAAAATAACGGTCAATTTGCTTTGTAAATTTTCAGCGTTTTGCTTCGACTCTATCTCAATATGCTTTTACCCTAAGGAAGCAAAACTTGCACGTAATGCCAGTACGTCAGTTAGTTGCTGGGACGTCAGACCTGCGTCAAGCTGCGTAATTACGATTTACCACCTCGATTGGATAACATAGGAACAAATCAACGTCAGCCCACTATGGACGCTGATAGGAATGCGGTTGATGAGTGTGAGCTTAATTTGCTCTTTACTGATTGTTTTTTCCTTAGGAATACGTGCTGATAGTTCGATATACGTAAGCTGATTTTGTGTAGGCGTTTTGTTTATTACGTTGCTTCGTCGTCTTTCGTTCTTTTGTTTTGCGATTGCGTTCTTTGGTGAATTTGTCGAAATAGGTATTGTTTATAAAAGAGACATTAGTCTTGGTTCTTTCAGATATTATGTTTGTACCCTCTCATTATATAATAAAGCATAACTTATACGAGTATTATAGCAATACAGCGTTAGTCTGTGAAGTAAGTTTAGACCCCCCTTTAAACTACTAAGATTTTCTATATTGGCCACCTTCACCAACTGTGAAGTAAGGTCAATAAAATGTTCTGTAAATGGGAGGCACATATTCGACCCTATCATATGCGAAAAGTGTAATTATAAAATTTTAAATGACAAAACGGCCACCGGCTAATTAGCTTCCGTACTTTCGTAATTAAAGCAAAAATCTTGTCACATTTTCATACAATTATCATTTAACCCGAGCGAGTAGCTGAAACTAACACTAAAATATTTTTAACGTCAGCCCGAGACTTATTAAATCTTCTCGACATTTTCACACGGAAAAATGCCCGTACAAAAAATGTAATTATATGCATACCGGTGCCATGAAAATTGCATTTTGTTTTCAGAAAAGAATACAATTACCCGGTTAAAGACGCTTTAAAAGTTATTTATTGTATGATTCCTTGTTGGTGGGGTAACGAAGTGAACTACGGGTGAATTTTAATGGGTATTTTGTTACGTTGTTAATTAAAATATTTGCCTTAATTAAAAGTGTAGCCGTCGTAATTAAGAGCGAACGATTGCAAACAACGCAGTTACTCTCATATGATGCTTCATGTACGGATATAATGTTTATAAATGAAATAATTTCAGTTGTGTGAAAATAACATGGTCTCACCAGCTGTATTAAAATTAATGTATGTATATTTTGTTTAAATTATAATTTTGCTCTTTTCCTGCCTGTTTTTTTTTTATTATTATCAATAGGCTCGCGCTTGACCACTATCTCACCTGATGGAAAGCGATGATGTGGTCGACGGTGAAGCACGCTTGCCTAGAAAAAACCTATTCACTCTTGACTTAAAGACCCCTAGATTGTAGCTATCGGGAAACACAGACTCCGGCAGGGAATTCCACTCCTTAGCTGTACGCATAATAAAAGTGTCCCCAAAACGTTTTGTGCGTATGGGTGGGATGTCCACCATGTACCGATGACGCATCACCGTGCGTCTGGTTGTCCGATGATGGAACGGGCTGGGCGGAATTAAATCATGCAATTCCATCGCACACTCCCCGAAATGTAACCGATAAAATACCGACAAGCTGGCAACTCGGCGACGATGTTCAAGGCTCTGGAGCTTTGATTTGACCAGTGCTTCATCGCCGATGAGTCTCTTGGCCCGCTTTTCGATCGACTCTAGTGCATCTAGCTGATATTTGGCAGATCCGTCCCAGAGATGAGAACAGTACTCCATGCTCGATCGAACTTGCGCTTGATACAAGTTGAGCAGCTGTTCCGGCCTGAAGTACTTTCGCACCTTCGCAAGGATCCCCAACTTTTTGGCAGCCAGCTGTTTATTTAAATATAGAGATATATACAGTAGATACATTTTAACACGCTTTTATTGGCTTGGTATGTTTGTATCTATTAATCTATGTATATATATGTAACCAAATCTTTGACGTGAATTCAACCCCATTCAAAACGTCGGCTTTATTTCAAACTTTGCACACTTATCAAGGACTGATGACAATGCAATAATTTAAATAGTTTGTCCCATTATTCGTATCAGCATCTTCAGGATTAGCGATTGAACTAAAAAGAAAAAATAAATAATAGTTTAAAAGTTTTTTAGTTTTCAAAGATATTTTTACCAATTTTTACTTTTACCAATATCTGTCAATAAAATATTATAAAAATTAACATCAAGCACTCTACGCTTTTTATAATAAAATATTTTTTTTGTTTATCACTTTATTCTTAATTTAAATTTATTGAAAATTATTTTCTTTCTTTTTTGTTTGGATTTCTATTAAATCGTGCTTTTTAGTTTTTTTACTTTTATTTTTTATCAAAGTTTATGGCAGAATGTTGGAGAAAAAGTATCTTGGATAGCAGGTAAAGCATAATGTATGTTTCTGATATTATAAAACCAACTGCCTTCTGTGGCTTCCCCAATATCTTTTTTTTATATTATAGCCTGTATTTATAGAACTTTAGCCTTAATTTTCATCTTAATCTGTGCAGTGATTTTTGCGTGAGAGAGTAACAAACATCCATCCAATGTCCCAGACTTTTACGTATATTATAGTAGTAGGACTATCTGCTTTTGGTAAGGAAGCATTAGTCTTATAATAGCAATATGTTTGCAAGACACGCTATGACAATCTCATATAGCTCATATCTTCCAACTAAGGTTAACTTTTAAGGGTTCCATATCAATTTCTAATATGAACATAATTTTATGTGCAGGGTGTAACGGAAAGTTGTGTCACACATTTATATAGTGAGGGCTGATTTCTGAATTGAGTATTTTATTATTTGTCAAACTATGCTTAAGCCTAAAATCTGTCAAAATTTGGCAGTAATGTAGGGTTTGTACGTTAACCTCAAATAATTATTTCAGAAACCGGCCATAAGTCTTCTCCGGGTAATTCTGTCTGCAATGTCACTTCACATGCACTGTCACATTTACAGTCAGCTTAAAAAGTTGGAGTTCATTTCAAAATTTAAATATCTCTGAATAAATTATTGTCTAAAAACATTTTGATGACAGACTATAGTACAAACTATAGATAACTATAATAAAACCTTTGAATTGTTCAAGTAAATTCATAAATATAAAAGCTCTGTCTATGGGAGGCTTGAAACTTTTGAATCCTTGGAGCTAGGCTTATTTGCTTTTGTCCCTGACTGCACTAAATAGGTACCTTCTGTAAAGTTTCAGAAACAACATTACACAAGTAATTAAATTGGCTTGCTCACAATAAAGTACGTGATATTTTCGAAAACTTTAGCGCCATTGTTCGGGTAAAAACTCGTTCCTAACATAATTTATTTTCACAGTTGTTTTTCCCTGGGGGAATGAACAGGAATGACTGTTTGGTTACAACACAAGCTCTGTCTACAGTCACATTGTTATTATGTAGAAGATTGTAACACTTTCTTGTATGACACTGTTGTTATAACATAACAAGTGTTATATTTAGGTTATGTAAGGTTTACTCGGCTTCACTTAGTTTCTTTAGTGCAAACTAAATCTGACCCGCAGATATATTGTATAATGAATTCGGCAAGGCAAGTACAAAGCGTATGAATAATCGACACATCACATAGACTGAAATACATATCGCGTCTTTCATCTCGCATGTGAATGGTCGATGTTTCATACTCTTTGCCTTTTGCCTTGCCAAATTTATTATGCAATAAGGCTGATGGTTTGCCATGACATCATCTAATTTAAATATACCTACTAGCAGTGAAAACTGTAGTGAGGTCTTATAACTTAAAACTTAGTGAGGTCTTATAGGCTCTGTTCGAAACCTAATGTTTCGTTCACTATTTGATATTTTATTGCAACACTATGTCAGTTAGCTGACAGCGATTTGACAGCTTTTGATTGACAGCTGCACTTGACAAGAGTCGAAAAAGAAAATTTGTAACGTACACACGGAGGATTCGGGTTCTTGTGGAAACATATCTAATCGAGATGTGTTTCGCTCATTGTGATTGGTAATTGCGCCCGCCGTTCGCGATCGGCGTTGTGGGGCGCCCGCGCTGTAGTTTTTGTGTTTATTTCACGCACATTGAAGTGCTTTTGATGGGAACGTGTTCCGCCTGGTGGACGCGGGAGCCTTCAGTCCAGACATTCTTCAGTTTAATCTTTAATCTCCTGGCACGGCACGGTATTGATCAACCCCCAGGAGCCTACCGCAGGAATCTCAGAATATAATAGTACCGCCCAAACCTTGTGCCACCTTACACCCGTAGTAGGAACCAGTATATCTCCCAATAAGGAACGAATCCCCTAGCTTTCCACTGCTGCGTTACGGCAGTTTCGTGGGATACAGGTTCAGACAGGGTCCAGGAGTCCCACACTGCTAATGGGCCCAGTGATGGGCTCCTGGCTTGGGATCCGCAGACCTGTATTTGTATTTAACAGGCTCACTAACACCAACCTCCTCCTGCACAACACCGTCTTAAACTTAATGTCTGCTCGCTATCCCCGCGTCGACCGCTTTCGCCTTACCTTTTTCGACAATCTAGCAACATTTATTTATTTACTTTAACATAACACGGCCAAAGGCCAATTACATTAGTTAAACACATGTTTTATAAAAAGCATTAAAAATAAAAATATTAAAAACTAAAACAAACTACAATGATAATATCTATAATTACACGGCAGTCTTTCACTCATCTCACAATATTCCAGACATACAGACAAAATCTTCTTCCATTCGTCCGCGAACACCTCACAATCGGGCTTAGCATCCAAAAGAGTGTTGAGCGCGGCAGGCGTACGAGGGATGGGAGACTGGGCTCGAGCGACGATTTGACTCCCCGGTATGGCGAACAATCTGTGCCTCCTACTACGTCTATTATTGACCGGTGCAAAAATATGAGATAGTTCGTCGTGTAGTTCAGGGGTATCAGTTTTCCCGTGAAAGATTTTACACATATTTATGATTTGATAATTTTTCCTTCTAACCTCGAGAGAATTGTAGCCTAAACAGTCTAAGAGGAAGTTAGTAGGGTATAAGTATGGATAATATCCATATAGACGCTTATACAGATACCTCAGAAAACATACAAAACAAACAAAACATGCTTCAAGCGTGCGGTCAGCGTGCATACATCGCGCGGGCCACTCGCTTGAAATGCGCGGTAAGCATGCGGTAAGCGATACGTCAGCTGTCGACTGGTACGATAGCAGTAAGCTTGCTTACAGCGAGCTGTCTGCTAATTTGTGTTATCAAAGTAAAGTGTTCCCACAGAGGACGCCCTGAAGCTCACATTTCAATTAACAATATTTTACCAGGTAGGAGCGGTGTTGTGTAAGTCGACTACGATCTTAATTCTGTAACAATCTCAATGTAAAAGCTTAAGTAAAGTGAGCATAAGGTAAACTATCATTCTAACTGCAGGCCAATTCTGTAAAAACTTTACCGTACAAACATAGGTCTTGAAACATAGGAGCTTGAAGCGGACTGTAATTCCATCCAATAAGGTCAACTTGAAGCGAGGTGTCAATCTCGAGGATTAATACCTCTGTTCAAGTTGACCCCACCTAAATTTTCACGGTGAATGTTTATAGAATAACACTGCTAAAGCTATGGATTCTCAGTTCATCACATAAGTTTTCACGGTGACATTTTAACACAATGAATTGGCAGGTACTGAACAAAAGTCTGTGACAAAGAATATATATAATATATAAACTGTGACAAAGAATATATATAAACCAGATACCAATTTAACTGTATTTGTAGGTAAATAGTATAAAAGTAAAAAAAGATGACATCACTGAGTGTGTAAAAGCGATGTTAAAGTTAAATTGCAGTAAAATTATTTTGTGTGCCTTCCTTTACTTGGATAAATTTTCAAATAGATAAAATAATTATATTCACATGCTTAATAAGCATCTGCACTTTCTTGTGAGTCACTATAGTGACAAACTTTTTTTTTTTTATATCAACATTTTTGTTGATAAATTAAAGTCGACAGGCGATACTTTGTATCTGCCTCTTATACCCTAAGTCTTAGACATAAAATAGCTCGGCTATTATCTTACACAATAAACTCAGACATAAGTAGTATGTCGCAAAATCCAGTTATTATTGATATTAGTAATAGTACTAATTTAAAGGTGGTCAATACCTTGCATAAAGTTAGCAAAAATTCTATTAATATTTGTTCTTTAAACTAGTTAATAGGACAAGGGAGGGTACCAATAACGGAATAGTTAAGAGTATATTCACCATCAAAAAGGTACCTTCTTGCACGCAAAAAATTAATTTAAAAAAAGGTCTGAGCAGAATTCTTTGAAATTATTCCACCAGAATATTCAGGGTTTTTGTTCAAAGGAATTGGAAATCGAACTGTTTTTAGAAAAAACAATGTTTGAAATTGTTTGTTTCACTGAGCATTGGCTGAAAGATTATGAAATGCTAATCAATTATGAAAATTATACTGTGGGCAGTTGTTTTAACAGAAATATTATGTTGCGTGGGGGTTCACTTATATTAATTAAAATTGGTATTAAATCAAAACCTCGTAAAGATATAGTAGACCTCTCAGTTGAGCATAGTGTCGAACTGTCCTGTGTTGAGCTGGATAAGCATGTCATAGTGTGCGTCTACAGACCCCCTAATTATAAGAACTACTCTATATTCGAGTCAGTAATGGAAGATGTTTGGCAAAACTTGCAATGGGTAATAAACTAGTAATTGTCTTTGGTGACTTTTATATTAATATTCTAGAAGATAATTCAGATAGCAGTAGGTTATTAAATCTCTTTAAATCATTTAATTTGTCACATGTGTTTACGGAACCAACCCGAACTACACTGACTTCTGCTACATGTATTGATAATGTTTTTTGTTGCTGCAACTACTTGGACAAGGCGATTATAAATTATCTGCCTTCGGATCATGGTGGGCTACTGGTGACATTTGAGTCCATTATGCTAATAAAACAAGTGCATATTCAATCCAGACCAATAACATCCGGTAAATTAAATAAATTTAACAGTACTTTAACCGGTAATTTAAGCCATCAGGACCTCACAGTGAATGATGGTAATATTTTGTATGGAGAAGTTTTTTCAGTAGTTCAAAAATACTTCTATAACACTTTTAAGAAGATAACTAAAACTATATGCCCTAAGTTTTTATTCAGTGACTGGGCGACTACAGGACTTAGAAAAAGTAGAGAAAGACTTTACGAGCTATACGGCCTTAAGCCTTGTATTAACACTGAAACGTTTAATAAGTATGTTGCTACTTACTCAAGAATTTTTTTAATACATGTAAGGCAGCTAAGGCCTTGTACATTAGAAATAAGGTTAAATTAGCAGAAAATAAAATCAAGACGGTTTGGAAAATTATAAATAATGAAACGATCAGGAATAAAAGAAATAATACTGCTTACACGCTTGAGACAACACATGGACTTATTAGAGATAACAAAAAACTTGCGCAAGTATTTGTAAATTTATTTACCAGCATCCCAATTAAAACTACTGAAACCTTAAATTCTTCGCCCTCGCTTGCTTTTGGATTATTAAACGCGAACGTTTCAGCCTGCCCGAATGTATTTAACTTTTCACATATAAACCCCATAACAGTAATAAAAGCTTTTAAGCAAATCAAGATCAAGCCGACTGAAGATCTGTGGGGAATGGCCATCAAAGCTTGTACCTCCATTATTCAGACTATAGCGCCGTACTTAGCTTTCATTTTCAATTTCTGTGTGGATCAAGGGGTCTTTCCGGATCTAATGAAATATAGTAAGGTTATACCACTTTTTAAATCCGGGGACAGTAAAGACACAAATAATTATAGACCAGTATCCGTCTTGCCGGTTTTCAGCAAGGTATTTGAGAAGATAATGCTTAATCAAATGCTCATTCATTTTAATACGAATAACATCTTGCATGATAAACAGTATGGTTTCACCAAAGGACGTTGTACAACTGACGCTGGTGTCACCCTATTAAAACACATTTTTAATGCGTGAGAAGAGTCGCAGGATGCCATAGGTATCTTCTGTGACCTGTCGAAGGCGTTTGATTGCGTTAATCATGACAGATTACTTCTGAAACTTGAGCATTACGGGCTAGGTCAATCAGCGTTAAGTTTGGTTAAATCTTATTTGAATGATAGACAGCAATTAGTTCAAATAGACGGTGTGATTTCGTCGGGGTTAAACGTGAAAATGGGGGTACCTCAGGGCTCAATTTTAGGTCCTTTCTTATTTTTAATATACATAAAAGATTTACCCCGTTTATTGAAAAACAAACTAAACATGGTGTTATTTGCTGATGACACATCTTTAATTTTTAAAATAAATAGACGTACTTGTCAGTTTGACGACGTAAATAACGCGCTACGGCAGGTTCAGGATTGGTTCACTGCCAATAATTTAGTTTTAAATGGTAAAAAAACCAAGTCCTTAAAATTTTCCTTGCCGAATGTCAAAAGTACTGATTGTGACATTATATTAAACAAGGAGAAGCTAGAATTCGTCGATAAAACGGTTTTCCTGGGGATCACGCTAGTCTCAAGGTTACAATGGGGTCCTCATTTAATATCACTTGCAGGGCGACTAAGTTCGGCAGCTTATGTTGTTAGAAAGATTCGTCAATTTAGTGATGTAGATACCGCTAGGTTGGTCTATTATAGTTACTTTCATAAAATCACAAAAAAAAAAACAATTTTTTTATTTCACATAGGCCTACATGGGCACTTATAAAACGTCAACAAAAGGTGCACGGTTCGGGTTGGTCGTTTCCTATGGAGAAGAACCGGCAAGAAACTCCATGGTTACTCTTTTAAAAATGGTTTGGTTTTACAATATTTCCATGTTACAGCATTAGTACTTAGATATGGGGGGACAACGTAGGCCCGACTTATGACAATAAGTAGTAAGAAACTAAAAAAATAAAATAAAAAGATTATATATTATACTAGAAGACGGTTCGCGGTTTCTCCCGCGTAGTTCCCGTTCTCGTGGATAAAAAGTAGCCTATGTCAACCGGGGATAGAGTAGCTACCCAACGGTGAAACAATTTTTGAAATCGGTCCAGTAGTTTTGGAGTCTATTCGGTACAAACAAACAAACAAAAAAAAAATTCTTTCCTCTTTATAATATTGATATAGATGCCTACAATGGTCACACATTTACAAGACAATCGGTAAAAGAATCTATACAAAAGTAAAAAAAAAAAAAATAGTTTAACAAGACTAAATTTAACATGTGGCACAAATTTTGTTATCAGTGCTGTAACTATTCTTAGCAAAGGGATATAAAGATGATTGAAAACCATTGTAAAAAGTCTAATTAAAAGAAGGAAAGAAAAAATGAGATTGAGAATAGTTAGAGACATCCACATATTTGTGCCGTTTACAAGTTACCAGGGAAGATGCATGCGCAGAAGGAGCTAAGGCCAAATGTTTTTATCTTCAACGTAGTCCTTGATTTAATAATATGTTTTTTTAATAAGGATACGTTTGATGTAGTTTTTGAACCTTCCATCGGTCATTTCTATAACTGACTTTGGCAACTTGTTATAAAAGCGTATACTGTTTATAAGAAAAGACTTGCTAGTTTTCGTTAATCTGAATTTGGGTATTACAATATCGAGCTTAATGCGTGTATTTAAATTATGGAAGTCGCTTCTAGTTTTGAAAAGCCCTCGATTTTTACGGACATACAAAATACATTCCAAAATATAAAGTGAAGGTAGAGTCAGTATATCGATCTCTTTAAAGTTTTCTCTGAGGGACTCGCGAGGACCCATTTTATACATTGCGTGGATTGCCTTCTTTTGTAGGATGAAAATTGAGTCAACGTCTGCTGCTGATCCCCACAGCAGAATGCCATAACACATAATAAATACTGTGGAAATAAGCATAGTATACTAACCTAGCTGTAGCTATATCGGTTAGCTGCCTTATTTTCCTTACTGCATATGCAGCCGAACTTAACCTACCCGAAAGAGTTCTAATGTGCGCGCCGCACTGCAATTTTGAGGCGATAGTAATCCCTAAGAATACAGTTTCCGTTATAACTTCAAGATTTTTGTCGTCAAGATTTAAGTTTATAGTATAATGTCTTACGGTATTTTAACATGGGGAAGGGCAGCAGACATTGAGTCAATTTTTATTCTGCAAAAACGAGCCATCAGAGCGATATACAATCTTCGCCGGCGCGATTCTCTAAGGGAAATGTTTAAGGGCATTAACATCATGACGGTTCCTTGTCAATATATTTATGAAAACATCATGTACGTGAGAAAGAATTTACATCTTTTTAGTAAAAACGGCGTTAGACATAATTACATTACTAGAAATAGGGACCAATTATTTCAACCAGGTTTCAGACTGGCTAAAGTAGCCTCATCTTTCATGGGGTACTGTACAAAATGTTACAATAAAATTCCACCCCACATTCTAGAACTGAATGAGACGAAATTTAAAACTTGTATAAAACGCACACTATGCAGGTAGGCATATTATAAGTTGGGGGATTACATCACTGATAAAAATGCTTGGCTCAATGCTAGTCTTGCACCACAAATACTAGGGCGCAAAAACAAGTGATATGCAGAACATTATTGTTTTGTAATATTGTTGGACCTGCTGAAGACTTTATGAATATATTTGTATTATATAGACTCAATTTATTTTAGTATTGTATAACTGCGCAGCACGTGTGTGAGTACTATGTACCCAAATGTAGATCTACCATTTGCTGTACCTTTATGTCGTTCTTTGACTTATGTGTGCCCTGGCAGTTGAGTGTGTCATGCTCTCTCAAATGTCTCTATGATGGTGGCGTGTGTGTTGGATCATTCGGTTCCCTTCATGATGGTTGAGCTGGGTGGTGCCGATTCATGCGTCATGTTCGTGAACGGGCGCCGTCAGTTGGGATTGGTCTTAACTTAACTGCTTCGGATGCTAATGTTTTTCTAGTACCTATTATGTAACTGCACGGTACATGTGTCATCATCATTATCATCTTCATTTCAGCCAAAAGACGTCCACTGCTGGACATAGGCCTCCCACAGGCGTCGCCACATTGACCGATCCCGTGCGTCTCGCATCCAGCGCCTTCCCGCAACCTTAACCAGGTCATCAGTCCACCTAGTGGGAGGCCTTCCAACGTATCGTCTTCCGGTACATGTGTGAGTACTTTTAATACTTTGTACCTGTACGTAGAATTATGAATTTATTAATGTATGTACTTATGTACCTAAATATTGTAAAAAAAACTTTTTTTTTTATTAAAGAAAAAGTATAGAGTTTCTTGTGCGTTCTTCTCCATAACAAGCTACTTTCCGAATACACGGTAGAATCAATTTTTATTACTTTTAAATTTTAATGTATTAACGTTCAAAAGTGCCGCTTGGTGGCCTAGTTGAAATAAAATATCTTTGTCTTTGTACCATTATTGACATACGCAAATAAAACGGGCATTCTACTCTAAACCGTTGTAAGGCAATTCTCTACGGTGAGACAATTAAGGCCAAAAACACGGTAAATAAATAAATACCATTAATGTAACAACAATCGCAATAAACACCCGGATGTCTTGTGAAAGTCGTTTAATCTTCAAAACTGTACCTTTGTCATGGAATGTTAAAAACATAAATTTTCCCGTTTCCTTAAACGGTGTATACGACGTATCAAATAACGGCTTATCTTTCAAATAATTTATATTTTTATTCGGCAAATACAATGCTAGTAATTGGGTGTTTTCAAAACATTTCCTTGTTTTATCTGTAAATGACTTTATTCTTGGACCAGGATAATTGCTATTTTGAAAGTCATGATGGAAATGAAACTTTTCACTTACTTGTTTTTTTAAGGTTGCCCTAGTCGACGGAACGAACTATTTTGTGCACGGGGTTAATATGCATGCTTTCTCATCCGACAACATATGCGAAAGGGATAGATGCTGTGATGAGGAGTAAGAAGCTAGTTCGCGTACGAATAAGCACTTTTACAAATTTGTAGCGAAATGGATGATGATTTAGGACGAAAACGAGCGCGCGAAATTTTATAAACAGACCTTCGGGAGTATATCATAAAAAAACGACTAAATTTATATTTTCAAAATAAAATTATTTGCATTGTCGAAATACCAATATATCCCTGTATGGTGGCGGTTTTGCAATTTTCTCTCTTCTTATGGTACATATTTCCGCCCAAAAATGCGTTAAAATTAGTGTTGAAATATGGAACTTTCGACGCTCATTACTTCCATTTTTTTTTTTACTTTTTGCTTCCATTTAGGGCTAGATAATGATGACACAAATTGTTGTATTTCTTTTTATTTTGAACGAACATTGTCAAAAAGTGGAGTAATCGCCAGACTAAATTTGTATGGAAGAATAATCGACTAGTGAAACCTTAAACAAGAAGTTTACATTATAAGATGTTTTAATTTTAAATTGTTCTATCAATAAAATGTACCTACACATAAAGTCAGGATACAGGCACCAACATTTTTTTTATTTACCATAAAGTCTAAAATGAAAGCAACTTACGAATAAACAATTTATAAAACATAATCACAACTTGAATTTTTCAAACCAGATAGATTTAAATCTAAACTTATAATAGAGTCGAAGACGAGGGCCTGAATGGCCCTAAATGGGCCTAAATAAATCATCGTGATGTGTGATTCGTTATGTATTTGGTGATTTGAAGTGGGCCTTAAAATATATTATATAGTAAATAAGTTACATTTGCATCCCTTGAGACACGAAACAGTTTTTAATGAATTTTAGATTAACTTAATGCATTATTTACTCCACAGAAAATATTACACATGATATATGTGTTTATTTAAGCGACAAAGTACTATAGCTTACAATGTTAGAATTTTCAGGTATGAATAATTAATATTGATAGTTTTCAAAAGCATATTTGGTAACCCATAATTTATCTTTTTTGGATAATCCATTGGACGATGCAGAAACTTCAACATTAATCAAGGTACATCCAAAAACATTAATAAAATATTATGAGCCCTTGTATCTACATAAAATATATTCTCAAGTGTAGATAGGTGTTACACAAAACGTTCCGATAAAATGGTCTTATGAAACAGTACATTGGCTCAAACCAAACTAGAAAGAATTTGAAATAAAAGTTCATCATCATCATCATCATTTCAGCCGAAAGACGTCTACTGCTGGACATAGGCCTCCCCCAGGCGTCGCCACATTGACCGATCCCGTGCGTCTCGCATCCAGCGCCTTCCCGCAACCTTAACCAGGTCATCAGTCCACCTAGTGGGAGGCCTTTCAGCGTATCGTCTTCCAGTTCGCGGTCGCCATTCCAGAACTTTTCGGCCCCATCGGCCATCCGTTCTGCGAGCAATGTGCCCTGCCCACTGCCACTTAAGTTTGGCAATTCTTCGGGCTATGTCGGTAACTTTGGTTCTCCTGCGGATATCATCATTTCTGACGTGATCACGCAAGGAAATTCCGAGCATAGCCCTCTCCATTGCCCTTTGGGTGACTTTGAGCTTTCTGATAAGGCCCATTGTGAGCGACCACGTCTCGGTTCCATAGGTGATCACTGGCAACACACACTGGTCATAGACTTTTGTCTTGAGACACTGCGGTAAATTGGACGAGAAGATACCACGCAACTTCCCGAACGCCGCCCAGCCGAGTCGGATTCGACGGTTGATCTCTTTCTCGAAATTGGACCTACCCAACTGGACCGTTTATCCCAGGTAGACATAATGGTCTACAACTTCGAGTGTAGAGTCTCCGACCTTGATAGGAGTGGGTGTAACATGGGCATTCACCATGATCTTGGTTTTGTCCATGTTCATTTTAAGACCCACTCTTTCGGAAGCTCTACTGAGGTCATCGAGCATTTTACTGAGGCTCTCCATGGTCTCAGCCATGACCACTATGTCGTCGGCAAACCGAAGGTGAGTAATGTACTCGCCATTAACGTTGATGCCAAGCCCCCTCCAGTCCAGAACCTTGAAGACATCCTCCAGCGCAGCAGTGAACAGTTTCGGAGAAATTACGTCTCCCTGTCTCACGCCGCGCTGGAGAAGGATTGGTTTCGAGGTCTGATCCTGAAGACGGACTGACATGGTGGCGTTTTTGTACAAACACTTCAACACCTCAATGTACCGGTAGTCGATCTGGCACCGTTGGAGAGACTGCAGTACAGCCCAAGTCTCGATCGAATCGAAGGCTTTCTCGTAGTCCACAAACGCTAAACATAGAGGCAGGTTATACTCTTCGGTCTTCTGTATAACCTGCCGCAGCGTATGTATGTGGTCTACGGTGCTAAAGCCTTTTCGGAATCCGGCTTGTTCTGGGGGCTGGAAATCGTCAAACCTGCGCGCGAGACGATTCGTGATGACTCTTGAAAACAACTTGTAGACATGGCTAAGAAGTGAGATGGGCCTATAGTTCTTCAGCCGGGCATTGTCGCCCTTCTTGAAGAAGAGTACCACCACACTCCTGCACCATGCCTGTGGCGTTTTGCCCTCGAGTATGACGGAATCAAACAGTTTCTGAAGGGCCCTAAGGACCGGTTTGCCACCCGCCTTCAGGAGTTCGGCCGTAATTCCGTCATCACCCGGCACCTTGTTGTTTTTGAGCTGTTTCAGAGCCATCCTAATCTCGTACAGGCTGACGTCCGGGATATCTTCGGTATAGTGCCGGGTCAATCTAGCTCTTGGGTCGTTTGCTAGACTCGCAACGGGCTTGCTGATCGATGTGTACAACTGCCCATAGAATGTCTCGATCTCCCTTAGAAGCTCCGGTTTGGCGGATACGATACTGCCATCGTCGGTCTTCAGTTTCGTGAGTTGGCTCTGCCCAATGGCCAGATCCCTTGCAAACACCTTTGAGCCTTTATTTCGCTCGATCGCGTCTTTAATACGCTCGGTATTGAATCGGCGGAGGTCTCTTTTCAAGGAATTAGAGATCTGTCTATTGAGCTGCCGGTATTTGCACGCCTCATCTGAAGACTGCAGGATCATCTCACGCCTCTCCTTCATAAGCTTGAGAGTATGATCAGAGAGCTTTTTGTTCCTATCTGTACGACGGGTCTTGAAAAACTTAGACCCGACCGTATGGACATCTTCCACGAACCCGTTGCTGTATTCATCCACGGAGCTCCCTAGGCATTCGAAACGATTCTGGAGTTCGAGCTGAAAGCTCTTGGGGTTTTGGACCTGGATCTGCGCTGGCTGGAGCGTACTTCATCAGTCGAGACCTTTCAAGCTTAATATTAATGTTCAATGTGCCTCTTACCATGCGGTGATCGCGCCCGGTTTTTACCGAATTGATCACAGAGACATCATTGAACATTTGCTTCTTGGTTGACATGATGAAGTCGATCTCATTTTTTGTTGCATCATCGGGGCTCTGCCAGGTCCACTTCCTGTGTTCACGCTTTTTGAAGAAGGAGTTCATCATATAGAGGCCCTCCTTCTCCATAAAACTAGCCAGTAGGTGACCCCGGTGGTTCCGTTGTCCAACTCCAAATTGCCCCACTTGCAGCTCATCCTCGTCTCGTTTGCCCAGTTTCGCGTTGAAGTCCCCCATGACAACGGTAAAGTGAGTTTTGAAACCATGCATGGCTCTGGAGATATCCTCATACATGGTCTCTACCTCATCGTCGGGGTGTGCCGAGGTTGGGGCGTAGACCTGTATGACCTTCAGCGAATATCTTGAGGATATTCTGAGTATAAGGTACGCCACCGTGGTCGACACACTCTCGATCTTCACCACGTTGTTCACAAGGGACTTGTGGACGATAAACCCGACACCACCCTGGGACTGCCGGTCACTCTCTCGGAAATAGAGCAGGTTACCGGATTTGAGGATTATCGAGTCCTCCCCCTCTCTTCGGACCTCAGATAACCCTATAATACTCCATCGTAACCTGCTCAATTCTTCCTCGAGTTCGGTGACCTTCTCGTCGGTCCGAAGTGTGCGCGTGTTGTACGTTGCCAGGTCCAGTCGTCGGTGATTGTTGGGGTAGCCGGATCTCGTCCGGAGATTCTTATCACCCCTTGCCATGCCGTAGCCTCGACCGCTACCGTAGTCGAGGGTAGGCAAGCTGCCGGTTACTAGGGGCCATTTTTTATTATTGCTATTCATTGGGGGGTTTTGCCATAATCGCCACGCTTGGCAGGCGGGTTGGCGATCGCAGTATGGTTGTTATAGAAGCACAGAGAACGCTGCTGCCCATTCTCTGATTTGTCCCTTAGTCACCTCTTACGACACCCACGGGAAGACATGGGATGGTGAAATTCTTTACGTCCGGCACCATACGGAACAAATAAAAGTTAAGGAGAGAGAAAAAAAAAACAACAGAACATTAGAAGAGCCGACCCCACTTAAAGTGGGACAGTGCTAGGAAGAAGAAGAAGAGTTAAGGTAAGAGTCCAGTTCAAAACTCAATTTTAGTCTCAGCCATCAAATGATCATGAATGAATGTGTCTTTGGTACCATTTTTTTTCGTAGTTTTGTAGTGTTTTGTTTTGGAAGCCGGTTTCATTTTTTTTGTAAAAAGCTTATTATTTTCCTCTTTTTTTAGAAAGAAGTTACGATAACACCCAATGTCATACAAAATAAAACAAGTAGTGATAAGACAATTTCAGAACAAATCCAACAAAATAAGAAGGCGAGTAAAATATGTATTCTGAGTACTAACAACAGGAATGACATAGCAAATATTGCCGAAAATACTCTTCACAAACACTCGGAAAACATATGCCATTATATAAGGACAAACTGTAAAACAGAACAATTAATGTGCGATTTAGAAACAAAATTAAAAACATTTACAATGCAGGACTTCTGTATAATTCTAATAGGAGAGGAAGACTTTAAAAATACGAACGACTACCTTCAACTGACACTCCACATCAGAACGACCTTACAAAAAGTAAACCATACGAACATAATAGTCTGCACGCCGATATATAAGTATAATTACGACAAAATTATGTATAATTGGAGAATAGAACACTTCAATAATTTACTGTACCTTGATATTATGTCTCATCAACATGCATATCTCTTGGACTCGAACAAGAATCTGGCAAACGATTATACAATGTTTACGAAAAAAACAGGGCTACTAAACAATTTTGGCATGCAGACAATCTTCAAAGATATTGACGATTTTATCTCAGGTGTTAAAAAATACGATTTATTGATGTTAGACATCGATACAACACCCAATGACGAACATATAGACACCCAGTTTTTTCTATGATAACTATATAAATATATTACATCAAAACATTGCGGGATTGCTAAATAAATCTGACGCACTTTCCGTATGCCTAGAAGAACTAATGTTAAAAAATATTAACATTGATGTAATTTGCATAACCGAGCATTTCATGATGGCTGGTTATGAACAGTATCTGTCAATCTCTAACTATGATCTAGCTACATGTTTCAGTAGAAGAGACATTAAAAGAGGTGGAGCATGTATCTTGATAAAAAAGGGACACCATTGGAAAGAAATTCCTGAAGTTAGGCACTTAGCAATAAGTAGCACTTTTGAATGTTGTGCTATTGAACTAATCGATACTAACATCATTGTAATCTGCATTTATAGAGTCCCAAATGCAAATAATTTAACAACTTTTTTTGAGCGACTGTATAAATTATGCCAGTTTGTGACAAAGAAAAATAAACGAGATATTGTAATATGCGGTGACTTGAACATTGATACTTTAAAGCGTAATAATACAACACTAGATCTAGAATGTATTTTGCTTAACTTCAATTTTAAATTAGTAATTAATCAGCCAACTAGACTATCCAGTAAAACATGCATAGACAATTATGCGCATAATTTAGGTAAAAAATGTAAATATGACGTATACGATTTTGCTTTATCTGACCACACCTGTCAAATTCCCAAGTGTCCGGTGAAAAACATATGTGTTTTACAGCATTGGTATGTTAAACGCCGTGACTACAATCAAGAAAATATGAATAAGTTCAGGGAGTGTTTACCAAATGTTTCTTTATCGGAAATATATAAACTTGACGATCCGAATACGGCCTATAATCTATTTCTGGAGACATTTACCCTAATGTATAATTTATGTTTTCCATTAAAACGTATAAAATTAAGCGTACACAAGAGACCACAGTGGATATCGCGCGGAATTAAAACGTGCAGTAAAAATAAAAGAACTCTTCTGTGGCGTTACCGACTGGAACGCAATTAACAACGTAAACTAGAAATCAAAAGATATACAGCAATATATAAAAAAATTATCAAATTAACACAACGTGCTCAGAACAGCTATAAAATCAAAGCATCATCTAACAAGTCAAAATCTACTTAGGAAATCATTAATCGAACGTAGATGAATATGCCCAATAGAAACTCAATTGGAAACATTAAAATTGGAAATAAAAACTTAACGCACCCGTACGAGATAGCGAAAGCCTTTAACAACTTTTTTGTCGACAAGATAAAACCTATCAGTAATAGAGGTAAACATGTGACATCAAATATCTCAAAATCAAGTAATTCGATGTTTATGGCACCAAGTAATGAAAATGACATCAAAACCATTATTAGGTCTTTAAAAAATACTGGCAGTGTAGGTAATGATGGGATTTCTACCAAAGTAATTACATAAGTTTCGGATTCCATCAGTAGACAATTGAGCTATATTCTCAATTTGTGCATAACACACGGTACTTACCCAAATAACCTAAAAACAACTGTGGTTAAACCATTGTTCAAAAAAAATGACAAAGATTGCATGGAGTCTTATAGGCCTATTGCACTTGTTCCAATAATATCCAAGATATTTGAAAAATACATTTATGCACAGATTTATAAATACCTGGATAAACAAAACATTTTGACAGAGGAACAAAAAGGTTTTCGGAAAAATAAAACAATCAACTTGGCCATCTATGACTTTTTAAATAATGTTTATACGAATGTTGACAATAGAATACCTGTGTGCTCAATATATTGTGACATGACTCAAGCCTTTGACTATGTGGACCATAATATATTGTTAAGTAAACTAGACGCCTACGGCATTAGAGGTAATGTCCTAAATTTAATAGAATCGTATTTAAAGAACAGGAAACAGTACGTTGAAGTATCTGAAATAGATTTGAAACTTAAATGTCAACGAATCTACAAATCTGATCTTCGATCACTCACATATGGCGTACCCCAGGGCAGTGTTTTAGGGCCTCCTTTATTTATAATCTATATAAATGACATGCCGAAAGTTACAAGTCACCCTATGTCACTATTTGCTGATGACAGCACTTTGACTATTAATAGCACAAATGCTGAAAACTACAACCACGAAATTTCTAAGACAATAACCTCCATAGTACAATGGTTAGATAATAATAATTTAAAGATAAATATTGACAAGACAAAATTAACGATGTTTAGCCAACGTTCAAACACAAATATGAGTATATACTATGACAGCCAACGCATATCACAAGTAAACACATCTAAATTCCTAGGTTTAACAATTGATAATAAATTAGATTGAAAAAAACACACGGAGGAGCTAACCAAACGAATTAGTAAGTCTGCCTATGCCCTATACAAACTTACCTCAGTGATTAGTGTGGACGCTTTAGTCACAGCATATCCTGGCTTGGTGGGTTCAGTTCTGAGATATGGTATTATATTTTGGGGAAATTCAACCAATAGGGAATAAATTTTTAAAGCACAGAAAAAGTGCATCAGGACAATGTTTGGATTACAAGTCATAGATACATGTAAACCATTATTTATTAAATTTAAAATATTGACTCTTCCATGCTTATATGTTTTTGAAGTTGCTGTATTTGTTAAGACCAATCCTAAGTTGTTTAAAAAAATGTCGGACATTAATAACCGAAGTCGAAGGGATAACAGTAGCTTATGCGTAAGAAGGTCCCACACAGCATTGATGTATAAAAGTGTATTTTGCATGGCGCCAGTCATATTATTTAACCACTTACCACGGTCAATCAAAGAATTGAACGTGAGTTTATTTAAGAAGCGACTAAAATCCTTACTGGTGAACAAAGCATATTACAGTATCTCGGAATTTTTAACAGACAAAAATCTAATGACAGAATGAATGCTAATGAAATACACGACTGTTTGTGCCTACAAATAAATTTTGTATATTGACATTAGTATTGTATATTGATACCTGTATTGTATATTGACATTAGAATTGTATATTGACATTAGAATTGTATATTGACATTGGAATTGTATATTGACTTTAAAGTTGTATATTATCATTAATATTGTATATTGACATTTGTACATATATTGACATAGTCTTATTATCTGTTTTTCAGTCTGTGCATTGACATGTACTGTATTGACATTTTGTTTTTTAAGTTATTATTATTGTTTTTGTTCCTTTTATTGACATTGATTTATATTGATATTTACATTGACATTGATTTCATTGATTTGTATTATGCAATTCTTTATAATTGTTGTTTTATTGTCCAGGCTTATTTTATTTGATTATTGAGATTTAGCTGGCTCGATTTTTATTTTTAATTACCTACTTGCAAACATTTGTACGCCCTCTGGCATAACATAGCGCACTCTTTATTACCTGTATATACCAATTATTTTACCTATGTTAAACAAATGAATAAATGACTTATGACTTATGACTTATGACTTTAACCGACTTCAAAAAAAGGAGAAGGTTCTAAATTCATCGGAATCTTTTTTTTTTTTTTTTTTATCTAATATAGGCTCGCGCTTGACCACTATCTCACCTGATAGTAAGCGATGATGAATCTTTATTTTTAATTTTATTTATGTTCCAAGATTACTCAAAGACGCCTAAACAGATTTCGAAAAATCTTCTTTTGTTTGAAAGGGAAAAGGAAGGATAGGTATGGAATCCAGGAGAAATCGAGGGAACACCTCAAATTTTATAGGCATGCATAGTGATTTTTGTATTTTCATCAATATGGCAAGCATTTGCATTCAGAAAGTATCATTTGGTGAAGAGGAACTGATGAAGAAGACCACAGATGGCCACTGGAACTTCTTAATGTCTGTGACCACCTCGAGAGTATACCCTTTCACACAAAAAAGAATTTTCAAAATCGGTTCATAATTGACGGAGTAATCGGTGAACATACATAAAGAAAAATATAACTTACATACAGCCGAACAAAGAGCCGCCTCCTTTTTGGAAAATCGATTAAAAACGAAAATATTGGCCACTACCGTTTCGCGAGAAAGATGGCCTCTTAGGACCAATCATTCGAAGATAATTAATCTACCAATCCGCAATGGGTCATGGATGTCAGTGCATTCGCTCTCATTGAGAGGAAGCCTGTGTCCCAGCAGTCAGAACGTTGTAGGCTGATTGTACATCAAATAATATTTTTGAAAATAATTCACTAACTAGCTGTTCCCCCGTGGACCACCCCACAGGACCCGTTTTCTGGATTAAAAAATAGCCTGTTACTCAGGTATAATGTATCTTTCTATTGGTGAAAGATTTTTTTTAATTGGTCCAGTAGTTTCGGAGCCTATTCGGTACAAACAAACAAACATACAAACAAACAAAAAATCTTTCTTCTTTATAATATTGGTAGGTATGGTAGGTATAACATCTGCCTTAGCTCTCCTTCGTATAAATATACAACAAATTGTCATAACCACTGAAATACATAACATCAATAATCTTCATCGTTCACGAGATGGTAATGACGAGTTTATACTGAGAATATTATCGAAGGATTAAGTCGACATCAGTATATGAAAGGCCGCATCGATCAGCTGAGTGACGGTTTCCATTTATCACCATCGAAGGAGTTGATTGAATATAGACCTATCCGCCATGATGACACCAAAGATGTGGAAACAGAAGGCCAAATTCATACAACAGGAGAAAACAGACGCATACATAAGTACAGTCATTTTTAAATCAAATTCTCCATAGAAAATTTAAATTAAGAATCCACTAATCAGTGCTTAAACAGAATGCTTATGGTTAAAACGCTTTCATTAAATAAGGGTTACTAGTCACGCTTCACATACAGCTAGTGCATGCATACTCGTGACTATTATTTGTGAGTAATCACCATAAATACGAATAAGTATATATCCCCTTACACACGGCGATGATGGGTATTTACGACTATAAAAACTTGGATCACACGTCAACATCCCAATGTTCATAGGGCTAACAACAAAATATGCACTATGAAATTAGGTATTCTATTATTAAATAACACAATAAAATATCGTACTGTTTAATGGCATATGCACGAGGCCATAGACCTGACAGTCGCAATTGACACTGACACTGTGCATGACTATGCGTACGTATGTTTTCACTCATTGTATGGAGTTGACTTTCTCTGTCCATCTTTATAGTGATGATGGTCTGTCGTATCCGACGTAAGCGGCGGTGTCGTAAACATTTTCGTGGAATTAATTTATTTATTTGCGTTGAAATGTTTTGTCGGGGTAGCCAATCTTCGGGAGTGTTTAAAGTTTTGGGAATTTGTTTTTTGGGTTAGAAATGAATGTGTAGAGAGGTTCTTTGGAAGGCACAAAAGTGAAAATTAAAAACAGTCGCGCGTATCAAAGTCAAATATTAGACTTCAAGGCAAGGTTTCTTATAGATAAGTAATGATTACTTAAAAGTACACACAAGTATTCACAAGAAGTATTTTTTTCAAAGATGTTCAAAGAAAACGTATTACGCAAACCAATTTCAAAGAGACATTGAACAAACCCGATATAATTGCGCCTTAAGATAACGTTGTAAAGGCAATCTTATCAAAAGAGTTCGCGAAACCCTTGATGGAAGGTAAATTGATTTGACGACGTCAATTCAATCACTAATTTTTTTAACCAAGAGGTTGCTTTCAATATTTTATACAATGAACTAAGAACACTTGAAGCGAGACTATAAAGAAAGGTCATTATTGGCGCTATTTATTTACGAAGTGAAAATATTGAAGCAATTTGTAAAACAGTGCCATTTATAAAAGTAAAGTACTTTCTAGTAAATGGTTTTTTTTATCAAGTTATTTTTACGTTATAAGTACTTTATGTCATGTATTATGTGTCGTAGCTAGATCGTAGAATCGGTAATATTGTAAACTAGTCAGCTGTTTCGTGAAATGACTACATTTCATGAAACGTAGGGTTGGTCTATGACATAATATATTAGAAGAATCCTCTTATGTTGGCTGGCGTTCTTATTATAGTAGTTGGAAAAGTCAACTGGACACAAGAAAAATACAATATTAAAATATTTATACTCAAACAAGATACAATATTCAAGTACATAGAGGTCACTACCTAACTAAGAACCACTTATATTGAAAAAACGTTTTGGCAACAATTTAATAATTTATTTATAATATTTTTACAGCATTATCGTCTGCAATTTCACCAGCCTGGTGAGGCTGGTAAAAGATTAGGAGGTAAGGTTGGCTATAGAGATACTGGGTAATGTATGAATGAGGAAGAAAGAAAATATATTTATTTGTGACCCGCACAAGAGACACGAAATAAGCAAAAACACAAAATATAAACAAATATAAAAAAACCCGTGCTTAAAAGGCTCCTTTTTCAGCATGTGCAGCGAGGTATGGAATGAGGCAAGTACGTGCAATACACTATACTTGTGAAAGTGTCTAAGATTATTTTACAAAGTTTTTATACCAAGTTCCTGTAAACAGCATTCATTATACAAATCAACAAATGTGATAAATGCCAATCATCAATCCATTGTTATTAATATCATATATTAATAATTAGTGAACATGAAATTACACTTTAAGCCACCATTGTTGCTTTAATAATAAAATAGGCTTCAAGATTCAACACCGAGTAATAATAATGAAAAATATACCTGCTTTATAAACACGACCAAGCACTTAGTTGAGTTAGAAATTAATGAACTTGTAGAACTAAATGGTTATTTAGAATTAAAGTATTTTGGATTTAACTGAGCGGTTTCTATCACTTAAGAAACTAGGTAGACGGTTAGCACATTAGGTAGAAAACAGTTTGTAAATTTTGCTCACGACTCTTTTTTGTCGTGATTCTGCTTGACTCAAACAAGACAAGTGACATTCTACAAACGACACGATAGCGCAAATGGCAAGCGCGACTTTTTTAGGACAGGTACAGAAGATTTAAATAAGTCAATATCCACTTCGTGCTTTTTATATGCAGCATACATTCTTGATAGTAGACAGTATTGCCTCAAGTTGGTGTGACATCTTGGCATGCAGAAAAGTCTCCTATTAGAACTTCTTGGCAGATTACGTGGCACGTGGAATAATACCCTACTAAGCAAATCGGGATAGTTCAGGGAGCCTACTGTTACTAACTTCTTAAGGGAAACCAAATCCAGCATATTCCTGCGTTTCTCCAGCGACACCATCCTAAAATACTTCAGTCGCTCTTCGACTTTTTTTTTCATATTATTGGTATAAGTAAGATGCCATAAGAACCGTTTTTGCAGCCGTTCGGTGCGCTTGATGTGTGCCTTATACTCGGGTGACCAGACCACACTGCAATACTCGAGATGATTTCTAACTAGTGAGTTGTACATATTTTTTTTAATGTTAGGCTTACTAAATTTATACACTCTCTTCAAGCATCTTAGATGATTTTAATACAGTCTTGCCAATATGTTTGACAAACCTTTGCTTTACCTAACGCCATACATTTTAAACTTCTTGACGAGTATGTCGTGGTTTATTGTGTTAAAAGCCTTGCTGAAGTCGGTGAAGACTGATTGGTAGCTGTCGATTTCCCCTTCATAAATCCACATTGACTGTCTTTTGTTAGCTGTGATAAATGTTTAGCTAGTACAGGGCATAAGAAGGCTTCAAATACCTTTGCAAGGATGGAGAGAATAGCAATGGGTCTGATTTTCCAGTTTTATTTTGGTTTAATTCCAGATGGTTGGAAAAGTACCCCGAAGCACAGACTGATTAAATATAATACTTAATGGCAAAAATTTTTGCTTTTAAATAAGCTGGCAGATGTCCTATCTGCCAGCTTATTTAAAAGCAAAAATTTTTTTTCAAACAAAAACTAAATCATTATCGGTTCATCCGTTTAGGAGCTATGATGCCACAGAAAGATACACAACCACACAGGTACATTTGTCAAACTTATAACATCCCTCTTTTTCTGTTGGTGTTATATATGTATGGGATTGAGAAGTGCTATCAAAATGTTACGTGAACAAACCTTTTTGCAATTCGACAATCGCCATCACTGATAGAATTACAGTTTATCTAGAACTAGTTATTTTTTATACAGCAGTAGATTTTCTATGTCTACGTCTGGTAAGACTGATTTCACTTTTTTCAGAATCAGAATCAGAATTTTATTTGCTCTAAATGTAGGGTACAGTATAAGGTTAATAACATAAAAAATTAGATTACCTACATTTTACCTTACGGCGTGCAAATCATTACATTAATAAAATATACAAAATGTCAAATATATAAACAAAACACAAAAAATGTCAACAATACAAATAGAATGAATAATGGGAAAAAACAATAAATAGTCAGGCAATTATAAAAAACATTAACAATTTATTTAATGTCAAATAGATAATAAATGCTCGATAAAATTTGCAGTAGGTAATTATATTTAGTCATTTTCTATATAGTCACATCATTTAAAAAGTCCTTTAATGAGTAATAACATTTTTTTTTAAAGTAGTGCAGTTACCTTAGATTTAAAAATGTGAACAAAATATTCCTTAAAACTATGAGGTATTTTATTATAAATAACAGGTCCCATTATCATAATAAACACATCAACACGGTCTAGGGATATTTAAAAAAAAGCGAATTACTATCAATGTGTTAATTATTTATATGACATGTATCTATTTAAAAGATACGTTATTTAATATTCTACCATTTTTTAATAATGGTTAAGTTACTTCGATTAAAATTTCAGGATTTTATGGACAAAAAATGAAGCATAGACGGAAACCGTATATGAATTAACTTTTAATTTATGAGTAAAAACTGAAAAAAATAGAAAAATCATTTAATTTGTGTTTATAAAGTTGAAGTTAGTAAGTAGTCTGAGAAAGCGCCCATGATGTTCATAACACATCGGCAACGATTCGGCATGCTCAGAACAAGGTTGTCAATGTCTTGCTGCGGAATATTGTCCCATGTCCTTCTGAGGTGCGCAAAAAGTTGATCTTCTGTAGCCAGATTTTCAGGAACTTTCTTCAGAGCTCTTCTTTGCAGCATATCCCACGCATGCTCAATGGGATTTAGATCTGGCGATTGAGCAGGCCAGTCTAAGGCCCTAACATTGTGTGTATGTAACCAAGCTGCTACCGTTCTCGCCGTGTGTGCCCGGGCATTGTCGTGCATGAGCAGGAAATCTTGCCCCATTTGTGTTCTGTGGGGCAAGATTACGGGCCCCAGCACCTGTTGGACGTATCGTTCTGCCGTCATATTGCCCCGCACCCAAACGAGATCCGTCCGCCCTCCAAGACGAATTCCTGCCCAAACCATAATTGTTCCTCCTTGGTATGGGTGAACTTCCTGAGGGTTCTGAAGACGGCTCCATCGGTCCAGGAACTCGCCAAACACGCGTCCTTCGTGAATCTGGATGGAAGCCGAACCTGGATTCATCCGTGAACAGCACATTGGACCATTGCTCACGGCCCCAGTCCACGTGGTTCCGAACCCATTCTAATCGTCGTCCACGATTGCCTCTCCGTAAAGGTGGCACCCGGAGTGGTCTACGAGAGCGTAGATTGCTTTCATGCAGTCGCCTTCTTACAGTTTGGTTACTCACAAGCACTTGGTGTTCCACTCGCAGCCTTTGGACCAATTGAGTCACCGTTGCATTTGGTTGACCTCGCGCAGTAATTTGCAAAAATCGGTCTTGTCTGGGGGTAGTGATGCAACTTGGCCCCCGGTGCCTCTCCGCTACTTCACCTGTGTCACGATAGCGTGTCCACAATCTTGAAATTACATTTTGGTGGGTCCCTATGGCCTCAGCAACAATACGCTGAACAGACCCAGCTTCCAGCATTCCCACAGCTCGTAACATCTCCGCCCTCGTCATATGTTGGCGTTGCATGGCTACAATACCTCAATTTTAACTTTATCTTTCGTTTAAAAATGAAAAAAACTGTAACTAAACGTAATTCGTATTGTTTTCTAAATTTCGCACAAATGAAAATTCCCTCTCCTACATATCAAGACATTTTTATGCCACCGAAACAAAAGAATTTTCAAAAATTTGAATTTGAAATTAGTCTGAGATAAATTACAAACAAATCGGTGTATAAAAGATTCCAATGCGGCCAGTACTTTTCGAGTTATTTAATTGAGTATGAAATATCCCTAGACCGTGTTGATGTGTGTACTTTTTATTAGAAGTGCTGTTTTGTAATTACCTGAGTGCAACAAGTTTTTGTACTGGGATCTCAGAGGGCCTGGACGTGTTCTTTTATCAGCGAGTGACGGAAACAAGTTTAAATTAGTTTTTACAAAAATTACCACCTCCAATATGTACAAACATGGAAAAGGCAGCAAGTTCAGAGACCGAAACACAGGTTCACAGCTGTCTGTGGATTTAAGACTTGACATAGATCTTATACAACTTTTCTGAGCTTTAAATATCTCCTCCCTTTATAAATGATAAATGATTTTATTTCTGTAAGTTGGTTTGTACAAACACTTTTACATGTCGAACATATTTTTAAAACTAGATGAGGTCGGCGTTTCCTATCTGACTACTCTGAGAAGAAAGGCCGAAACAAACTCAGAGGTCACAGTCTCTTTTAAAGTACTGACAAAGTCTTGATTAGATCATGTGAAGACCATGTAGACTGATGTCTGAAATGGTCTATAGAGGAAAGAACCAGCCAGATTGAGTGGACCTGTCCAGTCAGTGCACGCATTTGTCAATAACCGAGCAGCTCAACTCAGAATTTAAGGAGCTCAACGATTCGACGAACAATACCAAAGAAAGGACATTCGGGTAGGCCGCATAAACTACTCAAACTGCCAGACCATGATTAAAAACTAAGATAAATATAAATAAAAAAAAATAAAAACCACATAGTCTTCACATTCACAATAATTAAAATAAAATAATATAATACTTTAAAAAGTAAATATTCTTGTCATTGCAAGAAAACCAAAAAAAAAAAAAAAATTATAATAACAAAATGCATAGTGCAAAATATAATAAAAAAACAAAATTAATTGGAGCAGCTCAATCCCAAGCCTTTTTGTCCTCAATGTAATCTTTTGTTGTATAAAACGCTTTCTGGCACAACTTACGTTTAATGAAAGACTTGAATTTATTAAGACTTAGATCTTGTACGTGGCTTTGAAGCTTATTATAAAAGCGTACACATTGACATCTAAACGAACCACCTATTTTCTTGAACCTTGTTGTAGGTACTACAAATTTGTGTTTGTTCCTAGTATTTATGTTATGGATATCACTGTATTTTTTAAACAATTTTATATTTTTATGGGCATATAAAAGATTTTCATAAATATACTGAGAAGGCACAGTCATTACATTAATCTCCTTAAATTTCTCTCTGAGAGAGTGTCTCGGGCTTAATTTATAAATTGATCGAACAGCTCTTTTCTGCAAAACAAAGATAGTCTGGATGTCGGCGGCATTTCCCCACAACAGAATACCGTACGACATTACACTATGAAAATAGCTAAAGTATACTAAACGGGCTGTCTCTCTGTCAGTTAAATTACGAATGTTTCTAACAGCATATGCTGCGGAGCTTAGCTTCTTTGACAATTTATTTATATGTGGGCCCCACTGAAGCTTAGCATCCAAAGTTAAGCCTAAGAATACTGTGCTATTTTCAGGATTCAATTCTTCGCCCTTTATCAACACATCGGTTTTCACCTGCCTAACGTGAGGTAGGGTAAACTTAATGCATTTGGTTTTTTTTTCATTAAGAAGTAAATTATTAACATTGAACCAGTGAACTACTTTTGAGATCGCGCTATTTACATCGTCAGTAACCAGCTGCTGGCGTTTAAGTTTAAACAAAAGTGAAGTATCATCCGCAAACAACACTATATCATGGTTATCCTTTATGAGGTAAGGCAAGTCATTAATATAAATAAGAAACAAGAAAGGACCAAGAATCGAGCCATGCGGGACTCCCATTGTTACCATAGATCCAGGAGATCTTTTTCCATTAACGTCAACGGTCTGAATCCTATTACTCAAATATGAAGTAAGAAGATCCAGAGCGCTGTTCCGGATCCCGTAGTGGCGGAGTTTCCTGATTAGCGTTTCATGAAAAACACAATCAAATGCCTTGGACAAATCACAAAAGATTCCCAAGGCATCGCACTTATCTTCCCATGCATTATAAATATGTCCTAAAAGCTCAACACCGGTAGTTGTAGTATCAGTAGTTGAACGACCCATTGTAAAACCGAACTGTTTGCTATGTAATAATTTATGTTTATTAAAAAATCTTTGCAATTGCTCTAAAATTATTTTCTCAAATATTTTGCTAAACGTAGGTAGTACTGAAATAGGTCTATAATTTGTAGGGTCTGATGTACTACCTGATTTAAACATAGGTATTATATTACTATTTTTCATTAGGTCAGGAAACTCCCCACAGTCGATACAATTATTAAAGATAATAGCTAAACTAGGTGCGACAATGTCAATAATAGTCTTAGCAACTTCTACAGAATGACCCCACAGATCTGCAGTCTTTTTAACATTCAAAGTGTGAAAGTCTGAGAATATAATAATACAGAGTAGCAGTGGTGGAATTTAGTGTATTTGTTCAGATAGAATATCTAGATGATTGACGGTTGATTGTACATAACTACCGTAAAAACTAGGTAGCATAGCAACCTATCAACACTTCCTCTCAAGCAACCATCCATCATGTACTCACCCACAGCATGCTCAACTCTGCTTAAGCACTCAAGGCTAAACCAAAACCATACACACACCTCTCAAACCTAACGCGAGGCAATGGCTTGGTTAAAGCATCGGCTAAATTGTCTTCAGTTGGGATGTACTCCAACCGAATTAAACCCTCATTAACACAATGACGAACAAAATTATACCTTATGTCTATATGTTTCGTCCGCCGGTAAGCAACAGGATTGTTCGCCATCGATATGGCGCTCTGGTTGTCTACAAACAACTTGACATTTTTCGAGTTCATGTTCTTAATCACATGACTCACCAACCTCTGCAGATACACAGCTTCCTTGGATGCTTCAGATAAACTGACGTATTCAGACTCACTTGACGAAAGTGACTCGCAGTTTTGTTTTCTGCACTCCCAAGAGATCATATTCGCTCCAACCTTAAAAATGAATCCCGAATAAGACTTTCTGTCTTTAATGTCTCCTCCCCAGTCTGCATCTACGTAACCTGTAATATAATGACTACCGTTACATTTATCTTTCGATTTCCGAAACACAAGGCCTAAGTTCCGAGTACTTGTAAATAGCGTAGAACTCGCTTAGCCGCCTTCATGTGTATCGATCGGCAACATGAATTATACTGAGCTAAGAAGCTCACAGCTGCTGAGATGTCGGGCCTCGTGTTACAGGCTAGGTAATTTAATGCACCAACCAACGACTGGTATCGTAATTGTTCTTGGCGATTCAACTCCTCTCCACCCCCATCTGCCAAAACCTTATGCAGATCCAGTTCCAGCGGAGTTTTTGCTGGTTTGCATTGATTCATACCATGATCCTTTAGAACAATATCAATAAACTTCTTCTGATGTAAGAAAAACGTACCTTCTTTACCTCGTTCTAAACTCATGCCTAAACACTGCCGAGCTTCCTCTAAATCCTTCACTTGAAAGTAATTCCGCAGTCCTGTCAATAGCTTCTGCTTACTTTCCATATTTTCAAAAAATATAATAAAATCATCGACATACAAGCAAATAAAAATATCATCTTTATAATATAAACAACTATCTAACTCTGAACGTGTAAATGACATTGACAGCAAAACATCATTTACTTTTTCGTTCCATGAGCGACTTGCTTGTTTGAGACCGTATATTGCTTTCTGCAATAAACAAACTTTTTGTTTTCGACTTTCTCCGTCAAAACCTTCGGGTAATTGCATATAAACCTTCTAGTGTAAATCACCGTTTAAAAACGCAGTATTTACATCGAAATGATGCACCTTTAAATCATTTTCAGCAGCCAACGCCAGCAATAACCTTAGAGTTGATCTTCTTACGACGGGTGAAAACGTTTCAAAATAATCCACACCGTATGACTGCGTGAAACCTTTCGCGACCAGTCTGGCTTTGTAAGTCAGGTTTCCGTACGCATCAAACTTGTACTTGTAGATCCATTTGTTTCCCACTATTTTGGTTCCTGGTGGTTTCTCAACTACCTTCCAAACGTCGTGCGCCTTCATAGACGCCAACTCTCGTTCCATTGCTGCTTGCCACTCATGACTGTCAGACCTTTGTAATGCTTCCTTATATGTTCGTGGTTCTTCCTCTACTTCGCGCGTACTATTGTAGCAATACAGTCCGCTGTGTGCGTTACGCAACCTATTCCTCAGAGGATACCTAGGTTCTACCGCTTCATGCACATCAGCTGTACCGGTCCTTTCAGCTGTAAGATCCTCAATGATAGATTCTTGCCTAGAAGCCTCATTAAGATCTTCAGACTCAGCTGCACGAGTAGGTACCGCGCTAGCTTCTACTTGTACACCTGCTGTTTCTGCGATCTCTTCCGAATCTTCATAATAAGAATCTTCTGCCATTGACGTACGAGGAACCGTTCGTGAAGAATCACCGATTTCCCATACAACAGCATTGTCTTCCTTTTCTACAGTCTTTAAGAGAGATGACGATCCTACATTTGAACTAGTTGCCGACGTCTTTAAATCGGAACTTTCAATAAATGTTACGTCTCTTCCTGTTATTATCCGTCTAGGATTGCTAAAATCCGCAAAGCGATAACCCTTCGTATCTTCGCAATAACCGACGAAGATATATTTATTTGCCTTAGCGTCCCATTTCTTCCTCTTCTCCTTTGGAATATGCACATACGCCGTTGACCCAAAAACTCTGATATGATTCAGTTTTTGTACCTTCCCTGTCCACAACTCCTCCGGAATCTTACCGTTATTAGCGCTATGAGGCAGTCTGTTTTTCACGTATACCGCTGTATTACAAGCTTCTGCCCAAAACTTTTGATTTAGCGCTTTATCCATGAGCATAGTACGTGCCATCTCCGTTACAGAGCGCAACGACCTCTCCGCGACTCCGTTCTGTTCAGCAGTGTAGGGGACCGTCAACTGGTGCCTTATTCCCTTACTGGAAAGAAATGCATTAAAATCTTTACTAACAAATTCTGTCCCATTGTCCGTTCTCAGTCGTTTGACTGTCAATCCGGTCTCATTCTCCATATGCGTCACAAACTCCTTGAAGAAATTTAAAGTTTGTGACTTCTCCCTAAGAAAATAAACAAACATTTTCCTAGTGACATCATCCACGATGATAAACATGTAACGAGCACCCCCATAAGAACGTTCCGACATTGGACCACACAAATCGGCGTGTAATAATCCGAGTTTGTCAGTAGCTCGCCCTGCTTCACCCTTTGGAAAAGGTAATCTATGTGCCTTACCTCTTATACAAGCGACACAAGGATCCATTACACTTTTACCTCCAAGTTCGATCTGTGTAAGCTTTTGTAAATCAGCCAGATTTACGTGCCCAAGCCTCCGATGCCAAAGCGCCAATGAGTCCTCAGCTTGAACCGTAGCCAAAGCCCCATCTACAACAGGAAAACAGTCATCCAATTTATAGATACCTGAGACTTCACTCGCAGTCACCACAAGCTTACCCGTAATTTGACCTATCGACTGGTGAAACATCCTACAACCATCAGAATCAAATATCACCTTCCACCCATTCTGCACCAACTTCGAAATCGATAAAAGATTAACTTTCAAGCCGGGTACATAATAACAATCTTTTATAGATATTAAAACTCCTTTCAATCTTACCATAATGTCACCCTTACCCTCACTTGACATTTTGTCATTATTCGCACATGTCACAACATTCTTATCAGTTATCATAAAGTCTCTAAACCAGTGCTTCTGAAAACTCATGTGGTTCGACGCTCCACCGTCCAGATAAAATGCCGAGAGGCTGAAGGAATCGTGTACCGACAGTGAACAGCCAAATACAACTTTCTTCGACTTCGTAGAAACCGTTGATTTGCCTTCACCATCTACTTCCTTTACCAGCTTCGAGCAATCTGCCTTCTTGTGACCTTTCTAGCCACATCTAAAGCACTTGAGCTTTAAAACTGAATGCTGAATTTGTTTCCTTGTTACTACTAACGCCGAGTTCGCATCCAACGCATGTTTCGAAGAACTCTGACTGGAATCCTCTTGTAACAGCTTCTGACGTACATTTTCAGACGTAAGTTTCATACCTGAGTGTTCTAGTGCCATTCGCAATGGTCTATACTCATCAGGTAGACCTCTCAGTAGTACTACGGCTATCAAATCGTCATCAAAGCTCTGATTAATCTCTTTTAGCTTTTGAGCGTGACTCATCACCGATGCGACATATTCGTGCATAGACTTGTGATTCTCTAGCTTGTTATCTAAGAGATTATTCATTAAAGATATCCGTCTGTTTATACTTTTATCTTCGAAAATAGCTGCCAACGCATCCCACACCTCCTTAGCGTAAGAAAGACTTTGCACATACGGATACAGATGCGGCTCCAGGTGTAGACATATCAACGTGAAAGCCTCCTGATCCTTTTCTAGTTCTGCAGAATCATCTTTCTCCGGTAGTGAAGACGTGTACTTGAAACGTTTTTCGCGAATTAGTAACATTTTGATTGCGAATTTCCATGACGTATAATCTTCTAATCCGTTTAATTTGGCGACAGAAAATTTCGTAGTCTGGGACATGACCTATGAGAATATAATAATACAGAGTAGCAGTGGTGGAATTTAGTGTATTTGTTCAGATAGAATATCTAGATGATTGACGGTTGATTGTACATAACTACCGTAAAAACTAGGTAGCATAGCAACCTATCAACAGAAAGGTTTTAATTATGTCTTTATAAATAATATGTTCAAAACGAAATTCCGAATTGCAAACATTAACATTTTCTTTTAGCAAAGACTCAGCAACAGAAGGTGATGAGTTTAAGTATTTAGTAATTGAAATGGGAATATCTGAAATTTTCAAAGGCCACTGCGACTTGTGAGTCTGATTTTATGATGTTGCCATTAATAGACAGGCCGTAGTCAATATTTCGGTTACCAGATCTTCCCGTTTCACTATTAATAATATTCCAAGTCGTTTTAATAACATTACTACTGTTTTTAATCTTCGAGCTCAAATAACGCGACTTGGCCAAACAACAAACTTTTTTAAATAATTTTGAATAATTTCTAACATATAAATTAAATTCAGCAGTGTTTACATAAGTCCTTTCACTGTACAGCTCATAAAGCCGTGTTCTACTTTTATGAATACCAATGGTAGCCCAATCACTGAATGATGCGTTACTATTAACGGAGATAGTCTTTGGAACAAAGGTCGAATTAAATTGTTTACAGTATATACTTAAAAAAAATCATCATATAGATGATTAGGATCAGCATCAATTGACAAAATTGGTAATTTATTAATGAGTTTAACTTTAAAAGCTGCCAAGCGACTTGCAGTTTTGGGGTTAACAGTGATATCCTTTTTAGCCACTTTGTTGTTTTGGTTTGGTATAGTAATCCTCTGCCCGCAATGATCAGAATCTAGTAAATTTATAATTTCTTTGTGGACTGGTATAACATTAGTATAAATATTATCTAAGCATGTAGCACTAGTTGGGGTTATTCTTGTGGGCTCAATAGGTTTACAAGATTGTAGGACTTTCATTGCAGTTACCCCAAAAAATTACACCAAACCTCAATACTGACACAACTAACCCGTTATAAGCTACCAGAATTGTTTCATTGCTAACTTTATGTGATAGGCTATACAGTTCATAGGCTTATTTACTTAATTTCTTACAAACGTCATCGGCATGGGGTTTCCATGTCAAATTTCTGTCAACCAAAATGCCAAGAAATTTCGTAACACAAGTTGTGTCCACGTTTTGACCATTATAACTAATATTTATACAATCATCGCGTATCCTTTGGTAGAAATGCATAACTTATGTTTTTTCTAGATTTATTACAAGATTGTTTGCACTAAGCCAATCTATAATAGTTTCTAACGCATTATTAATTACCCTTTTGTATGATTCTGTATTAGTACACTTGATTATCGCTGTACCATCATCCGTAAATAATAACATGGGTTGTTGTGTTTGACTTGGCAAGTAATTTATATATAGGAGAAATAGTGGAGGTCCATTGAGACACAAGGAGCGTATTGACGCTACCTTGGGGCACTCCATACTTGACCTCCCTACTAGCTGATGTGTATGTATGCTCACATTTAGTTTTAAGGCACACTCTAGTCATTGCCGTATATTGCCTTCGTCCACTAAGATAAGAGCTTATTAGATCTAAGACATTTCCCCTTATACCGTAACTGCAAAGTTTTTTCAAAAGAATATCATGTTTTACGTAGTCGAAAGCTTTGGTCATATCGGTAAATATAGCACATCCAGGAGTCCTATTATCTACACTTGGCATTATGTTCCATAAGAAATTGAATATTGCCATGTTAATACTTTTATTCTTTCTAAAACCCATTTGTTCATTGCATAGTATATTATGTTTATTTTAAAAAAAATGTATTGATTCGTAAATAATACTTTCTAATATTTTTGACAATATAGGAATTAGCGCTACAGGTCTATAGTTGGACATATCTTCTTTGTTATTCTTTTTGTGTATGGGTTTTATCTTAACAATTTTTAGACTATTGGGAAAAATACCCGACTCTATACTCCTGTTCATAATGTGACATAAAGGAGAAGCCACAATATTCCTAACCAATTTAAGTACCTCAGTTGTAACACCGTCATAACCATGACTTTTTGTATTTTTAAGACTTTTAATTATTCTGATTATGTCGTCTGGTATTACCGGTGACATAAAAATTGACTTTGGAATGTTGTCTATACGAATTATTCTATCGGATGTTTTTATGGATGTGCTTTGTACTTGATCAATAAAAAAGTCATTAAAAGTTGTCGCTATTTCCTCGGGATCTGTAATAGTATAATTTTGCTTGATGATTCTTGTGATTGGCTCTTTAATATATTTGGAATCGTGTATTAGTTGTCATGAAGCTTTACATTTATTTTGAGCATTGTTAATAATGTAATTATTCTGTGCCTTCTGCGTAAGATTGATAATTTTTCTAAATCTTTGTGAATATGTCATAAACGTGTTTCTATTATGATATGATGGATTCAATCTATATTTCCATAATAAGTTTCTTTGTTTCTTACTGCAAAGCTTAATGCCTTTTGAGATCCATTTAATTTTTGTTTCTGAACGAAGTCTTTTATCCATTTGATTGGAAAACATTGATCGTAAAGTAGAAGAAAAATATCTATGAAATTATCGTATGCCTCATTAGGGTTATGCTCAGCATAAACATCCGAGAAGGATAGATCTTCTAGATAGTTTTTAAACTTAAACTAAACTTTCTTTTGAGTAATCGCGTTTCTGAGTTCGCCAAGAATTTAATATACAAGTTTTACTGACTTGGACTTTTAATATTTGAGATGAGTGATCAGACATAGCAAAATCAATAACCTCACTTGTACATTTTAGATTTGAGTTATACGCAAAATTGTCCAAACATGTTTGGCTTCGTAGCCTCGTCGGTTGTCTTATCTGTAACTTAAGGGGCTGAATACTCAAAATGGGCTTTCTTTTAAACATTTTTTAGCCAAATCTATTGAAGATGTGGCAGCAGAAAAAAGATATGTTAATCTTGATCATATTTCCGAAAACTTTGTTGTGGCCGAAACACGTTTACGCACAAAAACCTCGATACAATTGAATGACAAAGTAACCTCTTACCGTGATCTTCAAAAGATTTTTCCGGTAATACTGACCAGCGTACATTTGTACAATTAACACCAATAACGTATCATAAAAGGACGCAAAACTTCATTGTCTTATATATTGAAGTTTCATTCATTATTTTTAAGTAATTCATATTATTATGTTTTTTAAAAAAGTCTATACAAATTCCATTGTGCTTCTCTTTCCATCCACTGCAATTCGACAGTGACCGCTTTGCGGCGTTGCTAGGTGGACGTATGTCGCTTTTTTCCGCAAAAAGCAAAAATAATATTCAATTTATTTCTCGTCAATTCAATCTGTCAAAAAAATATCAGGTAAAATGCAGCCAGATCATGTAGCCTGGTGGCTTTAATTGGAACTAACGAAATCACAAGTAATATTGTCAAAGTCTGTATTATTTTTATTTTTTTGCACTACCGCTGTCACTGGCATCTATATTTTTGTTGTATTATAAACGACTCACGTCGTTTAGTTTACTTACTAAGTCCATAACTAAAAAGTATTTGAACCTCTTTGAAAATACAACAAATGTTATCTCAATTTGAATTAAACAATATTTAAAATATAGGTAAGGTCGAATACTATTTTAACCTTCTTCGTTCATGTGAAAACAATAGAAGCAAAAAACACAGAACATGGAATGGTCGTACCAACCACGCTGGCAGTGTCTCGAAATGACAGAACTAATAAAATTCTTCGTATCCATTTGTTTCAATCTTTGTTTCTTTCTAACATACGGCACCTAGAATTGACCAAAAAATGTCAAATTCGTGAGAAATAGATTATCATTTCTCACGAATTTGACATTTTTCGTCGTTTCAACCAAAAATCGTCCACATGTGGACATAAAGCACACCAAGAATCATCACATTGATCAGTCCTGTATTTCTCGCAATTAACTATCCCAATTGCAATAACGGGCTACAATAATAGTTAGTTAGTCTATTAATATTGTTAAGCTAATTATTAATTGATCTTATCATTTTGCCAAATCGGCACTGACAATTCTTATTTATTAACAAAAAATCCGCCGATCACCCTGGAGAGTAAACTCAAAGACTTACACTTGGGGATTGCCAGAGATTTACGCAGCATTCTGGATGTAAAAAGAACAGACCGAATACGGAACACGCTGTGTTCCCAAACGGGCATAATAGACGTGGGTAAAAAGGCTGTTCGGCTCAAATGGGCCAATGCCATTACGGCTCACGTTAGTAGCATGCAAATTGAGCGCTGGGCAAGCCTCCACAATCTTGAAGATGGAACGCACCGTTGAGGCCGGTCCAGAAATAGGTGCCGAGATGATTTGGACGCGTACCGTGAGGGCTGGTTCTAGACGGTGCGGGAAAAGAATGTCTGGAATGGCTTAGGTGTACTCTTATGAATTTAATTGGGGATGGATGAAGAGGGAGGGGACAATATTAAAGAAAAGGGAGTCAATTATAGCGTGGTGCGGGACAGAACGATATGGAAGAAGAAAACGTGTTGCGCCGACCCCAAGTAACATGGGACAAGGGCAGGTAGATGATGATGATAATTTCAGACTTTTACCGGTAAGACTTGGTAAATCTGTTTTACCGATAAATAATGAGTTTGATCATAGTTTTTTTTTTAAACTGAAACAACAGTTCGGATTTTACAGTAACATATACGTGGTTGTGAGGCATACACTGTTTTTAGTATTTATGTTTTCCTTTTTAGGGTTCCCTAGCCAAAAGGCAAAAAACGGAACCCTTATGGATTCTTCATGTCTGTCTGTCCATCCGTATGTCACAGCCACTTTTTTCCGAAACTATAAGAACTATGCTGTTGAAACTTGGTAAGTAGGTGTATTCTGTGAACAGCATTAAGATTTTCAAACAAAAATAGAAAAAAAACTGAAACTCAATTTTTTTTTCATCCTACCTGTACATGTGGGGTATCTATGGATAGGTCTTCAAAAAAGATATTAAGGTTTCTAATATATTTTTTTCTAAACTGAATAGTTTGCGTGAGAGACACTTCCAAAGTGGTAAAATGTGTCCCCCTCCCCTGAAACTTCTAAAATAAGATAATGATAAAACTAAAAAAAATATATGATGTACATTACCATGTAAACTTCCACCGAAAATTGGTTTGAACGAGATCAAGTAAGTAGTTTTTTTTAAATACGTCATAAATCGTAAACCACAATTTAACAAGTACGGAACCCTTCGTGCGCGAGTCCGACTCGCACTTAGCCGGTTTTTTTTATGGCATGCGTTGTGCCTGGCGCATATAAACATTTTCTTTCTTTCTATATTATCTTTAAACACCTACACTGTACCAATACTTATAGCAAATAAATGATTGATTGATTGATTGATATATAACAAACAATAGCAACAAATAGTTTCAGCCGTTCTCTAGTGAGACGCTTACAATCACATACAGCATTTTTAGGGTTCCGTCTATCTCCCTGTCTGTCTGTCCGTCTGTCACGAGGCTGTATCTCATGAACCGTGATAGCAAGGCAATTTTTTTTTTTACAGATGGTGTATTTCTGTTGCCGCTATAACAACAAATTCTAAAAACAGAACAAAATCAATATTTAAGTGGGGCTCCCATACAACATACGTGTTCTATTCCTTTGTACGCGAGTGCAACTCGCATTTGGCCGGTTTTTTGTATTTATATAGATAGATAAAGTTTACATGACCGTGTTTTTTGCGCCCTGTCTATTTGTTTTTTAACTCTAATTTACAGAAAAGCGGCACCACGTGACCTCACGAGGGCTGATGTATATCAAAACCCAGTACGTGCTTTTTAATTATTATATTCCAGGAGAGCGGAAAGTCATCTTGTATTAGTAACTAAATGATATATTAAGATTTCAAGAGAACACTAAACAAGGAATATGAACCTACTAATTGTACAAATGATATTAATAGCGTCATACACTATTGCATATTTTAAACATGCCTAAAAAAGACAATTCCAAACCTAGTAAATTTTGGATATTTGCTAATTTAAGGTGTCTTTACAATTTGATGTGACTTTCCTATTGTAAATAATGATAAAATTGATTACTGAAAGCACCAAATCTCAATTCAAATTTAAAGTTTCCAGTTTAATATTGCACAGTCCATTTCAGTATAGTAAAACTCATTAAAATAATATAAATAAAATTATCTAGCTATTAAACCAATATAAAAAAATGTAACGTACTGTGTTCTTATATGTGGCAGTCGCATAGAAGCAGACATAATTATAATATTTATTCAATTTGCACGGCAAAGACTCGTATGACACTAGCCAGATTACCTATTTTAGTGATCTTTATTTTCGTAGCAATAAGATTGCATTCATAGGCAAAATAACAGTGAACGATCTGATGTCAGATGCTAGCCAGTTTGAAATAAGAACTTGCGCGGTTATATTTTTGTAAAAAAAACCATCGGAAGAGTCCGTTTATGATATGGGCCTCTGTGGTCGGCCTTGTGTATTTAATTTTCAAATACTTTTCGCTCCAATTTAAGTTTCCCCTAAACTATCGATGACAGTGGGCGTGGCTTAGAACCTCAGATGTCGATTGTCATCTGTTTGTCCTCAGCCCCTTAAGGTTTAGGAAGAAGAAATCCAAAGTCAAGGGTGAATCTGTTGCGTTTGAGGTTCTGTGTGTGTGTCATCTGTTATGTTAAAGTCTCCGCATAATACTACCCTTGGCCCAGATTTACAGCACATTTTTTTTAAATCAGAATCCAACGAGTCACTACATTAACATACATTAGATATGTTTGGTGCTCTGTAGATACATACAATTACAACTTTTTGTTTGGTCAATTCTATCGCACAACATTCGAAAACTCCTGTTATTGATAGTTTCATTACGTCACACAGTTCTTTAGATTCATAACAACTTTTAATTAATATACATAAACTTAGTCTGCATAGTCTTTCAGTGCTGCGAAAAGATATCTCAATCATTTGTTTCCGAATAAATCATTAATAACAAATTCAAAACAAACTTCCAGAAAAAATAAAACAAAAATTCAGCATCGAATTAAACAATTTTTCATCGCGTTCACGCCTAGCCGTTTTCTAAAGTGCCAACAAACATCAATCTTTGTGTCATTTTCTGACAGTGGACTTAGGAAAAATGGCTTCATTGACTTCACATCCTCAGAGAAATTCCGAAGCCATTAATCTTCGAAATACCAAGCGGATAATTTATACTTACTGAAAGACTGTTCATTTTTCAATATCCCATATGAAAAGCCGTCGACTTCGGAATGACGTTGAATAATAATATAGCTTAATAACTAAAGGAGAAATGAAAATATTATGTGTATGATTGATTGGAATCCGCCATTATTGTACGATAGAGATAATGCGAATATACAAATATTCTCGGGCTTGTGAAATGGGATTATTGTATTGCATTCTTATGGAATTGCTTCCAAGAACAATTTTTTCTGTGCTTTAACACTTCTGTGTTCTGTCATAAATTTTAATTATTGGGTGGCTTTTAATGATTTTATTTACTCGCAGGTGTTATTACCTCGAATCCCTACAGCACTAATAATGATATACTAATTGTGCCCGCGGCCATTTTACCATGAAAACGTAGGCACAGTAGCGTGCAACCAACTTGAACAATTCAATTAATAACCACGCTCCAAAAACAATCATACGAGCTATTTTAAACGTCCCCACAAAACTATTAAAACACCAGATATTCCCAAATATTATTCTGAATATGCAAAGCTAAATTAATTTATACCCGGCTGAATGTAAAATCGCGGACCAACTAAATTTCGAACGATTGGCGAAATTAGCGTGGCTTAACGCGCCAATGGCGTAAATCCGATTTGTGGGTGATGAACTGCATATATTCGATAAAGATATGAGCGTACCAATGCATAATGGCATGTGTTCATTCATATCGCCATTCATGGCGGCTTTAATGCTTGCGTATTCGGGGGCATTACTAGTTCAATACGTCTATTTTGAGTGCGGGTTTTTTATCAGATTGATGAGCCTAGACTTGTCCATCGGCATGACATTAGTAATTTTCATGTTGTCAATCTGCTTTTTTCTATTTTAATATTAATTTGACATAAAAAACTTAAAACAATAAAATTATGACTCACGATTTGATTCGATTTTTTTGGGTAAACATTATACTTTGTGAAAACTTCAACCATGTTTAAAATTTGATGTGCTTACATAAAGTGGCAACTCCAAAAATTAAATAGAAATCGAAAAGCTGTTTTTCAAGAAGTGACACAGGGTATTTGTTCATAAACTGTTGTATTCTGTTTGGAGGAAAAAATATATAGTTAAAATTAAATTCCATACAAAATCCTTCCTTGATCTGGATAAAACTTTGTTTTAGTTCTGTACTGGCTTCTGCCCGCGGCTTCGCCTGCGATAAAAGTGTTTTATTATCCCAAAGGAACATTATATCGGGTTTAAAAGTATCCTATGTCTTAATCCGGGTTCTGGTCTATCCATATCCATTTCATCTAAATCTGGTATAAAGACTTGAAATAGTAACAAACAGAATTACTTTCGCATTTTTAATAATAGCTTGGATATGTCTGTCTGTGTTTAGACATTCGTAACCGCTTGGCTCTTTTATATAAATATAAAGTCCAGTACCACAACCGAGGAAACTATTAGAGAAAACTCCAGTGTACCGTGCCAAAGTGAGAAATAATATCAGTGTGCTTACAGTTGAATTTGTGGTGGCTTTTCTATTTTATACAAGTCGAGATATTGCCTTGCATACAGGCTTATAACAAAACAGTATTATATTTTGTAGAAGTTAGGCTTGGTTTATAATTCTCCTCGTTTTTAGCTTTTCTACTGGATGAGAAAATAAACTAGGTATTTTAATATATGATAAATTGGTAATATATTTAAGTTCATCATCGTCTTGCCACTGTCACATGTAACTGGCGCAACCCGCTGTCTACTTTCATGCCGTCCTGTCTCTTCCACACACCCTTTTCTTTAATATCACTCCTCACACAATCCATTCGTCTTTCCTTTGGCCTTCCTTTCCCTCTCCATCCACATATACATATTAACATAAGGTAACACAATTAAATTCCTTATTATTATGATCATCATCATCATCATCAATTCAGCCGAAAGACGTCCACTGCTGGACATTGGCCTTTCCCAAGCATCACCAAACTGATGGTCCTGTGTTATCAAAAAAAAAAAAACAAAATTGTTTATTTCTTAACCAAATCAAAACAACAAGTTATGATTGCAACCTCTTTTTAGGCAAATAATCCCTGTATTAAGAGACTTCGCTATCGAGGAGCTCGTGGCTAAATAATAACAGCCGCAGGGGTCGATCTTCAAGGTTAAGCAACGCTTGACGAGGTCGGGCCATGGATGGGTGACCATTTCAACATACCGAGTTTCCTCCGTGCCTCGGAAAGCACGTTAAGCCGTTGGTCCCGGCTGTCATTTGAAGATCTTTGACAGTCGTTACGAGTAGTCAGAAGCTTGAGATCTGACACCAGCCTAGCCAAGGGGTACCGTGTTACCCAGTTACTGGGTTGTGGAGGTCAGATAGGCAGTCGCTCCATGTAAAACACTGGTACTCAGCTGAATCCGGCTAGACTGGAAGCCGACCCCAATATAGTTGGGAAAAGGCTAGGCAGATGATGATGATTAAGAGACTTCGCTATCCACTCTTTATCTTCTTCGCTCTTTTTGCATCCACCGGTTTCCCACAGCCATGACCAGATCATCACCATCCCATTATTACGATACATTTCATTATTTGGTTACTTATCATGTTTCAGATATGAAGAACTTTCACTGCTCCTGACTGAAAGTATTTATTTACCTCCATTTTCCCAGCAAAAATAATTTCTTATTTTCTTGACATTAACTAAAAATGTAATTTTCTTATGCGTCTAATACCAGTTGTTTGAAAATAATATGTAAATTTTTTCATTACTACAGAATACCTATTGAAGATGAAAGCACCTGCTGCCTTCGTTTTATATTGAAAATGCAAGACATTTTTACATATAGACTGAGCCTTCTCTGTATGAGAAGAGGCCTTTGCCCTGCAGTGGGACAATAACATGCTGGCGTTATTACTGAGCACAATATGTTCGTGAGCTCTATCTACCCTCAGGGATTAAAATTAGTAAGGCTTACGATACTATAATTAATGCTGAAATACTAAGCTAAAATTAATGGTATATTATTGTGCGTACATCACGTTAATGAGGCCATAAATTGTTGGCTTACACGAAACTACTTCAAGGCTTATCACGAACGATAGGTATGTATAGTCGGGTTGGAACAAATAAAGTTGTTATGGATAAAATTCTACGGGCCGGTTTCTGAATTAAGAATTTGAAGTTGGTTATGTCAAACTATACGTTAACTTGAAAACCTATCAAACTTTGACTCTGAAGTTCAGTCCTACTTTTCAATTCTGAATCCAGCTATATTTCCTTATTTTCTATTTATGGTCAGTGACATTCCAAAGCAAAATGTGTGTAAATGTGGATGGATGGAGAGGGAGGGAAAGGCCAAAGAGAAGATGGATGGACACCCCCCTTTAAAACTACTGAGATTTTCTATAGTGGCCACCTTCACCAACTTTTCGTTATATAAGACGGCACACTATACCAGGCAACCCCTTACGAGGCGTCTGGGACCATCTGCGGTAGGTCACGCTTCCAGAGTACTCACCCCTGGTACTCAAGAGAAAATGTGAGTCGCATCGTGATTACTCACTACCATTTATCCAGAATGGTACCGGAGCTGTAAAGCCGCTCACAACACGCACCCCAGCACGCCAGCACTAGCGCAAGCACTGGCACCAGCGCACCTTGTTGGTGCTAGCGGATTCAATCCCCGCTAGGGACGCCAGAGAGTTTGAGAAGTGAAATGAAAGACAAAAGGGAGTCCGTGATAGCGTGACAGTTGACAGGATGGTATGGAAGAAGAAAACGCTTTGCGCCGACCTTATGTAACATGGGATAAAGGGCAGGAAGATGATGAAACTTCAAAGCAAATAGTTTCATATCAAATGAGTATTTCACCGGAAACTCCGCACGGGCAGCTAGAACCTATTTATTATTTATATAAAAAAAACACAAACCATTTATAAATTATTTGGTAAAATAAATAAAACTCCACTACAAACAAAGTCAAATTATTTTTTTTGGAAAACGGACTGGTACGAATAGGATTACCTATTATATTATTTCATAATAGAATTTATAGTGTAAGAGCAATATTTTACATACATAAACTCACGCCTTTTTCCCGTGGGGATAGACAGAAACTACAGAACGCCACATGCTACGATCTTTACATACTTCTTTTACTTCACTTGCGTTCATACATCTAGTCATACACGCACGCCGGTTATGAGTACTGTACACCATACCTTTCTGAAGAACATCGCCAATAAGGCATATGCCCTACAAGGGCGTCCCATACATTGCCCTTGCCTGGTAAATAACTTTTGTTAGTCGCCTTTCATTCATCCTCTCAGCATGGACAAAAAATCTTAGCATACTCTCTTCAATTTTGGTCACTTCATCTTCTTCTAAACCACAACTTTATCGTATTAAATCATTCCTCAATCTATCATTTAAAGTTACACCTCCCATACTTCGCCAGGAACGCAATTCTACTGCATTAATCCTACTTTCATGTATTTTTTGCCATATCCAACCTTCACTTCCATATATAAGTGTAAGCACCAGCACACTGTTGTGAACAGCGAGTCGCGCCTCTTTAGTCTTCGAGTGGTTTGTCACAACCGCATGTATAGCACCATTTAATTCATTTCCTGCTTTCACTCTCTTTTTTCACATCCTCTCTTTCCATCGCTTGTGAACATACTTCCCAAGTATACAAACTCGTCTCACTTGCTCCACACTCTTATCATTTATTTTCACTTCATACTCCGATACATCGTCTTCTCTTTCAAACACCATTACTTTAGTCTTGTTCACATTAATTCTCATCCCTTTTAACATAAAAGCTTCATTCATCATAGTCACCATGTCTTGCAACTGTTCTGCTGACGATGCAAGTAGAACTTGATCATCTGCGTAGAGAAGGCATTTGACAGGCAACTCTTTCATCCTCAATCCACACTTTTTCAAATTTATCAGACAACTATCCATGTACCAGTTGAACCGCCACGGTGACGTTACACCGCTCTGTCTAACACCTCTCGAGGTATACACCCCATTAATCCTAACACAAGTACTGGAACCTCTTTAAAGGAATTTCAGTGCCCGTACCAAGCACCAGTGCACACCGAATCCAGATATATTATCGACCACAGTTCATCCCTCCTCTCAATGTCAAAGGCCTTCTCCAAGTCAACAAAAGCACAATAGACTTTTTTGTGCTTTACGAGATGTTTTTCGGCTATGCACCTCAAGAAGAAGATCTGATTAATACAGGCCGTTTTATCTCTAAATCCTGCTTGCACCTCTATTTATCAATCTCAAAAGACTAATGCCATGGTAGTTTTTACACTCCTTCGGTGAGCCTTTTCCCTTAAATAGTGGTTCGATTACAGCCTTGCACTTTAGACTTATTAAGATTTTTAAGCAAGAAACTAGGTAAGTAGATATCTCAACTGTATAAAAAGGACAACAGATTTTACCTTGGAAGATAGCAAAAAATACATGTAATTATAAGATTTCCGCTCAATGTACGTCTTAAACACCATCTTAATACAAACATAAAACTAGAAAAATCCGTAGATTAAGCTCCATTTAATTCACAGATAAAACAAAGTTAATAATTCCACAATGAGCAGACTACGTGAAAAAATCCATCACTCATTCGCAGACTAAATTAAACCCACGTATTGAAAAAGACAGACGGCTGAAAAATCAGATTTATCAGACAGTTAATAGTAACAAAAAACCAAATACCATTATAAAGAGATTTTACGTCGAGTCCATCCCGTCGAAATTCATTTCAAAATGGACGCTGTAAATACTGGACTCTATTGAGACTATCGCAGTGTTTTACCGCTATTGCATTCTTTACAATCCATTGAATCTTTAGTGAACAACAAATAAAAGCTGTTTCATAGAGATGCGGGCATAAAACGCAATATTCCGTAAATTTTCTGAATGTTCGACGCATACGATGCAGTTGTGTGGAATGCGAGAATCGCTGTTATGTATAACGCATTGGTGCGATAGTAATACGATATTCGGATACGCCAATTTTTTTGTGTTTTTTACGCCAAATTGCTTGCGTGGCTGATCAACATTTCTGTAAGTCATCCATTTTTACTGTTTTTTGTGGAAGTATGTCGTTGCTTGTAAGCTTTTTACTGAAAGTACTAAATATATTATAAATATTAATATTACAAAACTCTCCGTATATTTCAATTAAACACAAACGTGTGCGTAATATTCTAATAATTTAATTAAACACACCCTGAAGAGTAAACCCATTTTCAGGTTAAGACCTGTAAACACCTTAAGTAGGTATATGATGTTAAGACTTTACATACCTAAGTACCTACTAAAACAATAATTAGGTACCTAAATTTATTCCCCAAGGTCCATAATAGTTTAACACAGAATATAGTAATCATATAAACCGCCAAGGTCTATAATAGCTTAACACAGAATATTATTTTCAAGGATCATTATTTTGATGATACTATTTACTCATGTTTCAAAGTCACCTTGTTAGCATCCAATTACTTCAAACGAGCGACCGTTTATTCAAATATAAATATCAAAGCAAATGCATCTCCTCATTTCCTATTTTTCTTTTTATCAATGACGTAGCGAGGCAGGCTGTAGTTGGGTTAAGTTTATTACGTTTTTGACTTTACGTAAGCTGGTCTGTAGAGTTTGTGCTCGCTTTTAGTTAGCTAGTTTTCTAGCGTTCATTTTGATCACTGGATACTGCGGTTGTTCAACATGGTTAAATCTTCTAATATCGTGCTTAATATAACGGAATTAAATATCTCTTGCCATGCTCAATAAGTTAAATTTATTATACAGGAGTATCTAAGGATCGTAGCAGGTGGCGTTCTATAGTGTCTGCCTATCCCCATGGAAAAAGGGCTTCAATTTATGTATTTATTTTATTTTTTTACCACTTGCTGTTCAATAAGGTATTAGAGTGTTGACTGCCTGGGGGTGCGCTGAACGTCGTCATCATCATCGTCATTTCAGTCGAAAGACGACCACTCACGACTTAGGCCTACCCCAAGCGTCGTCACACTGATCGGTCCTATGAGTTTCGCATCTTTTGGACGCTCGCAGCCTTGAACAGGTCGTCGCTTCACCTAGAGGGAGCCTTCCAACGCTACGTCTGCCGGTACGTGGTCGCCAAATTAGAACTTTTCGGCCCCAACTGCATCTGTTCTGCGAGCAATGTGCATGTCGCTGGACGTACATTGTACATTTAAACACCGCCCCTCGTGGCTACAAATTAGCAAAGCACCCTTAAATGGTTGATTGGCAAATTGAGATCATAAATTACCACTGGGTGTACTGCAGGCGCACTCTGCCTAACTAACCATTCGGGTAATATAGCCGTAATGTTGTGATGAAAATATTCAATAATAGTAGAGCGGGCGACAACAAAATTTATTTCACTTCGCAATAAAATAAGTAAACACAAGAGACACCACCTGCTCAAAGTCTGTGTCTCAGACTAATAAAGCACCCGAAATAAAATATAGGAGCACTTACAGCCACCCCAAAAACCGCCAATCATGATTTAAAACGCTATATCAATACAAAGTGAGCGTAATAAGTGCGTAGAAGACATATCAGTCTAGTAAACTCCAATTTCCGTCCCCTATTTTTTTGATTCCCTCTGCGTAGCCCACATATATTCAGGTGTATACCTGGGGCTAATAATTTAGGGGAGGGCATAACTATTTGGCGGCAAACAGAGGGTGTTAGAAGTAATAGCTGCAATCTCGGGCGACGCACCGACGACTGCGCGTCTCACGAATTTCCCAAGAGAATGTTCGAGGTTGATACTATTGGTTCTCGCACCTCGATATTGCGGTAAGATTTTCTATTGCCTGTATGAGTTTTAATACATCTATCAATACTCGTGCTTTATCAAATAAGTCACTTCCTGAAATAACATAAATGTTACGATACAAAAGAAATAAAGTGAATAGTTAAACAGAATGAAGTTGGATTCTTCTGTGCGAAAAACTTTTTGTAAAAAGAACAATATTCTTTTCCCTATGAATGGTTAATGAAAAAGCTAATGTACTTTGTTTTTACCCCTGAATCGCTTCAATAGCTCTGTTTAACCAATGATTTATTCAGAGTACAACCTACTTATATTTTATAGCAAGCTTAAAATTGAATAGGAAAATGAAATATCTACCTATCTAATTTACTTTTATTGAAAAAGTGATAAATGAGTGACTTTTTTTCTGAGAACCCACGGTAGTTAGGATAGATATAGGGGGTTTAATTTCACCTTCTGGGAATTATAAATTCATTTCAGACGAGATGTGGGGAAAATCTATTTATTTTGCAAGTGCAGTTCGCGGTCTAACGTAATAAAGGGGTTTTCACATGCGTTGGAAAATACAGTTTGTTTTCCTATCTTAAAATATTTAAAGCTTTACGCAGAGTCGTTGTGAATAGTCCTCCAATTAAAAGTACCAAAGTAAAAACACAAGCTAAGATGTTTTAGCAACAATAAAATAAATTTGTTTTCTTAATTTTGCCAAAGTAAACATTACTCAATTCAAAACATAATTAGATTCCTAAATTAAAATTTTCTTAACACAAAATAAAAATATACCGAGGCATTATTTCATTTCCAAGGATATAATAGAACACTAATGACATCATAACTCCTGTTTTAAGACTATAGTCATCGTAAAAAGCAACAGCTTTTTCTTGTACGACTTTCCTTCGAAAAAGTCTGTTGTCCATAAAAAGTGGGACATCTAATAACTTTTTATGATCTAACGAGTATCATATTTCATGAATTCATTACTATTAAAACTGGGTTTTATTGTAATTATTACTTAGTCATAATTTTATTGTCATCGGCTTGATTTTTTTGTTACAATACATAATTAATTGATGAAAAAATTCAAAGATTAACCTTTAAAAATACATACAATGGCTTATTATCTAGACTGTTGACTTAAATCATACCAAGTTTACCAGATAGAAAATGGCTTTTATGTAAGTGAAATGTTTTCAAAAATCCGAACTTAGATTTTAATTTTCACAAATTAGTATGATGTTTCTGACCTATTTACTTAATAAGGTTTCCAAACTTCTTATCCAGATTAATAATAAAAAATATCACATCAAAACAACTCACACATTTAACACAACCATTCCATTTTCAAAAACCCAACATGTAAAAACCGTCCTTACCTAAGAAATGACGACACACAGTAAATTGTCGCTAAAGAAATCCACCAGAATATCGGAGTGTCCAAATGAAAACGACGGTAATGTATAATTAGAGCTTGATAAGGGTTTGACAGTCGTATTTGGGACAGGAAGGCAGGCTCACTAGCAATTTAGAAAGGTGCACCTGACGTACAGAAAACATAACGTAAATATAGTACTACCCACTAAAATAATAAATTATAGACGTGTTGAATGTTGTTTTGGAATATGAATTGTTATTTAAACAAACGGGTAAGGGGTTTAATGGATATTGCATTTATTATTTAGGGGAAATACCTTTGATAATGATGATGAACTTTATTTTGATTTTATCAACCAACACCAGTAAAGTGTAGTAGTTTGTACTATAGGGGCGGATGATACAAACATATTTAAAAAAATCCTTTGATGATTATCCAGTACCGAGAAATAACTAATTGTCAAAAATAAAACTACAAATCAAATAATTGGACGCTTCGATTCGCTGAAAATGATTTGAGAGGGACGTGACGGATTAACACTGTAATAAATCCAGTTACAAACAAAACGTGAAACATGCAATGACTTGTCACATCCATCGCAGTAATGCACTGTGACAACATTAATGTCCTTAGCTAAATCTCTTTTCAGTACCACCCTCACGGACTCAACTAATCTCCTAATACCGTTGTAGGGTGAGGTGCATCCCTAATCCTTATTACGTCACCGGTGTCTATACACCCACCTCTACATCTATCACCCTATTATCCGTAGACTTACCTTAAATGTTGGGCATTATTAAAGTCAATAAATAAATCCCCAGGATTTTATATTCTACCTCACCTTTGTCCAACGAAACGGAATGATGGGACGTGAGAAGATTTTTTCCTTGAAAGTAAAGCAGTGTGAAATCTTTTTTTCCACGACTAACTAAACGTTGGAAAGTAAAATGCTGGAACAATGCTTCTGGGAAATTTATAAAGGTGTAGTTCATGTGAATACGCGATTACCTTCATTGAAATGATTCATTGGAAATCGTTTAACTGTTAGTAACGTGTGCAGTTAATTCCAACTACTGGGTATTATCATATTGGCCTCAAGGCCAAATATTGACCTATCATAGAAGGTCATTTATTATATACTAGCTTTTGCCTGCGGCTTCTCTTACGTTAAATTTTCCAAAAGGAATATACTCTATGAGTGATTATATACCCACGCACAGACCAAGGAAGTTTTATTTAACGATAAGCTCGCGTATGACCACTATCTCATCTGATAGTAAGCGATGATGTGGTCGATGATGTAGCTCGCTTGCCTAGAAGTAACCTATTCACTCTTGACTTAAAGACCGGAATAAGGTTGTAGCTATCAGAAAACAAACACTCTGGCAGGGAATGAGACTCCTTAGCTGTGCGCACAATGAAAGTATTAGCAAAACGCTTTGTACATACGGGTGGGATGTCCATCATGTACTGATGGTGCATTGCCGTACGTCTTTTTAGTTCAATGATGGAAAGGACTAGGCGGAATCAAATTATGCAGTTCCATCGCACACTCCCCGAAATGTAACTAACTAACCAATAAAAACCGACAGGCTGGCAACTCGGCGTCGATGTTCTGGAGCTTTGACGCAACCAGCGCATCATTGCCAATGAGCCTCTTGGTGCGTCTTTCAACCGACTCAAGTGCATCAAGCTGGTAATTGACAGATCTGTCCCAGAGGTGAGAGCAGTACTCCATGCATGACCGAACTTGCGCCTTATACAAATTTAGCAACTGTTCAGGCTTCAGTACCGTCTCATCTTTGCAAGGATCCCCAACTTTTTTTCAGCCAACTAGCTTTCGCTTCAATGAATAGATCGAAATTACGAGTCGATGTCAACGTAACACCAAGAAGTTATAAGAAGGAAAAGCTCATATTATGGGAGTCGCCCTATAATTAGCAGTGAGTGGAACAAGGCCACTGTGGATGATAAATTGTACTGGCATCTATATTCGCGAGCTGGCTGACTAAAAACCTCCGAATGCACAGCATGATTTTCTTCTTGTTTACGTCTTTTTAGTTCGCTTCTTAAGCAGACGGGTCTTTTGATTTATTGAATTAACTTTTTATTTATAAATTTTTAGTTATCATAATATTTTTCGAATTGTGTACATTTAAACATATAAATAATATATATTTTTGAAATCACCTCTTAAACCTCTTTATTTTGTTTTGATGAACAAATTCCTCCCATTATGGAACACAAAATCCGCCATTTTTCTATTTTCTAATTTTAATTTAACCAGTAACACTCACAAGGTTAAGACGAATCGATTGACGTAAGAATCATCAAAAATGCGTTTGGTACGTGTTGGCTGATTTTGATGATTCTCTCTTGAGTGTCACATAGGAACAAACATACATACATTATCCTCTTTCGGCAGTCGGGTAAAAAGACCTGACGTCACACAAATCCTACAACACGCAATCAAAGTTCTCCGCCTAATTTGTACTTATACAATAGGTCAAAAACAATCATCGTTCATTTGCTCACCTGTGTCTGGTGGGGAAATGAACGTAGGTTGACACACGTCGGTCGGAGGAGCCTTTCTTTTCAATGGAAGTTACGGGCTTACTCCTTGTCATTGTCACGGTGACAATATTGTGGGTATGAACGCTAATCCCTAGGCAGCACCGCAATTTTACTGACTAGCAATTTATTCACTACAACCTTATAATAAAAGTCGTGCTGACAAATGTGAAAAGGAAGATTCATGATGATCGTGGCTAATAATGCCACCAATATTTATCATACTTGATTACGGAAGGCTGAGCTTAGGCAAGTGTAACAACACAGCAAGCCTTATCTCCAAATATTTCATTGGCCTTATAACAGACAATATGTGGGTGTACTGCAATATACGTCACTGGCTGCTGAAGCAAGGCTAATGTTACGACAATATGAACTAACTTTAAATTAAAAGAGATAAACTACTATAATAATAATAAATTTGTTTATTGACACAAAATACAAGTGTAAGCCCTGTTTCTATGCTAGGTAGCAACCTGTGTTACAGGAGCCAGCGTCTTCGCCCATTTGTAGTAAATTTCATACCATATAATATTTAAGGTGTGCAATAAAGTTATTAAAAAATGCATGCTCTTTTGGTTTGCATATGTGTGTGTGTTTGGGATGGTTTATGAGCACAGAACAGAAAAAACGCCTTGTGTTTATGAGTGTGTTTGTGGGCGCGTGTGTGTGTGCGTATGTGTGTGTGCGTGTGCGTGTGTGTGATGGTGTGAGTGCATAGGTAGGCGACCTTGTGTGGGTGTGTGTATTTTTTTAATAAATACTGCTGTTGTAGTAGGTCTTCCGTATGGTGATACTACATCATAAGGCATAGTTCTCTCTTTTATTGTGCTAATCCCCAATAATGCATCATAATCAGTTCATCCAGAAGACATCCTTTATAGACATAGGTCTTCCCCATGCACCACCACATACTGTGTTCCAAGCGCGGCGATTATGAGATACATGAACCCACCAACATGATGCACACAGCAAACATCAAATTGGTTTTGTTACAAATGAAGAAATTAATCAGAATCAGACAAAATAATTACACAGCTAATTCACGTATCACATCTCATCATTCGGCTTAAATAACAATAAGTAAACAAACAAGCCAGCACTCGTACGTAATTAGTCAGCATTCGGTTCGTGTCCCTAACTTTTACGGGAGTTTTCACAACGGAACATTAATGTGTTAAATACGAGCATTAATATTTTAACGAAATGTTTTTTAGGAATGAATTGTGAAATTACTTTTACGAACATGATTTTTGTTTTATAGCATTTTTTTTTAAGTTGTCGACAAGTTGTGAATGCTTGCCTCTTGTCGCAGTCAGTTTCAGCCAATTCCAAGAAAAACCAGCCAAGTGCGTGTCGGACTTCACACATTTGGGATTCCGTACCAAACCGCAAAAACAAGTTGGTTTATTACGAAACATTAAGAAATGTTAAAGAAAAATCTGATTTATCAATATACTAGCAAACACCTTGCGGTTTCACCCACGTAGTGCCTGTTCCCGTAGAAATATAGGGATAAAAAGTAGCCTATGTCACCCGGAGATAGTGCAGCTTCCCAACGGTGAAAAATTTTTGAAATCGGTCCAGTAGTTTCTAAGTTTATTCGTTACATAACACAAAAATACAAATCTTTCCTCTTTGTAATATTAGTATAGATTGGTGTTTTTTTGTAAAATATACGTAATAATAAACATTATCACCAAATTTGGAGTTCATATGTCAATGAGCAGTTAAAAATTCTTCGGAACTAAATTTTGTAAAAAAAAAGCTGACTTTGGTAACTTCTCATTCCTTTATTTTCCAATATTTTTTTAAAATTATATACAGCATGTATCAACAATAATGTAATGTAGCAATAATTTCTAAATAACGACACCCCACTCGACGGGTTATGTCAAAATATTTTTTTCATCCCCCCTTAAAAACCTTTAAATTATTATTGACACTTTGTGTAGCTTTGGAACAACAATATGCTTATACTGTGATAATTTTAATACTGTAGCTGCAACCGCTTGACTGTAAAACCTGTGTGACTGACGACAGACGGACATACAGACGGACAGACGTACAGACGGACATGTGAGTGACAGCAATAGGGCTTCGTTTGGACCCATCGGGTACAGAACCCTAAAAAAGTAACTACACTAGTATTGAGAACCCGATCACATTTGACGTTCTTAAATACACAAGTAATTCCATTAAACATCTCGCACAAAAAGATATAAAATTGTTTGTAGGAGGTAATCACTGGATCGTCCCCACTGCTGTGGACTATGCTTTACGCTGACGACATCATTCTGGCCACTGACAACTCGCGTCATAAGCTGGAACTCTTGAATACGTGGACACAATCCCTGGAACGGTACGGCCTGAGGGTTAGCAGAAAAGCAAAACCGTGTACTTGAAATGTCCCTTCAGCAGAGACGCGACATCGGAGACTATCTACATTGGGTCGAAGCCTATTCCCACAGTATAAAAATAAAAGGATCTCGGCTCTATGCTCACAACAGACGCTAACGTCAACGCGGATGTAAGTGCCACAGGAATCATAAAAAACAAAGGTTAAAGTGTACAAAACGGCAGTCCATCCAGCGTTATTGTATGGGTCCGAATGCTGGACGACAAAGAAAACGCACGAACAAAAGGTCCATACCAACGAAATGAAGTTGCTTAGATGGGCGGGAGGTATGACTCGGCTTGACAGAGTGCGAAATGAACACATAAGAGGAAGCTTCAAAGTGGCATCTGTCACCGATAAAATGACCGAAAACCGCCATCGTTGGTAAGAGATGTAGTGAGGACCATGTGGTGCAAATCACTCTATGCCTATCGGAACTAAAAAGAGGTAGACGCCGCCCGCCATTGACCTGGTGGTTCACTATAGAAATACGTCAAGCAAGCCCAATAGCCCGAACAGACAACCAAAGACAGAACAACTTGGCGCAGGAAACCCGACCCCAAATAATAGGACAAGGGAAGCCAGAAGAAGAAGTAATTACTGGAAATACTGATACGATTACTCATACTTCTACTAATAGAAAGCTACCTACACTATCTCGGAATACGATAATACTTATGGAATAAAAAATACTTTTTTTGACAAATATAACCCTGCATGGGAGCCAAGGGCTAAACCGTTTTTATTTATATACATGAAACACATCCTAACTGTAAACCGGCGACGTTTGATGCAAATTTTGTTTTAGAACCATATAAAATAAAGAAATTGGGAGCTACTAAAACTTCGAACAGGAAAAATAAAAAATAAAGAAAATGTGTTTAATTGTCACTAAACGACATACAATATAAGTGCATGCTTATGGTAAACCCTTAACAATAGTATTGTTAGTAAAGACAAAAAATAAATAATAACACGTACTACTTAAAAAAAAAATTAAACTGAAAAGAAATAGGGTGAAAAGGATGCCAGGCAGATGCATGTCGTGATTGTGGCAAGCTGGCCCACAGCACGGCGTTGATCTTCAGTGGTCGCCTAGGACGTGACGTACAGAAACTAAATCTGTTGTGTATGTAAAAATAGATACAAAGAACATAAAATAAATACAGTAAGATAAAATTAACTACTTAAAATTATGATGTGACTAAAACTTGAAAAAAGCACGAGTATCTTGAATTCTGGCACCCGCAAAACACATGCATATTCCATGTTTTGTCTCGCATATAAGCTTAATATCAAACCTGAGGAGGTGACTCACACTTCACCAGATATGTTTAAGTTGTATTTCACAGGGGGCGAGCTTATTGCCATCAACCGGGCACAAGACCTAACTCTGAGCAGCTACTAAAAAGTTCCAGATTGAAAAAGCCAATAAAGAAAGAAAATATATTTATTTGTGACCCGTACAGGAGACACGAGATAAGCAAAACACAAACAATAAGTAGAAAATTAAAATAATAACACCTTACGAGAACGATAGAACCAAAACGCAACGATCAAAATCAATCTGCCTAGCCTTTTCCCAACTATGTTGGGGTCGGCTTCAGTCTAACCGGATTCAGCTAAGTACCAGTGTTTTACATGGAGCGACTGTCTATCTGACCTCCACAACCCAGTAACTGGGTAACAGCGGTAGCCCTTGCTAGACTGGTGTAACGTCAGATCTCAAGCTTCTGACTACTCGTAACGTCTGTCAAAGATCTTCAAATGACAGCTGGGACCAACAGCTTAACGTGCTTTCCGAGGCACGGAGGAAACTCGGTATGTTGAAATGGTCACCCATCCACGGACTGACCTCGTCAAGCGTTGCTTAACCTTGAAGATCGACCCGTGCGGCTGTTATTATTTAGCCACGAGCTCCTCAGCTCCTCTCAGCATGTGCAACGATATTTAAAAGAAAATAACGATGCGCTGATATTCTGATAGGGCCCACTGCCCGCCACCGCCGCCGCCGGTTTTTTTTTCTACTTTGCATTTTTTTTCTTTACCCCTAAATCGAACCCTCATGCTCACCAGTACGGTGGCGATTGCGCCCACTGTTATGGATTATATTATTGCTTAATTAATTTACTTACACGTAGAGCGACACGAACTATAGATTATTTATAACTTTATTTCTCACCTGAACCTATGTCTCTTTTAGTTGTTAATACATTATTTCATTTGCCGCTACAATAATAGTACTATGTTTTTAAGCTCCTGTTTTTGTAAAAATAATTATCGTGCTCTTATTATTTTTTTTTTTTTAATGCGTGGCGTCTCGCAGTTCGGCCAAAGTAGCCGTCCTCTGCTTAACCGGACTAACCTGTGGAGACTAAGCTATGTAGCCTCCGGCCAGGCTTAAAGTTTCTAAACCTAAAGCGACAGCACTAAGGGCTACCCCAGTTGGGGTCGGACCTCGGCTCAGGGCGTCGCTTGGGGGATGGCAAAGGCCGGATCTGATAAAGTGATTCTACCATCCGTTCGGAAAAGCCTACGTGGAGAAGAACGGACAAGAAACTCCAATAATATCTGACTGGTATTTAACTATGGCTCAGCACGCGGGCTAGCTTATAGAATCGAAAAGGATTACGCGACGAGCCTCTGCGGTGAGGACGGAACGAATATGTACATTAATCTTGTATGAACGGCGGGTTCGTACTATTTACGAACCCACTGACCGTCCTTGTAGACAAGGCTATCGAGCTCCTTAGTGATGGACTCATACCTCGAAAAGAGGTTGGCGCATTCAGCGGGAAGGAGAGAGCCCGCATTCCGGATTTCAGTATCCAGAGCACGGGCTTGAGGGGTCATGAAAATGGAGTACGCGCTAATTATATTTTTAGCGACGCATACATATGGCTTTTGCCCGGAGGGGGCGACAGGGGGCTGGCACTTAGCAGCAGGGGTGGTGGAAGCCACCTTCTGGCTTTGTGCGGTCATAGGGGCGGCCATAGGGGCGGCGGGGGGCATTGAGTCGGGGATAATAATTGGCGCTGCGATGGGAGTAGCCATCAGCGCTGGAATCGGCTGGGAGCAAGACTGAGGAGCCACACTTTGGTGGTTCAGCTTGCCCCAGGGTGAAGGCCTCTGAGGGGCTAGTCTGGGGGGGAGTTGAGTGGTAGGGGCTTGGCGCGCTTGGCGCGCGTCATTACGCCTGGCCATTTTAGGCGCAAGCTTAGGGGCTCTTGGGCAACCACGGTAATTAGCCGGGTGCCCGACTTGTCCACAAAGCACGCAGCTGGGAGGCTCCGTGCATTGTGATCGGTCTTTTGGACGGGAACAGTCCTTGGTATTGTGCTCTCCCAAGCACTTAACGCACCTGGGAGGAGCGAAACAATTGGTCTGAGAGTGACCGTAGAGTTGGCAGTTGTGACACTGACCAACGAGATGGGGACGGTATGGCTTTTCAATGGAAATGCCTGACAAGTTACATACGGTACTGACATTGAAAATGGGATTGTGACCCTGGAAGGGGAAACACACGACAAGGACCATGTCGTAGAGATCTCCGCCTCTTGCTTTATGCAATCGGTGGACCTCTGACACAGGGACTTTTTGCGCTAATAAATCCTTTCGGATTTCTTCCGTCGGGATTTCCTTCGGAACGCGCTTAATGGCAACTCTAGTGTACTTTTCCTCCGGAAGGGAGTAAGTATGGAAAGATACTTTCCTGCCTTTTAGAAAACGAGTTAAACCTCGATAATCATTGGGAGTGGGGACTTGAATTCTGATGCCTTGTTGGCATGCAGTGGCCTTGGTGAAATTAATTTTACGCGCTACACAGGCGCTTGAAATGTCGCTCCATTTTCCTTTATCTTGAAGATAAATGGGTGGAGGAGGAGGAGGCTTCCTAGTGGTAGTATTATTTACTACTAGCACAGGGCTAGGCGAGCGGTTTGACCGCTGAGAAGGACTAGCGGGGGCGGGGGAGGGTTGCCTGTCGCCTGTGCCTGGCGGCAGAACTGGCTGGGGAGAGGTCTTAGCTACTGGCTTTTTGGCCTTGGTAGCGTGAGGGGGACTTTTCCTCATTTTCCTCTTTCCTCCAGAGTGGACTATGAAGTCTCTGTCATCAGGGTCAGAAGAAGAGGACATGGTGGCATAGTCCTCTGACAAATCGGGCTTATTGGGGTCAATTGGTAACACCTGATCGATGTGGTCAGCTACTGCTGCCCATTCATCGTCGGTACTAAGGGCTGTGTCCATATCGATGGGAGAGTCACCTTCCTCATCGACCCAAGATTTGGATCTGGACTTAGTGTCCGCGTGAAAAGCGGCTATGCGCTCCTTGTACTTTTTGTACTGGAGGCTTAGTAGCCGAAGTCTGGGGCTTTAAAGGGCTACGGTCTCTCTCAGAGGGAATTTGATCTGACTTTCTAACCTCGCCCTGGGAAAGGGTGGGTGATCTAGGCCCGGAAGTGGACCTGACGGGTGGGGTGGGTGATCTGGGAGAGTCCTTCTTCTCACATGGCACGGGGGCCATGCTAGGTTCGGGTTCCAGTACATCATCCACGACCGGATTTATGTTTGGTACTAGTGTTTCTAACACTGTGCCAAAAAGAGTGGCGAGTCTAGCTCGGAGATGACAGTCCTGAGCGAACCTCTCCTTAATTGTTTTAATCGCGTATTGCGCATTTTCAGGGAGATGACTAAAGTCAGAATAGGGCGGGGGGGGCAGGGGCACTGTAAGGTGCACATCTGGCAAGAGATGAAAGAATGATCTTAAATCGGGCCTGGTTTTACGCGGACTGGGATCGTCCGACATCAAGTCCTTGACGAGCTCTATCAACACCTCAACGGGGTGCATCGTTGTCGATAGAGTCAGAACAAGAAGAAGAGAAAAGAAATCTAAAACTACTAAGGGGCTGATAACCTTATTCCCCGGGTGGATGGGCCCGGGGATGTGTGAATCCTACCCTCCCAGCCGGGTTAGACTGGGAGGTGAGTATCTGGTGAGCCCTAAGCTTGTTATCCTGCCACCAATCTTATTGGGTGGCAGGGGTCCTAGGGTACCGGTGAACCCACCGAAGGTGGGCCACCCTCCTCCTGTGTACCGAAAGTCTGGCACGTCGGGGTTGAGACACCCGACCGTGCCAGGTGAATCGCTGTGGGGCAGAGACAGGGGTTGACTAGGCTATCTACCAAGGCCAACTACCCTGCTCCCGACTCCTTCTGACTGCCGTGTCCTTATCTCATTCTTTTCTAGGTGATCGCGATCTGAGTGGTTATAGCCTAGCCCTTAGTAGCCTAGTTTTCACACCATCCACCTATTCTTCTAAAATCGATAATGTTACAAGCTAGGTTTTATTCCTGGTTTCAAAATGACCCTTTCTAGCCTAGATTTCACAGTATCCATCCATACTTTCGTTGGTCGTTGGTTCGGTTATTTTCGTTGTGGTCTTTAAGTCAAGAGCAATGATATTCAAATAAACAGATACGTTATACACTCACAAAACAATTGAAAAATGTGTTCCACGCAGCAGCGGCAGCAAACATACACACTTTTCATTCATCTGACATTTCACAAGTCGAAAAGGCTGGCTTGATAAAACCAACAAGAAAAACAGAGACAGATAGTTTTTGTCACTTGCGTGTGAATGTAAACAAACATTATTCTGACCAACAATGTTGTTATCTATTTCTAACCTCCAAATATCAGAATATTAGGAAAAAAATGAAATAAATTAGTAAATTGAGGCGTATTGCGTACTTACATATGGTATGAGATCCCTTCAGTTTTATGTTATTTTGGTATCATAATTGGTACGATTTCTAAATACACACTATGGCATTTTTTTATTTTGTTTTTGTTTCAACATAGCCTATCGCTCTTCGCCAAGCGTGACATAAACTAAAGACTAAAGGTCACAATTGTGACCTATTCCAGTCTTCACAATGCGCGCGCGCATAACATATCTGTTTATTTGAATATCATTGGTCAAGAGTGAATAAGTTACTTCTAGGCAAGCGTGCTTCCCCGTCGTCACATCATCGCTTACCATCAGGTGAGATAGTGGTCAAAGGCGAACCTAACGAAAAACGTGGTCTAATCTAAAATACTTCATGTATAATGTTACAAACCAAGTATATTCCGCCTTTAAAAATGCAAAACTCATGCCTTCATTTAAAAAATCCTATCCGTGTCTATTGAATTTTTAAACAAAAAAGATTTTCAGCTAACTGAAACAAACTTTACAATTCAAACTTTTGGATTAGGAGCAATCTTTGTTAACTTTGAAAAGGATCTTGGCAGATAATGAGTCGGGTTTAAGTAGGTACGGTAGCTGGTTCTATCGTGGTGTTTTTTTCTTTCGTTTTAAATTCTTCTGGCTTATACCTGCCAGCCCGTGTGGTTTGAATTCCCGTAGGATCTGTTCGATTTCTGGGTAGAATGGAATACACGAGGTATGTTCGACGTGAAAGGATCTAACGCCCGTCTGTTTAGTATCGATTGAAGGAGTTATTTATTGGTTAACAAAGAAACTATCTTTAGCTAACCTGGTACAGACTTTCTTGTTTAGATTGAAGAATCGTTCTCCACGTGTTCGGATATTGCTTAATTTATTTGAAATATTGTTTTAAAATATAAAATGTTTGATAGACGTTATTACGTTACCTGAAGGGAAACGCATAAGGCCGTAAATAATGTTGTTAAATACAGTCAAATAAAATTTCGCCATCATTAAACAAAATTAAAAACCTGAAACGCAAACTTATCGAATTATTTCAACAATGCGTTGATTATAATCTCAACGAGTTTTAAGCAAAAACTTTTAAATATAATAAAGGATAATTCAAATTTAACTCTCAAAAGGTTTACGTATAACACTCATTAACCAATTTCGAGGGTTTGTTTTGAACACGATATTCATTAAAACAACAATAACAACAAAGGAATTTATTTATTTCATGCATTTGATTTTAGTCAAATTACCAAGTATTTAGTATCACGACTTTGACTTTAAAGGCGAGTATTAAAAGCCTGTATACATATACACATGGTATGAAACACAAAACCTTTTGTTTGGGACTAAAATAGTTGTGAAAATAAACGTAGGTCGTGAAATATTAAATATCATATTATCCACTTGTAACACTGAGCATAAAAGTAGGTATTATAACATGAATTTCAGTCTGAAATGTTTGACTAAAACCATAATGGGCTTAGGGTTGCCAAATTGTAAATGTTTTAACATTAGTGATATCTCTGAAGCAATCTTTTTAATGTGCTTTTTTGGACAGTGCATTTTGTTTTGCAGACAGAAGATATAAAAGGAGGTCTGCACCGTTTATTTGAGAAATAAGGTCTCTATTTCTATAGAAAATTTTTATGGTCTAGTGAGCAAGCACAAGCGTCCGGTATTATATTGATGCGATCTCATTACAATCAGGGATTCACTTACATTGCAGCATTGTAGGTAGTCTACGGAAAAGCTTTCATGGTATTTAGGTTATAAAGGTGCATGTTTTTATCATCAACATAATTTTACTATAAACATGATGGAAAGGCGGGAAGGCTCTCATTGGGTGGTAATTTTGACAGTGACATTAGAAGCGGGTTTTTTTTTTTTTGTTTTTTTTTTTTTTTTATTGTCAACAGGCTCGCTCTTGACCACTATCTCACCTGATGGAAAGCGATGATGTGGTCGACGGTGAAGCACGTTTACTGTTTGTTGTGAGTTTCCGATATGTCGGTTCTGTTGCAAGCACCATGATCACGGATGAACTGAAGTTATCAGTAAACATGGTAAATATCCCGCTTCTAATGTTAATGTTAGTATTAGTGACCATGGCAGTTTAAAAACTTATAATGTTGACAGTGTAACCAGGTTCAGTATTTTTAGCAAGAAGCTGCTGATGCTGCTGTATCATCTACTGTTATTTATTTTCAGTTTGAATATTGTCTCACTAAAGGTCAAAGGCCAAGGGATTCGTCTATCCATTTCTCCTGGTTTGGGCAATACTGTAGTCCAGTCCTTTCTGTAGGTCATCAAGTTAAAATAAAACCCGACTATGGATAAAACCGTAATTGATGTTTAAAATTGCCGATAAGTAATGCTAGTAGTATTCTTAAGCGATGACATAGACAGCTAAAATCTTTCCTTTTGGCTTTTTTTGTCGTTTTGTGGCAATTAAATACTATTTCCTTCTTTCTTTTCCATAGTCAGGTAAATAGTAGTCATTATCTATTTTGTTTAAGTGTTTTCCTTTTCTTATACTTTTTTTGTATTTTAGGATACTTAATGGGACATATATATGTCATTGTTCGAACAACATCAAATGGTTATTTATTCACTTATTCAAGAACCCAAAAACTTAAACTAACGACATTTTCCTTGACATTTCCATCAAGTCACGCTGTAAATCCACTTTATTCTTGTCGAATAGGTAGCGCGTTTAAAAGGTACTTCATTTACTTTTTAATATAGCAAGCAATCAATCACGGCCATGACAGGTGCCCAACTGAATGGAATGCCGATATCGCGAGTCAACGCGCTATTTTTATACGCTTTTAGATATTTTTTTAAGATAAAGAAAATGGAAATTGATGATTCATTCTTGTATTTTTTTCAGTGTGAAAGAAGGGTTAAATAATATGTTGTGTAATGTATAAAATTTGTAATTGTATGTGTATGTTACGTAAGTTGCTCTGGTATAGTTGGTTTTCTTGTTTTTGCGTTGTATAAAAGATTAGACTTACTTTATACATGACTGTGTAGCACCGAGCATCGTAATGATCAGTTCGGGTGAACAAGGTATATTGCTCAATACAGGTCTGTCTCATCTACTGAGTGCTTATTTGCAAGATTAGTTTATTTCTTTTATTATTAATGTACACAGAGAAAATACATCATGACAAAGGAGTACAAAGGTACTGCTTATTTCTTAAAAAAATTCTACCAGCAGACCCGCAAAAAGGAGAAATGATGAAGAAATATAGACAAATAGTGTGTAAGAACAGGTAGAGAAGAAAAGTGAACTACTAACTTAAGATACAAAAACATACACATATAGTGTAAGTGATATATGCTTAAATACATACATAACTCTTAAAAATAAATAGATACTAAATATATATGCATATAAAGATCAGATTTAGTAGTTCAGAAAAATAGTTCAGAAATCTTTTTTCATTTGAAAGCTGGTGCTTGTCATGTAGTTTTATTTAAATTTGATCAAGATCTGATGAAGAACGTCGGAGATATACATCAGAACTCTTCAATAAATGACGGAAAATCACTCGGGTTAGCTGCAATCGGATGTCTGTTTATTGTTTACATCATTTCATAACATAACTTCTCACTATCACGCTCTAAATGGGTACGCGGGTTGAACAGTTCACCCTGATATACTCTAATTCCACTGTTTTTGTCTAAGTTGCATTTTTCTGGGTTAATCTATTCTGGCTTCACTTTGGAGAATTGGTCCATTATGAACCACAACTAAAAAGTGAAAATAAAAAAACTTTTTAACATAAAATACAACCGACTTCCAAATAAAAACACTACAAAGATTTCGGAAGTCGGTGTCTAAAAACAAAGATCCCAAAACAGGAACACCGACTTCCGAAATTAAAGTTATTTTTCACTTTGTAGTGTTTTTATTTGGAAGTCGGTTGTATTTTTTGTTAAAAAGATTTTTTTGGAAAGTCGATTAATTAAAGGTTTGATTTGTACTTCATAAAACGACCGGGCCATTAAAAAGATTTTAGTTTAACGTTAGTTCTAGTTGTTTTCAAGCGATTAAATGTAGCTTTGTTTGCATTAGTCTACTCAGTTCCGTAGCTTTTAAGTTTTCAAGTGATTAAAATATGTAGTTTTGTTTGCATTAGTCTGTTCAGTGCCGTAGCTTTTAATGTTAATCGTCCTGGCTTGATAAAGAAAAGAATTTCAAAACTAACAAAGGTACAACGACTTGACTGTACGTACCTAACTACCAAGTTGTTGACAATAAACTATTCTCTAGCTCTGTGGTTGTAGATTAAAGAGCTCAAGCACAAACTTTAAACATGCACATTTTCATTAACTGTCTGTCAACACAAAGGGTGAAAGAGTACAAATGTACTGAGAAACATTCAGAGCTTTGTGAATTAAATAAAAAGAGAATATATGAGAGTTGTTCTATGTTTATAAATGGTTTGCGAAGCAGTAGATTTGTGGTGATTATTTTATTTTGTGATATTGAAGAATGATATCAAAGCTTATTATTTTGTTTATTGAAAAGTTTTAAGATGCACTTAGAAAGAAACATTGCAAAAGATACTATTTATCTGCTGCGTTTACTCTCATTTTGTCATATAGAAAAAACCGCCCAAGTGCGAGTCGGACTTGCGCATGAAGGGGTTTCGTACCATTATCGTAAAAACGAAAAAAAATACAAGTTTGTTTTATGGGAGCCCCACTTATTTTATGTTATTGCGGCAACAGAAATACATCATCTGTGAAAATGTCAACTGTCTAGCTATCACGGTTCATGAGACACACAGACAGACAGACGGACAGTGGAGTCTTAGTAATAGGGTCCCGTTTTTACCCTTTGGGTACGGCACCCTTAAAAGGTCTTTATGTGGTGAGAAGATTCACTACTGTTCAAAGTTACTGTCTGGTCACACAGCAAAAAGTTACAAAAGGGGCAAACAAAAAAAAAATACGTTTTATTTTGGTATATTTTCAATTTTGTGCGTTGACTAAAAGTTTGCAATTGATTGTTATAGTACTGTCAGTGTTATATTCGGCATTTGTGGTAGTCGCGATAGAAACACTTTTAAAATATACGGCCTCTCACACATATTCATAGTTAATAGGAAAGCACTTGTGTGACTCCGATTTTCCATTAGGAAATTCTTAGAAGCAGCCCGAAATCTGAATTAGAGCCCATTTGTCCCAACTGCCTAAAAACCCTTTGCGACGAAATGCGAGTATCCTGATACAAAAAAATAAATATTTACTGACTGAAAAGATTTTCGACGACTATTTACCTCGTAGCTACTTCCACCTAAAAATATCGCTGACAGTGATTTCCTCAGAATATTCAAGATCAACTTGTAATCGACTTTCTAATCATCACGTTCTAATCTAAGAAACCCTTTGAAAGGTCAACCTTTGATTTGAAGATTATTTTTATGTCAACAATCTATTCCATCATTTTATTCAAAGGCAGGAGGAGCTCGTGGTTAAAAAATAACAGCCACACGTGTCGAACTTCAAGGTAAAGCAACGCTTGCCCAGGTCGCTCTGTGGACCATCTTCACGTATAGCGATTTTTTGCCGTGCCTCGGAAAGCACTTTAAGCCAACCGGCTGCCATTTGAATATCTTTGACAGTCGTTACGGGTAGACTGAAACCTGATATCTGACACCAGTCTAGGCAAGGGGTATCGTGTTACCCAGTTACTGGGATGTGGAGGTCAGATAGGCAGTCGCTCCATGTGAAATACTGGTACTCAGCTAAATCCGGTTAGACTGGAAGCCGATCCCAACATAGTTGGGAAGGCTAGGCAGGTTGATTTATTTTATTCAAAGGCAACTATAAAATATCATTCAGACGTGGTTGCTCACAATGGGCCTCATCAGAAGGCTTAAAGTTGCCCAAAAGGTAGTGGACATGCTCGGCGTTTCCTTGCGTGATCGAATCAGAAATGAAGACATCCGCAAGAGAACCAAGATTACCGACATAGCCAGAAAAATTGCCAAACTTACTTTGGCAGTGGACAGGGCACATTGGTCGCAGAACGGATGGCCGTTGGGGCCGAAAAGTTTTAGAATGGTGACCGCGTACTGGAAGACGCAGCGTTGGAAGGCCTCCATCTAGGTGGAGCGACGACCTGGTCAAGGCTGCGGAAGTCCGGTGGATGCGAAACTCACAGTATAGTATATATTATATATAGTAGTAGCATGTCCAGCAGTGGACTCTTTCGGATGAAATGATGATGATGATATAATATCATATACAATTTTATATTTTGTATAGAAAACATACATAACATGACATCACGCCTGTAATTTCCAAAGGGTTGCGTAGAGGTTCATCAATAGTACACCCAGATTTAGACAGTTATATTAGGGGACGAGCCTATTTTGCCAGCAAACTTAAATCTAACCGAGCACAAAACCAAACGTAATAACATAACGTAAACGGGTTGCTAATAATAGAAATTCCAGATGGAAAAACTCATACTCAGCAGTTATTGCGACAATTTTTTTTTTGGGGTTTTATATCATCCAATGACTTCTCCCGCTCTGGGTGATGCGGAAAGGCGTGTCAGACTTTAACTGACTAAAACCCACCCGTGTTCCTTCAGTTGCTTGTGCCAGGCCCGTGGTAACTCTATTTTAAATTCATCAGCGACCCAGCCAGGCATCGGCCCTAGAGGACCCCGTCAGTTTTTGCTGAAATCTCTTTGAGGCGCGCGTGGAACACTACGCGCAGTTGACTCGGGCCTGGTCCTTATTGGACGGCGAACTACCCATTAGCGCCCAGTGCTCGCCATCCGCAAACCGGCGCCTTCGGTGGCAGGGATTCGGCTTGCGACTCCCGACGCCCAGTCTCCTGGCGTGAGGACGCCTCCGTTGCGACGTCCTCACGCGTTCCGCCTCATTACTACTTCGGAGAAAGAGGTAACAACTTCCCATGCCCTCTTGTTCCGTACCAGGGCCGGACGCGAGAGGTCGCCACCGCTGAACACCTCCACAGTAATTGCGACAACTAGACCTACGAGGTGACTGTGATCGTGACTGAAAAAGAAAACAAAATTTATTAAAGTATTCCTTGAAAAAGCCATCACAGAAATGTAAATAAGTACTAGGGCCACAACATTACCGAAGAGTCAACAGCACCCAACATTTACCACCGCATCGATAGCAATCAATATCTGTCACGTTGTAATGGCTATTAATCAATTATGTATTCAATTATTTTTGTTGCTCCTGTCCCGACGCCCGCCACACGCAACTGTCTCGTTATGTACCTTCACTGTGTTATGTTTATTGAATATCGAGTAGATATTGAGACAAAACATTTCATTAGGTGTAGTTAATGTAACATTACTATACATTAACGTTATTTGCCTACCTACGAGTATGTACGAATACCCGATCTTTACAATTATACACAAAGAGACATTCTGACAGCAATGATGACTGCCAGAAAGTCCAAAATGTGGATTGACATGAGCAATTGAAATGTCACTTGGTTAATCCTTATAAGTATCCAGTCAAGAGACATTCTGGTCAACTGGTCAACAAGGATTGACTTGAGGTTTGCCAGGAGAGACAAGAAATTGATGTCATAAGTAGCCGCTGTGTGCCAATGAGTAGCAGTTTCTGAAGTTGTTTAAAATGTACAATAGGTAGTATAGTAATTTCCATAGGACGCGCTAAGTAATAAAAAGTTTAGCGTACCTAGTTAATTTCTGTGACAGTTACAAGTATGTTCTTTTTAAACTGAAATAGGTTAATATTAAAACAAAGAGCCATTTTCAGCTCATAAATCTCTGATCTTATTCGTTTCGTACAACCGAATATAAGATGGGAATTGTTTATTCCTTAAAGCCATTTCGTAAAAATCAAGTTTATTCATATAAAAAGGCAACTTTATATAAGATTTTATGAACCACACATTCTAACTAGGTCGCGTCTACTAAAGTGGGTAAGTGTATCTGTTCGTTACTTTTATGAATATTAAAACACATAAAATAGGCCCGCACTATACGACCCTGGTGTGATATTATTAGCTACATACAGACCGCAGTATGACCATGAAAATATATTAAACCTCTTTTCACGTCCTAAGGGTCGGGAGATTTCCGCCTTTAGAGGAGATTACGTCATAAAAAGTGTATGTCATAAAGGCACAGGTACTGGCACTCTCTTTTCACCTTTTTTTACAACGTAGGTGTCAAATACCGTGATTTCATTTTAGTGATTATGTCCCATTACTGATTACTGTTAGCCTGGATCTGACCATTGCGGGGGCAATGTCACTTCCATCTGTTTCGGTCTAAGGCTACAGGGGACCATTGGTTATTAATTTTGTCTATCTGGTCCCGTCATCATCTGCAAGGTCCGTCATAGCATCTGGCTTCGTCAGGACTCCACGAAGTCTAAGCATCTGCGTCAGGTCGTCGTATTTTGTCCCATAAACTTGAAAAAAAACCTTGTTTCATTTAAAAATAGAATTGAATCGAGAAGAAGTTTTGTACTTTATACGAAGGAGTCTTGCATTTAAATATTTTACCAACAACAGCATGAAAGCGACGAGTAACAGCTCGTTAAAAACTTTACAGCTCAAACGAATCGTGTCTAAGTTGAGTCATAGCAGTTGTTATAATATTTAAACTACGTATGACTTGTCCTTGTATGTTTTCTAAAAGGGACAATCTTTATTATAGGAAAATTTACAAGCAGGCTAATGGTTTGTGTCATCCTCCTTCACTTATCCCAATTAAATTGGGGTCGGCGCCGTTAGCATGTTCCTTCCTCCAAATAACTCTATTAGCCGTTATATCAATATACACCTCCTTTCTAACAATATCTTTCACAGAATCTGTCCAGTTTCTATTGTCTTCCTTTTCCCCTTCAACTCAAATTTTTGCTTACGACATGTTTCTTGGAGGTATGAGTCTTGCCGTAGAGTATTCCGAGTGTCGTGATTGAAGATAGTTATATAGGTATAGTTTACGAGCAGCACACAGAAAAATGCTTAGGAAATACTCTTTCTCTACTCCCACCATAGACGAAGTCTACTAACTTCACTCAGGTTAGTCCATTTGATTTAAAATTAAAATTATTCCGTCGTGTCCTCTAACTTTAAAGATATTATCAAGGACAAAGTTGTATTTAAATATATTAAGTTTGGTCTTGAAAACTGTCAAGTCTTGAATATTTTAATCTAGTTGAAGGAAAATGTTAGTAAGCCTATATTCGTAACCTAGGTATACAAAATTTTGGAATTTTGATTAAATTATTAGTTCCTATTCATATTCAAGCAATTTCAAAATGCCCTCATTAACCGGTCTCACATAGTTTGTAGCGATACTATCAAATACAAGTCAAGTGTGAGTCATATGCCTTCCAGCAGTAAGTAGGTAAGCATTTTGTACCGCGCACTACATACATATCGAAGTAATTAACCAATTACTTTCAAAGGGCTTAGGGCAAACCCCTTGTTTATCATGTTAGAATACTTAATGTACCTTTCGACGGTTTTAAAACTGCTTTTTTCTTTTTTAATAATACATTGCCCTAATCTGGGATCTTCGCCTGTATTGTGGGGGCTTTTATAACATTTAAACTCACATACACAAACACCCAGATCCGTAACAACTATTTGTAGTCCACACAAACATTTGATCCGTGCGGGAATCTAACCAGCGACACGCAGCGCAACAGCCGATCGCTCAACCTCCGCGCCAACCGTGTCGTCGATTAAAGCTAAATTGCTATGAAGACTACAGTTCGGTACTGGCCAAGACAGAGTTAAGACACGATTCCAATTCCCCAAATATCAAGAACCTCGTTTGAATACTTATATGACTCTACTCGGCTTTCACGCCACACTTGCCGTGCCAGTGCCGCCAGTCGTACGAGTCAACTGCGCGAAATGGATATTGTGATCGCAGTTAGCTGGCAGCCTGCCACTATTCATGCTCGACTATTGAGTATAAATCCAATATGTTACTGTTACGAGTAAACTGCGGGCCTGTGTGGAATAGTAGCGATAGACACTGATTTCAAAAGAGTTGGCGTTGGTTTCCGATACAACGGGAAAGTATGGGAAGGTTTGACAGTCGGAACGCAATGCCTTGACAACTTACCATAAATGATCATACTTTTTTTCTCGTATCGGCGAGAAAGTTGTCGTCAAGCAGAATGACTGCGTGGAGGCTATTTCTATTTTTTTATGAACATTTTAGTTCATCATATCAGCCGAAAGACGTCCACTGCTGAACATAGGCCAAGCAGGTTTATTTATAACAATGGTTTATGGTTCTGAAATTTTTATAAATTAAGCTTTACATTAACATGTAGGGCAGGTACGAGTTTTTATTTTTTAGTTCTGTAGTTTCTGCCTACCCTATGGGAAAAAAGGCGTGAGTTTATGTATGATTTTTTTCTATTGTTTATTTAAATTCATATTATGTATAAAGAATTTGAATTTAGGGTAAATGTTATCTGTTTTCACACCACCTGCTCGGCAATGTCCAATTACATATTTATCATGCAATCTCGACTAAAGTAAAGCATTTCTCCCCAAAGGAAATAAAGTTGTATGAAACTCCCTAGGGAGTAAAGTGATTTAAATTTGGAACGTCAAATTCGTGTAGAAACTCGTGAAAAACCTCTAAGTAAAAAATGCCCATATGAAATATTGTAAAGAGGTTTTTTCGAAAATCAAACGGGCCACAATAAGCAGAACTCAAAAAAAGGAAAAGGACGCGATTTCAAAGAATGTCAAACAAAAAACGGTGAATGATCCAAAATGACACCCAAACACAAGTTTCTACACCTTTACCTTTGAGTACTGAAATAAAACCCCCACAACTTCCATAAAAGTACCGAACAAAAATGTTACTCTATCCTTCCATAACTGGACTACTGTGTCCGACATCAATACTGACTTTTGATAATTAATAATTACAAAATAAATACTTTATTTATGAAGCCCTAGCTTATTGTCTAACTCAGTAACTCGTTACGCTTGGGGTTCATTATTGCACCCGTGAAGTAAAACACTGCTTTATCCCCTTGGTGCATAATCAACTATTAACTACCTATTGAGTAACATAAAAAAAAACTTGGATTGTACTTGAAATGCGTCAGTCTTGAAACCGTAAAACGAGAAAAATATAAATAGTAAAATAAAAGTATAAATAGCCGAAACATCACAACAACCATATCAAAACAACCATATCAAAACAACCACAGCCATCCAACCTTCTCTATTACGGGCTATCGATTGATCACTATTTAGCAGAACCCAACGGAGTGTAAACTGCCAGAGTTTGAGTATTAAGGCCACTTTAATTCAATATTAGCATAGGATTATCGAACCACGAGTGAAGCTTAGCAACCGAATTGTGAAGCTCTACCTACTCGCTAGTTAGCCCTTTGAACAAATAGGTCAGTATGCGAATATGTGGTAGGTAAATCAAAGCAAAATATGAGCTCTGAATTATAATTAGACCTCTTTTGAAATTAATCAATCCAATTAATGCGGTGGGTTATGTTATGGCATGCATGAGGTAGGCAACTTTGATCGTTGTATAATCGACTAGCTGAACCCCGCGGCTTCGTTCCCGTCAAAATTATAGCCTATGTTAATCGGGAATAATGTAGCTTTCCATAGGTGACAGATTTTTTTAAATCGGTCCAGTAGTTTCGGAGCCTATTTGGTACAAACAAACAAACAAAAAAATCTTTAATATTGGTATAGATAAGATATGCAGTGAATGAAAGTAGATATTAAAAAGTTTGGTAAACCACAAACTCAGTAGTGATCCAGTGGTATCTTACAACAGATTTAAAAGCTGTAGGTAGTGGTACAGGTCCAGTCAGGCGCTTTCGTCATCTTCATTTCAATTGAAAGACGTCCTCTGCTGAACGTAGACCTCCCTCAAGTGTCGATAAATCAAACGGTATTAAGCGTCTCGCATCCAGCTTCACTTGGTGTAAACCAACCCGCACTGGGCCCGCGTTGTGTTTTACGGCCTGTTCCCTCACATAGAGGTCTGTGTCTCAGAAGTGGGAACATGAAAAGGCAGTTAAGTAGACCTTTTTTTATAGACTAACTAAATCATACTTATTGGTAACAATAAGTTTGTCCTATTACATACCACTTGAAATGTGGGCAACTGAACAGCCCTCTGCTTTTCTTGTGAAACACGAGCGTTAACCTCGCATTATTCAATTGCAACCTGAACCCTGAATATCAATATGAACCTATATCGGCCATTCAAATACTTCTCCCACACCATACTTACGTCAGTATTAATTGCCCACGCAATAGAGACATTTTAACACAATACCATACACATGAAAATTAAATTTTCCTGACATTTTTCAACATAATTTTGACAAAGTTTAAAAATAGCTCAGTTATCCAATATTCGCTTAATTTACTTCTATGTTTGGTACCCTATCCATTTTGAAACCTACATAAAGTGAAGTCTTTATTTAGATTACATCTTAATGACAAAATTACTTCATCTTTACTTACTACCAAAAATATTTGCACTCTTACGTAAAAGCACTATAGTATATAGACTTCTACTTCCATGTCAGTACACACAGGCTGATATGAATCTTATATTTCCTTCAGAAAGCTTATAGTCATAACAATCTTCCGGAAAATTCGGTCACAGGCTGCGTGAATATCACCATTTCCTTAGTATAATCTATTTTAGGGGTTAATGCTCGCACCGATATAGCACCGGGTAAGAATGTCGGTGTAGTCACCCTGCAGTGCCATAAAAATATACGGGAGTATATAACCTTGTATGGTTCGTACATAAATTTTTATTTATCTTTTTTGACCGGCTTGTCTTAAGTATCTCTATACGTAAGTAGGAAAGCACTTTTAGCAGAAGTTTCAAAAAATATACTGACGTTTATTTTTTTGTCAATTTTTAGGGTTCCGGACACAAAGGGTAAAAAACGGGACCCTATTACTAAGACTCAGTAGTCTGTCTGTATGTCTGTCACCAGGCTGTATCTCATAAACCATGATAGCTAGACAGTTCAACTTTTCACAGATGATGTATTTCTATTGCCGCTTTAACAATAAATACTAAAAACCGGCCAAATGCTAGTCGGACTCGCGCACGAAGGGCTAGGCGCAGGCTACATAGAAAAGCCGCCCGTGCCAAGTCCGCGCCCGACGCCATTTCTATGTGGCATGCGCCCTACGTACCATTATCGCAAAAACGGCAAAAAAACACATTTGTTGTATGGGCGCCCCACTTCAATGTTTATTGGGTTTTTACATCACTAACCATCGGTTTCTAAATAAGTAATTTAAGGTTAAATATTTGTCAAAATCTACTTGTCCTCCCATAACACTTTGCCATTAGAGTAACAGGCTAGTATTATTATTATATTATTAACTCTAAATTAACAGAAACCAGTCTTCAGTACATTTATTCTGCAATTAACCAAATTGATTCACGTACTTCACCATAAATGCAATCGTCAATATCAAAGTTATAATGACATCAACTTAAAAACTACGTAGAAGTTAGATATTCCCCATTAATTTAAGTAATTTTCCACAAGTGTAGTATTTTTTCTGTGAACGCTGTCCGTGGTGGACGGATATAATTGTGGGAAAGTCACAGCTGAACGTTACACGTTCGTCTTCGTATTATAAGGCATTAACACAAATGGTAAGAAATGTTTTAAATAACGAACAGCTGTACGATGCAATATTGAGAGGCATGCTGTCTCTGTCAATTTATGGTATATTGTAAAAAGAAACCCGTACCCCGACGCGAGTACGAGGCTTATCTTTTGTTTTTAGAGGTTTTTATGTCGGGGGTTTTTTTAAATTTTATATGTAATTTTTATTTCATGCTTTTTAATATACCTAGTACACGCTTCAATCGACAATCTATCGAAACACGTAATTATGACATGTTATCTTGCGAAAAAATCCAGATTCAAAGAGTAAAATACGAATTACTATTGAACGGTTAATCCGATTTCAACCAAACATAGCTAAGGTCACGCTCGGCAGGAAAGTAGACTTTTCAAATAACAGAAACTAAATCAAAATCGGTCGATTCGTTTAGGAGCTATGATGCCACAGACAGACACACATATACCCAGAGACACAGCAACACACGTCAAACTTATAACACCCCTCTTTTTCCGTCGGGGGTTAACTGCTCATTTTCCGTCGGGGTTTAGAAAGACTTTTAACATAGGTACGAATCATCAGATTTGTTTTGCCCGACGAAATCTTTTATATTCTTAAAAAAAAAAAACAAGTACGTATTGGTCGAGTTGCATCCATGTGAACACACTTGAAATTTCACTTAGTAAAAGTCGCTTATAGGTGTCGTATAAATCGAATTGCATTGCGCCATCAGTAAAGGGCCTTATATACAAAGGCGAGAATTCATATTAAGGTTAGTGTGCGTAAGTGTTATAGAGAGATTTGACGTGGTCGCTCACAATGGGCCTCACCAGAAAGCTAGAAGTAACCCAAAGTGCAATGGAGAGGGCTATGCTCGTAGTTTCTTTGTGTGATCGCTTCAGAAATGAGGATATCCGCAAGAGAACCAAAGTTACCGACATAGCTCGAAGAATTCCGAAACTTAAGTGGCAGTGGGCAGGGCACATTGCTCGCAGAACGGATGGCCGACGGGGCCGAAAAGTTCTGACGACCGCGAACCGGAAGACGTTGCGTTGGAAGGCCTGGCACTAGGTGGACCGATAACCTGGTTAAGGTTCCGGGATACCGCTGGATGCGACTCGCACGGGACTAACAATAAAAGAGAAAGTATGTATGTATGTTCCTTATAGACTCCGAAACGGCGGGACTGATTTCAAAAATTCTTTCACCATTGGGAAGTTACACTATCCCCGGGTGACATAGGCTACTTTTTACCCCTGTATTCCTACGGGAACGGGAACTAAGCGGGTGAAACGGGAACTAAGAGGCGTCCGCTTGTAGGTAATAATCCCAAGTAGTAGGGGGCGATCCTATTTCCAGTAACCGGGCACAAATCTAGACACCGGGCTGCTATTGAGTAATTCCATCAGATGGTAAAACCCAACTTTTTCCAACTGACAGTGGCTTTTGCGACCACTAGATTAACGAGGCAGTTTAAAGACTTATAAGAACGTCTGGAAGTCTGAAGTCTTATTTGAGCATCTTGAAGTCAGGTTTCCCACACGGTATATTTACCATTAAAGTTACACTAGTCGATCTTTCTTCCATACAAACGCAGTCTGGCGATTACTCCACTATTTGAGGATTTAAGTTCAAAATAAAAAATGATATCAATTTGTATCTTCATTATCTAGCACTGTATGGAAACAAAAAAGTAAAAAATATTTATATTTGATATTTATGAACGTCGAAAGTTCCGTAATTCAATACTATTTTTTTTATACAGGGATAGATTAGTAATTCAACAATGCAAATAATTTTATTTGAAAATATACATTTAGTGGTGTTTTCATGATATCTAGACTCCCAAAGGTCTGTTTATAAAATTTCGCGCGCTCGTTTTCGTCCTAAATCATCATCCATTTCGATACAAATTTGCAAAAGTGCTAATTCGTACGCGAACTAGCTTCTTACTGCTCATCACAGCATCTATATCTATCGTACATGTTGTCGAATGAGATAGCATGCATTTTAACCTCATACACAAAATAGTTCGTGCCGTCGACTAGGGGAACCTTAAAAAGCAATCACCCCCAAAAACCGACATCACCCCTAACCATCATCATTTACCCCTCTTTACCTCAAAAACCGATTTCAGTTTTTATGTGATTCGCACACGAAAGTTCTTAGGTCAAGACTGGTAAATGAGCACTAGCTGTCACTGTGATCTTATTCTTGTTGTAACTGTATTGTTTTCTTGCCTGTATATTTACATGTATGTATGTATTTATTTTAGTATTTTATATTTAGTGATTACTATGTTTGTAACTTATTATTTGATTTAAAATTGTCATGCCATGTCGTATCCAGGCTATCTCTATATCTATCTCTCTCTATTTTGGGTTGCCTGGAAGAGATCTCAGAACGCAATAAGGCCGCCTGTTGTATGTTTGTTTTTATTTTAAGGTTTCCGTATGTATTAATATTCTTATCTTGGTGTACAATACTGTATAAATAATACTTACTGTATACTTTGTTTCATAAACATAACATTACGCCTGAAATAAGCTCGCCACGTACGGCGATGCGCCATCGGTACATGGTGGACATCCCACCCATACGTACTAAATGTTTCGGAAATACTTTCATTATGCGTAAAGTTAAGGGGTGGAATTCCCTGCCGGAGTCTGTGTTTCCCGATAGCTACAACCTCGGGGTCTTTAAGTCAAGAGTGAAAAGGTTACTTCTAGGCAAGAGTGCTACACCGTCGACCACATCATCGCTTACCATCAGGTGAGATAGTGGTCAATGCTATCAATAATAAAAAAAAACAGAAAGGCAGAGGTAACTATTTAACACCCACATTTACCCCAGCTATAACTAGCTACATTATCCGTTGGTATTTTTGGAAGAAATCTGTATAAAAAGTAACTTTTATAAATCTACTAAGAGTAGGCAAAGTCACTGAACCTGTCTTGATAAAACTTTTATAATCTTGAGAGATTAACTTTAGCAGACAATTATAATTCTATCTTTTTTGCGAGAATTGCAAGATATCAAAATATGTAATCATTTTTGTCACCCCTTTCATTCACCCCTTATCATTGTCACCCTTTCATTTATTAAACTTGTCACAAATAAAACAAAAGATTCATACAAAAACCATTTTATTCACACTTTTAACACGATGAAATGTTAAAGTACTGAGTAAATTAAATGTTGAATCGTATCGTTTTACAAATTAAATGGATTCATACAATTAACTTTTGGAAATGAGGTCCCATTGAAACCAAAAGTTTTTGAATATAAAGCACCGAAATTTTAGGCTGAATATAAACCGAACCGGTAGAGACAGATTCATTATAATATTCTTTCGTGTATGTCCATGAGCTTGTCAATATGAGTTTCTTGTGTGACTTCGTTTTACTTTGAACAACATAATTATCGACACTTTTTTTCTCTCATATTAGTCACACATAGATGAACATAATCCATACAGCTTTAAAACTACAGGAAGTCATCAAGATGGTAGAACGATCAAACCCATGAAGAGGCTTGCCCCCAATTTCTATAAACAATTATCGACGTTTCATAAAAAAAAACGTAAGTGAAGTGATACCCATTGACTTTTGAAAGTAAATTAAATCAATCTCAGAATCTGACACGCAATTAACAATTTTTCACGTTCATTTTGCGGTAATTTTCGTTCTAGAATTTAACTCGGATATAAATAACGTTACAACACTTCGGGCTTAAACACATACACACTCATATAAGCATCCACTACTTAAATGAATCTGTCTACAACTCATCTTTTCGACTGTAAATTATACAAAGCAAAATTACGGTTTCGATTAAATACATAACAATAACAAAAAGTCAACATTTATAAAATAAATAAATTAGGCCGAAATTAATAACATCACAGATGACTTCTACTACTGCAACTCTACATGATTAACAATATTTCGTTTAAAATATTTTCTTCTATTAATAAAATCTATCTGCGAAATGAATAATACTCGTATCATCAAACAGCAAATTATGATTATTATCTTCACATGAAATAGTGACGTTAAATGTACTCGTGTGATCTTATAACACCGTGTTAACGTTGAAACGGTTATTGTTAATCTTACCAAAATATTTCCTATGTTAAACATACTTATGTATTATTTAATTTCCAGAAATAGCAAAACCCAGAATTCCCAGAAGTAAACAACAATATCATTTGACCTAAAATAAAAGTAGCTTCAAGAAATTCCAACAACAAAATGATAATTAATTGAATTCCGAAACATTTCAGATATTAGTTTAAAATATTGTCTGAAGTCAACAAACATATTATATAATTGTGCCACATATTTACACTTATATCAATGTTACATATTTACACATTGAATACAGTCATTTACATTAATCCGACGTACAAAATATTTACAACATTCTATCATTAAAATCGTTTCCACTTAACACAACCGAAATTGAATCGGACTTTATACAAATCGTCACAATCATTTGCCTGTACAATGAAAATGTGATATTTTTGGTTGAAAACTGTTCCATAGAGAATCCGAAGCAATTTCCGCGAAACGTGTTCAATAAACGGTTATTTATTTGATGTAGGGCAGGTTCGGGAGCACGTCGGGTCTTCGCCGATGGTGCGCTCCATGGTGCCTCAAATGTATCAAAGCCTCTCTCATTTTTTGCTCCCTCAATGTTCGAATATATTCTTCATCAATCGTATGTCTATGCTTCTCGCCTCTCAACGGCTTCTCCATCCTCCCATTCTCCTTAAACAACACACACCACAAAGACTTGTCCTTATTATCCCACAGTAACGACTTCGTATACTCTTTTAATCTTCTACTGTTTTCCTCCACCCGCCGCATGGCTATCTCTATTTTAATCAAGTCTTTATAATGGTCCGATACAGGCGGTGTCGTCGAAATATTGTTACCGTCGCTTTTGACAGCGCTTATATTAATTCTCGACAAGTAATAATTCTCATATTGGCTAGAAGAGCCACTCGTTCGCAATAACCACACCACACTGGCGACGAATGTACACGACACTATGAAAGTTAATATGAGAAGAGTTAGTCGGAATACTAGGCTCGGGGACGCACAACTCATATCACTATTTGTTTTTGTTTGCAGACGCACTGGGCTGGTTCGTACATACCGCGCCGGCGTAGTCGCTCGCTACGACGGGCTACGGGCGTCCGCTCGCTACGTGCTGCCGCTACGAACTGGCGTAGCCGCGGAGACGGAGCGGCGTCGCTCGTACTCGGCGCATAGCCACTGTTTATCTCAGTTGTAATTTGCTGTCCAAAGCTGTATCCAAGCTGCAGATGCTTTCAAATCTCTTTGTGCGAGCTTTCTTTGCACTTTTGTGCAGTCATTGTACTGGAATTTTTAAATTCGTAACTACGACGTAGCCATAATTGCTCGCAGCATTTTATAAAACTGTATTTAATTTTGAAAGTCTTTGAAACATGAATAAATACTGTGTTTATTTTTAATTTGAGAGTTAAACGTTGCTTTTTATGTAGGTCGGAGTTTCGAGGCTTAATTCAGTAATTTGGGTGGCAAGGCGTCAGCGATAACGATCTCGTCGCCACTGCAATTATTGGGCGGCTTTTTGTGTCAAAATTCTATACTTACCGAAATTACTGAGTAAATACAAATTCGGGGTTAATATTGTATTTAAGTACAATTTTGTGGCTCAATTATGGTGAAATGAAATACGGCACAGCCAAGTGGAAGTTTTGATGAACATTAACTTTTGATGTGGCCTTTGGCGCGTAATGGACTTACTGCACGCGTGGTATGCCTAACGTGACCATACGTCCCGTTTTGAACGGGACAGTCCCAATTTCAGGCTGTCGGTCCTGCTGTCACGGCAAGGGCAATAATATCCCGCTATCACGAACAGACTTTGGTCTATAATTACGAATAAACATAAACTAAACCATTGCTTAGTTAGATCTTAGAAGTTCTGTGATTAAGGCTAGTAACCTAACTAATATGTACTAAGGCCCACTTTGTATGAACAACTTGACTCAGAGTTAGTTGCTAACACGAGGTTAAATAGACAGATTGTCAATTGTCATAAAATATTGTCAATTAAACCTTGTGTTAGCAAGTAACTCTGAGTTAAGTTTTTTGAGGAAGTGGGCCTAAAACTTATTAAGTGTTCCACATTGTTTAATAAACGCTATAAAATACGAAAATAATACTTTTTCTGCGGGTTTCCGGCTCTGATGCAAAAAATAAATGGTCACGTTAGGTATGCCTGCCCCGTTGGTTTAGCGGTAACAAGCGCGAGTGTTGAACTCGGTGCTCGATTCCCAGGACGGCAAAAGTGATATTAGCATTATGGAACTATAAATATCTCTTATCTTAGTATAACACGCGGTTGGTCTTCCAAATAGTAATAAAAAAGTTAATTAAAATAATCAAAAAACCCGACTGCTTAAAAAGCTAACTAAAAAGACGTAAACAAGAAGAAAATCATGCTTTTTAAGCAGTCGGGTTTTTTGATATTTTTTAGTTACTCTTTTTGTTTACAACTTTTTATTTTTTTATTTTATTAGTTGCATTTAAACATATAAGTGTTATATCACCTCTTAAACCCCTTTATTTTGATACCCCACACAATGGGTTCGGAAGAATAAAAAAAAATTCTCCCTCACAAAATGGCGTCTAAAATCCGCCATTTTTTTCCATTTTTTATATAGCTAGTGACACTAGCAGGGTTAAGACGAATCGATTGACGTAAGAATCATCAAAATCAGCCAACGCGATGGCGACAATGGTCTCTAGAACGCCACATAGGAAGAAACATACATACTTACATATATACATAGACTGATAAACACACCTCTTTCGGCAGTCGGGTGAAAAATATCCGAGTACTTCTATCACATCCGATACATTTCCCTCCTCTAAACGAGCTCGGCTAAACAGTAATTTTAATCAGCTGCACCATTGTTATCAACAATGATAGATTTCCAATAATTTATCAGTACGTCAAGTGCGGTGGTCGCACTATTCCCGGAAGATAGATTGTTAACTGTCCATGGAGAGGTCTTTGTAGAGAAATTACAGACTACCGTGCTGAAATGCAGTCTTTTATAATTGTTATTTTTTAGTGTCAAAGCTCCTTCTCTAATGGTGGATTCTACAAACTGTCATCAGAGTACCCAGGCGTAAATATCTTCAAGCTTTGTTGAGGCTGTCAAGTCGCGCGCAGTTAAGTGTAATGCGACGTTGTCGAGTTTTCCTAGTAGTAGTTCTAAGATTGCTGTACAGAGGGGTGACAAGCTCTTAGAGTAAGGTTATTTAAGTGAGAGAAGAGTAAGGTTTGAGATCGCTTAAGTGACAGATGTATACAAGTCATATACATCTGTCCCTTACACACACTCAAAATAACCTTACTCTAAGAGCTTGTGGTCACCCCCCAGATAGAAATATTTTTGTGAAACAATGAAGTCGCATTGTCGTGTCGCACATATTTGTAGAAGCCTTCTTATGAGTAAGAGGAACAGAAATTACTCTACAAAGCTAAACATAGTGTGTTATTGTCAATTGAGTGATTATTATTATTATGGAGATAATAAAAATTCTGACACTTTTTTTGTAAGGTGCGATATCTGACCCTGAACACAATCAAATTATGGGTAGCCAGTGTAACCTGCCATTGTGACCTGTCTTGCATTAATCATATTCTATGAATCTAAATTGTCAGCGTTTTACTTTGTAAACAAAGTCAATTAGATAATTAACGCCAGCTTTGAATGTCAAAATTAATAGTTAAAAAAAAATGTCGTCCATTCGCAAAAGGTAAACCGCTCTGTCTGCCGTTATCAATACTATTACTATATTAATTAAATAATATTATAAAGAGGAAAGATTTGTATTTTTGTATGTTTATATGTAACGAATAAACTTAAAAACTAGTAGACCGATTTAAAAAATTCTTTCACCGTTGGGAAGCTACACTATCCCCGGGTGGCATAGGCTACTTTTTATCCCTGTATTCCCACAGGAACGTGAACTACGCGGGTGAAACCGCGAGGCGTCCGCTAGTATGTAATAATTTTATTTAAGCCATATCTTTTTTTAATATCTAATTATTACTGAACTGTTTTGTGTGGACCACCAGACTGTGCTACAGCTGGAACTGTATTAAAATTATACTCCACATATATACCCTACTAAACCATATACCAAAGCCATTAAAAGATACACGTAAAAAGCTCGATAATTACAATGTCAGAAAAGAATAAATACAACATAACTCTGTGGCGCTGGAAACCGCGTAATTTCATACCATCCGTGCATTTGGTACCGCAGTAACGTTCCATTTAAAAATATATAATACTAGCTTTTCCTCGCGGCTACATTCACGTGGGGTTACGGCAAATGACAATAAAGAACGAACGCAATGTAACCACTGCGATAAACAAATACTATATAAGGACATATCCTTATCCAGCGGGGTAATTGCAAAACAGAATCAATCGCAATGTCTTTCATTTTGACAATTGAATATTATCAATACTTTTTTTTTGTGTTTTCAAATCATCCTATGACTTCTCCCGCTCAGGGTGAAGCGGGAGGGCGTATCAGAGTTTTAATGCCTCAATACCCACCCGTGTTGCTTCAGTAACTTGTGCCAGGACCGTGGTAACTCTGTTTCAATTTTATCCGCGACCCATATAGGCATCGGCCCTAGCGGACCCTCAACTTTTTGCTGACATCTCTTTGAGCGTGGAACACTATGCGCCGTTGACTCGGGCCTGGTGCTTATGACGGCGAGTTACCCATTACTCGCCGTCTGCAAGCCTGCTCCTACGGTGGTCGGGAATCGGCTTGCAACTCCGTGTGGGCATGCCGTTACGAATAGTACCTATCTAGCGTGTATATATTATGTATGTCATTTTGTGACAAATAAACACTTTTTCATTATTTTTTTCTTTTATTCATTGTGTTCTTAACATTGTCGAATAGCCAAATTTTAAAACATAAAACAGCGGTTCAGGAACTAAATGCGGTTTTGAAAGAAAGTGAGATTTAGTGTGTTATGCAACAAGGGTGCAGGTAATATTCTAGTCGTGTAACCTAGTATCCAAGGCGTTTAACAGTCAAAGCGGGATTAAAGCCAATGACAAATCATATATACCAATTAAAATTCGAAAATGTTAGCCTATTATAAGGCACTTAAGAGTCTCTTTTACAGGACAAAAATAATTGATTCTATACTTCTTATTAGATAGCTTGATCTCTGTGACATAATTATGTCAAACTGACGTTGTTATTGTTAGCCTGTCAGGCGCTATTGTTACTGTATTTTGATGAAGTATAGTGATTATGTAATATCTGATTGTTTAAATAAACATCCAAATTTAAAAAACTCACACACAATCCGATTTACACTTTCAAAATATTAGTAGGAGCTAGGATTTTTGAATTTTCTGCATATAATGAACGCGGAACTTGACCTGTGTTGAACCTTTTTTATTCAACAAACAAGGCTGCATGTTTATCTTTGAAAGTTTAGTAGTGAAAGGCTTTGTGTTTTGTATCCTTTTGTGGCTACTTTTTATTGGTGAAAAATTATTACGTAATTTTATAAAAGGTTAGGTTATTAAAACACTTGGGTGTGTATTATCTAATTATTAACTACCTCCCGCGTCTTCGCCCACGTGGAATTAGTACTTCAATATTTTTAAAATATAGCAAATGTGCTATTATAAACGTGAAAGTTTGTGAGGATGAATGATGGATGGATGTCTGTTACCCTTTCACGCAAAAACTACCGAACGGATTTTGATGAAATTTTACAGAAATATAGCTGACATACATAGGCACACACACTATCACACTAATATTATAAAGGCGAAAGTTTGTGAGTGAGTGTGTGTGTGTGTGTTTGTTACTTCTTCACGCTCAAACGGCTAGACGGATCTGGATGTAATTTGGCATGAAGATAGATTATAGTCTGGAATAGCACATAGACATATTTATCCCGGGATTAAGTGCCCTTGGGATAAATTTCGATATACACGCGGGCGGAGCCGCTGGCAGAAGCTAGTAATTTATAAAGATATTGGGAGAAGTACTAATACCACGTGGGTGGCCGCTAGTGAGGTATATTACTTTATAGTTCGGTTAAGTATATTTCATCAAATCCGTTCAGAAAGTTTGTGTGTGAAAAATTAACAAACATTTATAATCGCAAACTTTGATCGCAAATATTTTTATACGAGTAAAGTTGTAATACCACCTAATATTTCATAGAATTTAAATAAAATATAAGGTATTATAGGCTTTAAAGTCTGTCTAGAGTCTAGACAGAGCGACATTTTAAAAGCGACTAGTTGCTGCCTGCGGCTCCGCCTGCGTTACATACATACTTCCTCAAATATCTTCATAAATTTTAGTCTATTTACTATTCCGATATATAAGCTACATCACTATAAGTTTCATCAAAATCCGTTCAGTAGTTTTTGCGTGAAAGAGTAACAAACATCCATCCATCCATCCTCACAAACGTTCGCGTTTATAATAATAGCAGGAAAATCTATATGGATGGACTGACGTTTTGGTAGCTCATATCAATTCCAAACAATCGGGCTTTTTGAAAATCGTTATCCACACTATTATTATATATACGAAAGTTTTATTTTTTTATTTATTCATTCATAATTTGTTTAGACTATTACATTCATACATTCTGCCAAACAGTTTGTCGGCAGAGTACTCATTATAAGTAACTCTGTCTGTCTATTACCTTTTCACGCTTAAAAAACTAAACGGAATTAAATGAAATTCGGCAAAAAGATAAAGGCATCCTAAGAAAGGACATAATGCTACTTTAGGTATAAAAAAAATGTTGTTAGGGTAGGTAGGGTAGAGTAGGTAGGTAGAGTAGGGAAGGTAGGTTGGTAGGTAGGGTAGGGTAGGTAGGTAGCTCGTTGACGGGAGTGAAGCCGCGTGGGACAGATAGTCTCAAATAAATGTCACTTCTACTTTTTTCCACTTATGACAGTTTTCGTTGTTTAGAAATATTTAAGTCGTCTTTCGTTCTATTTTACTAACTTCACAAATAATATAGGTATAGCCAGCTAAGTCCACTTCAATCATTACATAAGTGGTATTTCACCATCATCATCATCAACATCGTTTCAGCCGGCAGACGTCCACTACTGGACTTAGACCTCCACCAAGCATCGCCACATCAATCGGTTCTGTGCGTCTCATCAGGTCATCGGACCATCTAGTGGGACGCCTTCCATCGCTGTGCCTTCCGTAACGCGGTCGCCACTCCAGAATTCTAAAGCCCATTGAGCATCCGTTCTGCAAGCAATTTGCCGTGCTCACTGCCACTTAAGTTTAGCAATTCTGTGTTTATTAAGATTTAATATATTGTGTTTCGTGGAAATAAATAAGTAACTTGGAAAAATAAATACATTTAATTATGTAAATACACGTAACGATATCGTTACCACATAATTCAATTTAAAGCAATTTCATGTTAAATGTCCGAAAATTGAAATTCAATGTAAAATTTCAGATAATTGAATTAGGCTTAGCTGGATATCACTTTTTCAATTAACTTTGACGTATTCATTACTGTAAATATGCCGAATATTCGTTGATTACATTTAGGATGGATAATTTGATTAGTTCGTATCAATTACTATTTCGGTAGTGTGGTAACGTTGTACCTATTTTCAAATATTGTGAACATAAGTTTGTATTTACCTTCCACTGCCTCGTTGATATAGTCGGCGTAAGAGCTAATGGTGAGCATGAATTCCAGGGTTGTTTTCTGCCCCCCGGTGGGTCATTGTCGAGGCCGAGGGCTCAGTAGCCGTAGCTTGGTCACCCACGGTGAAGCGAAGAGGAAACCGAGAAGAGGCCGCTCGTCAGAGCTTTTGCCGATAAGCCGACGTTGTAGCGACCAACAAGAAGGTTGCGGTGCCGCCTGGGCGACATCGCAACTGAGACGGGCTGCGATGTCGTATGGGGCATCCCATACCCATACGATATCGCAACTGAGGGTTGGGTTAGGCTGCGGGAGAGGAGCGCTGGTATTGCGGTGCGCTGCTTTCCCTATCTTCCGCGGCCTGGACGGGATCGCCACCGTCTGATGGCGGACGCGGTGGGGCCGCAGGGGAGGTGTCGGTATAGCGTTGGCCGCTCTTCCTTGCCTGCGGACGAAAAATGGTAGATGCAGGGGTCATTAACCTTGACAGACGGGTCAAGGTCAAATTGCGACGACAAGGGGACCAAGGGTGTATACACATGCTCATCTAGTGCCAATGTGCTGGTTTGATCCTTGGGGTGGTCAAGGTATACAGTGTGTTCTGTTGCGCCGGTCATGGCCTTACCCCCCAGAGGAGGGTCCGGTGCCGGATAGCCGCGGCGGGTTCGTGGAAAAGAAAAAAAAATGGTTTCTGGGTCTGGCAAAGTTTATATGGTTTTTCCAACTAGAATGCCTCAGTAGCTACTCTGAGTCTGTTGCCCAGTTGATGGCAATAATTTGGCTCCTACGATTTGAACTTAAACATAGTTGGTGGAATATGGGTTTTACTATACGTACACGTCTGTCTTCCTGATACTTGGGTGAATACAAGCGTTTGGAAACAGTTCGACACAACTAAATTAATTTACAATACATTTTGATCTAAAATTGATATCTGAAAGCGTGGGCTGGATCGGCAGTTCCAGAAATTCCTATGACGTAATGTTTGATTGGGTAAATATGTTCAGTAGCCGTAAATTATACCTCTGCTAACCGATTCATAAAACAATAGCATTCCAAGAATATTTTACTAATTTACCGAAATAGAGCGGCATCTATTGGCCCCCAGTGACCTCCAGTGGCCTCCAGTTCTGTTTATATTTGCCTGTTCATGCAACAAGATTATGCACTAACCGATCGTTCAAACACGGCGCGTGTTACGGCAGCTCCACACTCTAGTGCCAATGTTGGAGAAGTGGGTAATGATTGGCCAATGATGGAGTCACAGAGTTCGGAACATTGAACCTGCAACGATGAGAGACGTCATTGTAAGTTTCTGCATGGTCAGGCAAATTGTGCTGATCACAAGTTTCGGCTATATTCAGAATTGTCACGGGCCTTCAATTTCTTTTAGTAAACGGTGAAACTGATTCACTTGGTTAATATGGACAAAGCTGTCTCTAGCAGTGGCCACGGAGGCGTCTCGGAGCTCTATGGTTGGAGTTTCTCGATCCACAAGTTGGATGAGTGGCGTTGGGCTCCAACGTTGGGACAAACATTGTGTAGCCAATGTTACCGATCAGTAGCGTGATACGAACTCGGCAGTGTATGCCTTGGAACTTTATCACACTGTATTTGACAGTAGTGGCAGGGTAGGTTTAGAGTAGATTGAACTAAGTTTATTGTAGGTAGTATAATTTGTTGTAATGTAAGCGAAACTCAGTCGATTCATCGGCTAATCAGTGTTCTTTATAAGGATCGCCTTACTGAATTAACCGACAAGTAATCGTGGTTTATTCCGTTTGTCGAAATATAGGTTCAATTCAGGCACCAAACAAATGATTGTGATATTCACAAATAGTGTATTTTTAGATGTAGTAACGCAATTTACTAACACACCTATGATATGCCTGGTAATGCAGGTCTTCATAGGCAGCGGAGACCACTTACTGTCAGGTGGACCGCCTGCTTGTTTGCTACTATATACATACATACATAAACTCACGCCTTTTTCCCATGGGGGTAGGCAGAAACTACAGAACGCCACCTGTTACGATCCTTACATTCTTCTTTTGGTTCACTCACATTCATACATCTAGTCGTACACACATGCCGGTTATGAGTACTGCGCACCTGGCCTTTCTGAAGAACATCACCTATAAGGTATATGTATGTATATCTAGGGCGTCCCCTCCTGGCGTTTCCATTCACGTCTGCCTTGTAAATACATGTCGTTAGTCGCCTTTCATTCATCCTCTCAACAAGGCCAAATCATCTTAAAATACTCTTGCTACTATATACCATTCGAAAATACAGAAACTATCTTCAGTGAATCAATATTGAAATTTTGCTTTTAGGTAGGTACTAACTAAAAAACCGTCATAATTAAATATCTATATATTTCGTTTAAGTAAAAATCTTTCAAACTTGAGAGCCATTTTCACGAGCAGTTTCCTTATCATGTAAAAACCACAGCCATAATAATCTATGTACTTTAGACCGAGACCATCTCTTTATAGCTTGCTTTCTCTATAATCTGACTGTCTGGGGGGTAATCCACGAGGGTAAAAATGGGGTAATGGGGAGAGAACTACTTAACAGGGTAGATAGGGACTAAATAGATATATAGATACTTTATACTAGTATTATGATCGTTGAATACTATTACTGCCATCGATGGTGAGAACGCTGTTATGATTTTAGGCCAGACGACTCGATCACGACACGACATTTTTGAAAAAATATTCAGCATACGCATTTTACTTGTTGCGTGAATTCTTGAAGACCGTCAATTGATTATTTATCTACATGTATAAAAGAGAAAGTGTGTATGTTCCTTGTAGACTCCGAAACGGCTGCATCGATTTTAATGAAATTTTCAGACAATCTTTAGATTGACTCAGCGGATAATCCTGTAGGTGTTGTTAAGTTTGGTGGCGATTGGAGCGCTATTTTTTACTTTGAACGCTGGTGAAGCCGTGGGCAGAAGCTAGTTTATTGTAACCTTTATTGTACACCGTAAGTAAATCAATGATCAAGATATTTATCAAGCATTTGGTTGTAAATAATAATGTTTCTGATCATCATTATTTTGGCTGAAAGAAGTCTACAATTAGACAAGCGTCACTATATCGATCGGTCGTGTGCGTTGCATCCAGACATTTTCCTGGCCTTCACAATGTCATCAGGCCATCTTGTGATAGACGTTCCGACGATACGACTTATGGTACTAGAATGGCCACCCATATCAGTAAAACTTGAAACTATCTGACACGAGAGAACTAAAGATGCCTCTTACAAAAAGCTTTTTAACCGACTTCCGATAAAGGAGGAGGTTCTCAATTCGAAAGCTTCTATTTATCTTTTGTTTTTCTTCGAGCATAATAAACGGATAAATAAACGGATTTGCAAAATTCTTTTTTGGTTCGGAATAAATTAATTTACCGGTTATGTTCAAGTTACATGTTATTCTGTTAATACTCTTTCGGTCATCACTCATTATTATAGGTACCTTACTATAGAACTTGTCCAGTATGTACCACTAAAAATTGAAACATAAAACACTTTTTTACAAAAAAGGTACAACTTTAAAAAAAAAAACACTACGAAGTGAAATGTAACTACAATTTCGGAAGGCAGTGTTAAAAAATGAAACAGGAACATTCCTGTTTTCGTTTCTTAATTTTTTTCTCAACACGGTTGTATTGAGTAGTGACGTTATCGTATCGTATTGTGCAAAAATATTATAGCGGGCGGTGACGATGTTTCATCCCTATCTTAATAGGAATGGGACATTGTCGTAAAAAGAGCGTTCGATGAGAAAAAAACTTGCGCTGAAAATTGAAAATGAAAATAGTGGAGGTGCTTTGAAAAAATTGACGGTTTTGCCGGCAGACAACCGTGTGGAAATTCACTTAGAAAAACTTACTAAAAACTATACATTTTTAGAGTGGAAATGAAAATATTTTTCAGCAAAAAGCTTTCTACTTCTTCTTAGAGAACTACCGTAGTTAGTCGCACCTGTAACACCAGGTTTAACACTGGAAACAGAAGAACATTAAATAAATAAAACAAAAAAACTGGTCAAGTTTTTATGGAATTGAGTATTCGAGTGAAGTTGTTCCGTTTAACAAACCTTTATTCAGAAAACTGACTAGATTTGGTCTTAATTTGATTGAGTGATTGAAAGAAAGAAAGTAAAATGTTTATTTGTGATTGCAGCTTGACTTAAGGTTACACCTGGGTAATAAAAACCACCTATTTCTGAATAAAGCATTTGAAGTTGAGTATTTGTACCTCTAGTCTGAAAACCTGTCAAGCTTTAGTATTAATTTTGGGTATGACGCGTTCTTTACTTCAAATACTCAATTCAGAAATCGGGTCAAGTTATACTTGAGTCAGATTAGTATCAAATATGACTAAAATATTTTTCATGGAAACTTGAACTTGATGTTAACTTATAAGTTGATAGAATCAGACTCAGGGGCTTACTTATTCAAAAACGGATAGTTCCACCGAGGTACAGGCAGACAGTGAAAAAAACCTATTTACAAAAACTGACTTCCAAAAAATTAAAACACTATAAAGTGAAAAATAACTTCAATTTCGGCATCCAGTGTTCCTGTTTTCGTTTCTTCGCTTTTTGACACCGCCTTCCGAAATTTAAGTTATTGTTCACTTTGTAGTGTTATTATTTTTTGAAAGGGGTGGGACACTCAACTTCAACAACCAAAACATCAACAATCAAAATATCAACACCATATAATCAACAGTTTAATTTTTCAATGAATCAGAATAACATTAGGTTTAAACATAAACGGTTGAAAATGTCAACATTTCAGATGAGCAATGAATCTGAATAACATTGATTTATTGGAAGCCGGTTGTATTTTTTTGTAAAAACCTGTAGATTTTCAGTTTTTAGTGGTTAATACTGGAAACATTCTATAGTAAGATCCTTATAATGCCCATAGTAAAGCCAGAATAGATTACCCGAGTAACATGTAACTTGAACATAACCGGTGGAATGAGAGTGTACCAGGGTGAACTGTACACATCTGCGTATCCGTTTAGAGCATACTGGCGTGATGGTATGTTATGAAATGGTGTAAATAATAAACAGACAAGCGATTGCAGCAATCCCGAGAGTGTCATTTATTGAAGAATTCTATTATTCATTATATATCTCCGAAGTTCTTCATCAGATCTTTACCAAATTTAAATGATCCCACCATTTCGAAATTAACTCATTTCCAACAAAAAAAGAATTTTGCAAATCCGTTTATATATGACAGAGTTATGCCCGAACTTAAGTAAAAATAGATAAACATCCGAATTGAGAACCGCCTCCTTTTTGGGAATTCGGTAAAAAAACGAAAGGAACCCAAGAAGACCCTCTGGCTCAAACAACAAAAACTGTAAACTTCTCCCAGTTCTTACAACATTTAATACACGTAGGGCACAAAATTCAGAACAAAACGCCGATACATTTCCAATTCTAGTCATCAAATCACATATTAACAGCTTTGACCTAATAAATAGGCAGATGTCGTTACATTTAATATACACGTCTGCCGGACTGTGGCCGGACGTATCTCTAAATTTAACTTGCAAATGCCGTTCAAATGTGTATTAGCCGAGATAACTGCTGTCAATGTGTCTCATAGTGGACGAGGCCGAATGCCGAATGCCAGGGCATTAAATATTCAAACACTAGTAGACTGGGCCTATTCGTCTGACCCAACTATCCACCGAATTTTATTTTATTCATTCATTCGATGGCCTCTACACGAACGATATGTAAGTACATGCCGGAAAAAAGTGGGACAGTCGAGCTGGCAGGTTTAAAGTAGGAAAAATAGATTATATAAAAAAGTAAAACACATGGTTTTACCCGACTGCTGAAGGAGGGTAATGTGTTCATAAGTCTACGTATATGTATGTATGTATGTTTGTGCCTATGTGGCGTTCTAGAAACCAAACGCGTTCGCCGATTTTGATGATTCTTACGTCAATCGATTTGTCTTAACCTTGCAAGTGTCACTGCCTACATTATAATTAGAAAATAAAAAATGGTGGATTTTATGCGCCATATTGTGTGGGGCCAATTTGTGTTTTTTTTCAAAACCCCTCATGTGGGGTATCAAATTAAAGGAGTTTAAGAGGTGATTTCAAAAATATATAACAAAAAAATATAAATAAAAATAGTAAATAAAAAAAACCCGACTGCTTAAGAAACGAACTAAAAAGACGTAAACAAGAAGAAAATCATGCTGTGCAGTACATCTGGATTTGGTTAGCTAGCTCGCGAATATGTATCCTCCGACGGCACAGCATGATTTTCTTCTTGTTTACGTCTTTTTAGTTCGCTTCTTATGCAGTCGGGCTTTTTGAATTAATTTTAAATGTTGTACAGTTTTTTTAAACGTTGGTTTTTACCTCTAGTATCTATTGTAATATATGTAACTGATCCATTGGTCTTATGGCTGCAAGTGCGAATACTGAGCGTGGGGTCCCGGTTTGTTATTGGGTTTGTCCATTAGAAATTTTTCAGTGGCAGTCGTTCGGAACTTTGGAAATTAGTGGTTTGACATCCATTTCCCTCGGAAAACACGTTAAGCCTTGCACCTGATCTCCCTTCCGTCGTGCCGAATTGTCGCCGAATGTGAGAGTGATAGAACAGAGAGTGCGGTTTAGGCAGTATAATATCTCCCGCGTCTGCGATAAGATTGACCGCCGTGAATGATATTCTAGACCAAACCTACTTTTATAATATATGCAAATTCCTATTCAATGTATTAATAATGTCATTTAGTATAAGGTAATATATAAAATGGCGTTGTATATTATGTTTTGTGTAGGTATTTGCAGGATTCTATTCAATGTAGTATTGTTGTGTTGTGAATTTTGGCTCCTAAAACACAGGCTTTTGGTCTAGATTAGGAGGCAGCAGTTTGCCTTTGTTTTTTGTCTCTATGTACAACATTTATTATTTGTAATTGTGTAAATTATTATGTAAATGTAAATGTACAAATAAACAATTTTATTATTATTTATTTTTTATTATATTATTATTTATTTTATATTATTATATTATCTGTGGTTTTCATTATAACTAAAGTACTGTACCTTTATTCTGTAGTTGTAATTCGAAAAAGTCTTCATTCTGGAGGAGAAGTGTTTCGCCAAAGCAAATATCTTCATTTTAGAATAGGAGTCTTTCGACCAAGAGTAGTAGTTTTGGGAATTGTCGTGAGTGTTACCTAGTAATAGTCAGGTGCAGATTCTCGTTGGCTAAATAATTAATTGCAAAAAAAAAACGGATTCGGTAATTTAATGCCATTTCATTCAATTATTTTTTTTGTCACATTTCTAATTTCAAAAAATTAATCCAAATATTAAACAGATAGTCCAGGAAAAAGAAAATTAACGGAAACTTTATTGTTGGAGGTGTAATAAGCATTAGGGTCGTAATAAGCAAAGTTTTTATCCACAGCACAAATGACGTCGGTTTTTATTCTGCAGGTTATTGCCGCTTATATCGTTCGAGTTATTCATGTTATTCAAATCTCGTGCTTGTCGCCTATGCTGTTGGGTTTGGAGACTATTTAGCTGTAGGCCCACTAACATTGGTCTAGATTGTTTGGGTAGTTTGCATTTACTGGATATTGTGGCTTAGCTAGATTCACGACAACTAAAGCCAGGAAGAAGAAAATCTGTAAAAATAATAATTAGAAATAAAGATTGGTAGTATACAAATAAATATATAATACTATAGTATATACTAAAATAATATAGTATATAATACGTATACGACGGTCATAATTAAACTAGCTTCTGCCAGCGGCTTCGTCCGCGTGAAAAGTGTTTTCTTATACCAAGGGAACATTATAGCGGGATGAAAAGTAGCCTATGTGCTATTCCAGACTATAATCTATCTCTTTGCCAAATTTCATCCAGATTCATTTCACCATTTTGGCGTGATTGAGTAACAAATATACATCCACACATCTAATTCACATTTATAATATTAGTATGATTTTAGTGTCGCAGCAAGCATGTTAAGCCGTCAGTCCCGACTGACAATAGCGATGTTTCAGGGTAGAAAAATGATAATTCTATTTAGTCCGTCAGAGAGATTATCAAATAATATTGGATACGTATTTTTTGCTTTACCAAATCAATAAACATTTACAAAGTTAAAGCGCATCAAAGTTCAGGAGAGCGGGCTTGTAACGTCACTAAGACAATATAAAGTATGCGTGACTTTTCACGATATTTCAACGCATTATGATGACTCTGATCCAGTCTCAGGCCATGGTTGGGCGCTTGAATCTGTCCTTGAAGGCAGTCTCCGAATGGGGCGGTGCCAATCTGGCCAAGCGTGTCTTTTTGCCGCTAAAAGGAGCCAATTCCACCCGGCTCCTTCTTTCCGTGGTGTGACCATGCCGATAACGGACCATCTTGAGCTTCTTGGCGTAACGTTGACATTGACACTAAATTTTGGGCCATACATTGAGTCAAAAGCTCAACTGGCTGCCAACAAGTTGGGGATCCTTGCGAAGGTGAGACGGTACTTCATGCCAGAACAGCTGCTTAAGTTATATCAAGCAAAAGTTCGATCTTGCGATCGTCGCCGAGTTGCCAGCTTGTCGGTTTTTTATCGGTTACACTTCGGGGAGTGTGCGATGGAATTGTATGATCTAATTCCGCCTGGCCCGTTTCATCGTCGGACTACAAGACGTATGGTGTTGCGCCATCGGTACATGGTGGACATCTCACCCATACGCACTAAACTTTTTGAAAATACTTTCATCATGCGTACAGCTAAGGAGTGGAATTCCCTGCCGGAGTCTGTGTTTCCCGATAGCTACAACCTCGGGGTTTTTAAGTCAAGAGTGAATAGATTATTTCTAGGCAAGCGTGCTACACCGTCGACCACATCGTCGCTTACCATCAGGTGAGATGGTGGTCAAGTGCGAGCCTATCAATAGTAAAAAAAAAAAAAATGTCGTCGTCACTTTATGTTTACGTGTCAAAAGGAAAAATACGTGTCCAATATTTTTTATTAATCTACCTGACGGACAAAAAACTAATTTTCAGTAAACTACCCTAAGACTTTGACAGTCGTTACGGGTAGATAGATAGATAGATAAATCATTTATTTAGTGCACACAAAAGACACAGCACAACACACAAAATCTTAATTAAATTATTAAAATTTTTATGTATGTTTAAAAACAAGGTGCCAACATAAAAAGAAAAAGGAAACCATACTTACGAAATGAAAGTCAAAGTGACACCAGTGACATTAGTTTTGACAATCAAAGATTACTATTATTATATACTGGTTGACAATCAAAACACAGTGCGGTGTGCGCCTCAAGGTTGCACCAAATGGGAAAAGGCAGAGAATCTGACACCAGTCTTGACAAGGGGTTACCATGATACCAGTTACTGGGTTGTTGAGGTCAGATAGGCAGTCACTCCCTGTATATATACTGGTATACGGCTGCATCCGGTTAGATTGGAGCTGACCTCAACACAATTGGATAAAGGCTAGGCAGCTGAATTTTACTAATATTATAAATGTGAAAGTTTGGATGGATGGGTGTGTGCGCTTCCATTATTGTCGATCGACGTCCTTGCCCCGATGAGCCCTACTAATTTCCCAGGGGCAACCACGCATAACCCGGACGTTCTCGATATAGCGTTGCTTAAGAATGTAAACCTCAGGTTGAACTCTATAGAAACGATATACGAATTAGACTCCGACCACCGTCCCGTGATTATGCACCTAAATAGTCGCTCAGGCCTCCCAGATCAAGGACAGCCTATACCTACTAAAAAGGTTATTGACTAGAGGAAAGTAAGTGAAAAACTGAAATCCACCAAGTCACCCCAATTAGATGCAATCCCCGACCACCTAGAAACATTCGCTGACGGGACAGCGGCGATCGACTCGCTTACGACTCACGTGCAATCTGTCCTGGACGAATGTTCAAGGGAAGTTCCAGTGCTGGACATCCAGCAAGGGAAACTCCCTGAAGATGTACGGAGGTTGATAACCGAGAAGAACGCGGCTGTCCGTGCCTATAGTAGCTTTCCCTGTGCCGCACATAAGGCTCACTTGCGTAAATTACAAGTGAAAGTTTGGATGGATGGGTGTGTGCGCCTCCATTATTGTCGATCGACGTCCTTGCCCCGATGAGCCCTACTAATTTCCCAGGGGCAACCACGCATAACCCGGACGTTCTCGATATAGCGTTGCTTAAGAAAGAAAAAAGAAAGAAAAAAGAAAGAAAACTAGTATATTTGGCACACACAGATACACACAATGTAGGTACAAATAAAACTTAATTTTACAACATTTACATACATAGTGTGCCCCGCGGCTGCGACAAAAAGGTCCAGTTCAGCAAAATGCCAGACAAATGGGAGTTGCCTGACGCTGGTTTTCAACTGAACCTTACGTTGAAGTGTACGGATGTGAATCAGTTTTACGGTGTTAAATATGTACAGGTAAATAAATATAAGTTAGTGTGTTATAAACTATACAGGTATAGATATGTATAATAATTTGGTGCGAAACATTATGCCATGAGCAGCTGAGCGAAATAGACGGATTGCAAGTAACTTTTAATATTAAAAGTTGTTTTTATATTCGGGTAGTTTGAGAAATATTGCGATCAATATGTACATCATTTTTAAAATTTTGTCAGAGCGGCGAAACAAAGTGAAATAAGGACGTTGGCAGAAGGATAGAAGGTAAGTGTCTGATAGACGCCAAGTGTGTGTCATCCATCAATAATATTAACCATTTAGAATTTAAAATATTAAGCAACATATTCATTTTTACCCACAGGCCTCCCAACTTCGAGTGAAAGCAGGTGTCAAGGATGGATGACACACCAGCCCGCGGCCGAGGGTACGAGGCAGCTATGTGAAGCAGCGGTTTATACGAAACGATAACCACCCGCGTATTTTAGCTATGTATAAACTCTTTTATAATTTATGCAACTTATACTACCGCACCCACACACGCACATAAGAAAAACCGGGCACTATCAACTGAGAACAGAATCGACATCATATAAGTGAAAGGTTCAAGTTTATCAAATCTAGTTTCCGTTGCGCGTCCGTTAAATACTGCCGTAAACGTCTTCTAAATGTACTTATTGTGTTTATTGTTCTAATAGGTGGCGGTAGATTATTCCATACTTTGGATGCTGCGTAACGGAAACTTCCTCTAAATGCTGCTGTACTGTGGGGCTGCGATGATAGTTGTTGCGAACATTGCCTTCTTCCACATTCTCGTCTACCAGCGATCCAGTCCAACCTGTTGTACAGGTAGTCGGGCTTTTGAAGCTTAATGACACCGAACAACAGGCAGGCTAGGTGTAATTTGCGTCTTGATTTCATTTTAAGGGTAAAATGTTTGTTGAGGAATGGCGTTACGTGACTTCTGGGAGGAATGTTATAGCAAAACCGAGCACAAGCATTTTGGACCCTCTGAATGAGCTGGTCTGTACGAGCCAGTAGGCGCGGGCCGTACACCGTGTCTGCATAGTTTAGCCTGGACAAAACCAGACTTTCCACCAGTTGTTCCCGAAGTGTTTCTGATAGGTACGGCCTCATTTTATATAAAACTTAGAGGCGGTAGAAACAGTTTCTCACTGACTCGGCGACATGCTTTTCAAAACGAAGGTCCTTGTCCATAACAAGACCTAGGTTCCGCGCTTCATAGACTCTGTCAATTGGTTTGCCCATTAATTCGATCTTGAAAGTTGCGGGCAGCTTAGCTAGCTGTCGTTTTGAGCCAAGTACCATGAATTTGGTTTTGTTTGGGTTTAGCGACAGGCAATTATCTTCTGACCAGGCAGCAATTCTGCGAAGGTCATCGTTCAAATCTTGTATGGCACCATCATACTCCTCTGGGTAAAATTATACGTAAAGTTGAACATCATCGGCGTACATATGATACCTGCATTTCTGAAGACACTTAATGATATCAGCGCAGTACAGGATAAAAATAATTGGCCCTAATATAGAGCCTTGTGGGACTCCCCTCTTTATGGAACCAAGTTCCGATCTAAGGGTGGTTCCGTCCCCCAAACGCAGATCTACAAATTGCTTCCTATCACTGAGGTAGCTACGGAACCATTCCGGAGCGCTAAGGTCGAACCCGTAGTAACTCAGCTTAGATATGAGTAGTGGTATATTTATTGCGTCAAAAGCTCGGGAAAAATCGAGCAAAACAAGCAAGGAACACATCCCCTTATCCTGGGCAGACAGCACGTTATCAGTAACGTCCAGTAAAGCAGTAGAGGTACTGCGCTGCTTTCTGAAACCTGATTGTAAATCAGGTAGTATGTGATTCTGTTCCAAGAAGAGTGTTAACTGCTGGCTGACGACTTTCTCCAGTACCTTAGACAGACACGGTAAAATACTAATGGGTCGTAGGTCTTTCAAACAAGTCGGATTTGAAGTTTTGGGTAAGGGCCTAACAGAGGCAATCTTCCATTGTTCGGGGAATGTAGATGTTACTATGGAGCGGTTTATAATGTCCGTTATAACACCCAACGTGTGCGGCAGAGTCAAAGCAATCATGTCCAGGGTAATGTTGTCGCAGCCTTGGGCATTACTTGTAAGGTTGGTGATAATACGGGCGATGTCAGCCTGCTCCACTGGAGTGATTGAAAAGATTGCTTCGCCATGCCTATGATTATCATAATAAGTCATGAGAGCCACACTCGCCACGGCGTTACCCGGGACAGTTAAGAAGTTATTATTAATTATGTTAGGATCTGTAAAGTGCGACGGAAGGTCCTGTTTCGACTTAGTGTCCATCAAAGTGGATTTTAGATTTTTCCATAATAATTTTGGGTTTTTAATTTGATTATTGATGTTATGTTTATAGTACGCCATTCTCTCGCTGTACAGGGAACTCACCACTAAGGATTTTAATTGTCTGTAGTATTCGCCTTTTGCTTTTAATTTGGTCTTCCGGTAACAAGTCAGTGCCTTATCCCGTAAACGCATCATTAATTTAATCGTGTCGGAATGTAAACCTCAGGTTGAACTCTATAGAAACGATATACGAATTAGACTCCGACCACCGTCCCGTGATTATGCACCTAAATAGTCGCTCAGGCCTCCCAGATCAAGGACAGCCTATACCTACTAAAAAGGTTATTGACTGGAGGAAAGTAAGTGAAAAACTGAAATCCACCAAGTCACCCCAATTAGATGCAATCTCCGACCACCTAGAAACAGTCGCTGACGGGACAGCGGCGATCGACTCGCTTACGACTCACGTGCAATCTGTCCTGGACGAATGTTCAAGGGAAGTTCCAGTGCTGGACATCCAGCAAGGGAAACTCCCTGAAGATGTACGGAGGTTGATAACCGAGAAGAACGCGGCTGTCCGTGCCTATAGTAGCTTTCCCTGTGCCGCACATAAGGCTCACTTGCGTAAATTACAAGTGAAAGTTTGGATGGATGGGTGTGTGCGCCTCCATTATTGTCGATCGACGTCCTTGCCCCGATGAGCCCTACTAATTTCCCAGGGGCAACCACGCATAACCCGGACGTTCTCGATATAGCGTTGCTTAAGAATGTAAACCTCAGGTTGAACTCTATAGAAACGATATACGAATTAGACTCCGACCACCGTCCCGTGATTATGCACCTAAATAGTCGCTCAGGCCTCCCAGATCAAAGACAGCCTATACCTACTAAAAAGGTTATTGACTGGAGGAAAGTAAGTGAAAAACTGAAATCCACCAAGTCACCTCAATTAGATGCAATCCCCGACCACCTAGAAACAGTCGCTGACGCGACAGCGGCGATCGACTCGCTTACGACTCACGTGCAATCTGTCCTGGACGAATGTTCAAGGGAAGTTCCAGTGCTGGACATCCAGCAAGGGAAACTCCCTGAAGATGTACGGAGGTTGATAACCGAGAAGAACGCGGCTGTCTGTGCCTATAGTAGCTTTCCCTGTGCCGCACATAAGGCTCACTTGCGTAAATTACAGCGTGCTGTAAAGAAGCGTACTGCTGAGCATCGTTCTGTGACATGGGAAAAGATGCTAAGCGAACTGGAACCCAATCACCATGCTTACTGGCACCTTCAGAGGAAATTACGCTCCACTGAAGTGACAGATATCCCCCCTCTCATTCGCCCTGATAAGAGTGTAGCATTTGAAAACACTGAGAAAGCCGAATGTCTGGCTGCCAGCATCGAACTTCAATGCTCACCCAGCTCCCAACCAGTAGACCAAGCCCACATAGATATGGTGGATGCTGATGTCGAACGTAGGACCTCCCTCCCCCCCGGGGAAGACCCAGATGACCCTCTACCTCCCGTCACTACAGACGAAGTAGCGGAGATCATCAAAAAGCCACCATCGTAAAGCCCCTGGCCTAGATAGCATCACCAATAAGGTGAGTAAACTACCCCCTGCCCCTGCCCCTTCCCTGCTCGGGAGAGGGGCAAGGGGAGGCGACGGGTGACGCAAATGGGGTGACTACAGTAACTTTCGCTGTGTCGCAAACAGAGTTCACATGCGTAACTTGCAGCGTGCTGTAAAGGAACGTATTGCTGAACACCTTTCTGCGACATGGAATAAGATGCTGAGCGAGCTAGAGCCCACCCACCACGCCTTCTGGCACCTTCAGAGGAAGTGACGCTCCACTGAAGACTCTGCCATACCCCCGCTTATTTGCCCTGATAAGAGTGTTGCATCTGAAAACACTGAAAAAGCCGAATGTCTGGCTTACAGCCCCGAACTTCAATGCACACCCAGCTCCCAACCAGTAGACCAAGCTCACCTTGACATGGTGGACGCTGATGTCGAACGTAGGACCTCCCTTCCTCCCGTTGAAGGCCCCGATGACCCACTATCTCCCGTCACCCCAGACGAAGTAGTGGAGGTTATCAAAAGGCTTCACCCCAACAAAGCCCCAGGCCTAGATGGCATCACCAATAAGGTGTTGAAACTCCTCCCTGCCCAAATAATATTACTAATGACGGCCATTTTCAAAGCTGCATTAAGCAAAAATATCTTCCCACAAGCTTGGAAACAAGCCACTGTGATAGGCATCCCTTAACCGGGTAAACCGAAATCAGAGCCTACCAGTTATCGTCCCATTAGACTGGTAAATTCTCTCGGAAAAGTCTATGAGCGGCTTATTTATAAGCGGCTCAAAGACTTTGCCGAGCGAAAGAGCCTTATCCCCCATGAGCAATTCGGCTTTCGTGCTGAACACTCTTGTGTCCAACAAGTTCACCGTATCGTTGAACACACCAGTGCTGGGTTCTAGCGTGGTGTGCTACCCGTTAGCCGTTGCCTTGTTCTTCGACATAGCGAAAGCGTTCGACAAAGTCTGGCACAATGGCTTAATTTATAAGCTATACAAACTTGGCATGCCAGATCGTCTCGTGCTCATCTTACAAGACTGATTGTCGGACAGAACTTTCCGCTATCGTGTCGAGGGAGAACTCTCCTCCCCTCACCCCATACGAGCCGGAGTCCCTCAAGGCTGCGTACTATCCCCTTTATCTTTCACGCTGTACACCAGCGATATCCCAAAATATAAAGAGGACCAGTTGGCATTATTCGCTGACGACACGGCCCTCTATTGCACAGGCACATTACCCAATGCCATAGCCCTAAAACTCCAGAGAGCCGCCAACGCTTTGGCTAAATGGTTCCGCCTCTGCAGAATTGAAGTCAATCCCGATAAGAGCCAGGCTGTCCTCTTCTCGAGGCCTGACTGAAAGTACAATTATAGATTTAAAGACCCCCGCCCCCCCAAACCCATCACAATGTACGGCAAGCCGATCCCTTGGGAGAAGCAAGCCAAGTACCTAGGTGTCACCCTTGATAACCACCTCACTTTCGCCAAGCACATTAAGGCGGCGCGCTCGCGAGCCGCCTTCGCTATGGGCAGACTCCATGGGATGGTGAACGCAAGCAGCAGCTTGTCACTTAGGTGCAAGGTGCGCATTTTCACTGCGGTTATCCGTCCCATCATGACCTATGCTTGCGCTGTCTTCGCACACGCAAAGCCCCACCACATTCATAAGCTTCAGGTTATACAAAACCGATTCCTCCGTAAGATCACGGGAGCCCCCTTGTACGCTCGTAATCAGGAACTCCACGTCGATCTGAGAATCTCCACAATCCCACAATTCATGAAACGCATTACAAAGCGTTTCTTCGACTCTGCTGTCAATCACAGCAACCCTCTAATTCAAGCGGTCTCCCGGTATGAACCCTCCCAAATCTCTAGAATTCGCCGACCAAGGCTCACCCTCTCTATCCCCGATGACGCCACTACCCTGCTCCAAGAGAGCAAAAAAGAGACAAGCACAATTCGCAGACAAAGACCGCCTTCGTTTCGTCCTTGCCGCCGAGGCCCGCCGCGACGTCCCCGTCAGGATACGCAAGCCAGCCCGCGAAATGCTGTGCCTTAGTTAAATTCTAGTTAGTTAATTGGAGTTTCTTATTCGTTCTTCTCCACGTAGGCTTTCCTGAACGAATGGTAGAATCACTTTAATAAGATCCAGCCCTAGTGTTGTCCCCCCAGCGACGCCAGAATCTTGAAATTGGGCATGAAGTAGTGATTTATAGCACATATAAAGGAAAAATTCCGAAAGCAGTTTTTAGTTACATCACATATTTTTAGCGAAAAAACAAAAAATATACTATAACTATGACTCAATTGTCGTGATGGATGAACTTTTACTTATATACCTACAGTTTTGTACGCAACCCTCGGTGCGCGAGTCCGACTCGCACTTGGCCGGTTTTTATGACTGGAATCCGTTTCAATGGAGATATATTGTAGTTACAGGGTGAATGTATTTATTTTTCCTTTTTAGGGCTTTGTACTCAAAGGAATAAAGGGGTGCAATTATAAAGCCTACGCCCCTTGTGTCCGTTTGTCTCTCCGCATGGCACTAGGCTGATTTTTTTAACCCACTGCAGGTAACCCGTTAAATGATAAAAATTGGATGGTATGAATTCCATTGTGTATGGTCCAACTCGCACTCGGATTTTTATGTCATTGGAAGCGAAATATGCCGCCTGTGGACATAACCAATATCAGTAGCATCGCAAGTGTTTTCACCCCAGAGACAAAGCTAAAATGTTTCATATACGTTAACCAGTCAAGCATCCGGGGAAATCCTGAATTCCGTTCAACAGGTTTTATTAATTTACTTTTTCACAAAAAATAAACCGGTGTCTTTGGTACCTCTTGTTTTTCAACACCGACTTCCGAAACGAAAGTAAATTTTGCACTTTTTAGTGTTTTACTTTAGGAAATTTAGATTCTTTTTTATTTTCGATTATTTTTTTGTGAAAAGGTTTTATTTCTCTCTTTTTACCCGATTGCCGAAGGAGGGTTATGTGTTTATCAGTTTATGTATGTATGTTTGTTCCTATGTGGCGTTCTAGAGACCAAACGCGTTGGCCGATTTTGATGATTCTTACGTCAATCGATTCGTCTTAACCCTGCGAGTGTCACTGGCATTTACATTAACATGAAAAAAAGGGGCGCCATTTTGTAGGGGGCTATTTTTTTTTTTGTTGCAAGCCCATCGTGTCGGGTATCAAAATAAAGGGTTCACATCTGGTTTTGGTCAGCCAGCTCGCGAATATGTATCCACCGACTGCACAGCATGATTTTATTATTATTATTCCTTTATTTAATTTATTTTCTTATTAACTAAATTTTTAAATATTTTTATAAAACACAAAATTTGAAAAAACATTTAAAAATATAGAAAATAGAGGCCCACCGGTATCGGGAACAGGGTCCAAGCTACCGGCGGTCAGGGCTCCAAAGAGAGGAACCTCCTAACAATGCGAGCCGTGTCCAGCAGTACTGCTTTCTGGATCAGGCCCTTGACCCAGCCGCCTAACGAGAGCCTCTTAAGATGTTGGTCGAGGCTCGTGGCTATTAAGCCATTGGCTGACACGACTATCGGTACAATGATCGCTGTGTCTACATCCCACATGTCGACAACCTCGCGAGCCAAGTCAAGATACTTGATTTGCTTATCTTTCTCGGCTTTCACGAGGTTCCCGTCATGCGGGACGGTAATGTCAACAATCATTGCACGCCTCTCTATTCGGTCCACCACCACTATATCAGGCTTATTGGCTACAATAGTCCTGTCAGTGATGATGGACCGATCCCAGTAAAATGTGATATTGCCATTTTCGAGAACTGGGTCGGGCACATACCTGTAGTACGGTACCTCCGATGCCACAAGAGTGTATTTCAGAGCAAGTTGCTGGTGGATGATCCTGGCTACAAGGTTGTGCCTATGCAAGTACTCCTCGTTAGCTAGACGAGAACATCCAGAGATAATGTGTCGGATCGATTCACCCGGGCGGTGACATGCCCGACAGATGTCAACCGTGCCATCCTTCACAATAAATCTCCGGTAGTTATTCGTCATGATAACTTCGTCCATAATTGCACAGACAAAACCTTCGGTTTCCCCAAAGAAGTCACCGAAACGCAGCCAGGCTACGGACGCTGCTTAGTCTACATCGGACCCATGTAGGGCCCGAAAAAAGCGTCCGTGAAGCTCCTTACTCTGCCATACTTCCCTGCGGTCGTTAGTATCAAGCACTACAGGCTTGCGCCAGTTCTCATTCGCCAAGGAGAGCGGGGTGAGTCCCTTGTCCACTGCTACTACATCTCGATGCATACCCACGCCGGTGTGTAGAAAATATTCCCTGAGATTGCATATCTCGCGGTTGTGGAGGTTTTTGGCATTTAAAAAGCCTCGGCCACCACACTTCCGCGGGATATACAATCTCATGACCGACGATCGTGGATGATGCATTCGATATGCAGTCAGCAGTGTACGGACTCGCCTATCCAGGGCGTCGAGTTCCGTTTGAGTCCATTTGAGTATGCCGAAAGAGTACATCAATACCGGCATGACCCAACCGTTGAAGGCGCGCACCTTGTTTCCGCCTGAAAGAAGGCTATTGAGTACCTTCTTCAGACGGCCAAAGAAGCGTTCCCTCAACGATTGCTTCATGTCAGTAGTGCTGATACCTAACGCTTCCGACATACCCAAATACTTATAGGTTTCGTTTGGAGAGAGGGATCTCAGGTTTATGGAATCCGCTAGTTGAATACCTACGGATTCCACAATCTCCCCTCGCTTTACATGCATGACCGCACATTTGTCCACACCAAACTCCATCCTGATGGCGCTACTAAAAGTTTCAGTTACCTTCAGTAGCTCCATCAGCTGAAGATTGCTGGGGGCAAAGAGCTTCAGATCATCCATGTAAAGGAGGTGAGATATAACCAGACCACCTCTCTTCAACCGATAGCCTAGCCCTGAATTCTCCAGCAGCATGCTTAGAGGATTCAGGGCTAGACAAAACCAAAGTGGACTCAAACTATCGCCCTGGAATATACCTCGCTCGATCCTTACAGGTTCGCTATTCCTCTGGATATTTCGACATCCTGGATAGCGAAGGACTGTGCTCCATTGCCTCATACACGACATCAGGAAGGTGCGTAGAGTTGTATCTATTTTATACAATTCTAGCACCCTCATGAGCCATGTATGAGGCACCGAGTCATAGGCCTTCTTATAATCTATCCAACATGTCGACAGATCCTTTCGGGAACGCCGAACCTGTTGGCTAATGGCCATATCAATAAGGAGTAGCTCCTTAGTACCGCGGGACCCGTTCCTACATCCATTCTGAGAGACCGACATGATGGAGTTATCGTCGACGTGTTTATTAATTTTAACTCTCAAAATGGATGTAAGAACCTTATAGACCGTTGGTAAACATGTAATTGGTCTATAATTTTTGGGTTCCGCGGTGCTACCAGACTTGTGGAGCAGGTGGGTTATTCCTGTTGTAAGGAACTTGGGTAGCGAACCAGACTCTAAGGCTGCCTGGTACTGAGATGCCAAACGAGCGTGCGAACTTTGTAGCCACTTGATCCAAAAGTTGTGCAGTCCGTCCGTTCCTGGAGATTTCCAGTTCGGCAACGCACGGACTGCACGGGCTACATCTTGGGGGCTGATCGTGATAGCCCCCATTTCTTGTATTGGATCACACGCTCGTTCGACCTCCCGAGTCCATTCACCTTCGGTGTGACTGACAGGCACCGACCAGATGCTGCGCCAGAATGAACACATAGCGTCATCATCCGGCAGGTGCGTATCAGTCACACCTTGATTGGGTCGCTCCCAAGCCCGATAAACCCACCTTTCATTACTTTGGAATGTGCGATTCTGGGTGTATCGCTCCACTCTCCGCCTGTACCTACGAATACGGTTTGCCCATGCATACACTTTTTGCTTCAGGAAGTCGATGCGCTCTGTGACATGGGATATATAGTTTCGGGGGCTGACATCAGTCCCCGAAAACGCCCGTCTCACAAAGCGCATCACTCTTGGGCGGCTATTGCCCTCCCTGAAACAAATTAGTTTGCCGATGAGTGCTCTGGCCCCACCAATACGACGTTCGATCCTGCACTGCCAAGCCGGTACGGCTGGTTTCGGTCGTGTAGCTCTGTCATCTGCAAATTTGACATGAGCTACACGACATGCCGCTACAGCCGCGCAGTACATGATCGAATGTGTATCAGTGAGGTCTTCGCAGTCATCAAAATAGTTTGACAACTGCGAATCCAGAACAGCCACCAGCGCCCTATTCTTGTTATGCATGGGCAAACGAGGTAATCGTGGCCTAAGTTCGGGTGGCATGTTGCGATACTCCCGAATAGCACACTCCAAAGCACTCCTCAATTCCTCATTGCACTGGGTACTTACGTTTGTAACCCTGTCACTACTCTCCTCGTCAGCGTGGTTGGACTGTGGTAGCACCACAGCCTGCGACGATGGGGCAGTGACACGGTTACCCATTTCCGTTCGGAGGCGATCAAGTACAGTATCATCCAACATACGATTACGCTGGATGACCCGTACCTGATCCGAAAGTCGTTGGGCCGAAACGTTGACGGCTGGCTCAAGCACCTGAAACAAAGAGAGCATCCGGACACGGTACGCGGTCAGGTTGTTTCCTCCCTCTGTAGCCCCAAAGTATGCGCGCATGACATTTTCGTTTATGGATTGTGTCCATCTCATGCGCTGCACACTTCCGCCGGGTGCTGGGACCCTATCAGAGACCGGTAAGCCTCGAGGTCCTAAGCGGTCCGGCGGCCGGCGTCCTCCCCGTCGACGCGCAGGTGGTGTCGTCGGCGGAGAGAAGTACTCGTCGCTCGAGCTCGACGCAACTGCCACGGCCGGTGTCACAGCACTCACGGTGGGGCTGGTGTCCGGCAGCGGCGAGGCGGAGCTGGGCGACGAGGCCGGAGGTGGTGGGCGTGCATTTCTTGCGGCGGCAGCTCTCGTTAACATGACGTCGCCGTCGACTTCATTTTTCACATTTCTTATTCTTGAATTTGTATTTCGGCCATACTTTTAGTGATTTTACTGTAGTATGTTTTTTTTTTCTTTGATTTCATATTGTTTTGTATAATTTAGATAGTTAAAAATATTTATTATGGAAGAAATTTATAAGAGAAAATTTTTGGCAACTGTCTGTCAAGTCGAGCCACAGATTATTATTATTATTATTATATACTTTATTGTACACCACAAAAATACAAACATACAGAACAATCATTTTTAAAAACAAAGTGATTTTTTTTTGATTTTCTTCTTGTTTACATCTTTTTAGTTCACTTTTTAAGCAGTCGGATTATTATTTTTTAATTAACTTTTTTTATTTACAACTTTGTAGTTATTTTTTTTAGAATTAGGTACATTTAAACATATAAGTGTTATATATTTTTTTAGTTTTCGTATTTCTTTTCGGTCAGTAAGAAAATCTGTGAAAAGTATTTTCACAGCAAAATTATATTATTTGATTATTTTATTTATATTTGACCGCTTACAAATATTATTATTTATTAATAATATTACTAAGCTCACTCTCTTCATCTCCCGTCTGTTCCTTCATGTTGTTGCTTAAATAGTAATCGTACCTACCATACTGATTCTATAATAAAAATCAATGTCAACATTAAAATAATTGAATAAAAAGTATCTCATTATTATTGACAGACTGGACTGTGCTGTTCTGAGTCGTATCTCCAATAATTCAGCAGGAATACCGAAGCAACGATGTGTGTGGAAATGTTGTTTTTTGTTATTGTGTTACTAACAGAGGTACTCATTTATAATGTTACTAACACTATGAGTAATTATGTATACATTAAAGTGGGCCTTGTTGCCTTCAAAACATTGATAAGTAATAATAATAATTACCCAATCCAATAAGTGATGGCAATTAATACTATAATGTTACTAAAACTATGAGTAATTATGTATACATTTAAGTGGGCCTTGTCGCCTTCAAAACATTGATAAGTAATAATAATAATTACCCAATCCAATAAGTGATGGAAATTATTCTGAAAGTCCGGCCAATTTAATTATTTCAAAATTGTATGCATATTCGCTTCTCATATTGCGCATTTTTGAAATATTGTCCGGTCATCATGAAAAATGGTCTATAACAGATGTACGAAGCTTTTTGAAGCTACAAGTTTTACGAGATTCCGGACCGTCATGACTAGAAGCTTCCAGAGGATCATAAACTATGCAACTATTTTTTCCTTTCTGTCTGTCTATAGCTAATTTTAGCTATTTTACCTATCATTTTATACTTGACACCATAATTATTATAAACCATATAGCTCATAATAAACAGAAACATAATGGAGGACATATGGATGGACAGCGGCGCCGCATGATGGTAGAAATAGCTTTTTTTTTGTGGTTCAGCCCATATTTGGACCAGCTCCTTCAAAAGTCAAGTCAGAAATATTTATTTTAACGAGGCCGTTAAGGCCGAGTTTCTCACCGCTAAATTATCGCAGAATTAATGTGACAAATTGTCAAGCACACATCTGCTGTGATCGGTTGAATGAATTTTCAACAGCCAATCACAGCAGATAGTCGGCGATTATTCCTCGATTACGTTAACAACCCGATATCTCGAGTCTTGAGAAACGGGTGTAAGCGGCACTTTTGAACGCCAACAATTAAAATTTATAAGTAATAATAATGTTATGAATGGACAAGCAACTCCAACTTCTCAAATGTAACCAGTTGTAGTAGTTACTATGTATTACATATTACATAAACCGCCATATGCGGCATAGGAGGACATCGTGGAGTTTTAGTGGGTTGGAGTCCAACACACTGCGTTATCTCCCCGCATCCATATGCATGAGCATTTCTCCAAGCTAAAAAGTTTGGTTCAAACCTCTCCTACGCCTTCCAAAGAACCGGGAGCCCAGTGTCTAGAAAATTTATTTTATTTATTTATTGGCCTTTCTACAATTGTTACACTAATAAACCTTATAATACAAGCAATAATATAAACTAGGTGTACAATATGATGCGATAGACACAGCATGCCATAATGTCAAAGGTGTTAAAATATAAATGTAATTAATTAAGAAAATCACCGGGTGGTAGACAACATTGTTCGCTCAGGGTCCACTAAACATGCGCCAGTAGCTGAGGCCTATAGATAAAATAAATGCACTGGCAGACTTCCATTAAACTGTTTAAACATGAATAAATGTACGCTAGCACAGTGAAAACTATCAAAGGCAGGTATCACTTACGCCAGCTACAGAACTGGGTCGATTTAAAACGACGGGCGCTATCGGAACGGGTCGGATATCCGCCCGGAGGAGTTTCTTCGAAAATTTTCAACAACAGAGATAAGTGGCTCAATGGTAAACTTTAATTTATAAAATACATTTTCTAGTTCAATGAAGATTAACCCGCTAGTTGCCACGTAAGGCATAAAATGTCCTGACGCTAGTGGATCTTTGGCCTTAATTTTTTTATATCTACGGTATATTACATCATAAGTATTTAAACATAAAAGGTTGTCTTTCAAGTTTCAGACACCAATACATGATCATGTCAACATGATCTTTTAAGAGATTTACGCATAATTGTGTTACAAATTTCTTTGGCACGCTCTACATCCCAAACGAATTCACGGATTTTGACATTTGAGGTGTCGTTGGATTTGTCTCAATTGTGGAAGTGATATAAGCTGTATAATTTTTAAATATGGCGTCCCACCCCAATAAAAGGCGAGATACATTTTTTTTAAAATATTAATAATGGATTATTGAGTATCAAGTGAAAGCTATTAAATAGACCACTCCAAAAACAAGAATGCACCTTAATAGTTATATTGTTTTGTGACATATTTATTGAAAGAAATAATGAATTATATTAAAATAAGCAATACATATTATGAGCTGCCGTAAGCAGGTAATTAAAAAATATTATTGCCTATTTAAGACGCACGGGATCAGTCGATGTGGCGACGCCTGGGTGAGGCCTATGACCAGCAGTGGACGTCTTTCGGCTAAAATGATGATGATGATTGCCTATTTTAATATGTTCCATTATTTACTTGAATAAATATGTCACAAAACAATATAATTATTATGGTGCATTCTAGATTACTTTACAGAATTTAATGAATTATACCTAGTACTTGTTTTTCTCTTAGTTAATTATTTTTTAGCAATCGGGTTACTGTTTTATAATATATATTTTTTAACTTTTCACTGGTGTATCTCCAAATCAAAGTGGTTCCAGAGGATAGTAGTCCATGCGGGATCACTAAGTAATTTTGCCTTACCAAAAGGTGTACCGCATTGCCTGGATATCATTTATCTAACATTCATCACATGAGACATAAATAAAATAATATTTCAGTTTCAGAAGTCAATTTATTAAAACGTTTTTCTTTTCTTTTAGTGAATGTCCAAAAAGTTATGAAGTCGTAATGTGTTATTATAATAATTATTATTTCAGACAACTATCGGTAAACTTTTATTATTTCACAATGAATCTAAAAGTTTTAAGATCGATTGCAAAATGTGATGAAAAGACGACGCGCCCTTTGAGAAACTATATCTTAGTTCATTGCCTAACCGTAATAAGGATAAGGTGCACCATAACCGCCATACTGACCACCATACCCACCGCCATACCCACCGCCATAACCACCACCATATCCGTAGCCACCGGCGCCAACACCAGCACCTATACCACCGCTTAATCCAGCACTTAGTCCAGCGCTGATACCACCACCCACCCCAGCACCAAGCCCACCATAACCATACCCTAACCCTGAGAAAGTTCTTCGGTTATTGTCCAAATTTTGCAAATTCAGGTTACTATTCACTCTTCTGTTGTTTTGTTGGTTTAGCGCATTCAAGTAACTATTTACTTTTCTGTTGTTCTGTTGATCCAGTAAATTCAAGTTACTATTTACTCTTCTGTTGTTCTGTTGATCTAGTGAATTCAAGTTACTATTTACTCTTCTGTTGTTCTGTTGATCTAGTGAATTCAAGTTACTATTCACTCTTTTTTTGTTCTGTTGGTCTAGTGAATTCAAGTTAATATTTACTCTTCTGTCGTTCTGTTGGTCTAGTGAATTCAAGTAACTATTCACTCTTCTGTTATTTTCTTGATTTTGTGGCACCTGTGCTTGGCACATCATGATTACCATGGTGGAGAGACACAACTGAAAAGTAAAAAACTAAGGATCTTAGATCGTTATTCAAACAAACAATAGAAATCCCTCAGTAACAGCAGCCCGGAGTCGGAAAGTTGATGGCTAACACCTTTATGCCTCAAAAAACATGTAAAGCCGACTTGCGTGTGTTCTCTCACCGGTCAAATCAATCAAATCGCATTTTTCAATCAAGCCACGTGCACGCCGACATGTACACCCGCGTAATAGACTAAAACCGTACCGTACCGTGAGCGACAACGCGCGCGGTACACCACTATCTTTGGGCGAGTTGTGCGTGGGGCGACATCGACACCCGCGACCAAGTCGCACCAGCCGCCAGACACTTCACTGCAACCGTCGCACAAGCAACCACGCAAGACGCTTTAATATACCCGTCTCAGAAACTTACCCTTGTAAATTGAAGAAAAATAAAAACATTGATTAAAAGAAGAGGGGGTTCATTTCAATCCCTTTCAGGCAACTCAGCAGAACATTTGAATGAGAATTTAAATTCTAAAAATTATAATAGTTGATTCAACTCGGGATTGCTACGATAAGAATATTAGAACAGAGAGTGCACCAGTGTCTGCGCACACGCACTGGTACACGCTATATTATCCCCCCTATAACACGTCGCCCCTGTGATCGAATCCAGGTGAGAGGCATTATAAAACAATTACGAAATAAGATTCCCATTCTTTTAAAGTTAGTTTCCATGGTTTGCAGTTATATAATAGGTATGATAAGCACACATCATCAATACTAGTACCTGTTTTTTTTTGGCTAATTTTTAAAAATGTATGAATTCTACTAACCAGCAGGTAAAACTTCATTTTGTGTTTTATTTGTTGCTATATCTCAGTTGGCTAAGAGACTATTGGTACTGGGTGCCGAGATGATCCGAGTATATGTAGGCAATTTTATAGCAGATTATTAAGCTATAACTAAATCGCCATTCGGCATGCACAGAAACCACAAATTTATACCTATGTAATTGCTCACAAATTGGTCAAGTGTTTTATTACATCATACAAATTGTGCGATATTGGTTTCACTAAACGGTTGGACAACCTTGATAGGTTTCTAAACATACCATGTTGTTGTTGTTTTAAAAATATCATTTTGAAAGTGCTAACATAATTACTCAATTTTCTTCGGTCTACACGTGTCCTCGTGGTGGCGCGTGTGTTGGATCATTCGGTTCCCTTCATGATGGTTGATCTGAGTGGTGCCGATTCATGCGTCATATTCGTGAACGGGCGCCGTCAGTTGGGATTGGTCATAACTTAACTGCTTCGGATGTTAATGTTTTTCTAGTACCTATTGTATAACTGCACAGTGCATGTGTGAGTACTTTTAATACTTTATACCTGTACGTACTATAGTGTGTAGTGATTCCGGGTGCATTGTCCTCACATTTATGAATTTATTAATGTATGTACTTAATACTTATGTACCTAAATATTGAATAAAACTTTTTTTTAAATAGTTAGTATGGATTTTCTTGTGCTTTCTTCTCCATAACAAGCTACTTTCCGAATGCAAGGTAGAATAAATTTTTATTCCTTGTAAATTTTAATTGTAACGTACAAAAGTGCCGCTTGGTGGCCTAGTTGAAATAAAATATCTTTGTCTTTTTTGTCCTCTTTTACTGATGAAGACACGTGTATTCTTTTTGTTTTTTTTCAGTTATAGGCTCGCGTTTGACCACCATCATTCTATCTTTTAAATTGAAATAGCACTAAAGAAAATTTGTTCGTGTTATCAAAAATCGAGTAAAATTGTAGGCGCCAAAATTTATGCCGCAATATACCTGTCCAAAAACCTGTGAAAAAAAATATTTGTGACCCGCACAAGAGTCACGAGAGATATAGTTGTCGGCACGTAACTTGGCAAAGTTTTGGCGTAGTTGGGGTAAGTTTGCTGACTAACCACCATATAGAGCGAACGGAACGTTAACGCGACGCGATTGGTCAGTCGATCCCTAAGTCAACTGACCAACAAATCGCATGCTCGGAACGGTGCTAAACGTTCCCCACATCCCGCATGGTAACCAAAGAGATCTAAAAAGTGACTTGTCAAGATATGTGCCGACAACTATAAACAAAAAAATAAACAGTAATTTAAAAAAAACCCGTGGGAGACCATAAAGGCACCTGCTCTGTATTGGAAAAACATGATTATTTATTTATTCCTCGAGGAATACGGGTTTTTTTTTAAATTACTGTTTATTTTTTTGTTTATAGTTGTCGGCACATACTTCAGTAGTGGCCCGGAGTTGGCAAGTTGGTTGTATGACAGCTTATTCCTGGGTAAGAATTTTAAGGTGATGGGCTTGCGCTTGATCTCTTCCTAGAGTTATTACGTATGAATCAGCAAAAATTGCGCAGTCATCGCATGATCAAACGCAGTCATAAAAATCGGGATTACCTAAACAATCGTTTGCTAATCGTTCGCTGTTTGAAAAATGCACATCTTAAAAAAAAGGCAACCAAAAACTCAAAAGCGTCTGTAGTTAGCAATTTGGAAGCGATTAACCAAAAACAAGGGAAACGAAATTTCAATATGACAGCCAAATTTGCTCGCCGATGGCTGTCGCGCTGCTGTCAAAAACCATACGCAATACAAAATAATCGCGATCACTTTGCGATCAAATGCACATTATAGTTAACTAATTGTTCCATAGAGGCAGCTCTATCGAAAAATTGCTATGGTGTGGCTTTCGCTGATACATAGTTCTGATTCGCGATTGAAGAGCATTTATTGCGCAAAAATCACTATCGTTTTACTCTTGCAAGATATATAATAAGCCTGCGGGTCTGATTTCTTCAATCCTATCGAACTATCACTTTAAGTGTAAGAAAACAGAGAGTGTATCTGTGCTTGCGAACATACTGGTGCACTATAATATGCCTTGCATTCCTAATTACCTATCTTTGTGAGATAGATCTTTGGACCGTTACCGAAATTTGGGCAGGAGGATTATTATTAATTAATTTTGAGCTTAGTTCTCAAGGCTCTCGTACAATTCTATTATAAACTAGCTTTTTTCCTAACAAATTCTTTGGGATCGCTCCCAGGCCGATCCCAAAGAATTTGTGCATTTCAACCTTATTAGAAAGCAGCCTTTGCCACTCACCACTTATGTGGGTTTCTGAACGACAGAATTTTCATAAGACGATCAGAAATTCCAGACACGAACCTTTTACGAACATAATAAGCAAAGAAAAATTTTAATAATTTTAAATAACACTTAATTTTATTAAATCCATATTTATTATGTAGTTTTACGTTAAGAACTTCTCAGAAACGGTCGGGAGCTTAGAATTCTGCCCGGTACTAATCTCAAACTACATGAAGCATGATACCTACCGTGACATAGGTACTTGTTCAAAATCAAAATCAAAATTTCTTTATTCAATTAGGCCATTAAGCGGCACTTTCGAACGTCAAAAAAAATTAAATGTAATAATAATTGATTCTACCGTCCATTCGGAAATGTAGCTTGTTATGGAGAAGAACGGACAAGAAACTCCACACTTACTCTTTTAAAAAAAAAATGTGTTTTACATGTATTTGGTTACAATAATCTTATTGGAAAAATACATATATGTGAAAACGATGTAAAAAACAACGCACTTAAAAGCGTCTAGAGTAAAACAAACAATTAAAAATACAATAAATATGTAATTAAAAACAGGTAAAGGGAGCTAAGATATGACCAATCCCAACTGATGGCGCCCGTTCACGAACATGACACATGGATCGGCACCACTCAGCTCAACAATCATGAAAAGAACCGAATGATCCGACACATGTGCCACCATCAGAGAGATAATGTCTCTCTGATGGAGAATGTCATCAGAGAGAATGTAATTTAAAAATCTATTTTTACAAAAAAACACAACCGACTTCCAAATTAAAACACTCTCTCTCTCTTCGTCGGTCCCTCATATCTGAGGATCGTGGTCAGCATCCGGGTTGCACCTGGAGCGAATGATCGCCACCACCGGTTTCTGTCCAGCGCGTCCCTTACGACCGTGTAAAATTTGGAGGACGACGAGTCTTTCACTTAATCGGTCCGACTTGTTGGTGAACGACCGCGCGATCTTTTGCCTTCGGTGTTCTCAACCACAATCAGCTATTTCAAATTCTCGTCACCTCTTTGCATTGTGTGATCAAAATACGCAAGAATGCGTTGTTGGCATATAGTGGACAAGCGAGTTTTTATTCGGCGCTGGGTCTGGATCGAAGCATTGAAGCGTTTCGCAGTCCAAGGTATTCTTAAAATTCGTCTCCAACACCACGTCTCGAATGCATCTATCTTTTGTCTCTCTCGGTTTAGGATTGTCCACGTTTCCACACCATAAAGGAAAACACTACAAACTAATATATAAAAATATATTCAGTTTCGGAAATCAGTATTTCTATTGTTGTTAAAATAAAAGTTTTTTAGAAAATACAATACCTATTTACGGTACAAAAACGCAATAAAAAAAAACTGATAGATTTTCTGTTCGTTCCGACTAATCTCAGAAATGGCTGGACTGATTTTGAGAACTAGGGTAGTGTGTAAAAAATAAAAACCATGTTTTATAGATTGACGGGGACGAAATCGCGAGAAACAGCTAGTCAATTGGTAATAATAAATATTAGAACAATAGCCTGTAAGTAGGTATTTATTTTAACACGAAATCAATTTATTTAGCTATCAAAAGAAACAAGTTTAGAATTTATTAATAGTAATAATAAAATGTTTATTTGCTTAAGTGTTTCATGTTCTGGATCCATAACACGAAACAATTTATTTTAATGAACAACTATTTTATTTTCCGGTTGAAATAAACTATTTAATATTTTATAAGTGGAAGTTATACAGCGATACTAGCTTCTGCCCGCGGGTTCACTCGCGTGTATGTGTTTTATAATTATAACCCTACGGGAACATACTACCGAGATGAATGTTTGGATGTTTGTTAATGAAGCACGCCTTAACGGTGGAACATATTTAGATGAAACTTGGCACACAGATAGACCACAGCCTGACTTAGGACATACCTTCTATCCTAGCAGGCTTAAGGCGCAGACATCCCTCAGTAGCTGATTTTAAAAAGAGAATCTCGTCTAAACGGCTGGTGGTATTGTTTTGGAAAAATGTATTTACATTAGACCGTTTGCCTAGTAGTTTGATCTATAAAATTTTTGAGTTATATTCGTATAACATAGTGTAATTAATTTGTAATGTCTAACACCGAAAAAAAAGGCAATCGCACCAAAACTGCCGGGCGTATTTTTTTAATGAAATTTTCACCACCGCAAAGAAAATTTAACTATCTACATTTTGGTCTAAGGCTTTTTTTAAGACTTAGAATAATAAAAGATAAAAACATTATTAAAAAAATCGTTTAAAAAATAAAAAACCCGACGGCTTAAAACGCGAACTAAAAAGACGAAAACAAGAAGAAATTCATGCTGTGCAGTTGGAGGATACATTTTCGCGAGCTGGCTGACCAAAACCAGACGTAACATTAAGAATTTCTTTTTTTATATTTTTGCCCACTAGGTACCACAACTAAAAAGTAAAAATAAAAAAACTTTTACAAAATAAAAATACACAACCGACTTCCAAATAAAAAAAAACCATCGCAAAGAAAATTGAAATTTTGGTCTAAGGCTTTTTTTAAGACTTAGAATAATAAAAGATAAAAACATTATATAAAAAAAAAAGTTAATTAAAAAATCAAAAACCCGACTGCTTAAAAAGCGAACTAAAAAGACGAAAACGAGAAGAAATTCATGCTGTGCAGTCGGAGGATACGTCTGGTTTTGGTCAGCCAGCTCGCGAAAATGTATAAGTTATTTTATTTTTACTTTTTAGTTGTGGTACCTAGTGGGCAAAAATATAAAAAAGAAATTCTTTAACTAACTTTTTTATTTTCAACTTTAAGTATTTTTTTTAGAATTAGGTACATTTAAACATATAAGTGTCATATATTTTTGAAATCACCTCTTAAAACCCTTTATTTTACCCCTTATCTAGAAACCCCACACGATGGGGTGGGAAGTAAAAAAAAAATTTTTCTCCTACAAAATGACGCCCAAAATCCGCCATTTTTTTCTTTTCCAATTTTAATGTAGCCAGTGACACTTCGATTGACGTAAGAATTATCACAATCGGCCAACGCGTTTGGTCTCTAGAACGCCACATATGAACAAACATACATACATAGACTGATAAACACATTACCCTCCTTCGGCAGTGGGGTAAAAAACCATTTATTGCAGACTAATTACATGACCATAGTTGTTAGTAACAAAGCTCTTAAAACTATGTTAGTCAACTTATTGTAATAGTGTCATCTCGTCACGTAAAGCTGGATGACTCTCCCCAGCATCTCAGAGTCTGGCCCCTCAGAAAACATCCTTAGGATTCCGCTGTCGCTCCCCCAAATCCGACGTTTTCTTGCGCATAATGGCATAAAAGTCATCGACTTGCGTCAGCAAACATGCCCGACGCGCTGCAGAATCGGGGGAGCCTCACCAGAATTTTATTGCACACGAAGAGAGCTGTAGGCCCGCTAGGTGTAGTTGAACCATACAGCGCTGGCGTAACAGTTTTGGCAGTAGGCTCTGAACATTGTCACTTGTACGTCTACTAAACACCTTGCGAATCTATGAACCATATTAAGGAAAGTAAAAAATACTACCGAATTTTGGGTCGCGCGGGTTCGCGTTTGGTTCGGGAATGAGTGCGTGTTTTGTTCATTCAAGGTCGTTGGCGACTGTCGTAGTCTTAAGGTTACACTAGTCGAAAATTCTTCCATACAAACATAGTCTGGCGATTACTCCACTGTTTGACGGTGCACGTTCAAAATAAATAAATATCAATTTTTCTTATCATTATCTAGCCCTGTATGGAAACAGAAAAGTAAAAAATTACAATATTTGAAAGTTATGAGCGTCGAAAGTTCCATATTTCAACACTTATTTTAACGCACCTTTGGGCGGAAACAAATACCATAAGAAGAAGGAAAATTGCAAAACGGCCTCCATACAGGAATAGATTAGTAATTCAACAACGCAAATAATTTTATTTTGAAAATATACATTTAGTAGTTTTTTCATGATATCTAGACTTCCAAAGGTCTGTTCATAAAATTTCGCGCGCTCGTTTTCGTCCTAAATCATCATCCATTTCGCTACAAATTTGCAAAAGTGCTTATTCGTACGAGAACTAGCTTCTTACTGCTCAACACAGCATCAATATCTTTCGCACGTGTTGTCGGATGAGACAGCATGCATTTAAACCCCGCGCACAAAATAGTTCATGCCGTTGATTAGGGGATCCTTAAACGGTCGTAGATACACCTACCTCCGTTCCCGTGAGCTATTTTGCTGGCGAAGCCGCTAGCAAAACCTAGTAATCATTAAATATCAGAAAGTTAATTAACATTGTAGATATTATATTTCAAGTAGCTTTCTCTCAGTTATAGCAGTAAGATGCAGTGGGCTTAAATTAATTTGGCGAACTCTCTGGTGTCTCATTATTAGGCGGGGTTCGCATCGAAGCAACTTTACTGAGAGACTTCGTTTAATAAACTGTACGGGAAGATAGTCTTTCGCGAAAATTGGAAGCACTTGCGCTAGACGGATAGCTAATTTAATTTTAATTACGGCAACGTTTTCAACTGTTTGCGAAACAATGAGAAAACACGTGCGAGCTAACACGCTGAAATAAGCACTGTTTGATTAAACTGGAATAAGTTCTTGTATTCAGAAAATATTTTGTATCCTTATTAATTTGCAAGATATAACATTATTGTTAGCCTGTCTCGAGTGCTATACAAATGTCCTTCAACAGGGTAAAGGCGACCTTTCGTCACTCAATTTTAGGGTTCCGTACACAAAGGGTAAAAACGGGCTCCTATTACTAAGACTCCAAGATCCGTCTGTCTGTATGACGGTCTATCTATCTGTCTGTCACCAGGCTGTATCTCATGAACCGTGATAGCTCGACAGTTGAAATTTACACAGGTGATGTATTTCTGTTGCCGCTATAACACCAGATACAAAAACCGAATAAAATAAATATTTAAGTGGGGCTCCCATACAACAAACTTGATTTTTTTGCCGTTTTTTGCGATAATGGTACGGAACCCTTCGTGCGCGAGTCCGACCCGCATTTGGCCGGTCGGACTCGGTATATTCGGTCATGAACTTTTGTATGTCATGTCTGGGTAACTCTTAATAATATGTTTAATAGGTAATATTATTCAATTTCGTGGTTGTAAAAGGGCAATATCGCATTAGTATTTCCCTTATGTTAAGTTAAGACGGGCTGATATCCGCAACTCCACGTCTAAGCGCGTATTTTGCGTACGGAATTTTATTATTTCCCTTACCTAGTTTTTTCAGCATGAACTATTTGGAAAGATTATATTTATTTAAACGAAGTAACTTTGACGTGTATCAAAAGTCGTCGTCAACAACAAAACCATATTTGTTTAGTCTTGGATACTAGTATTTGTGCCAATCATTGATTTGTAAGTAATTAATTTATTTCTACAACAATACAGTATTCTTACCTAGGTGCAAGGAATATCTACACTTAGACAAACTTTTTTACTAACTCATTTACTACAATAAATACAATAACGATATTATTACTTAATATAGTTACTACTTGTCACTTGGTAACACTAAGCTAAAGAAATTAACTGAAACATAGAATAACTTTTTAAGCTATTGCATAGCTTCTATCGCGGGCCTTGAACGCGGGGACCGAATCCAGAAATTCCGTAACGATAAAACCTCACGCTCCCCACTCCGACGGGCACGGCGGTGATACTTTGACTTTTATTTATTATGTTTTTTTATCTGTTTTAAATCAGCCCAAATATACTTTAAAAAACGTAGACAATTAACAGAATTTCTTTCGTGTATAACTCACTCTCAGACGCTCTAATTTAAGTCAGCTAAGATTTCGGCATTGTTCTTTGTTAGGTACGGAATACTAAAAGATAAATAAGTTCTTGATATTGTTTAGCTAGAAGTTGCGACAAAAAGCTAAGCCTTTAAACGGTAATAGGTAAAACTCCTAGTTCCGTATTCATATAGAACTCTCCATGTACACTGTGAAACTTTCAATTTAAAAAAGTGCACGTTTTGCACAGTCGACTAGTTTTGGACTGGCTGGAAAAAGTTGTGCCTATGTTCCGACAGGGAATAGTTTTCTGACTGGGTTTTAAACGCAGTAAAGAATGTTGAACTATTATTTAACCTGTGATTCTGTAATCAGTGCCTTCAATAATTGGCTATTAGACACATATTGCAATAAAATATGGAATGTGTTGGAAATGTTAGCTTGTAGGCAAATAATAAATGTACAATTTTTTGTCGTCACTATGTAAAATGTTAATAATTTATTTCTGAAAAACAAATTTGCATATTTTTATCTATAGAATAAATGATCCAAATCGGGGGCGGCCATGATTGATGCATCGTGTGACGTCACATCTTAAACAATAAACAAAGAGTTGTTCGTCGTAGTTCGCGTCTGTTTATTAAGATATGGCGTCATAGCCCGAAATGTCACGTGACCGTCTGTTTTCGCGCGCCTTTCATATTATTATGGAAAAAATATCTTTTTCTTTTTAATTAGGTTTTTTTTAAGAAAAAGTTTGTACAATTTTTACAATATTTTTCTGAAATTTGTCAAATAGCCAATTATAAATACAGGACATTCATATCCATAGGTGCATGTCTTTTTTCTTGAAACAAGAATGAAACATTTATTGCTAACCAATGATATTCAAATAAACAGATATGTTATAAGCGCGCGCACTGTGAAGACTCGAATAGGTCTCAATTGTGACCTTTAGTCTTTAGTTTATGTCACGCATGGCGAAGAGCGATAGGCTTTGTTGAAACAAAAACAAAATTAAAAAAATGCCCTCGTGTGTATTTAGAAATTGTACCAATTATGATACCAAAGTACATAAAACAGAAGGGATCTCATACCATATGTAAATACGCAATACGCCTCAATTTACTACTTTATTTCATTTTTTTTCCTAATATTTCGATATTTGGAGATTAGAAAAAGATAAAAACATTTATGGTCAGAATAATATTTGTTTACATTCACACGCAAGTGACAAACACTAGCTGTCTCTTTTTTTCTTGTTGGTTTTATCAAGTCATCCCTTTCGACTTGTAGTGAAATGTCAGATGAATGAAAAGTGTGTTGCGGAAAACTTTTTTCAATTGTTTTGTGAGTGTATAACGTATCTGTTTATTTGAATATCATTGTTGCTAACACTATTAAATGCAAAAAAGACAATATATTTCAGTGTAGCAAATAGACAAGGTTTCTCTAGATATTAAGTGTTTTGTGTGGACATAATAAATTAACCAGGTACCCGGCCTACATGAAATTATGAGTTTTGTTTTATTACCGTTTGGTATTGATATCCTGCAGTCTTGATAGTCTGATGTCTGCAAATATTGTCCACGAATTATTCGAAAAAAAAAACAAACATCTTCCAAGAAAATAACAGGGAAAATTAATATGAAAGTTAAAAGGTATTTTATAACAATTTACGTCGGCTTCATGCGTCGGCCTACTTCGTGCAGACGCAAATAAAGAAAGACCCGCATCACAGTCATCTTTCTAACTTATGCCAACCATTTGTCATGTAACAACGGTGTGGCCTTACCACAGGAATCTAAATAAAGTTTTAGAATGTTCTTTTTTTAATACTTATTGTCTACCTTCGCTCTCTTAGGTATATCCTTTATCTTAAAAGTCTAGCTTAATCATTCCTTCCAAATAACGTGTTCAAACAGTAGTACCTACATAAAATATCTTGAATAATTACACGTATTTACATACATACATAAATAAACTCACGCCTTTTTCCCATGGGGGTAGGCAGAAACTACAGAACGCCACCTGCTACGATCCTTACATACTTCTTTTGCTTCACTCAAATTCATACATCTAGTCATACACACCCTCCGGTTATGAGACCTGCGCACCTGGCCTTTTTGAAGATCATCATAATAAGGTCCATGTATGTCTTTCTAAGGCGTCCTCTTCCAGCGTTTCCATTCACGTCTGCCTTGTAAATACATTCGTTAGTCGCCTTTCATTCATCCTCTCAACTTGGCCAAACCGTCTTAACATACTCTTTTCAATTTTAGTCACTACATCTTATTTTAAATTACAACGTTGTCTTATTACATCATTCCTCTCTATCATTTAAAGTTACACCACACATCCACGCAAGGAATGCATTTCTACTGCATTAATCCTATTTTCATGTCTTTTTTGCCATACCCAACCTTCACTTCCAAATATAAGTGTAGGCACCAGCTCGCTGTTTTGAACGGTGAGTCAAGCCGTTCATACATGTAGCATATTATACGTATTAGTTGCAAATATAAAATAAAAACGACAGAAATACTTAAATTTACTTTTTTTTATTAAATGTAGTCTTTTTTGTTTTTCTGCAATTCAATTTGTTATTGATAGAATAATCACTATTAATTATATGCTAAACCACACTTAATAGGTACTTGTTTTTATTTTATTTTTAAACAGAACCGTGCACCTAAGTATTTTTAACCGACTTCAAAAAAAGGAGGGGGTTCTCAATTCTACTGTATTTTTTTATTTTTTTTTTATGTGTGTTACCTCAGAGCTTGTTACTGGGTGAACCGATTTTGATGATTCTTTTTTTATTTGAAAGCTGGTGTTTGTCATGTGGTCCCATTTAATTTTCATCAAGATCTGATAAAGAACTTCGGAGATACACATCAGAACTCTTCAATAAATGACGGCAAATCACTCGGGATAGCTGCAATCGAATTTATGTTTATTGTTTACACCATTTCATAACATAACATCACACTAGTATGCTCTAAAGGGGTACGCAGGTGTAAACAAACGAAGTGTGTCAAAAAACGACGAAAATAAAACAAGAACACCGACTTCCGAAATTGAAGTTATTTTTCACTTTTTTGTTTTTTTATTTGGAAGTCGGTTATATTTTTGGTAAAAAGTTTTTTTTTTTTTTTTTTCTAAATTACCTGACAAATATACCAAAAGGCCCTATTCATAGGGCTTCTATTCATGTATAAGATTCCTGTGGTCACTGCGAAATCATTTTTTGCTCCGAGGTTATTTTAAACGAGGATCTGGCAGCGATTAAGGAATTATTCTGAGGTTATGTCAGTAAAAGGGTCAGGCTTTTGCGTAGCAAGAAAGTAACATTGTCTATGCAAAATTATGTAAGCTCTTTGCTCGCTGGGATGACATAAGACCGCTAATGCGTTTTTTTAGCTTAGAGAACAGTGCATTTAAACAAAGTCAGTGTTTACTATTTTTTCGCTTGCTTCTACTAAACCGCACAACGGCTTTTAATACTGTTTTCACTAATAGAAAGAGCGATAAATGAGGCAGGTTTTCTTTATAAATGGTCCCTTGCAAAGCCGGTACGGGTTGCTAGTAAACTTTAAATAATAATCAATATTCTTCTTCGGGTTGATGGCTCAATTTACTGTAAGGGACGTAGCCGTAGACGTATTAAAACTCAGAAATCCCTTTTGTACTTGTATTTGAGCAACATGTCTGCCCTAAAGGCGGCTTCTATCCAATTGACAATCAAAGCACAGAGAACCTTTATATATACGGAAAAATCTAGCAAAAACATCTTCATTTATTTTATTAACAGACTTTCAAAAAAGGAGGAGGTTCTATGTTCGACTTCATCTGTCTCCGTCAATGGTGGACCGATTTGAAAACTTCGAAAAGTATGTTTCGGAATTGGTCCCATTTTAATTTAGCTAAGATCTGATGAAGAACTTCGAAGATATACAACGGAACTCTTCAATAAATAACGACAAATCTCTCGGGATTGCTGCAATCGCATGTCTGTTTATTGTTTATACCATTTCATAACATAACATAACGCCAGTATGCTCTTAAGGGGTACGCAGATCTCTCATTTCACTGGTTATGTTCAAGTTTAATGATATTCGGGCAATCTATTCTGGCGTTATAGGTAGCTTATTAAACAACTTGCCTATTAGGTAGATACAACTAAAGAGTGAAAAATAAAAAAAACTTTTTTGTAAAAAAACACTACTGACTTCTAAATAAAAAACGGAAGTCGGTAGTATTTTTTTGCAACTAAGTTTTTTTTTTTCGAATTTCAGTTACCTTTTAAGACTACGTTATTTGTAGCCAATCTTAATATAGGTAATAAGTTTTCCTTTACATAAGCAGATTCTTCACATCACCTACAAAATATTATAAACTAGCTTCTGTCAGCAGCTTCGCCCGCGTGTATTATACATATAAACCTTCCTCATGAATCTGCTATCTATCTATTAAAATAACCGCATCAAAATCCGTTGCGTAGTTTTAAAGATCTAAACATACATAGGGACAGACAGCGGGAGGTGACTTTGTTTCATACTATGTAAGGAGTTATAAGCTTTGACAAAAAAAACAAGTATATACGTCGCTAAGGTCTTTCATGGTGCACATAGGTCTTATTGCAAAGAGACCTCTTATAGGGATAGGGGTAAGGCATTGGTTCTCGCTCATGCTGGATCCATATTTGCTCAAAAGTTTTCAAACCTGGTTGCCGGTTTAAAAATTGCCAACCTGGGACTCTCTAAACCAGCAGTTAGGTTTAGAAACCTACTCAAATGTGTGGTAGTTACAAAATATTAAAATAGACAGTTACTAAATAATAAAAAAAACCGGTCAAGTGCTATGGAACTCGTGCGCCGAGTGTTCCGTACCTACCCATTATAACGCCATAATAAAATTGGTATCATTTTTATTGGTGGCTAAGTTTTAAAGATATGGGCAAATTTATATTTTCGCGAAAACTTGTAAGTACCAAAATTAATCTAAATCAACCTTTTTTATTTTTTGGATTTTTTCCTTTATTTGTGCTGTAAGACCTTGCTTTAAATTGACAATTCTAGGTCAACCGGAAGTACCATATAAGTTTTGGGTCGAAAACCTATATATACCAAAACATATATATGGCCATATCTTTTTACCGTACTGACTCAGGACCTTGATTTTTATACACCTATTAGGGACTATAGATCTCAGTATTTGGTATAAATTTCAACTTGCTAGGTCCAACCATTCTTGCGAAAATCGGTGGTGACACACGGACAGACAGACTGACGGACAGACGGACTGACGGACAGACGGACAAGAGAGTGATCTTATAGGGGTTCCTTTTTTTACCTTTTGAGGAACGGAACCCTAATTAGATATTTTTAATACCACATATCCGTAAACAACTGTCATTAGAAACTAAATTAATTACTGAACCGATATTTAAAAAAAAAAGATTTGCCGTTGTAATTGTAGCCCATATGTCGTTGCCTTAAAAGTCGGTAATGAACGTTTAATTATTGTGATTATCCGTGATCGATAGAGTCGCATGTTAGAAATTCATTTAACTTTACTGTCTCATAATTATAACGATAGACATAATTATACAGAGTGACTAGTAAAACTAAGGACATACGATTTTATTATTTCATTCAAAATTGCAAAGAAGCGTAGGCCCGCCAGTATCAGCTTAGACACCATTGATAAGTCATCAAAACAGACAAAATCCTAGTATGGGCAACGTTTTAAAAACGAAAAGAAAGAATACAAGTCAGTCAGGCAAGATTCTTATTTTTTAATCCATTATCCAAACTAACGTAGACTAATGAAAGACAAAATTGCAAGTTCCAAGAGATTAAACTTTAGGTGTGAATATGTATTTTTTTTTAAATAGGCTTGCGCTTCAATATTATCTCACGTGATGGTAAGCGAAGATGTGGTCGACGATGAAGCAAGCATGCCTAGAAAAAACCTATTCACTATTCCCCAGGTTGTAGCTTTCAGGAAATACAGTCTCCGGTAGGGAATGCCACTCTTTTTCTGTACGCGTAATAAAAGTAATCGCAAAATGCTTGGTGCGAATGGGTGGGGTTTCCACCATATACCGATGACGCATCGCCGCCGCCATAGGTCTTGTAGTCCGACGATGGAACGGGCTAGGCGGAATCAGTTCATGCAATTCCAATGCACACTCCCCGAAAAAACACCGACAGGCTGGCAACTCGGCGCCGATGTTCAAGGCTCTGGAGATAAGACTCGACCAGTATCTCAAATAGTGAGATACAAAAATTAAATCGTCTCCTCCTGATCTTACCCTACTTATTTTGCAATTTTCTGGTACGTACTGCATGACTTCTTCTAAATCTCTCAGGCCTATTAGCCATTTCAGTAGGTATCTTGTGTGGTCTCCTTTTCTAGAGATATCTTAAGTAGGTAATTGAACAAATAGCTTATATTTAAGTCCCTAGTTTCAGCAGTCAGTACGTGTAGATATTTGTACAAAATATGTCATGTCCATTCGAGGTCGTTGAATATTAGGTACGCAGTATGTATATCAACTTGATGAATGGCGTAGATTATCTTTATAAGTATTGTACTCTACCTCAATATACTATGTAGTTCAAAAACAACAATTTGTCAAATTGTGATAGCTAATGATAGAGTTTTATATTTTTTGAGCCGTTTTAATGGTGATATTATAAATTTTGATAGTACATGCTTTTGTACTATTTTTGCATAAAATCTCATGGTTCACATAACTTGTCACCGAGTTCAGTCTTCGATAGCAATAGTGTACCCACGATATTCTTTACATAATTGGTAAAAAGTCTAGATTCTTTGTTTTAATTTGAAACGCGTGTGGAAGTATCGCCTTCAACAGGAAATCACAATAAAATAATTAAATCGAATCATCAAACACAATGTTTTTGAAATGAAAGAGAATACACAAATAGCGACACACAAGTGCCAGCATTGTTTAAACAAAGATTCGAAAATTATTCATGTTGCAAGTGACAAATGAACCAAAATCAACTCGCTGAGTGAAAACCGCCAATGAAAATTGAATTAATAGCCGATGAATATGTAAAACTGGACATTGTTCCCGCTCTACTGTTTGTTCGATTAAGCCCACATTGTTTTCCATTCCTGATTATTGTTCGATATTACAAATTGTAGCTCCGACCACCTATTGTAGCTACCACGAGAGATCTCCTTATCAGATCGAGTTTGACGCAAATTGGTTACAACGGCGAACCAATTGTTGTTTCCAATCGAATCGAATTATTTCTGACATTAAATGTAACTTCAATAATAACAAAACGTTAGAAATGTATTCTAAACGCAATTAATTTCGCTACCTTGATTATTATAGAAGGCAAAATTTGTTATTCATTTTTCGATTTACTCAGACGCAAAACACAATTTGCGGATCGTGGGATGAAATTGAAAAAGTTTTCAGTTATTTATTTGGAACGTTTTGCGATGCCGGCGGCGTAAGCATTAAATTTATTTTTGAACTTGCCCGAAACAGTTCCTCAGGTTCTTTAGAGGGTTTCGTAAAGGAGCCTTCTTTGTGACGAATTTTGTTATTCAACTGCGGACGTGAAAACGGTGGAAGAAAACCGACTCATTTTTTGAGCGTCACCGTAGCGTCCCCGAAAGAAGTTGCAGATAATTATGTAACAAGGAGCTTCGAATGATTGATGGGATGGGTCATCTACTTATATTATTTTTATTTTTTTTGAAAGTTGCTTAATGTGGTTTTATTTTCTGGACCTAAGATTATTTAAAATAGAGACCAATTAGTTCAATCAGGTTTCAGACTGGCTAAAGTAGCCTCATCTTTCATGGGGTACTGTACAAAATGTTACAATAAAATTCCTCCCCACCTTCTAGAACTGAATGAGACGAAATTTAAAACTTGTATAAAACGCACGCTATGCAGGCAGGCATATTATAAGTTGGGGGATTAAATCACTGATAAAAATGCTTGACTCAGTGCTAGTCTTGCTCCACAACCACTAGGGCGTAAAAACAAGTGATATGCAGAACATTATTGTTCTGAAGTATTTTTGGACCTGCTGAAGACTGTACTCAATTTCTTTTAGTATTATATAACTGCACAGCACGTGTGTGAGTACTATGTACCCAACTGTAAATCTACCATTTGCTGTACCTTTGTGTCGTTTGTTGACTTGTGTGTGCCCTGGCAGTGGAGTGTGTCATGCTCTCTCAAATGTATCTCTGATGGTGGCGCATGTGTTGGATCATTCGATTCCTTTCATGATGGTTGAGCCTTGTGGTGTCGATTCATGCGTCATGTTCGTGAATGGGCGCCGTCAGTTGGGATTGGTCATAACTTAACTTCTTCGGATGATATTGTTTTTCTATTACCTATAATATAACTGCACAGTATATGTGTGAGTATTTTTAATACTTTATACCTGTACGTAGTATAGAATGTAGTAATTCTGAGAGGATTGTCCTCACATATATGAATTTATTAATGTATGTACTAATGTCCCTAAATATTGTAAAAAACGTATTTTTTTTTATAAGAGTTGGTATGGAGTTTCTTGTGCGTTCTTATCTATAACAAGATACTTTCTGAATGCACGGTAGAATAAATTTTCATGACTTGTAAATTTTAATTGTAAGGTTAAAAGTGCCGCTTGATGGCCTAGTTGAAATAAAATATCTTTGTCTTGTCTTTTAAATTGTCGGCACGGTAAAGTCGAGAGATGAACAGTTTTCTGTTTCTCACCGATAAGGGTAAGATATTGTTCCTTCTAAAAATTGATTACTTAGGCATTTTGACTATAAGTCAAAATATATTCTTGCTGGATTTGGGTAGGTACGTACTACTTAATTAACTTATACTTCATCGACAAGATTCAGATGTCAGCATGGTTACAAGAAATCCCCTTTGGAATACTACAGCATAAATTATTTTTAGTTGCGTCTATATTTGAATTTCAAATTACGTAATCGTAGTTAATAAGAAGCTGCCTACTGAGAATACAAAGGACTTATTAATTAACTAATCTGTTTAGGACGTTAAACTATGTCTATCTCTAGAGATATTATTTGGCGTTACTATTAACTTATTATAGAATCTGTTATGTCAAGAGACTTGTTGGATTCTTAGGAAGCTTGTGTAAACTACTTTAATAAGAAAACTACTCCGTGTAGACAAATTATTCTACAAGAATTTGTTTTCTTTCGCTGAAGAAAATAATGTAATAAAAAAATCTTTTTTACAAAACAATGCTGACTTCCATATAAAAACACTTGAAAGAAAGTGAAAAATAACTTTCTTTTTGGAAGTCGCTGCCTTTGGTAGGTATGAAATGCTATAAACAATATACCGACATGCGATTGCAGCCATTCCGAGAGATTTTTTTTACTCGCTCTGCAATTGACGGAGAAATCTGTGAACATAAACAAAAACAAAACAAATATAAAGTCAAAATCAAAATCAAAATCAATATTTTTATTTCACATAGGCCTACATGGGCACTTATAAAACGTCGACAAAAGGTGCACGGTTCGGGTTGGTCGTTTTCTATGGAGAAGAACCGGCAAGAAACTCCATGGTTACTCTTTTAAAAATGGTTTGGTTTTACAATATTTCCATGTTACAGCATTAGTACTTAGACATGTGGGGACAACGTAGGCCCGACATTTACGATAATAAGTCGTAAGAAACTAAAAAAATAAAATAAAAGGATTATATATTTTATAAAAAAGTTAACTAGCAACTAGAAGGCCTACAATGTTCACACATTCACAAAACAATCGGTAAAAGAATCTATACATTGTAAATAAAAATAAGTATAACAAGACTAAATTTAACATGAGGCACAAATTTTGTTATCAGTGCTGTAACTATTCTTAGCAAAGGGCTATAAAGATGTTTGAAAACCATTGTAAAAAGTCTAATTAAAAGAAGGAAAGAAAAATGAGATTGAGAATAGTTAGAGACATCCACATATTTGTGCTGTCTACAAGTTACCAGGGAAGCTGCATGCGCAGAAGGAGCTAAGGCCAAATGTTTTTATCTTCAACGTAGTCCTTGATTTTATAATATGCTTTTTTAATAAGGATACGTTTGATGTAGTTTTTGAACCTTCAATCGGTCAGTTCTATAACTGACTTTGGCAACTTGTTATAAAAGCGTATACTGTTTATAAGAAAAGATTTGCTAGTTTTCGTTAATCTGAATTTGGGTATTACAATTTCGTGCTTACTGCGTGTATTTAAATTATGGAAGTCGCTTCTAGTTTTGAACAGCCCCCGATTTTTACGGACATACAAAATACATTCCAAAATATAAAGTGAAGGTAGAGTCAGTATATCGATCTCTTTAAATTTTTCTCTGAGGGACTCGCGAGGACCCATTTTATAGATTGCGCGGATTGCCCTCTTTTGTAGGATGAAAATTGAGTCAACGTCTGCTGCTGATCCCCACAGCAGAATGCCATAAGACATAATACTGTGGAAATAAGCATAGTATACTAACCTAGCTGTAGCTACATCGGTTAGCTGCCTTATTTTCCTTACTGCATATGCAGCCGAACTTAACCTACCCGAAAGAGTTCTAATGTGCGCGCCCCACTGCAATTTTGAATCGATAGTAATCCCTAAGAATACAGTTTCCGTTATAACTTCAAGATTTTTGCCGTCAAGATTTAAGTTTAGGTCATGTTGTGGTACATTTGGTAAAGAGAACTTTAGACATTTTGTTTTTTTCGGATTCAGTAAAAGATTGTTAGCTGCGAACCATTTTGAGAGAACAATTAGACTTTCGTTGACATTTAAAACATCCGTATCTTGCCTATCTAGTCGAACAAAGAACCTCCTCCTTTTTTGGAAAGTCGGTTAATAAAACCAGCCTGGTACAAGCAACTGTGCCTGAAAATAATATGTCATCAACATGATGCAGGCCGTGCCTAGTTTGGGCCCTTTGTTAACTTATTATGGCTATTATTAATTTTACTTTCTTTGTGATTGTGGTATAACTGTACAAGTTTTCGTGAGCTGACCAATAGTCAGATCTCTTGCAAAGACCTTGGAACCCTTATTCCGCTCAATCGCGTCTTTGATTCGCTCGGTATTAAGCGGAGGAGATCGCTTTTCAAGGACTTTGAGATCCGTCTATTGAGCTGCCGGTATTTCAACGAATCGTCTGAATACTGCAGGATCATCTCACGACTCTCCTTCATGAGCTTGAGAGTAGGATCAGAGAGCTTTTTGTTTATATCTGTACGGCGAGTCTAGAAAAACTTAGACCCAACCGTATGGACAGTTTCCACGAACCCATCGCTGTATTCGTTCACGGAGCTCCCTAGGCACTCGAAACGATTCTGGAGTTCGTTTTTGCTTACTTCAGTAAAAGTATAGAAGCAACGTTTGTACATTATGGTGAAATTATGTTTATCATTATACAATTTTTTAAGTTTAAGTCCTTTTCTGTCCTTACCATAAAATCTACCACTTTCAACACACACTTAGTCAACCTTCTTTCGGTGATAGGGGAATATTCTGTAAAGCACGCCTAGGCCAGTGCGGATTGATGTATATCACATTTATCGATTTTATGGTTCTAGAAGAAGCTGGCAAATATTCTCGCGCTTATTTTGCTGTATTTGTAGTCTAGACACTAAATATAACATGTGCTTCAGTAAGTCCTTTATTAGCGCCCTTTATGATTATCTGGCGCCACGATAATAACGTGGCATTCCTAATAAGCACTTGTGTGTATGTGCGTGACTGTTTCACATTATGTACAGTCACAGATAATATAATACTAGCGTACAGTAGACCAAGTTATTTGTTATACAGGCAAAAATATCCATCCCTCATAGTAATTAACATGATAATATATAGCCTATAGGTAAATATCCATGTTTCTATAACGCTGCCAATATTCATGTTATTGAAACTGCAATATTTTTTTAATTAATGTGTGGAAGCGAGTAAACCAAGCGCCACCATGTGGGCTTGGTTTACTCGGTCTTCGAATGATTGGTTCTAGGACATGCGGGATTCCTGACGATATTTTCCGTCAACGTTTATAGCAGAGGTGAAAATATATAGTACAAAGTGAAGTGCCTGCTTGGGCTTGAACCCATGACCTGGAACCAGATCGGTGCCGCTACCACTGGGCCGCAATTGCTTCTATTTATGACTTAATATCTATTTGAGAGATATAAAAGAATTGACTAACCAGCACACTCTCAACGTTATTCTTCTTCGTTTCGATGATTCCCTGTTTTAAATTAAAATTTTCTTCCTACAGAACTCAGCTACGTCGATATATTAGCGCTGGCCTCGCAGGGACTCGCATGGTTATTTTAATGTATACAAATCAGGTTGTTTAACTGTACTTTCCTTCCACCTCACTCAAGTTCATTCCAGTGATTATAGAGTTTATTACATTGATGTGTTTACTTTGCTACTCCTGCAACTCAGTTGATTCTAACTTTCAAGATGAAGTTTCAGCTATGGGATGTATAGTTGGTTAGACTTTCAGACCTTGATTGAATAGATTGATGGAGTGACTTTATTGATATTATTTACCTGTAATTGTCTCATGGAAAAGTTTGTGAACTTATAAATTTAATGTTAATTGGTATATCCCTTACGAACTGAATGCGAAATCGATTGGTTTACTTAGATTTTTTTTTTCATTTAATTTCATATTAATTTATTCAACTTGTACAGTTATACCACAATCACAAAGAATGTTAAATTAATATTAGCCATAATAAGTTAGCAAAGGGCCCAAACTAGGCACGGCCTGCATCATGTTGACATATTATTTTCTTGACCAGTATCTCATTTCCGATGAGCCTCTTGGCCCGTTTTTCGATCGACTTAAGTGCATCCAGCTGGTACTTGGCAGATCCGTCCCAGAGATGAGAGCAATACTCCATGCATCACCGAACTTGCGCTTGATACAAGTTGAGCAACTGTTCTGGCGTGTCTCACAAGGACCAGGGACAAGTTGTTGGGGCAAGGATCCCCAACTTTTTGGCAGCCAGTTGAGTTTTTGCCTCAGTGAATGGACCTACAATTTTGACATTGATTGTTACGATGGGATTAAGATTTGAGCTTTGAACGTGAAGGCCTTCTAAAATAAGTGATGTAGGTAACTAAGTACTGAGGTAAGCTTCAGGGGAAAAAGGCATATTTTTGGGGCTCTCGTTCTTATTTATTTATCTGTAAATACCTTCTTCTTCTTTAATCGGCCCCTCATTACTGAGGATGGTGGTCACTGGACCCCTTTAAGCGGACAATCTGCCTCCATCGATTCCGGTCTAAAGTGGCCATCACCACCTGCTCGTCTACCCTCCGTCTTTCCCTTGCTCGGATTGTCCACGTCTCAGCTCCATAGAGGAAAATGTGGAGAATTAATGCTCTGACTAAACGGGCTTTGGTTTTATAACTTATGCCACGATTTTGCCAGTTGTTCTGAAAGCGTGTCATAGCATCTTTAGCCATAGCTACCCGTCGTTTTATTTCTGGGACGCAGCTGCCTTCAGTATTAATAATAGACCCCAGATAAATGAAACTATCCACAACTTCGATACCTTGGATGCTGTAGGCGCCCGATAGCTTTTCCGCACGATCTATAACCATAAGCTTAGTTTTCTGCCTATTTATTGCAAGCCCTAACTTGCCACTATCCACCTCCAATCTATGCAATATCTCCTTCATGTCGTCATATGTTGTAGCAAGGAGAACAGTATCGTAAGCATAGCGCAGATTGGAGATGCGGTTTCCACCAACAGCAGACCCCATTCCCTTGCCCTCAAGAGTTTTCCGAATTATATACTCTCCGTATACATTGAAGAGTAAAGGTGAATGGATGCATCCCTGTTTAACGCCATTCTTGATGGATAACACATTTGAACAATCAGTAAATACCTTCTATTTTTATCAAATATATCACTTTAATATTTATGTTACAAAAATCTGCTTTTATCCTGACCCCTTCAAATTCACTGTAGGTTTTTCTTCATCTTTGGTCGAACTATCATACATGAGGCTGCTTTCAGAACTTTCCCCCTATTCTTTCTTCTCATCTAAGCACCCATCACTAAAGGACAATATCCCCACTTAACAGCTAAACTTCCTTATTCACCTTGATAGGTTTTCCTTAAATTGCGTCCTAAATAATTAAAGCAGTCCAACCCTTGTTTTTAACACCAGCGTTTTTAACGATAACATCAAGTTTCACTCACAGCTCATAAATAATCCGCGAAAGTTTATATTCGTGTGGGTCACTGTTTATAAGCTTTACAAAATTAATTAATACTAATGTATGTACTTAGTGCAAGTCCGGAGTCCGGGATTATCCCGGGGGTACAGTTTAATTTCTTCGCGGTGAATGTAGCAGCAGTACTAGTATGTTATGGATATTAAAAATTATATGGGGATTATCCAATAGTTACGAAAAATTTCAGTTACGGATGTTTAAAGAATTGTTAAAGTAAAAATACTAATGATATAATAATAATTCATGATGATTTGACACACATGGCAACTGTATCTTTGTTCGGCTAGGTGTAAATCTGTCAAAACGTATCTCATTAGACTCAATCGCTAACCGAAATTATTTGAAGCTTTTATATCAGATTCAGTCACTACGAGTATTTCGGATATATATTTCTATTCGTTACGGAGCTCCATAACATACTTAGTTAAGCAGTAGAGATTGTTATAAAGGTGTGTTCTAAATGCGTTATAACGTTTACTTTGCAGCCCTTTGTACGCTGTTTGCTGAATGTATTATTTTGTGTAAAATGTGTGTTTGCTACGGTAATGTAATTGTGGAAGGAATGAACTGCTGTTCATTTACTTATGTTATTTTAATTTCAGATGTGCTGCGAACTTAGATATAAAGCATTGTATTTATGAGTGTATGAGAGAATTTTCAATGAAAAGTACATTATTAACCTTAAAAAAAATTGGAGGAACTCGAAATAAACATGCCTGTAACTTTCATAAAACTATGCAAGTAACTTGCATGTCATTCGAAAATTCACAATGAACATAATGTCAAGACGTCATCAACGTCAATGACATAATCAGACGTCATTAAGGCGTGTGCCTTAATGACGTCTGATTATGGGTCGATTTTCTAGGTTTAGCAACGCTTTCCGACACGCTCTCGCGCTCACTGTCGCTTTTAGCCGTTGATCCCGGACGTCATTTGTAGATCTTTAACAGTCATTAAGGGTAGTCAGAAGCCTGATTTCTGACACCAGTGTTACCAACGGGTATCTTGTTACCCTTTTACTGGGTTGTGGAGTTAGTCGCTCCATGTAAAATACTGGTACTTAGCTGCATCCAGTTAGACTTGAAGCCGACCCACAGACATAAATCTAACTAGATAACGCAAGTCCCTCATCTGTATGATACATCTGCGTGCCACTTTTTCACACACAATTTATAACAAATTTACTTACCAATGAAATAAAACATTTCCAATGCCTCGGCCATAGTACATTATTAACTCAATGGCCTCAGCCAACTTCTTCTATAGTCTTTACAGCTCAATATGGCATAAAAATTTTGGTGGATTTCTGGTGCCGATAATCATCATATAAGCCGAAAGAAGTCCACTATTGGACATAGGCCTCCCCCAACCGTCACCAGTTTTACCGTGCGTCCCGCAACCAGCTGATCCCCGCAACCTTCACCAGGTCATCGGACCACCTGGTGGGAGGCCTTCCAGCGCAACGTCTTCCGGTTCACGGTCGCCACTCGAGGACCTTTCTGCCCTATCGGCCATCCGTTCTGCGAGCAATGTGCCCTGCCCACTGCTACTAAAGTTTGGCAATTCTTCGGGATACGTCGGTAACCCTGGTTCTCTTGCGGATCTCTACATTTCTGATTCGATAACGCAAGGCAACTCCGAGCATAGCCCTTTTAATTGCCCTTTGGTTGACTGTAACCTTACTGATGAAACCACCAGTCACCAGTCAGACCCATATCATCACTGGCATCACTGGCAACACACACTGGTCATAGACTTCCTCTTGAGACACTTTGGTAAGTGGTGCCAATAATGCTAATGATCATTGGTCGTTATTTTACTCCGTTTTTTGACACGTGAAGTATATATAATCGCGTCATCTAATTAGTTTATATATGTAAGCCGACCCCAACATGGTTGGAAAAAATCTTGGCAAAATGTATGGAAACCTAGAAAGATTTTCACCTTTCGTTAAATCAAATAAAAAGGAAACGACCAAAGGTAGGAAAGTCACCATTCCCCTTTTTCAAAGCAATGCGCTCACTTTTCTCCAAAAAACTTCTCTCCATTTCTATTTCAAGAAACTTTTGAATCTATTTGCATTTCGATTTCAAAAGTTCCATTTCAAAAATAATCTACTTTCCATCAAGGAATCGGACACGCCAGAGGAGGGATGAAAGGAATTTCGGTGAGAGGGTCTTTTTCACTTCACGTATTTCTTTCAACCCTTTAAGCTCAATTTGCTTCATAGGAATCGAAACGCGAGAAATCAAAATGGCTGTTTAAGTAATGAGAAATTTACGAGAGAGAGATTTTACTTTTTACTTATCCTAGTACTATTACAAACGCGAAAGTTTGTGAAGATGGATGGATGGATGGATGTTTGTTACTCTTACACGCCAGAACGGCTGAAGGGATCTGGATGATTGGCACAGAGATAGATTATAGTCAAGAATAGCACATAGGATACCATATGTTTTAACAGATATATTATGGTTGAAAAGTCAATGAATACCTACAGCATAAACACTAAAAATGGTTACCGGTAACTGTTTTTCTACTTATAGTGAGCTCAGAATTAATACTTTAGTTCAAGTAGAACCCTTTGTAAAGGAGCTCATCTGAAGAAGACCTAGCACTCTACCTTTTTCTGCTCCCAAGCCGGCTGCGGCAGGCTTGGTTTGTGTTGCTACATTTAATTTTGAAGGGTATGGGTGATAGTGTACACTCGCTCATGAGATTTTTCAACTATATCGACCGGTTGACAACACATTTGATGACGATCTGGGAAAAACTACTACCATACTTTTTCTTCCACCAAGCCTGTTGAAGTGCTGCTGAATTTTGTTTTGAAGAGTATGAGCTGGTTTAATTCTATGTGGTCGACGGTGTAGCACGCTTGCCTAGAAGTTAACTAATCACTGTTGACTTAAAGACCCCGAGGTTGTAGCTATCGGGAAACACAGACTCCGGCAGGGAATTCCATTCCTTAGTGTACGCATAATGAAAGTATTTCCAAAACGTTTAGTGCGTATGGGTGGGATGTGTAAAAAAGAAAAGATCTGGAATGGCGACCGTGAAACGGAAGACGATACGTTGTAAGGCTTCCCACTAGGTGGACTGATGACCTGGTTAAGGTTGCGGGAAGGCGCTGGATGCGAGATTCACGGGACCGGTCAATGTGGCGATGCCTGGGGGAGGCCTATGTCCAGCATTGGACGTGATAATGATGAATCATAGTGTAGCAGATGTATCATCTAAATAGGTGACACAATAGTGTGTCATTCATTTCCTAAAATTAATAAACTGCAATAAGTTTTGGGTTAGTAATACCAACATGGTTAGCTCTATGTGTGAATATATAACGCTAAAGCCAATCACTTGCGCCAAAGGTTAATATTTCAGAGTACGTCTACCGACGAAAGCCAGCCTGCCTAATCGATTTATAGCTTCCCCGTACTTACAAAAATATATATTTATTAAACCAAAACATCCTTCGTTTTTCTTTCCATTAGATAAATGCGAGCTTGCTGTATCTTCTTACAAATGAACGCTGAACAGATGTAAAAAGTATAAAATATATTGTATGTACTGCAAACGAAAAAGGTTCAAAAGTATCTCCTTTTAAGTGCTTATTTACGCGGAGAATTGATAATAATATCTTGTAACGTATTTAATGTAGAGAATATACCTACCTGCTAGTTAAAATTGTACTTCTAGGCAAGCGTGTTACACCGTCGACCACATCATCGCTTACCATCAGGTGAGATAGTGGTCAAGCGCGCCACCTAGCCTATCAATAATAAAAAATAAACTTTAGTTATCAGGACTACAGGTTTGGCTGGGCCAATAGACATAAAACCATAATATGGTTCTTAATTTTATAGATTAAATATTAAGTACTTATTGTGAAAAAAAAATATATTTTTTAGGGTTCCGTACCCAAAGGGCAAAAACGGGACCCTATTACTAAGACTCCACAGCCCGTCTGTCTGTCTGTCACCAGGCTGTATCTCATGAACCGTAATAGCCAAACAGTTTAAATTTTCACAGATGATGTATTTCTGTTGCCGCTATAACAACAAATAAAAAAAACAGATTAAAACAAATATTTAAGAGGGGGCCCTTTCCAACAGACGTAATTTTTTTTTGAGATAATATACGGAATCCTTCGTGCGCGAGTCCGACTCGCACTTGGCCGGTTTTTTTTTAACTCTGAAAACTTGATAGAGTAGGTTCTTACTTTTTTCATTCTTCTTGCAGGATTTATTTGTTAATAAATTCTAAAAACTTATCATTATACCTCAGTGAAACCAAGGTTTACACATTAAAGAATCGTCTCAGTATCCATGCTATGTATGTACCCACCCCACAGTAACTTAAGCAAAGCACACAAACACACGAATCTATAAATACCAGTAAGTAGTGAGAGCACGATCCAGCTTTTAGTGGAAGTAAACATTACTTAAACGTCATCCGGTCTGTGTTGCCTCCACAGTCCACACTGAACACATTAGGGTCATACCAGTACAAACAAAATTATCTACATTTATGTTACAATTATATTCTTAATAAATAATATTAAAAAATCATCTACCTTTATATAACTATTATATTCTTAATCCATACTAACATTATAAATTCGAATTAACTCCCTCTGTCTTTCTGTAACCTTTTCACGCCTAAACCACTGAACGGAATTCAATGAAATTTAGCTAGGGTGTAGACGGCATTCTCAATTTGAAACCAATCAAAATCAATTTATTTTTATTTTACATAGGCCTACATGGGCACTTATAAAACGTCGACAAAAGGTGCACGGTTCGGGTTGGTCGTTTCCTATGGAGAAGAACCGGCAAGAAACTCCATGGTTACTCTTTTAAAAATGGTTTGGTTTTACAATATTTCCATGTTACAGCATTAGTACTATGGGGGGACAACGTAGGCCCGACAATAAGTCGTAAGGAACCAAAAAAAAATAAAAAAAATATATAATATAAACACATCAACACGGTCAAGGGATATTTTTAAAAAAGCGAATTACTATCAATGTGTTAATTATTTATATGACATGTATATATTTAAAAGATACGTTATTTAATATTCTACCATTTTTTAATAATGGTTAAGGTACTTCGATTAAAATTTCAAGATTTTATGGAAATGTTTATAAACTTGAAGTTAGTAGTCTGAGAAAGCGCCCATGATGTTCATAACACATCGGCAACGATTCGGCATGCTCAGAACAAGGTTGTCAATGTCTTGCTGCGGAATATTGTCCCATGTCCTTCTGAGGTGCGCAAAAAGTTGATCTTCTGTAGCCAGATTTTCAGGAACTTCCTTCAAAGCTCTTCTTTGCAGCATATCCCACGCATGCTCAATGGGATTTAGATCTGGCGATTGAGCAGGCCAGTCTAAGGCCCTAACATTGTGTTTATGTAACCAAGCTGCTACCGTACTCGCCGTGTGTGCCCGGGCATTGTCGTGCATGAGCAGGAAATCTTGCCCCATTTGTGTTCTGTGGGGCAAGATTACGGGCCCCAGCACCTGTTGGACGTATCGTTCTGCCGTCATATTGCCCCGCACCCAAACGAGATCCGTCCGTCCTCCAAGACGAATTCCTGCCCAAACCATAATTGTTCCTCCTTGGTATGGGTGAAGTTCCTGAGGGTTCTGAAGACGGCTCCATCGTCTAGGAACTCGCTAAACACGCGTCCTTCGTGAATCTGGATGGAAGCCGAATCTGGATTCATCCGTGAACAGCACATTGGACCATTGCTCACGGCCCCAGTCCACGTGGTTCCGAACCCATTCTAATCGTCGTCCACGATTGCCTCTCCGTAAAGGTGGGACCCGGAGTGGTCTACGAGAGCGTAGATTGCTTTCATGCAGTCGCCTTCTTACAGTTTGGTCACTTACAAGCACTTGGTGTTCCACTCGCAGCCTTCGGACCAATTGAGTCGCCGTTGCATTTGGTTGAGCTCGCGCAGTAATTTGCAAAAATCGGTCTTGTCTGGGGGTAGTGATGCGACTTGGCCCCCGGTGCCACCCCGCTACTTCACCTGTGGCACGATAGCGTGTCCACAATCTTGAAATTATATTTTGGTGGGTCCCTATGGCCTCAGCAACATTACGCTGAACAGACCCAGCTTCCAGCATTCCCACAGCTCGTAACATCTCCGCCCTCGTCAAATGTTGGCGTTGCATGGCTACAATACCTCAATTTTAACTTTATCTTTCGTTTAAAAATGAAAAAAACTGTAACTAAACGTAATTCGTATTGTTTTCTAAATTTCGCACAAATGAAAATTCCCTCTCCTACACATCAAGACATTTTTATGCCACCGAAACAAAAGAATTTTCAAAAATTTGAATTTGGAATTAGTCTGAGATAAATTACAAACAAATCGGTGAATAAAAGATTCCAATGCGGCCAGTACTTTTCGAGTTATTTAATTGAGTATGAAATATCCCTAGACCGTGTTGATGTGTGTATAACAAAGTTAACAAATGTTAACTAACATCTAGAAGGCCTACAATGTTCACACATTCACAAAATAATCGGTAAAATAATCTATAATTTAATCTGAGGAAGGACATAATACGTGAGTAAAAAAAAAACTAGGTAGGGAGGTTAGGTAGGGTAGGGTAGGTTAGTAGGTTCGCATGTTCGCATTTGACTACTGTCTGATGGTAAGCGATGCCTAAAAGTAACTTATTCATTCTCGACAGACCTCCTGGATTGAGCTGTCAGGACACTCTGGCAGGGAATTCCACACAGTGTTGAAAAAGTGGTCAAAATATTTTACAATGGAAAGTGTCTTTTGCCAATCAATAGCCTCACTTATAACTACTAGTAGCTAAATAATAAAAAGCGGAAGAGTTGTTATCTAAGGTGCTAGTTTCATGGATGAGTGACCCTGACACAAGCAACTGAAGGAACACGGGTGGGTTTTAGTCAGTAAAAGTCTGACACGCCTTCCGCTTCACCCAGAGCGGAAGAAGTCATTGGATGATTTCAGGTTCATGGATGAGTTACCATCCATCCATACCCCTCCATGCTTCATACTTTAACCTGTCTTGAGTTTAATTATGAACAGCCCAATTACTCTAGTAATTGGCATTCTTCTCTAAAGATATTATTATGGCAAAGGTTCCAAATGTTCAATATTTCTAACTGTATTATGCAAAAGAGCTATGTCCATATTTTAAAGAAAATGTTTAATAAGAGCAGCAGCTCAAGATATTTGAATTCTTTACATTTCTAGTAAAATTACGTTGCGCTGTCTGCAGTAAATAAAAGATAAAGTTGCTTTAAAATCTTTATTTTCTTGAACTCCATTTTGTAACGGTTAATTTGTTATTCTTATTTAAAATCACATTATAAAACAAATAGCCCAAAAAATTTAAAATAAAGAATACGAAATTGTTGAGCGAAAAATTTTACTTTCTTTTATTGTTTCTAAGCGTCCCAAAAGGATAATATAATTTCAACGTGAATGATTCGTGATAATTTAATAAAAACACTGATTATCGCCTTTCTAAGGTAAGGTTATTTTGTAGGTAAGTACAGGGGGTGACCATAAGCTCTTAGAGCAAGGTTATTTTTAGTGTGCGTAAGTGACAGATGTATCTGACTTTTATACATCTGTCCCTTTTTCACAGTCGTACCATACTAGTTTTGATACGTCATGGTACGGGGGCTGTAGCAGGTTTTTAAAAGGTTGCTATTTTTCGAATATATCAATACTTCTATACTTTATATAATATTATAAAGAGGAAAGATTTGTATTTTAGTATGTAACGAATAAACTTAAAAACTACTGGACCGATTTCAAAAATTCTTTCACCTTTGGAGATATGGGGAACAGGGTGTAAAGTCCCACACACCTCCATAGAAAAGGGAGGATCCTCCGACCAGACGGGTGTCGTGTCTCGTCCGGGCAACTGCCCGACGACGGTTATTGTCAGACTGTTGTATGTGTTCAAATCGCGCCGAAAACTTTGCTTTTGCGATGCAGGATTTGTGTGACGTCATGTCATTAGTTCGTAGGTGGCGGCGTTGGTGCCGCTACACACCGTTGGGAAGCTACACTATCCCTGGGTGACATAGGCTTACTTTTCATCCCTGTATTCCCACGGGAACGGGAATTACGCGAGTAAAACCGCGAGGCGTCCGCCAGTTTGAAATATTTTAAAACATATTATTGAGTTTATTTAGGACATCACTCTCGTTGTGGACGTGATCGCTTGTTTCCAATACAATTGGAAGTTTGTACGTGGTTTAATTTGGCATCACAGTGGTTGCCCAGTATTACAGTATCTACGATCACATTCTAAGGCAATAGTTAAATGTCTGTAATAAAATAAACACGCCAGTTTCCAATAAAAAAGTACAAACAATATTCAAGAAGAGCTGCACTGGGCGTGCCCACACCGATAGGGTTACCAACTCAGCATTTGCTGGGCGTCAGACACCTTATTTATTCTTTTTTTTGGCTTGGATAAATGCCCATGCATACTGCGCTACCACGGGGAAATGTGACGTGGAACACGTGTTAGCACTACCCGCGAACCCGCCGCGGCTGTCCGTCACCGGGCCTTCCACCTGACTACCCAAGGGACCAAACCAGCACATGAGCACCAGATGTCCCCGTGTATGGCGCACTTGGTCGTGTGACGGGTCAGGTCAATGGCTCCGCCACCTACCACTTTTCGACCGCAGGGGAAACGGCCCTCCCCTGCGGCCCACCGCGTCCGCCATCAGACGGTGGTAACTCCGTCCAGGCCGCTGAAGGAAGGGAGAGCGGCGCACCGCAATACCGGCACTCCTCGCCCGCCGCGGCCTCCAACCCTCAGCCATGATATCGTATGGGACATGGGACGCTCCATACGAAATATGCGGCCCGCGTAATTTGCGATGCCTAAGCACCGAAACCTACTTATTGGGCGCTACGTCGTCGGCTTAATCGGCTAAAGCCCTCCTCGGGTTCCTCTTCGATTCACCTTGATATAATCTGATCATGAATATTTCATTATGGAGGGCCTTTGCATCTTCCCTGCATAATGGCTGTCAGTCACCATGCTCCAGGATCATAGACTACTAGAGTATCTAGGATTAATCCTTCACTCGCATTGGACATTGGAGAAATGAAGAGTTGCCAATTGAATAAAATCGAATTGAAATTTGAATCAGTATAAAAATGTTGCCAATGCATCAAAACTAAATTCATAAGTTTGCAAGCGATATTTCTTTGTGCCGGATTTAATAATCATCTAGGTTCATCCGATATATTGAATTAAATAAACCATTAAATACAACAACAAATCGATTTAAACGACATTGTATAATTAATAAATTATATAATTTTGTCCGGTTTGGACCTACCTGGTACCTTACTGACAGCACCACACAACACTGATGAAAAAAAGGTATAATAATCGTTGACTGTCTAGCTAATATTGGGCTCGGATTTCAATCTAACTGGTTGCGGCTGAACTGAATTAATTACGGAACTTACTATAAGCCAATTTAATAAACCAACTAACTTGAATCGTAAGCTTGGTTTAGACCAAACGAGCGAATGCACATTCTGACTGTCTCTACTCTATCAAATTAGTGTAGTGTAAACTAAAAAAAAAAATTGTATTTCCTCCCATGTCACTGACAAGTGAGCAACTGTTTAGTTAGACAAAACCTCAATCTGGATTTCAATGAAATACAGTTTGCCCTTCTAAAACGTTAGTAGTGTTAGTACCATAATATAATAATAGATATGGTCGATTTATTTCTTTGTAATAATACACCTCCATCGAATCCAAAGACGAAACTAAACTTTATACCAATAATAAAGTCGCCACAGGGATTGTTCGATTTTGTTCACAGATGTATCGTAGTAATATACCAGTAGCCGTAACACGTACGGGGGTTCTCGTCATCCCTTCAGCGCCAAATTGAGTTACCCAACAGAGTTAATAAAGAGGTCTGATCGTGCTCAGAATCACAACAGTACAATAACAGCTACGACTTTAGTATAAAGCAAGTGGAAATTGGAAAAAAGCCGTAAGGCACACAACAAAAGTGGGTATTGTTCGATGGAAATTGCCTTTGATTTGGTAGGACAGTTTTTTTGACACTGGCTCGTGGTTTTTTTAAGCAGATTTTTATTATTTCGTTATCAGTGCCTTAACTTCATCACCATCGATGATGTGATTGCAGCAACTGCAATCGCGTGTTATCTGCAATCATTTACACATTAATTGTAACTTTGTCTCCGAAGATCTTCATCGAGTCTTTTAATGAGCCACTCTCAAACATTTCCAAACCATTGCTTATTTCATCAGAAAGTACACAATAATTGTCTTTTCTATTCTTCTACAGTATTTAAGTTATATAATACAGATTACTAAAAAACGTCCTAATTTTCTTTGAGGTTCATTTAAAAAATGTATAGCACAAAACACCACTACGCTTCGTCCGATAGAAACTGCTCCCTTGATAGTTATTAAATCCGAGATTTATGGGCTCCCGAATCAGGAGTCGTGGGCTATTAGAGAATTAGCAGGGTTTTAAGATTAGATAAAGGTGACAAGGCCTTTAGTTTGCATATTGATAGCCAATCTGAATGGTAATTCAGAGGGCTCTTTATTTAAGGAGTGTTAATATTAAGAACAGAGGCAAGTAAGTTGTAGCAACGATATATATATTTTTTTAATATTGATAGGCTCGCGCTTGACCACTATATCACCTGATGGTAAGCGATGATGTGGTCGACGATGTAGCACGCTTGCCTAGAAGACCTATTTACTCTTGACTTAAAGACTCCCAGGTTGTATCTTTCAGGAAATACAGACTCCGGCAGGGAATTCCACTCCTTAGCTGTACGCATAATAAAAGTATTCCCAAAACATTTGGTGCATATGGGTGGAATGTCCACCTTGTATAATAGAAAGAGCGATAAATGAGGCAGGTTTTCTTTATAAATGGTCCCTTGCAAAGCCGGTACGGGTTGCTAATAAACTTTAAATAATGATTAATATTCTTCTTCTTCTTCGGGTTGATTGCTCTATTTACTGTAAGGGACGTAGCCAGGGAGAAATCGCTTTTGTACTTGTATTTGAGCAACATGCCTGCCCTAAAGGCGGCTTCTATCCAATTGACAATCAAAGCACAGAGAACCTCTATATATACGAAAAAGCCAGCAAAACATCTTCATTGATTTTATGTTCGAATTTCAGTTACCTTTCAAGACTACGTTATTTGTAGCCAATCTTAATATAGGGAAGGAGTTATTCTGTACATAAGCAGAGTCCTCACATTACCTACAAAATATTATAAACTAGCTTCTGTCACCGGCTTCGCCCGCGTGTATTATACATATAAACCTTCCTCATGAATCTCTCTATCTATTAAAAAAACCGCACCAAAATCCGTAGCGTAGTTTTAAAGATCTAAGCATACATAGGGACAGACGGCGGGAGGCGACTTTGTTTTATACTATGTAAGGATGTATAAGCTTTGACAAAAAAACAAGTTTATACCTTGCTAAGGTCTTTCATGGTGCACATAGGTCTTATTGCAAAGGGACCTCTTATAAAGATAGGGATAAGGCATTGTTTCTTGCTCATGCTGGATCCATATTCGCTCAAGAGTTTCCAAACCCAGTTGCCGGTTTGAAAATTTCCCACCTGGGACTCTCTATACCAGCAGTAGGGTTTAGAAACCTACTCAAATGTGTGGTAGTTAGAAAATAATAAAAAAAAAACTTATAAAAAAAATACAACCGACTTCCAAATAAAAATAACTTCAATTTCGGAAGTCGGTGTTCCTGTTTTCTTTCTTCGTTTTTTGACACCGCCTTCCGAAATTGAAGTTCTTCTTCACTTTGTAGTGTTTTTATTTGGAAGTCGGTTGTATTTTTTGTAATAAAGCTTTTACTTTTCACTTTTTTGTGGTACATAATGGACAAGTTCTATAGAAAGATACCTATAATGCCCACAGTGAAGCCAGAATAGATTACCTGAATAACATGTAACTTGAACATAACCGATGGAATGAGAGTGGAACAGGGTGAACTGTACACATCTGCGTACCCATTTAGAGCATACTGGCGTGATGGTATGTTATGAAATGGTGTAAACAATAAACAGACATGCGATTGCAGCAATCCTTGATTTGAGATTTGTCGTCAGTTATTGAAGAGTCTGTTGTATATCACCGAAGTTCTTCATCAGATCTTTACAAAATTCAAATGGACCCATTTTGAAATAAACATCTTTCGAACTAAACAATAATTTTGCAAATTCGTGTTAAAGTTAAAATTTGAGTTAAAATAAATATATATATATATATAAACATCGGAATTGAGAACCTCCTCCTTTTTGGGAAGTCGGTTAAAAATAAACAGTTACTAAATAATAAATTAGATATTTTTAACACCACATATCCGTAAACACCGGATCCGATATTTTAAAAGAAAAGATTTGCCGTTTTAATTGTAGCCCATGTGTCCTTGGCTTAAAAGTAGGTAATGAACGTTTAATTATTGTGATTATCCGTGATCGATAGAGTCGCATGTTAGAAATTCATTTAACTTTACTATCTCATAATTATAACGATAGACATAATTATGCAGGGTGACTAGTAAAACTAAGGGCATACGATTTTCTTCTTTCATTCAAAATTGCAAAGAAGCTTAAGCCCGCCAGCATCAGCTTAGACACCATTGATAAGTCATCAAAACAGACAAAATCCTAGTATGGGCAACGTTTTAAAAACGAAAAGTAAGAATACAAGTCAGTCAGGCAAGATTCTTATTTTTTAATCCATTATTAAAACTAACGGAGACTAATGAAAGACAAAATTGCAAATTACCAGAGATGAAAATTTAGGGAAGAATATGTATTTCTATACCAATATTATAAAGAGGAAATATTTTTTTGTTTGTTTGTATGTTTGTTTGTTTGTACCGAATAGGCTCCGAAACTACTGGACCGACTTTAAAATTTCTTTCACCTATGGAAAGCTACATTATTCCCGAGTAACATAGGCTATAATTTTGACGGGAGCGAAGCCGCGGGGGTCAGCTAGTTTTTTTATAAATAGGCTTGCGCTTCAATACTATCTCACGCCTATGAAAAACCTATTCACTATTCCCCAGGTTGTAGCCATCAGGAAATACAGACTCCGGTAGGGAATTCCACTCTTTTTCTGTGCGCGTAATAAAAGTAATCCCAAAACGTTTGGTGCGTATGGGTGGGACGTCCACCATGTACCGATGACGCATCGCCACCACCGTACGGCTTGTAGTCCGATAATGGAAAGGGCTAGCAGGAATCAGTTTATGCAATTCCAACGCACACTCCCCGAAATATAACCGGTAAAAAACCGACAGGCTGGCAACTCAGCGCCGATGTTCAAGGATCTGGAGCCTAACCTCGACCAGTATCTCATAGTAAAATACAAAAAATAAATCGTATCCTCCTGATTATACCCTACTTATTATTCAATTGGTCGGATACGTAGGTACTGCATGATTTCTTCTAATCCTCTCATCCCTATAAGCTATCATTTCAGTAGGTTTTTTGTGAGGTTTCCTTTTCTAAAGATATCTGAAGTAGGTTATTTGATATATAGGTTATATTTAAGTCCCTAGTTTCAACAGTCAGTATGTGTAGATATTTGTACAAAATATGTCATGTCCATTTGACGTCGTCAAATATTAGATACCTATGTATGTATATCAACTTGATGAATGGCGTAGATTATCTTTATAAGTATTGTACTCTACCTCAATATACTATGTACTTCAAAAACAACTGTTTGTCAAATAGTGATAGCTAATGATAATTTTATATTTTTTCAGCCGTTTTAATGGAGATATTATTATAAATTGTAAAGGTACATGCTTTTGTATTATTTTTGCATAAAATCTCATGGTTCACACATTTGGTCACCGTTCAGTTCAGTCTTCGGTAGCAATAGTGTACGATATTCTTTACATAATTGGTAAACAAGTTTATATTCATTGTTTTGATTTCAAACGCGTGTAGAAGTATCGCCTATACCAGGCAATCACAATAAAATAATGAAATCGAATCATTAAACACACTGTTATTAAATTGAAAGAGAATACATAAATAGTGACACACAAGTGCCAACATTGTTTAAACAAAGATCCGAAAATTATTCATGTGGCAAGTGACAAATGAACCAAAATCAACTCGCTGAATGAAAACCGCCAATGAAAATTGAATTAATAGCCGATGAATATGTAAAACTGGACATTGTTCCCGCTCTACTGTTTGTTCGATTAAAGCCACATTGTTTTCCATTCCTGATTATTGTTCAATATTACAAATTGTAGCTGCAACCACCTATTGTAGCTACCACGAGAGATCTCCTTATCAGATCGAGTTTGACGCAAATTGGTTACAACGGCGAACCATTTGTTGTTTCCAATCGAATCGAATTAGTTCTGACATTGAATGTAACTTCAATAATAACAAAACGTTCGAAATGTGTTCTTATCGCAATTAATTTCGCTACCTTGATTATTAAAGAAGGCAAAATTTGTTATTCATTTTTCGATTTACTCAGACGCAAAACACAATTTGCAGATCGTGGGATGAAATTGAAAAAGTTTTCAGTTATTTATTTGGAACGTTTTGCGATGCCGGCGGCGTAAGCATTAAATATATTTTTGAACTTGCCCGAAACAGTTCCTCAGGTTCTTTAGAGGGTTTCGTAAAGGAGCCTTTAGGTTTCTTTGTGACGAATTTTGTTATTCAACTGCGGACGTGAAAACGGTGGAAGAAAACCGACTCATTTTTTGAGCGTCACCGTAGCGTCCCCGAAAGAAGTTGCAGATAATTATGTAACAAGGAGCTTCGAATAATTGATGGGATGGGTCATCTACTTATATTAATATATTTTTTTTGAAACTCGCTAAACTGTGGTTTTATTTTCTGGACCTAAGATTATTTAAAATAGAGACCAATTAGTTCAACCAGGTTTCAGACTGGCTAAAGTAGCCTCATCTTTCATGGGGTACTGTACAAAATGTTAAATTAAAATTCCTCCCCACATTCTAGAACTGAATGAGACGAAATTAAAAACTTGTATAAAACGCACACTATGCAGGCAGGCATATTATAAGTAGGCGGGAATACATCACTGATAAAAATGCTTGACTCAATGCTAGTCTTGCTCCACAACCACTAGGGCGCAAAAACAAGTGATGTGCAGAACATTATTGTTCTGAAGTATTTTTGGACCTGCTGAAGACTGTACTCAATTTCTTTTAGTATTATATAACTGCACAGCCCGTGTGTGAGTACTATGTACCCAACTGTAAATCTACCATTTGCTGAAACTTTGTGTCGTTCGTTGATTTGTGTGTGCCCTGGCAGTGGAGTGTGTCATGCTCTCTCAAATGTATCTCTGATGGTGGCGCGTGTGTTGATTTTCATTCGATTCCCTTCATGATGGTTGAGCCTTGTGTTGTCGATTCATGCGTCATGTTCGTGAATGGGCGCCGTCAGTTGGGATTGGTCATAACTTAACTTCTTCGGATGTTAATGTTTTTCTATTACCTATTATATAACTGCACAGTACATGTGTGAGTATTTTTAATACTTTATACCTGTACGTAGTATAGAATGTAGTGATTCTGAGTGGATTGTCCTCACATATATGAATTTATTAATGTATGTACTAATGTCCCTAAATATTGTAAAAAACGTATTTTTTTTAAAAGAGTACGTATGGAGTTTCTTTTGCGTTCTTATCTATAACAAACTACTTTCTGAATGCACGGTAGAATAAATTTTCATTCCTTGTAAGTTTTAATTGTAAGGTTCAAAAGTGCCGCTTGGTGGCCTAGTTGAAATAAAATATCTTTGTCTTGTCTTTTAAATTGTCGGCACGGTAAAGTCGAGAGATGAACAGTTTTCTGTTTCTCACCGATAAGGGTAAGATATTGATATACCTTCTAAAAATGGATTCCTTAGGCTTAGGTTAACTATAAGTAAAAATGAATTCTTGCTGGATTTGGGTAGGTAGGTACTAGTCAACTAACTTAAACTTCATCGACAAGATTCAGATGTCAGCATGGTTACAAGAAATCCCCTTTGGAAGACTACAGCATAAATTATTTTCAGTTACGTCTATATTTGAATTTCAAATTATGTAATCGTAGTTAATAAGAAACTGACTACTGAGAATACAAAGGACTTATTAATTAACTAATCTGTTTAGGACGTTAAACTATGTCTATCTCTAGAGATATTATTTAGCGTTACTGTTAACTTATTATAGAATCTGTTATGTCAAGAGACTTGTTGGATTCTTAGGAAGCTTGTGTTAACTAATAAGAAAACTACTCCGTGTTGGCAAATTATTCTTCAAGGAGTTGTTTTCTTTCGCTGAAGAAAAGAATGTAATAAAAAAAACTTTTTTATAAAACAATGCTGACTGCCAAATAAAAACACTTCCAAGTGAAAAATAACTTTATTTTTGGAAGTCGCTGCCTTTGCTAGGTACCGTTTTTTTTGTTATAGACACCGACTTCCAAGAGAAATAAGTCTGTAGTATTTTTTTATAAAACAGTTTTTATTTTTCACTTTTTAGTTCTACCTAAGTTTTTAGTAAGGTACTTAAAATGCCAGAATAGATTACCCGAATATCATGAAACTTGAACAAAACCGGTGTAATGAGAGTGTATCAAGGTGAACTGTACTTATCTGCGTACCCCTTTAGAGCGTACTAGCGTGATGTTATGTTATGAAATGGTATAAAAATATACAGACATGCGAATGCAGCCATTCCGAGAGAATTATTTATTTTTTTACTCGCTCCACAATTGACGGAGAAATCTGTGAACAAAAACAAAACAAATATAAAGTCGAACATAGATCCTCCTCCTTTTTTGGAAAGTTGGTTAATAAAACCAGCCTGGTACAGGCAACTGTGCCTGAAAATAATATGTCATCCACATGATGCAGGCCGTGCCTAGTTTGGGCCCTTTGCTAACTTGTTATGGCTATTATTAATTTTACTTTCTTTGTAATTGTGGTATAACTGTACAAGTTGAATAAATTAATATGAAATTAAATGACAAAAAAAATCTAAGTAAACAAATCGATTTCGCATTCAGTTTGTAAGGGATATACCAATAAACTTTAGATTCATAAGTTCACAAAGTATTCCATGAGACAATTACAGGCAAACAATATCAATAAAGTCACTCCATCAATCTATTCAATCAAGGTCTGAAAGTCTAACCAACTAACTTATACATCCCATAGCTGAAACTTAATTTTGAAAGTTAGAATCAACTGAGTTGCAGGAGTACCAAAGTAAACACATCAATGTAATGAACTCTATAATCACTGGAATGAACTTGAGTGAGGTGGAAGGAAAGTACAGTTAAACAACCTGATTTGTATACATTAAAATAACCATGCGAGTCTCTGCGAGGCCAGCGCTAATATATCGACGTAGCTGAGTTTTGTAGGAAGACAATTTTAATTTAAAACAGGGAATCATCGGAACGAAGAAGAATAACGTTGAGAGTGTGCTGGTTAGTCAATTCTTTCATATCTCTCAAATAGTTATTAAGTCATAAATAGAAGCAATTGCGGCCCAGTGGTAGCGGCTCCGATCTGGTTCCAGGTCATGGGTTCGAGCCCAAGCAGGCATTTCACTTTGTACTATATATTTTCACCTCTGCTATAAACGTTGCCGGGAAATATCGTCAGGAGTCCCGCATGTCCTAGAACCAATCATTCAAAGACCGCGCCACAAAGCCCACGTGTTGGCGCTTAAGGTTTACTCGCTTCCACACATTAATTAAAAAAATATTGCAGTCTAAATAACATGAATATTGGCAGCGACATAGAAAGATGGATATTTACCTATAGGCTTGTTGGGGATTCTTCGAGGTGGTAGAAATAAAATAGCGGACTGTAATAAAAGGAATGGTTCCGTATATTGGACGTAAGAACGCGCGTTATCAGGTCCGTGTTATTTGAGTAAATGGCGGCGCAGGTCAGCGGCGCGCGGCAGTCGCTGTCTCGTCCCGCGCTCCCCGCTCGCCGCCGTCGCGCTCCCGTAGTCGCAGTGGCGGGCGGTGCCGCGTTTGTCTCCGACATACTCCCCGGGTTGAAGTAGGTAGGTCAGTAGCTGATTCAACAAGCAGGTTCTGGAAGGGGACAAATGTTATTAAACGCCCTTCGAATAATGGTTCCTCCCTTGGTCCTTATATCGGCGACTCGAGCGACTTGATCCTGAACTCCTGGAAAAACGGCCACACAACGACCTAGTGCCCAACGTAACGGAGGCAGCGTCTTGTCCTTTATAAGGACTAAGGAACCCAACTTGAGTTCGCTTGACGCAGTAGGCCACTTCGTCTTTTGTTGCAGAGTAGTGACGTACTCGTTGGTGAATCGTTTCCAGAAATGTTGCTTGACAAACTCGATTCGCTTATATCGCTCAAGGCTAGTTATTCTTTCCGTCAGCTGTGGATGTGGAACTGACACAAGTGATCGTCCTATTAGGAAGTGAGCGGGTGTTAAAGGTGTGAAGTCTGTAGGATCAGAATTTAAGGCGGTGATAGGACGTGAATTTAGGATAGCTTCCACTTGAGTCAGACAAGTGTGCATTTCTTCATATGTGAAATGCGTAAGTTGGAGAAGCCTACGAAGATGATATTTAGTGGAACGGACAGCAGATTCAGCCATACCATTGAAATGGGGGGTGTAGCTCGGAATGAAGAGGAAGTCTATACCTTCTTGGGCGACGTCGGAACTAATTTCGGAACTTGAGTCTTGTAAGAAACGATGTAACTCGTTACATGTACCTACAAAATTAGTCCCATTGTCGGAAGTTATACTTTGAGGTTTCCCTCGACGAGCCACAAACCGATTTAGAGCGGCCATATATCCCTCTTTACTCAGATCTGTAACGAGCTCTAAATGCACGGCTTTTGTGGCTAAGCAGACAAAAATGGACAAGTAAGATTTAATCAGTTGGCAACCTCGACCTTTACGGTTAGCTATCATAACTGGGCCTGCATAATCCACTGAACAGTGTAAAAAAGGGAATTCCAGTGTAGTCCTGGATTCAGGTAACTGTCCCATTATGGGCTGAACATTGCTGGCTTTAAATCTGAAACATTTTATGCAACCTTTAGTTATGGACTTAGACAGATTCCTTCCTCCTAAAGGCCAAAAAGTTTGACGAATATTGGACAACAATAGCTGAGGTCCAGCATGTAAAAGCTTTAAGTGATGCATATGAAATATTATTTTTGTTAAATGATGTTTGCCACATAATAATATAGGATGCTTTGTGTCATAGCTATAAGGTGAATTATCAAGTCTACCGCCTACTCTCAAGATATCATTTAAATCTAGAAATGGGGTCAATGATATTAATCTATTTTTCTTTGGTAACGCTTGACCTGATTTTAAGATAAGATATTCATTTGGGAACATTTCTAACTGTGCAGTATGCATGATAAAATTAAATGATTTTTGCAATTCCTCACAAGAAAGATGATCACAGAATCTCTTTGTTTTGTTTTTACAGTTATAAATAAATCTGTGTATGTAGGCTATAACTCTTTGTAAACGTGTAAATTGTGAATATTTAGGTATAAGTTTTGTAAATAGTTTATCGTCATCGTTCTTGCTAACGTTATTATTTATAACAAGACAAGGTTGGAGATCCGGTAGGTCCTGTTTCTGGGATTCATTAGGCATTTTTGGCCAACATTGCTCTGACTCGAGCAAATACGATGGGCCTGACCACCACAAGGAGGCGTCGCTGATAATATCAGCCTTCACCCCGCGAGAAACTAGATCTGCCGGGTTCTCCTTGGACGGCACGTAGCTCCACGTGTGACCGCTGGTGCTTTCCTTTATTTCATTAACACGGTTTCGTACAAATTGATTAAGTTGATTTGAAGGGGTGGACAACCACCCTAAAACGATCGTGGAATCGCACCAAAACCGACACATGTCAATATTTAACGTTAATGAATTTTGTACCTTAGTACACAGTCTTGCACCTAATAAGGCCCCACACAACTCAAGACGTGGGATAGTTGTGGGTTTGATCGGTGCAACTTTGTTTTTCGAGACTAAGAGCTGAATACGCACACTCCCCGAGTGACACACAGACCGAATGTAGACGCATGCGCCATACGCACTTTGAGAAGCATCTGTGAATACATGGATTTCAATCCTTACGCAAAGATCACTAAGAACCCATCGAGGAATTTGTATCTTATTAAGACAGGGTAATGTATTAGCAAATGAAGACCAGAGATGTAAAATGTCTGAAGAAACTTCTTCATCCCAAGAGCTCTTATTGACCCATAATTTCTGCATTATCAATTTTGCTTCGACGACGCATGGACCTACAAGCCCTAATGGGTCGAATATTTGGCTTATAACAGAAAGTATGTGGCGTTTAGTAACCTTCTCATGAAGTTCAATGTTAATTGAAAAAGATAAGGTATCCTGCTGACAAAGCCAATATAAACCTAATGTTTTTGAAGTTGTATTTATGTTATTATCTGATAGATCTAAAAATGTGTTTGAATCTTTAATTTTACCTGAAAACAGGTCGTTAAGAATTAAAGAGTTATTTGATTTCCATTTGCGAATATTGAATTGTGCTGCATTTAAGGCGGCAGTAATTCCCTTACATAACTTTATAGCTTCGCTTTCAGTACAGGATCCACTTAATAAATCATCACAGTAAAAGTCGTGCGATATACTGTATTTGACGCTATTATCGTTGACTGTGGATGCCAGACTACTCAAACATTTTGTTGCGAGATATGGCGCTGATGCAGTCCCCTGACAAACTGTGTTAAGTGTGTAGGTTTTTAAGCGATGAGTGGAATCATACCTAAATACTATTTGCTGTAGCGATCGTTGATTGGCTATTATGTCGATTGATCTAAACATTTTTTCAATGTCTGCCGATACCACAAATTTATGCTGGCGGAATCTGAGGAGAATCGATAAGAGATCGTCTTGGACAGTAGGACCGACCATCTGAATTTCATTGTAAGAAATTCCTGAAGTGGTGACGGCAGAAGCGTCGAAGACTGTACGCAACTTAGTCGTTGTACTGGACTCCCGAAGTACGCCATGATGAGGAAGGTAGTAGTTGGCAGTGTCACTGTATGGAAAAAGGATTTTATTTTCAGTCATGTGACCCAACTGTTCGTATTCTTTCATGAAGTTTAAATATTTTTCCTTGAATATTGGTTCTCGTTCGAATTTTCTCTCAAGTGATAAAAAACGGCGCTTGGCCATCTCAAAAGAATCACCCAAGACCTGGGGACCTTGCTTGAGAGGAATGGTGACGACAAAGCGACCATCGTCGTTACGAGTTGTGTTGACAGTAAAACTATTTTCACACGCACGTTCCTCTGCGGATTGAGAATGCACAAGAGAAACACTATCTACTTCCCAAAAACGAGTGAGATCAATATCAAGTTGACCTTGGGTAAGAAAACATTGACTGAAAGTACTTTTCGGACTCGTGATGTGACCAGTGACTATCCATCCGAGCTCCGAACTGCGTAACATAGGTAAATTCTTGCCTAGGCTAATCTTTTTGCAACCGAGAATATCCCAGAAGACGTCTGCCCCGATAAGAAGATCGACCTTAGAAGGAATGTTATAAGAGGGGTCAGATAGACATAAGCCTGCTGGTATTTGAATGTGTTGTGTGTTAATGTATGTAATTGGTACTGCTGTGGTGACGTTGGTAAACACGTGACAATCAATGTTGGTCCTATAGCTAGAATTCAATGACTCAATTGTGAGATTGCAAGACTGTGTACTATTGGATACATGATTATTAAAACCTGATACCATGGAGCTCACGTTCCGCCTCGGCAAACCCAGCTTACTGCAGAAAGCTTCGGAAACGATATTTATTCCGCTACCGTTGTCCAAGATCGCTCTGGCGGTGTGATTGTTACCCCTGTCGTCAACCACTTTCACCAACGCTGTGGAAAGGAAAACACGCATCGGAGTAGTAACCGGTAGAACATCAGTTGTCAACACAATATCCTTTGAAGACGAATTAGACGAATCACGAGAAGCTGATTGCTCAGATTTTTCTACGTGCAAAAGTGTGTTATGCTTTTCTTTGCAATATTTGCAGTGTGACAAAAAGCATTTCTTTGCTCCATGACCGAAACGTAAACAGTTAAAACACACCTTGAATTCCTTTACTTTAGAAAGCCGTGTTTCTAATGGTAGGCTTCTAAAAGATTCGCAATTGAACAGCTGATGTGTCTCATCGTCGCATAATGGGCATGATTTATGTTTGAAATTTTTAGTTTTGCTATTTGTACTATTATTTATTACTAAACTTTTCGCCTTTATAGATTCTGATTTTATTTTATTATTTTTATTGTTTTCCTCTAAGGTTTCTAATAAGTCCGCTCTGTTATTTAAAAATGTTATGAACTGTGATAGGGTTGGGGATGAAGTCAACGTATTCCGATGTTCTTCCCACTCTCGACCCGTCACACTGTCAAGTTTAGTTGACATCATATAAATTACGAGCGTGTCCCAGTACTGGGTGGGTTCTTTCAATGACGCGAGAGCCCTGATGTTTTTGTTAGTTACATCAATAAGATATTGAATTGACTTACATGATTCTGATCGAATAGGATCTATGCTAAACAAAGCTTGTAAGTGGTTATTAATCAGTAAGCGACTGTTATCAAATCGCTCGCACAATAATTCCCACGCAATTTTATAGTTGTCACTTTTAAAATCAATGTTTTTAATAATCAGAGCGGCACTTCCTTTAAGAGAAGCCCGTAAATAGTGGAATTTATTGATGTTATCTATGCAATCACTGTTATGTATAAGAGAAAGGAATGTGTCTTTAAATTCAAGCCAGTCTTGATAGCCACCACTGAAATGTGGTAAGTCAATTTTCGGTAGCCTAACCAAATTTCTCACTCGCCCACCTGATTCTGCGTCGCTAAACTCCATCACAGATCCGCTGGCCTTTCCTCCGGCAGCAAGCAGGTGCTTGGCTTTGGCCACCAGCATGTAGTAGTCGTTGTCAAACTGCACACGCTCCACTGAAACTTCATCGGTTGGTGGCTCATCAGATAGGATCTCGATTTCAGTCTGTAACGAGTCAAATTCCTCGCATAAGGGCTCAAATTTTCGTAAGCGACACTCTAAATCTATGATTTGTAATTCCGTTAATGTTTTAGAAGTTTCTATTAATTTAATATGATTGCCAAAAATAGTAAGCTTTGATTTGATTGCTGAGCGTTTTTTAATTAAAGTTTTATGTTCAGACATGATCACAAAACAAACCACAAATCGCAATAAAGGCAACTGCTTACCTCAAATTAATAAGCTTGAGGCACGGTAAGCGGCATACAGATATTTTAGCAATAATAAATAAAACCAGGTAGCTGAGCTCAATGACTGCGCGTTTCGATTTGAAACAAACAAGATGATTCATGCGATAGGCGTTCAACGCTCGAGTTAAATATTATAGTTAGCAGTATATGTATATATGCAATATTCTACGAGTTGTATCGTATGAAGAATGCACAAAGCACCAACTCAAGTTTTAGCAAAATGTATATGATTCGTATTTATTTATAAGGGAAAAATATTTGAAATTAAGAATATGAAAATGGAAATATGAATTTGACCAGCTAAGAGAAGAGGGAATAAGAGGAATAAATAGGAACGAACTCACAAGATGTCTTATCCTTTATCCAGTGACAAAACGGATTTTTCGTCCTTCAAATGCCCTTCCTTGACCTCTTCGAACGTCGTCGCGTAATGGCCGGCGCATACGACTCGTCAAATTTTCTTGATTATGACACGGTCTCCAAATAAGCTTCAAGACGTCCTTAGTGTCCTTTTTCACGGTGAGAGGACCATTTGTTGGGGATTCTTCGAGGTGGTAGAAATAAAATAGCGGACTGTAATAAAAGGAATGGTTCCGTATATTGGACGTAAGAACGCGCGTTATCAGGTCCGTGTTATTTGAGTAAATGGCGGCGCAGGTCAGCGGCGCGCGGCAGTCGCTGTCTCGTCCCGCGCTCCCCGCTCGCCGCCGTCGCGCTCCCGTAGTCGCAGTGGCGGGCGGTGCCGCGTTTGTCTCCGACAGGCTATATATTATCATGTTAATTACTATGGGAGATGGATATTTTTGCCTGTATAACAAATAACTTGGTCTACTGTACGCTAGTATTATATTATCTGTGACTGTACATAATGTGAAACAGTCACGCACATACACACAAGTGCTTATTAGGGATGTCACGTTATTATCGTGGCGCCAGATAATCATAAAGGGCGCTTATAAAGGACTTACTAAAGCACATGTTATATTTAGTGTCTAGACTACAAATACAGCAGGGAAAGCGCGAGAATATTTGCCAGCTTCTTCTAGAACCAAAAAATCGATAAATGTGATATACATCAATCCACACTGGCCTAGGCGTGCTTTACAGAATTTTCCCCTATCAACGAAAGAAGGTTGATTATGTGTGTGTTGAAAGTGGTAAATTTTATGGTAAGGACAGAAAAGGACTTAAAGTTAAAAATTTGTGTAATGATAAACATCATTTCATCATAATGTACATGCGTTGCTTCTATACTGTTACTGAAGTAAGCAAAAATGATAATGTTGAATCAAAAATCTTCTAGGTATATTATTTTATTTTATTTTTGCCCAAATGTGTGAGCAGTAAAAAAAGTAGCTGATTAGAAAATTGTTGTTGCATAATGAAAGTGGTTTGGATGGGTGTGTGAAAATGGTTTCGATGAGTGGTGTGGGTGGGATGTCCACCATGTACCGATGACGCATAGCCGTATGGAAAGGGCTAGGAAGAATTAGTTCATGCAATTCCAACGCACACTCCCCGAAATGTAACCGATAAAAACCGACAGACTGGCAACTAATTTCCGATGAGCCTCTTGGCCCGTTTTTCGATCGACTTAAGTGCATCCAGCTGGTACGTGGCAGATCCGTCCCAGCGATGAGAGCAATACTCCTTGCATCACCGAACTTGCGCTTGATACAAGTTGAGCAACTGTTCTGGCGTGTCTCACCCTTGTGAGAAGTGACAAGGGACAAGTTGTTGGGGCAAGGATCCCCAACTTTTAGGCAGCCAGTTGAGTTTTTGCCTCAGTGAATGGACCAAAATTTAAGGGTCGATGTCAACATAACGCCAAGAAGCTGAAGAAGGTCCGTCATCGGCACGGTCACACCACGGAAAGTAGGAGCCGGGTGGAATTGGCTCACGTCGTTAGCTTTGCGCGTCCGAGCGTCGACCCATGACAGGTACGTCTCATGTTTAAGTATGTTTCGCATAACAGCTCACGCATATTTTTTTATCATAATTACTCTAATGATAATAATGTTTAAGCATAACATTCTAATGCATACATTTGTTTACGCATAATGATATTAAAACATATTTTAATTAAGCATATCAAATACCCATAATAATTAATTCCTAAAATGTATTAAATAATTCTCATTCTATGATTATATGTTCATTTTCTGACTCCTCGCTGCGCTCGCATTTTTAATTGTCTCTCGTTTTCTGTCAAAAATGTCGTCGCTCGCGCTATACTGCGTTCGCTCCTTTCTGTCAGCTAGTTTCTTGATACCCTGGGAGCCAGGATTTTTTTATCAGGTAAAAAATGAATATACTTCTAAACTTGCATATTTACAAGCAATTGCTAAAAATATACACCTAAAATTAAAAAAATTAAAACACGCCTACCTTGTCAAAAAGTGATTTTTGTACAGATACATGACTATTAATTAAAAAAATAATATTTTGTAATGCATGACAGTTACATAATATTATATATAAAAAATCATTTACATTAAACATCAAAATAAAAAAAATGTTTAAAATAACTCAAATTTGTTTCCGTTACTCCTATTAATTTTTATGCTTTAATACTATTATGCTAATAATCATTAGGGTTAGTAACATTATGCGAATTAAAATTATGCCAAAACAAATTAGCCTTCTATATAATTACGCCAAAATAAACTGTATGCCGAAAAAAAATATAGCATAGAATTATTATGACAAAACAAATTATGCCAAAACAGTTATGCTAAAGTATATTAGGAAAAAGAACAATATGCGAAAAAAAGGGATCCCCTTGGTTTATATCGAAAGTATCTAGAAGTGGCCGATAAAGCATTCGGTGCTCTGTGGATGTGAAACGTTGCGAGCAAACTTTAAATTACATTAAGGATTTTGTTCTAACGCTTTCTGTTTGCCTATCCGGTTTACACGTTTGTTTTTAATACTTTGTTCCGCGAAACAAAATAGGAAGCGAGGATGTTGTTTACACATGAAGTTAAAAAGACCGGAAACAAAAGACGGTCGGTAAAACATAAACTGTGCCAGAAACAGACTGTCGTGATTGTTCAATAAAAATAATAAAATGTATCATAATATTTTGTTTCACACGGCAATCCAACTGGCAGCAGAAAGAAGTAGCCACACACTGCAGACTAGTAGTAGTGGGACCCCGTTTTCCGCACTTAGACTCTCATTTAGTCCATTGTTCTTGACACCGCAGTCATAATAAGACACCTGAGACGGGCAATTCCAAGCTTGGTGTCAATCTGTCAAAATTCTTCAACCTACAATTTTGAAATTGATTGTTACTGAGATGGGATTAAGACTTGAGCTTTGAACGTGAAGGCCTTCTAAAATAAGTGATGTAGGTAACTAAGTACTGAGGTAAACTTCAGGGGAAAAAGACATATTTTTTCGGGCTCTCGTTCTTATTTATTTATCTGTAAATACCTTCTTCTTTTTTAATCGGCCCCTCATTACTGAGGATGGTGGTCACTGGACCCCTTTAAGCGGACAATCTGCCTCCATCGATTCCGGTCTAAAGTGGCCATCACCACCTGCTCGTCTACCCTCCGTCTTTCCCTTGCTCGGATTGTCCACGTCTCAGCTCCATAGAGGAAAATGTGGAGAATTAATGCTCTGACTAAACGGGCTTTGGTTTTATAACTTATGCCACGATTTTGCCAGTTGTTCTGAAAGCGTGTCATAGCATCTTTAGCCATAGCTACCCGTCGTTTTATTTCTGGGACGCAGCTGCCTTCAGTATTAATAATAGACCCCAGATAAATGAAACTATCCACAACTTCGATACCTTGGATGCTGTAGGCGCCTGATAGCTTTTCCGCACGATCTATAACCATAAGCTTAGTTTTCTGCCTATTTATTGCAAGCCCTAACTTGCCACTATCCACCTCCAATCTATGCAATATCTCCTTCATGTCGTCATATGTTGTAGCAAGGAGAACAGTATCGTCAGCATAGCACAGATTGGAGATGCGGTTTCCACCAACAGCAGACCCCATTTCCTTGCCCTCAAGAGTTTTCCGAATTATATACTCTCCGTGTACATTGAAGAGTAAGGGTGAATGGATGCATCCCTGTTTAACGCCATTCTTGATGGATAACACATTTGAACAAACGGTAAATACCTTCTATTTTTATCAAATATATCACTTTGTTATTTATGTTACAAAAATCTGCTTATATCCTGACCCCTTCAAATTCACTGTAGGTTTTTCTTCATCTTTGGTCGAACTATCATACATGAGGCTGCTTTCAGAACTTTCCCCCTATTCTTTCTTCTGATCTAAGCACCCATCACTAAAGGACAATACCCCCACTTTACAGCTAAACTTCCTTATTCACTTTGATAGGTTTTCCTTAAATTGCGTCCTAAATAATTAAAGCAGTCCAACCCTTGTTTTTTAACACCAGCGTTTTTAACGATAACATCAAGTTTCACTCACAGCTCATAAATAATCCGCGAAAGTTTATATTCGTGTGGGTCACTGTTTATAAGCTTTACAAAATTAATTAATACTAATGTATGTACTTAGTGCAAGTCCGGAGTCCGGGATTATCCCGGGGGTACAGTTTAATTTCTTCGCGGTGAATGTAGCAGCAGTACTAGTATGTTATGGATATTAAATTTCGGATAAATGAAAAATATTATACCGGTTTCTAATACGGTTTTCGGATTATCCAATAGTTACGAAAAGTTTCAGTTACGGATGTTTAAAGAATTGTTAAAGTAAAAATACTAATGATATAATAATAATTCATAATGATTTGACACACATGGCAACTGTATCTTTTTTCGGCTAGGTGTAAATCTGTCATAACGTATCTCATTAGACTCCATCGCTATCCAAAATTATTTGAAGCTTTCATATCATATTCAGTCACTATTTCGGATATATATTTCTATTCGTTACGGAGCTCCATAACATCCTTAGTTAAGCAGTAGATATTGTTATAAAGGAGTGTTCTAAAAGCGTTATAACGTTTTCTTTGCAGCCCTTTGTACGCTGTTTGCTGAACGTATTATTTTGTGTAAAATGTGTGTTTGCTACGGTAATGTAATTGTGGAAGGAATGAACTGCTGTTCATTTAGTTATGTTATTTTAATTTCAGAAGTGCTGTGAACTTAGATATAAAGCATTGTATTTATGAGTGTCTGAGAGAATTTTCAATGAAAAGTACATTATTAACCTTGAAAAAAATTGGAGGAACTCGAAATAAACATGCCTGTAACTTTCATAAAACTGTGCAAGTAACTTGCATGTCATTCGAACATTCACAATGAACATAATGTCAAGACGTCATCAACATCAATGACATAATCAGACGTCATTAAGGCACAATGTCGTGCAAGCTACTTGCGCACATTTATGCAACATGTGAATTTTTGCCCTAAAAGCCACACGGGTCGATTTTCTAGGTTTAGCAACGCTTTCCGACACGCTCTCGCGCTCTCTGCCGCGTTTAGCCGTTGATCCCGGACGTCATTTGTAGATCTTTAACAGTCATTAAGGGTAGTCAGAAGCCTGATTTCTGACACCAGTGTTACCAGGTATCTTGTTACCCTTTTACTGGGTTGTGGAGTTAGTCGCTCCATGTAAAATACTGGTACTTAGCTGCATCCAGTTAGATTTGAAGCCGACCCACAGACATAAATCTAACTAGATAACGCAAGTCCCTCATCTGTATGATACCAAGCGTGCCACTTTTTCACACACAATTTATAACAAATTTACTTACCAATGAAATAAAACATTTCCAATGCCTCGGCCATAGTACATTATTAACTCAATGGCCTCGGCTAACTTTTTCTATAGTCTTTACAGCTCAATATGGCATTAAAATATCGGTGGATTTCTGGTGCCGATAATCATCATATAAGCCGAAAGAAGTCCACTATTGGACATAGGCCTTCCCCAAGCGTCACCAGTTTGACCGTGCGTCCCGCAACCAGCTGATCCCCGCAACCTTCACCAGGTCATCGGACCACCTGGTGGGAGGCCTTCCAGCGCAACGTCTTCCGGTTCACGGTCGCCACTCGAGGACCTTTCTGCCCTATCGGCCATCCGTTCTGCGAGCAATGAGCCCTGCCCACTGCTACTTAAGTTTGGCAATTCTTCGGGATACGTCGGTAACCCCGGTTCTCTTGCGGATCTCTACATTTCTGATTCGATAACGCAAGGCAACTCCGAGCATAGCCCTTTTAATTGCCCTTTGGGTGACTCTAACCTTACTGATGAAACCACCAGTGAGACCCATATCATCACTGGCATCACTGGCAACACACACTGGTCATAGACTTCCTCTTGAGAGACTTTGGTAAGTGGTGCCAATAATGCTAATGATCATTGGTCGTAATTTTACTCCGTTTTTTGACACGTGAAGTACATATAATCGCGTCATCTAATTAGTTTATACGAGTATATGTAAGTCGACCCAACATGGTTGGAAAAAATCTTGGCAAAATGTATGGAAACCTAGAAAGATTTTCACCTTTTCGTTAAATCAAATAAAAAGGAAACGACCAAAGGTAGGAAAGTCACCATTCCCCTTTTTCAAAGCAATGCGCTCACTTTTCTCCAAAAAACTTCTCTCCATTTCTATTTCAAGAAACTTTTGAATCTATTTGCATTTTGATTTCAAAAGTTCCATTTAAAAAATAATCTACTTTCCATCAAGGAATCGGACACGCCAGAGGATGGATGAAAGGAATTTCGGTGAGAGGGTCTTTTTCACTTCACGTATTTCTTTCAACCCTTTAAGCTCAATTTGCTTCATAGGAATCGAAACGCGAGAAATCAAAATGGCTGTTTAAGTAATGAGAAATTTACGAGAGAGAGATTTTACTTTTTACTTATATATTTTTTCTTAGTACTATTACAAACGCGAAAGTTTGTGAAGATGAATGGATGGATGGATGTTTGTTACTATTACACGCCAGAACGGCTAAAGGGATCTGGATGATTGGCACAGAGATAGATTATAGTCAAGAATAGCACATAGGATACCATATGTTTTAACTACAGCATAAACACTAAAAATGGTTACCGGTAACTGTTTTTCTACTTATAGTGAGCTCAGAATTAATACTTTAGTTCAAGTAGAACCCTTTGTAAAGGAGCTCATCTGAAGAAGACCTAGCACTCTACCTTTTTCTGCTCCTAAGCCGGCTGCGGCAGGCTTGGTTTGTGTTGCTACATTTAATTTTGAAGGGTATGGGTGATAGTGTACACTCGCTCATGAGATTTTTCAACTATATCGACGGGTTGACAACACATTTGATGACGATCTGGGAAAAACTACTACCATACTTTTTTTTCCACCAAGCCTGTTGAAGTGCTGCTGAATTTTGTTTTGAAGAGTATGAGCTGGTTTAATTCTATTATTTTTTTCGTTAGGCCGGCGCTTTACTGCTGTTTCACATGATGGTAAGCGATGATGTGGTCGACGGTGTAGCACGCTTGCCTAGAAGTAAACTAATCACTGTTGACTTAAAGACCCCGAGGTTGTAGCTATCGGGAAACACAGACTCCGGCAGGGAATTCCATTCCTTAGTGTACGCATAATGAAAGTATTTCCAAAACGTTTAGTGCGTATGGGTGGGATGTGTAAAAAAGAAAAGATCTGGAATGGCGACCGTGAAACGGAAGACGATACGTTGTAAGGCTTCCCACTAGGTGGACTGATGACCTGGTTAAGGTTGCGGGAAGGCGCTGGATGCCAGATTCACGGGACCGGTCAATGTGGCGATGCCTGGGGGAGGCCTATGTCCAGCATTGGACGTGATGATGATGAATCATAGTGTAGCAGATGCAGCATCTAAATAGGTGACACAATAGTGTGTCATTCATTTCATAAAATTAATAAACTGCAATAAGTTTTGTGTTAGTAATACCAACATGGTTAGCTCTATGTGTGAATATAAAACGCTGAAGCCAATCACTTGCGCCAAAGGTTAATATTTCAGAGTACGTCTACCGACGAAAGCCAGCCTGCCTAATCGATTTATAGCTTCCCCGTACTTACAAAAATATATATTTATTAAACCAAAACATCCTTCGTTTTTCTTTCCATTAGATAAATGCGAGCTTGCTGTATCTTCTTACAAATGAACGCTGAACAGATGTAAAAAGTATAAATTATATTGTATGTACTGCAAACGAAAAAGGTTCAAAAGTATCTCCTTTTAAGTGCTTATTTACGCGGAGAGTTGATAATAATATCTTGTAACGTTGTGTAATTTAATGTAGAGAATATACCTACCTGCTAGTTAAAATTGTACTTCTAGGCAAGCGTGTTACACCGTCGACCACATCATCGCTTACCATCAGGTGAGATAGTGGTCAAGCGCGCCACCTAGCCTATCAATAATAAAAAATAAACTTTAGTTATCAGGACTACAGGTTTGGCTGGGCCAATAGACATAAAACCATAATATGGTTCTTAATTTTATAGATTAAATATTAAGTACTTATTGTGAAAAAAAAAATATTTTTTAGGGTTCCGTACCCAAAGGGCAAAAACGGGACCCTATTACTAAGACTCCACAGCCCGTCTGTCTGTCTGTCACCAGGCTGTATCTCATGAACCGTAATAGCCAAACAGTTTAAATTTTCACAGATGATGTATTTCTGTTGCCGCTATAACAACAAATAAAAAAAAACAGATTAAAACAAATATTTAAGAGGGGCCCCCTTTCAACAGACGTGATTTTTTTGAGAGAACCGGCCAAGTCCGACTCGCACTTGGCCGGTTTTTTTTTAATCCGAAAACTCGATAGAGTTGGTTCTTAGTTTTTTCATTCTTCTTGCAGGATTTTTTTGTTAATAAATTCTAAAAACTTATCATTATACATAAGTGAAACCAAGGTTTACACATTAAAGAATCGTCTCAGTATCCATGCTATGTATGTACCCACGCCACAGTAACTTAAGCAAAGCACACAAACACACGAATCTATAAATACCAGTAAGTAGTGAGAGCACGATCCAGCTTTTAGTGGAAGTAAACATTACTTAAACGTCATCCGGCCTGTGTTGCCTCCACAGTCCACACTGAACCCATTAGGGTCATACCAGTATAAAAAAAATTATCTACTTATAAGTTACAATTATATTCTTAATAAATAATATTAAAAAAATCATCTACCTTTATATAACAATTATATTTTTAATCCATACTAATATTATAAATTCGAATCTTAAATCTTTTCACGCCTAAACCACTGAACGGAATTCAATGAAATTTAGCAAGGGTATATATGGCATTCTGAGGAAGGACATAGGCAACCGTGAGTAAAAAAAAACTAGCTAGGGTAGGGAGGGTACGTAGGGTAGGGTAGGTTAGTAGGTAGGTAGATAAGGGTAGGTAGGTAGGCTAGGGTCGGGTAGGGTAGGTAGGTATGTAGGATAAGGTAGGTAGGTTGATAGATAGGCAGAGTAGGGTAGGTAAGTAGGAGAGGGTAGGGTAGGTAGGTAGGATAGGGTAGGGTAGGGTAGGGTAGGTAGCCAGTTGACGGGAGCGAAGCTGCGAGCGACAGCTAGTAAATAATAATTCTAATTATATATTATATTATTTTATGCACGAGAAAGTTTTCTTTTATATTATGGATTCGGTCGCATTTGACTACTGTCTCACCTGATGGTAAGCGATGCCTAAAAGTAACCTATTCACTCTCGACAGACCTCCTGGATTGAGCTGTCAGGACACTTAGACTCTGGCAGGGAAAAAGTGGTCAAAATATTTTACAACAGAAAGTGTCTTTTGCCAATCAGTACCAGTCAAAAGCCTCACATAAAATGGTAGCTAAATAATAAAAAGCGCACGAGTTGTTATCTAAGGTGTTAGGTTCATGGATGAGTCACCCTGACACAAGCAACTGAAGGAACACGGGTGGGTTTTAGTCAGTAAAAGTCTGACACGCCTTCCGCTTCACCCAGAGCGGAAGAAGTCATTGGATGATTTTAGGTTCATGGATGAATTACCATTCATCCATACCCCTCCATGCCTCATACTTTAACCTGTCTTGAGTTTAATTATGAACAGCCCAATTACTCTAGTAATTGGCATTCTTCTCTAAAGATATTATTATAGCAAAGGTTCCAAATGTACAAGAAAAAACAAACAAAAACAAACTAAGAAAACTATGTTGTAGCTATTTATATTTTTAAATATATTATGCAAAAGAGCTATGTCCATAATTTAAAGAAAATGTTTAATAAGGACAGCAGCCAAAGATATTTGAATTCTTTACATTTCTAGTAAAATTACGTTGCGCTGTCTGGAGTAAATAAAAGAAAAAGATGATTTAAAATCTTTATTTTCTTAAACTTCATTTTGGAACGGTTGATTTATTATTCTTATTTAAAATCACATTATAAAACAAATAGCCCAAAAAAATTAAAATAAAGAATACGAAATTGTTGAGAGAAAAAAATTACTTTCTTTTATTGTTTCTAAGCGTCCCAAAAGGATAATATAATTTCAACGTGAATGATTCGTGATAATTTAATAAAAACACTGATTATCGCCTTTCCAAGGTAAGGTTACTTTGTAGGTAAGTACAGGGGGTGACCATAAGCTCTTAGAGCAAGGTTATTTTTAGTGTGCGTAAGTGACAGATGTATCTGACTTTTATACATCTGTCCCTTTTTCACTAAAATGGTATGGTACGACCCATACTAGTTTTGATACGTCATGGTACGGGGGCTGTAGCAGGTTTTTAAAAGGTTGCTATTTTTCGAATATATCAATACTTCTATACTTTATATAATATTATAAAGAGGAAAGATTTGTATTTTTGTAGGTAACGAATAAACTTAAAACTACTGGACCGATTTCAAAAATTCTTTCACTTTTGGAGATATGTGGAACAGGGTGTAAAGTCCCACACACCTATATAGAAAAAGGAGGATCCTCCGACCAGACGGGTGTCGTGTCTGGTCCGGGCAACAGCCCGACGGTTATTGTCAGACTGTTGTATGTGTTTAAATCGCGCCGAAAACTTCGCTTTTGCGATGCAGGATTTGTGTGACGTCATGTCATTAGTTCGTAGGTGGCGGCGTTGGTGCCGCTACACACCGTTGGGAAGCTACACTATCCCCGGGTGACATAGGCTACTTTTCATCCCTGTATTCCCACGGGAACGGGAACTACGCGAGTAAAACCGCGAGGCGTCCGCCAGTTTGAAATATTTTAAAACATATTATTGAGTTTATTTAGGACATCACTCTCGTCGTGGACGTGTAAGGCATCGCTTGTTTCCAATACAATTAGAAGTTTGTACGTGGTTTAATTTGGCATCACAGTGGTTGCCCAGTATTACAGTATCTACGATCACATTCTAAGGCAATAGTTAAATGTCTGTAATAAAATAAACACGCCAGTTTCCAATAAAAAAGTACAAACAATATTCAAGAAGAGCGTGGGCGAATTTGAATCAGTATCGAAACTGGGCGTGCCCACACCGAAAGGGTTACCACCTCAGCATTTGCTGGGCGTCAGACACCTTATTTAATCTTTTTTTTTGGCTTGGATAAATGCCCATGCATACTGCGCTACCACGGGGAAATGTGATGTAGAACACGTGTTAGCACTACCCGCAAACCCGCCGCGGCTGTCCATCACCGGACCTTCCACCTGACTACCTAAGGGACCAAACCAGCACATGAGCACCAGATGTCCCCGTGTATAGCGCACTTGGTCGTGTGACGGGTCAGGTCAATGGCCCCGCCACCTACCACTTTTCGACCGCAGGGGAAAGGGCCCTCCCCTGCGGCCCACCGCGTCCGCCCTCAGACGGTGGTGACTCCGTCCAGGCCGCTGAAGGAAGGGAGAGCGGCGCACCGCAATACCGGCACTCCTCGCCCGCCTTGGCCTCCAACCCTCAGCCACGATATCGTATGGGACATGGGAAGCTCCATACGAAATATGCGACCCGCGTAATTTGCGATGCCTAAGCACCGCAACCTACTTATTGGGCTCTACGTCGTCGGCTTAATCGGCAAAAGCCCTCCTCGGGTTCCTCTTCGCTTCACTGTGACATAATCTGACCACGAATATTTTATTATGAAGGGCCTTTGCATCTTCCCTGCATAATGGCTGTCAGTCACCATGCTCCAGGATCACAGACTACTAGAGTATCTAGGATTAAACCTTCACTTACATTGGACAGTGGAGAAATTAAGTGTCGCCAATTGAATAAAATCGAATTGAAATTTGAATCAGTATCAAAATGTTGCCAATGCATCAAAACTTAATTCATAAGTTTACAAGCGATATTTCTTTGTTCCAGATTTATTAATCATCTACGTTCATCCGATATATTGAATTAAATAAACCATTAAATACAACAACAAATCGATTTAAATGACATTGTATAAATAATAAATATATAATTTGGTCCGGTTTGGACCTACCTGGTATCTTACTGACAGCACCACACAACACTGATGAAAAAAAGGTATAATAATCGTTGACTGTCTAGCTAATATTGGCCTCGGATTTCAATCTAACTGGTTGCGGCTGAACTGAATTAATTACGGAACTTACTATAAGCCAATTTAATAAACCAACTAACTTGAATCGTAAGCTTGGTTTAGACCAAACGAGCGAATGCACATTCTGACTGTCTCTACTCTATCAAATTTGTGTTGTGTAAACTAAAAAAAAAATTGTATTTCCTCCCATGTCACTGACAAGTGAGCAACTGTTTAGTTAGACAAAACATCAATCTGGATTTCAATGAAATACAGTTTGCCCTTCTAAAACGTTAGTTATAATATAACAATAGATATGGTCGATTTATTTCTTTGTAATAATATACCTCCACCGAATCCAAAGACGAAACTAAACTTTATACCAATAATGAAGTCGCCACAGGGATTGTTCGATTTTGTTCACAGATGTATCGTAGAAATATACCAGTAGCCGTAACACGTACGGGGGTTCTCGTCATCCCTTCAGCGCCAAATTGAGTTACCCAACAGAGTTAATAAAGAGGTCTGATCGTGCTCAGAATCACAACAGTACAATAACAGCTACGACTTTAGTATAAAGCAAGTGGAAATTGGAAAAAAGCCGTAAGGCACACAACAAAAGTGGGTATTGTTCAATGGAAATTGCCTTTGATTTGGTAGGACAGTTTTTTTGACACTGGTTCGTGTTTTTTTTAAGCAGATTTTTAGTATTTCTTTATCAGTGCCTTAACTTCATCACCATCGATGATGTGATTGCAGCAACTGCAATCGCGTGTTTTCTGCAATCATTAACACATTAATTGTAACTTTGTCTCCGAAGATCTTCATCGAGTCTTTAAATGAGCCACTTTCAAACATTTCCAAACCATTGCTTATTTCATCAGAAAGTACACAATAATTGTCTTTTCTATTCTCCTACAGTATTTAAGTTATATAATACAGATGACTAAAAAACGTCCTAATTTTCTTTGAGGTTCATTTAAAAAAATTATAGCACAAAACACCACTACGCTTCGTCCGATAGAAACTGCTCCCTTGATAGTTATTAAATTCGAGATTTATAGGCTCCCGAATCAGGAGTTGTGGGCTATTAGAGAATTAGCAGGGTTTTAAGATTAGATAATGGTGACAAGGCCTTTAGTTTGCATATTGATAGCCAATCTGAATGGTAATTCAGAGGGCTCTTTAATTAAGGAGTGTTAATATGAAGAACAGAGGCAAGTAAGTTGTAGCAACGATATATATTTTTTTTTATTATTGATAAGCTCGCGCTTGACCACTATCTCACCTGATGGTAAGCGATGATGTAGTCGACGATGTAGCACGCTTGCCTAGAAGACCTATTCACTCTTGGCTTTAAGACTCCCAGGTTGTATCTTTCAGGAAATACAGACTCCGGCAGGAAATTCCACTCCTTAGCTGTACGCATAATAAAAGTATTCCCAAAACATTTGGTGCATATGGGTGGAATGTCCACCTAGTACCGATGACGCATCGCCGTACTTCTTGTAGTCCGATGATGGAACCGGCTAGGAGAAATTAGTTCATGCAATTCCATCACACACTCCCCGAAATGTAACCAATAAAAAACCGACAGACTGCTGGCACTTGGAAACGACGCCGGTGTTCAAGACTCTGGAGCCTAGAGAGATATATATTATTATTGTAATATGGAAGCGTTTTGAGATACACGTGAGAGGAAAGACCTAAGTTCAGCAGTGAGTGCTGTTTGATGTTGTAGAGTTTTATTATTATTTGACAAGCAACGATATACGAGCATACTATATGATGTATTGTGAGCAATACAAGCACTTTTTCTACTTCCTATAAAGAAAATAAAACGGAGACAGCAAAATAAACGTAAGCAGATTCGCAATGATGTAGTATTTTCGTTGGACTGTAACTGTTTTTCCTTGCCACGGGTCTTATCTCGGACTGCCCAGCAATATTCGATACTACTAGTTCTATCGAACTTAGATACATGCCTGAAATCGAAATCCTTCATTGCCAATACAACTAAATTGTATAATAAATGATATATAATTGTATTGGCCAAAGAATCAGCATTGCCATCCAACGTGGCAATGCTACCAGCCTTCTGGTCACTTTTCCTATTGACGGCGATGTGGACGAATTTTATGACGCCCCGTAATTGCACATATTTTTATTCTTATTTTTGGTATAATATTAGTTTGTAGATAATGTACTTAAGAAAATAAAAATAACACTAAATTGTTAGTCCAAAAATCGCTACACTGAATGTAGAATATTCTAGTGATGTCGAACATTTATTTATGAAAGAATTAACATTTCAACTTACTGTTACATAAAAGAATGCTTTTATTTTCATGTCCCTTTTATTTAAATAGCTGAATTCATCATTCATCAATCAGAATATCCTATTGTAGACTGCTGAAAAGCGCCATGTAAAATATGAGTACGAGAAGTATTCAGTTGCCGACCCCAATATAGATGATATAAAAAAATTTTTTAGAAAAAAAAAATAAACCGACTTCCAAAACAAAACACTATAAAGCGAAAAATAACTTTATTTTTGGAAGTTGTAGCTGTGTTTGGTACCAATTTTTTTTCGTTTTTGACACCGACTTCCGTGAAAGTAATTTTTCGCGTTGTAGTGTTTTGTTTTGGAATTATAAATATATTTTCTTCCAACTATGCTTTAATTTCATCACAATCACACTAAAAACTCAGTACAAAGCGAGTCTTTAATGCTCTAGAGCAATAAAATGTATGAAATTTCATTATTGCACAGTTTATTTTTTAATCGCACCAAAAGGTGCCAATCTCAATGGATCTATTCAGCCAGCCGATATCAATACTTTTTTTTTACGTACGTATTATTCGTTTCTATCCTACTTGTTCCAAATTTAAAAAATGATTGCTGCTAACTCTGATTTAAAAATGAAAGAAATTTGAAAAAGTGATTTGGCGGGAACTTTGTTAATTTTGCTTGACAATATTTTTGGAAACGATAAAGTGTGATACTATCTGATTTTGAGTGCTTCGGCTTCAAATTAAAATGGAATCATCTAGCGACACATTAACTCCGGAAAACATTCTAAATGAAGCCGACAGTGTTATAGAAAATCTTTTAATTTCAATAATTAAACTTCTATTTTAACTGTTTGATATGAGTTTCTTTTATCTACTATTCCTATAGGTAATAGTTGAAAGAAAAGCAGATTATGCACCTCGCCTTAATTAATTTATATTACCCTCGTGCCTGTAAGATTAGAGCCCTCGCTAACGCTCGGGCTCTAAATCAGGCACTTGATACAATAATAAATTACTTTGTGCTCGATGCAATAATCTACTATTTTTTCTGAAATGGTTTTTATTTTTAGCCGACTTTCCAAAAAGGAGGTGGTTCTATGTTCGACTTTTTGTTTATTTTTTTGTGTATGTTCACCGATTTATGTGTCAATTGTGAACAGATTTAGAAAATCCTTTTTTTTTTAAAGAGTCTTGAGTTAGTCCCACTGTAAAAAATGTAGGCATACATATAGTGATTTTAGTATTTTCATCAACATAGCAAGTATTGGCATTTAGAATGTATCACACTAATATTATAAATGCGAAAGATTGTGAGTGTGTGTGTGTGTGTATTTCTATGTTTGTTACTTCTTCACGCTCAAACGGCTGGTCGGATCTGAATGAAATTTGGCACAGAGATTAATTATAGTCTGGAAACATAGGATACTTTTATCTCGGGAATATGTTCCCTTGGGATAATTTTTTCGACTTTCTCGCGGGCAATGCCGCTGGCAGAAGCTAGTTATTTGGTCATGTGGAACTGATGACGAAAACCACAGATGGCCACTGGAAGATATCACGAATAGTTAAATGACTTGATGAAGCAAATTTAATATGGTTCTAATGAAAATGGTACCATCGAAATGATCTGGTGATGAAGCCGGAAGGTAGGCATTGGAATTCCGTAATAAAACAAAGAGGTTTTTTTCTTTTCTTTTTAGTTTTGTTACCTTATATTACCAAGAAAATACGCATTATTAAGGATAACTCAAAAACTATTAGACAGATCTTGATCAAATTTAAATGGGACCACATGAGAAGCACCAGCTTTCAAATAAAAAGAAAACATCAAAGTCGGTTCATAATTGGAGGAGTAACAAACAAACTGTCGAATTGAGAACCTCCTCCTTTTTGAAGTCGGTTGAATAAGCTAGGCAGATTTATTGTTCTCTCTACCTCTTCGTTTAGTAATATTCAGTATGATTAGCTAAACTCCTCGCAGACAGTAGGAAGTAGTTAGCGTTACATAACTGTTGCCAGACAGAACTTCGTTCAACAGCGCTACTAAACCTATTGCACAGAACTATTATAGTGGTTGAATTAATATTAGGCGAAACTGAGAATACGGCTATCTGAATCTAGGAAACGGCTCCAACAATTTTCATGAAATTTAGTGTGCAGGGCCTTTTGGGGGCGATAAATCGATAATTTTTAGAAAACGTCGTTTTCTCTATTATCACCCGAGCAGAGCTCGGTCGCTCAGGTACTTGACAATTAAAAAAGAAAAATATTTCTTGTGACCCGCACTAACAAGATGAACACGGATTTTTGTCCTAAACTCCCTCCTTTTGCTTTGTTGATCCCCCAGCCGGTAAGTTCACTTAAACAAAAATACAATTGATCAAACTTCGGCTAAAAATTATGTAACGTTTCGACTGTTTTTGGACGTTCATTTTACGTTGATTAAAGTCATTCACATTCTGTGGTTGAATGCTTTTGCGGCTTCAAATCAAAATAAGGAAAACTGCAACTTCATTGGTTCCGGATGGTAAAAGTTTAATTAAAACTGGATACGGTGTGAATCCATCCAAATAAATCATGTTTTTGTATAAACATTAGAGCGATAGGTAGGAAATTTAATAGATAGGAATATTTACAAAACATAAAATGGTTTACCTTATCTCTATTTTTGTCTTCGGTTTTTGTTCTTTTAAGTATGTTCCGTTTCCATGAATGTGTCTGTGGCATCAACAGTGGGCCCTATCAGAATATCAGCGCAGCGTTATTTTCTCTATAATATCGTTGCTTGCTGAGATACGAGCCTTTTTGGTCTCGCACGGGGTTATTTATTTTTATTACCCAACTGCCGAAAGAAGGTAATGTGTTTATCAGTCTATGTATGTATGTAAGTATGTAAGTATGTAAGTATGTAAGTATGTAAGTATGTAAGAATTTAAGTATGTAAGTATGTAAGTATGTAAGTATGTAAGTATGTAAGTATGTAAGTATGTAAGTATGTAAGTATGTAAGTATGTAAGTATGTAAGTATGTAAGTATGTAAGTATGTAAGTATGTAAGTATGTAAGTATGTAAGTATGTAAGTATGTAAGTATGTAAGTATGTAAGTATGTAAGTATGTAAGTATGTAAGTATGTAAGTATGTAAGTATGTAAGTATGTAAGTATGTAAGTATGTAAGTATGTAAGTATGTAAGTATGTAAGTATGTAAGTATGTAAGTATGTAAGTATGTAAGTATGTAAGTATGTAAGTATGTAAGTATGTAAGTATGTAAGTATGTAAGTATGTAAGTATGTAAGTATGTAAGTATGTAAGTATGTAAGTATGTAAGTATGTAAGTATGTAAGTATGTAAGTATGTAAGTATGTAAGTATGTAAGTATGTAAGTATGTAAGTATGTAAGTATGTAAGTATGTAAGTATGTAAGTATGTAAGTATGTAAGTATGTAAGTATGTAAGTATGTAAGTATGTAAGTATGTAAGTATGTAAGTATGTAAGTATGTAAGTATGTAAGTATGTAAGTATGTAAGTATGTAAGTATGTAAGTATGTAAGTATGTAAGTATGTAAGTATGTAAGTATGTAAGTATGTAAGTATGTATGTATGTATGTATGTATGTATGTTTGTTCCTATGTGGCGTTCTAGAGACCAAACGCGTTGGCCGATTTTCATTATTCTTACGTCAATCGATTTGTCTTAACCCTGCGAGTGTCATAGGCTACATAAAAATAGGGGGGGCATTTTGTAGGGAGGAATTTTTCTTTTTCTTTCTAACCCATCGTGTGCGGTATCGAAATAAAGTTTTGAGAGATGATATCAAAAATATATAACACTTATATGTTTAAATGTACATAATTAAAAAAAACTAAAATGTCGTAAATAAAAAAAATATAAAAAACAAGTGTTTATTATGGTTTAGGACATAATTAATAGTAATTATTCTGTCTATAACAAATTCAATTGCAGAAGAATAAAAAGTTAATACAAAAAATATAAAAACCCAACTGCTTAAAAAGCGAACTAAAAAGATGTAAACAAAAAGAAAATCATGTTGTGCAGTCGGAGGATACATATTCGCGAGTTGGCTGACCAAAACCAGATGTATCCTCCAACTGCATAGCATGATTTTCCCAGCCCCCTTCTACCATCGGACATCTAGATGCACTGCAAGTTACCATCCTTACCTGGTTGTCATTCCACCAATTCGCACCAAGCGCTTCCAAGCATCCTTCATAATGCGCACAGCGAATGAATGGAACTCACTACCTGCGTCTGTGTTTCCGAACGCATTCAACCCGAATCTCTTCAAAGTTAGAGTGAACAGGCTTCTTCTGGGTAAGCTCACTCCATCGTCGACTCTGTCTCTGTCACCTATGACTTAGACTAGATTCAAGATCAAACCCATCAAAAAATAAAATAAAATGGAAGACAGTCCTTTGATATGCAGTTTAGAAGGCTAGAGCAGGTTTAGAAACCTACTCAAATATGTGGTAGTTACAAAATATTAAAATAGACAGTTAATAAATATTAAATTAGATATTTTAACACCACATATCCGTAAACACCTGTCATTAGAAACTAAATTAATTACGGAACCAATATTTTAAAAGGAAAGATTTGCCGTTTTAATTGTAGGCCATGTGTCCTTGCCTTAAAATTCGGTAATGAACGTTTAATTATTGTGATAATCACACGCGTGATCGATAGAGTCGCATGTTAGAAATTCATTTAAATTTACTATCTCATAATTATAACGATAGACATAATTATGCAGGGTGACTGGTAAAACTAAGGGCATACGATTTTATTCTTTCATTTAAAATTGCAAAGAAGCGTAGGCCCGCCAGCATCAGCTTAGACACCATTGATAAGTCATCAAAACAGACAAACATCCTAGTATGGGCAACGTTTATGCTTTAAACATCCTAGTATGGGCAACGTTTATGCTTTATATAATTATATATGCTTTAGGTTTAGGACGGCGGGAGAAGCCGAAACTAGACGAAGGAGAAACCCAAGACATACAAATTGGGTCTCGTACAGGAGGGACCTAAAAGTAAATCTAGGGAGCCCTAAAGGTAAGCTTAATTCCATACTATTTATAGAATTTGAAACTGATAGAATCAAGGTGGGCACCATCGGTACATGGGTAGATAACTACCCAGAGAAAAAGGCCTTTTGCAAAAAGGTACCATGGTGGACTCCTGAACTAGCTAAAATACGTCAGGAAACACGACAGGCCTTTAATGATGCAAAAGCCAGGAAAGATTTCTCTGACTATCATAGCATGCTGACGAGGTATAAGACGGCGGTACGCAAGGCCAAAAGAATTAGTTGGCGGCAGCATTGCAGCTCCATCGAAGCTCTGCCAAATGGAATGAGGTTGTGCAAAGCGATGTCCATGACTAAGACAAACCCACTATCATCTGTAAAGGATGAGAATGGGTATCTAACGGAAACTGGACAGGACACTCTGGGCGTGATGTTTAGAACTCACTTCCCGGAGTGTATACTGCGCGACAGCGATGAAGAGGAACCAGTCACAAGAGCTCACAAGGCACACGTCCAAAAATAACTGGCTCACGGCAAAGAAAGTGGTAGATGAAAATTAACTGAAGCTTGCCATAGCGGGCTTCCAGCCTCTCAAATCCCCTGGTCCGGATGGCATCTACCCAATACTATTGCAAGAAGGGACATCTGTTTTGATACCTCACTTGAGTAAGCTCTACAGAGCCTGCATAGCCTTTGGGTACGTACCCAAGGCAAGGAGGGAGGTCAAAGTCACCTTTATACCAAAGGTGGGTAGACCGACTTACGAAGAAGCTAAAGCTTACAGGCCAATTAGTCTATCATCCTTTCTCTTAAAAGCTCTGGAGAAACTGGTAGACAGGTACCTAAAAGAGGGACCACTCAAAATGTTCCCTCTACATAAACTACAGTGCGCCTACAGCCCTGGCAAATCTACAGAAACGGCACTGCACTATGTTGCGAGTCGAGCCGAGGCTGCGCTAGAGGGACAAGAGATCTGTGTCGAGGCTTTCCTCGACATAGAGGGAGCCTTCGACAAGACAACATTTGAGTCCATACGCATTGCTGCAAAGGAACATGGCATCAATCATACCACGTGCAACTGGATTGACTATATGCTGAGAAGCAAAATAGTCAGATCGGAACTGATGGGAGACAGTCTTAGTGCAAAAACAACAAGAGGTTGTCCGCAAGGTGGAGTGCTGTCACAATTATTGTTGTGCTTGGTAGTAGACTCGCTACTTACCAAGCTCAATACTGGACCATTCTACACAGTAGGCTATGCAGATGACATAGCTATAATGGTTAATGGTAAATGCCCGAACATAGTCACTGGATTATTACAACAGGCATTGAGGATGACAGAGGAATGGTGTACAAAGAACCACCTCTCTATCGACCCAAGCAAAGCAGTCATTGTTCCATTCACGAGGAAGAGACAACTAGGAAACCTAGGAGAGCTCTCCCTCAATGGAATAAAGCTGCCCTGGTCTACCGAAGTTAAATATCTGGGTGTAACGCTTGATAGAGAACTCAGGTGGAAAACTCATGTGGAAAATATTACGACGAAAGCCCTACGAGTGTTCGGCATGTGCCGTTCCACCTACGGTAAAACTTGGGGGTTAAAGCCCAAAGTGATACGATGGCTGTACCGGACATTGATAATATCTATTATCACATACGGCAGCATAGTGTGGTGGCCCAGAACAAAGCTTGCCTCGTGCAAAGCGCCACTCACCAGATTACAAAGAACAGTGTGTCTAGGCATCACGGGTGCTTTCAGGACAACACCTACGGCAGCGATTGAGAGATACCTCAATATCCCTCCTCTGCATATGATGGTTGAATTCCAGGCAAGGAAGACATTAACAGCAAGTCGATGTAATCATCGACTTGCTGTGGCTGGACTATGGGATGCCTCTAAGCCAAAGGACCAACCATACAAAGTTTGACGGGAATGAAGGCCTGGATCGGGTAACAAGCATGTTATCTGATAAAATGCAAACTATGTTTGTGTATGAAAGGTCTTTCAAGGGCCAAATCCCTACAATAGAGGACTGGACGAAGGGAATCGATCCACCAGAACAAGACAGTCTGGTGTGGTACACTGATGGATCCAAAATAGAATCAGGTACAGGGGCGGGAATATACGCAAAATGTTACAAATGTAGCAAAAGCCTAGGGAAGATGGCAACTGTATTCCAAGCAGAAACTTATGCCATAATAACCAGTTCTCAAGAGAATATAGATAGAGGAACCAGAGGTAAATCCATATATATTCTTAGTGACAGTCAGGCTGCAATCAAAGCCATGGCATCCTACAAAGTGGACTCCGGACTTATTCTGGATGCTGTCCAAACCCTAAACAGGCTTGGGAAGCACAACAGGGTAAGACTGATGTGGGTCCCTGGGCACAAAGGAATCCATGGTAACGAAATGGCAGATGAACTGGCAAGAGAGGGCTCAGCAAATGACTTTGTGGGTCCAGAATCATGTGTAGGCATCTCGACGTGCCTCGTAAAAGCCGCATTTAGGGAGTTTGCAGATCACAGACAGCGAACTCATTGGCTATCTAGCACCGGTATACAACACTCCAAGAAATTCCTAGGCTCTACGTTCAAAGCCCGGGAATACATTTGGAACATGAGCAGGGGGCAAATCCGCTACCTGCTTGGGGCCTTTACTGGGCTCTTTGGAACCAACGACATGCTCATGAAGATGGGTCTAACCGCGACACCCATGTGCAGGTTGTGTGGGGAACATACGGAACGCATGGAGCACCTTCTTTGCACATGCGATGCACTGGCTGGTAAGCGAATGAGTCTCTTAGGGGCTGGATATCCAAGACCAGAAGACTATAGGCTCATATCTCCCAGTCGTTGTAAAATTCATGAAAAGAGTTTTCAACGAGATTGGGGAGGAGTAAGATATCTAGGGGACCACAATAGATCCCAATGGGTCGATGTGTCCGAGTTGTTTCTCGGCCCCTCCACAAGATAAGATAAGATAAGATGGGCAACGTTTTAAAAACGAAAAGAAAGAATATAAGTCAGTCAGGCAAGATTCTTATTTTTTAAGCCATTTTCCAAACTAACGTAGACTAATGAAAGACAAAATTGCAAGTTACCAGAGATAAAAATTTAGGGAGGAATATGTATTTTTTTTATAAATAGGCTTGCGCTTCAATACAAGTGATGGTAAGCGAAGATGTGGTCGACGATGAAGCAAGCATGCCTAGAAAAAACCTATTCACTATTCCCCAGGTTGTAGCCATTAGGAAATAAAGACTCCAGCAGGGAATTCGACTCTTTTTCTGTGCACGTAATAAAAGTAATCTCAAAACGTTTGGTGCGTATGGGTAGGACGTCCACCATGTACCGATGACGCATCGCCACCACCGTACGTCTTGTAGTCCGATAATGGAACGGGCTAGGAGAAATCAGTTTATGCAATTCCAACGCACACTCCCCGAAATATAACCGGTAAAAAACCGACAGTCTGGCAACTATGCGCCGATGTTCAAGGCTCTGGAGCCTAGACTCGACCAGTATCTCATAGTGAAATACAAAAAATAAATCGTATCCTCCTGATTATACCCTACTTATTTTTCAATTGGTCGGATACGTAGGTACTGCATGACTTCTTCTAATCCTTTAATCCCTATTAGCTATCATTACAGTAGGTTTGTTGTGAGGTTTCCTTTTCTTGAGATATCTGAAGTAGGTTATTTGATAAATAGGTTATATTGAAGTCCCTAGTTTCAGCAGTCAGTATATGTAGATATTTGTACAAAATATGTCATGTCCATTCGAGGTCGTCGAATATTAGATACCTATGTATGTATATCAACTTGATGAATGGTGTAGATTATCTTTATAAGTATTGTACTCTACCTCAATATACTATGTAGTTCAAAAACAACAATACTCGTATGTCAAATTGTGATAGCTAATGATAGAGTTTTATAATTTTTCAGCCGTTTTAGTGGAGATATTATTATAAATTGTAAAGGTACATGCTTTTGTATTATTTTTGCATAAAATCTCATGGTTCACACAATTGGTCACTGTTCAGTTCAGTCTTCGGTAGCAATAGTGTACGATATACTTTACATAATTGGTAAACAAGTTTATATTCATTGTTTTAATTTTAAACGCGTGTAGAACGCCTATACCAGGCAATCACAATAAAATAATGAAATCGAATCATTAAACACACTGTTTTTAAATTGAAAGAGAATACATAAATAGTGACACACAAGTGCCAACATTGTTTAAACAAAGATCCGAAAATTATTCATGTGGCAAGTGACAAATGAACCAAAATCAACTCGCTGAGTGAAAACCGTCAATGAAAATTGAATTAATAGCCGATGAATATGTAAAACTGGACATTGTTCCCGCTCTACTGTTTGTTCGATTAGAACCACATTGTTTTCCATTCCTGATTATTGTTCGATATTACAAATTGTAGCTCCAACCACCTATTGTAGCTACCACGTGAGATCTCCTTATCAGATCGAGTTTGACGCAAATTGGTTCCAACGGCGAACCATTGGTTGTTTCCAATCGAATCGAATTAGTTCTGACATTGAATGTAACTTCAATAATAACAAAACGTTCGAAATGTGTTCTTAACGCAATTAATTTCGCTACCTTGATTATTAAAGAAGGCAAAATTTGTTATTCATTTTTCGATTTACTCAGACGCAAAACACAATTTGCGGATCGTGGGATGAAATTGAAAAAGTTTTCAGTTATTTATTTGGAACGTTTTGCGATGCCGGCGGCGTAAGCATTAAATTTATTTTTGAACTTGCCCGAAACAGTTCCTCAGGTTCTTTAGAGGGTTTCGTAAAGGAGCCTTTAGGTTTCTTTGTGACGAATTTTGTTATTCAACTGCGGACGTGAAAACGGTGGAAGAAAACCGACTCATTTTTTGAGCGTCACCGTAGCGTCCCCGAAAGAAGTTGCAGATAATTATGTAACAAGGAGCTTCGAATGATTGATGGGATGGGTCATCTACTTATATTAATATATATTTTTTGAAACTCGCTAAACTGTGGTTTTATTTTCTGGACCTAAGATTATTTAAAATAGAGACCAATTAGTTTAACCAGGTTTCAGACTGGCTAAAGTAGCCTCATCTTTCATGGGGTACTGTACAAAATGTTACAATAAAATTCCTCCCCACATTCTAGAACTGAATGAGACGAAATTTAAAACTTGTATAAAACGCACACTATGCAGGCAGGCATATTATAAGTAGGCGGGAATACATCACTGATAAAAATGCTTGACTCAATGCTAGTCTTGCTCCACAACCACTAGGGCGCAAAAACAAGTGATATGCAGAACATTATTGTTCTGAAGTATTTTTGGACCTGCTGAAGACTGTACTCAATTTCTTTTAGTATTATATAACTGCACAGCCCGTGTGTGAGTACTATGTACCCAACTGTAAATCTACCATTTGCTGAAACTTTGTGTCATTCGTTGACTTGTGTGTGCCGTGGCAGTGGAGTGTGTCATGCTCTCTCAAATGTATCTCTGATGGTGGCGCGTGTGTTGATTTTCATTCGATTCCCTTCATGATGGTTGAGCCTTGTGGTGTCGATTCATGTGTCATGTTCGTGAATGGGCGCCGTCAGTTGGGATTGGTCATAACTTAACTTCTTCGGATGTTAATGTTTTTCTATTACCTATTATATAACTGCACAGTACATGTGTGAGTATTTTTAATACTTTATACCTGTACGTAGTATATAATGTAGTGATTCTGAGTGGATTGTCCTCACATATATGAATTTATTAATGTCCCTAAATATTGTAAAAAACGTATTTTTTTTAAAAGAGTACGTATGGAGTTTCTTATGCGTTCTTATCTATAACAAACTACTTTCTGAATGCACGGTAGAATAAATTTTCAAAAGTGCCGCTTGGTGGCCTAGTTGAAATAAAATATCTTTGTCTTGTCTTTTAAATTGTCGGCACGGTAAAGTCGAGAGATGAACAGTTTTCTGTTTCTCACCGATAAGGGTAAGATATTGATATACCTTCTAAAAATTGATTCCTTAGGCTTAGGTTAACTATAAGTAAAAATGAATTCTTGCTGGATTTGGGTAGGTAGGTACTAGTCAACTAACTTAAACTTCATCGACAAGATTCAGATGTCAGCATGGTTACAAGAAATCCCCTTTGGAAGACTACAGCATAAATTATTTTCAGTTACGTCTATATTTGAATTTCAAATTATGTAATCGTAGTTAATAAGAAACTGCCTACTGAGAATACAAAGGACTTATTAATTAACTAATCTGTTTAGGACGTTAAACTATGTCTATCTCTAGAGATATTATTTAGCGTTACTGTTAACTTATTATAGAATCTGTTATTTCAAGAGACTTGTTGAATTCTTAGGAAGCTTGTGTTAACTAATAAGAAAACTACTCCGTGTAGGCAAATTATTCTACAAGGAGTTGTTTTCTTTCACTGAAGAAAAGAATGTAATAAAAAAACTTTTTTACAAAACAATGCTGACTTCCAAATAAAAACACTTCCAAGTGAAAAATAACTTTATTTTTGGAAGTCGCTGCCTTTGCTAGGTACCGTTTTTTTTTGTTATAGACACCGAATTCCAAAAGAAATAAGTCTGTAGTATTTTTTTATAATAAGTTTTATTTTTCACTTTTTAGTTCTACCTAAGTTTAAAAACTTAGGTAGAACTAAAAAGTAAAGGTAAGGTACTTAAAATGCCAGAATAGATTACCCGAATATCATGAAACTTGAACAACACCGGTGTAATGAGAGTGTATCAAGGTGAACTGTACACATCTGCGTACCCCTTTAGAGCGTACTAGCGTGATGTTATGTTATGAAATGGTATAAAAATATACAGACATGCGAATGCATTCATTCCGAGAGAATTATTTATTTTTTACTCGCTCCACAATTGACGGAGAAATCTGTGAACAAAAACAAAACAAATATAAAGTCGAACATAGAACCTCCCCCTTTTTTGGAAAGTCGGTTAATAAAACCAGCCTGGTACAGGCAACTGTGCCTACTAGTAATATGTCATCAACATGATGCAGGCCGTGCCTAGTTTGGGCCCTTTGCTAACTTGTTATGGCTATTATTAATTTTACTTTCTTTGTAATCGTGGTATAACTGTACAAGTTGAATAAATTAATATGAAATTAAATGACAAAAAATATGTAAGTAAACAAATCGATTTCGCATTCAGTTTGTAAGGGTATACATATCGTATCATATATAGTCATATACCAATAAACTTTATATTTATAAGTTCACAAAGTTTTCCATGAGACAATTACAGGGAAACAATATCAATAAAGTCACTCCATCAATCTATTCAATCAAGGTCTGAAAGTCTAACCAACTAACTTATACATCCCATAGCTGAAACTTAATCTTGAAAGTTAGAATCAACTGAGTTGCAGGAGTACCAAAGTAAACACATCGATGTAATGAACTCTATAATCACTGGAATGAACTTGAGTGAGGTGGAAGGAAAGTACAGTTAAACAACCTGATTTGTATACATTAAAATAACCATGCGAGTCTCTGCGAGGCCAGCGCTAATATATCGACGTAGCTGAGTTTTGTAGGAAGACAATTTTAATTTAATACAGGGAATCATCGGAACGAAGAAGAATAACGTTGAGTGTGTGCTGGTTAGTCAATTCTTTCATATCTCTCAAATAGTTATTAGGTCATAAATATAAGCAATTGCGGCCCGGTGGTAGCGGCTCCGATCTGGTTCCAGGTCATGGGTTCGAGCCCAAGCAGGTATTTCACTTTGTACTATATATTTTCACCTCTGCTATAAACGTTGACGGGAAATATCATCAGGAATCCCGCATGTCCTAGAATCAATCATTCGAAGACCGCGCCACAAAGCCCACGTGTTGGCGCTTAAGGTTTACTCGCTTCCACACATTAATTTTTGTATCTGCCTATTAGGGTAAGACGTCAAATAGCGAGGCTATTATCTTTTACTTTAAACTCAGACATAAATAGTATGTCGAAGTCATGTACTGTAGTTGATATTAGTAGTAATACTAATTTACAGGTATCCAATAACATTAATAACGTTAGCAATTCTGCTATTAATATTTATAGTTTAAACTAGTTTGTAGGACAAGGGAGGGTACCAATAACCAAATAGTTAGGAGTACATCCACCAACAAGAAGGTACCTTCTTGCTCTCACATAGTTAATTTAAAAAAAGGGGCTAAGCAGAATTCTATAAAATTGTTCCATCAAAACATTCAGGGTTTTTCTGCAAAGCAATTGGAAGTAGAACTGTTTTTGGAAGAGACAATGTCTGAAATTGTTTGTTTTACTGAGCATTGGCTGAAGGAACATTCAATGCTTATTAATTATGAAAATTATACTGTGGGCAGTTGTTTTAACAGAAATATTATGTTGCGTGGGGGTTCACTTATTTTAATAAAAAATGGTATTAAATCAAAATCTCGTAAAGATATTGTAGATCTATCAGTTGAACATAGTGTTGAACTGTCCTGTGTTGAGCTGGATAAGCATATTATAGTGTGCGTTTACAGACCCCCCAATTATAAAAACTACTGTATATTTGAGTCAGTGATGGAAGATGTTTTGGCAAAACTTACAACTGGTAATAAACTAGTCATAATCTGTGGTGACTTTAATATAAATATTTTAGAAAATAATTCAGATAGCAGTAGACTTTTGAATCTCTTCAAATCATTTAATTTGTCGCATGTGTTTGAGGAACCAACCCGAACAACTGTGACTACTGCTACATGTATTGATAATGTTTTTTGTTGCTGCAACTACTTAAACAAAGCCATTATGAATTGTCTGCCTTCAGATCATAGTGGGCTACTGGTAACATTTGAGTCCAGCATACCAATACAGCAAGTGCAGATTCAATCCAGACCAATAACATCCGGCAAATTAAATAAATTTAACAGCGCTTTAATTGGTAAGTTAAGTTGTCAGGACCTCACAGTGAACGATGGTAATATTTTATACAAAAAAGTTTTCTCAGTTGTTCAAACAGAATTCAATAACACTTTTAAGAAGAAAACTAAAACCATATGCCCTAAGTTTTTATTCAGTGACTGGGCGACTAAAGGAATCAGGAAAAGTAGGGAAAGACTTTACGAGCTGTATGGCCTTAAGCCTTATATAAACACTGAAACTTTTAATAAGTATGTTGCTACTTACTCAAGAATTTTTAAAAATTCATGTAAACTAGCTAAGGCTTTATACATTAGCAATAAGGTTAAATTCGCAGAAAATAAAATTAGGACGGTTTGGAAAATTATTAACAATGAAACAAACAGGAACAAAAGAAATAATACTGATTACACGCTTGAGACTACACATGGACTTATTAGAGATAACAAAGAAGTTGCTCAAGAATTTGTGGATTTCTTTACCAGCATCCCAATTAAAACTACTGAAACCTTAAATTCTTCGCCGTCGCTCGCTTATGGTTTATTATACGCTAACGTTTCAGCATGCCCGACTGAATTTAACTTTTCACATATAAACCCAATAACAGTGATAAAAGCTTTTAAGCAAATAAAGATAAAACTGACAGAAGATCTATGGGGAATGTCCATCAAAGTTTGTACCTCCATTATTCAGACTATAGCGCCGTACTTAGCTTTAATTTTTAATTTGTGTATAGATCAAGGAGTCTTTCCGGATCTAATGAAATATAGTAAGGTTATACCACTTTTTAAATCCGGGGACAGTAAAGACACAAATAATTATAGACCAGTATCCGTGTTGCCGGTTTTCAGCAAGATATTTGAAAAGATAATGCTAAATCAAATGCTCATTTATTTTAATACGAAAAACATCCTACACGAGAAACAATATGGTTTCACCAAAGGACGTTGTACAACCGACGCTGGTGTCACCTTAATAAAACACATCTTTGATGCGTGGGAGGAGGGACAAGATGCCATAGGTATCTTCTGCGACCTGTCGAAGGCGTTTGATTGCGTTGATCATGAAACATTGCTTTTGAAACTTGAGCATTACGGGCTAAAATCCTATTTGAATGATAGACAGCAAATTAGTTCAAATAAACGGTGTCAATTCGTCGGGGTTGAACGTGAAAATGGGGGTACCCCAGGGCTCAATTTTAGGTCCTTTCTTATTTTTAGTATACATTAACGATTTACCCCATCTATTGAAAAACAAACTGAACATGGTGTTATTTGCTGATGACACTTCTTTGATTTTTAACATAAATAGATGTACGAGTAACGTTGCCGACGTAAATAATGCATTGCGGTAAGTTCTAAATTGGTTCACTGCTAATAATTTAGTTTTGAATGCTAAAAAAACTAAGTGTGTAAAATTTGCCTTGCCGAATGTCAAAAGTTATGATTGTGACATTATATTAAACAACGAGAAGCTAGAATTCGTCGACAAAACCGTTTTCCTGGGTATCACGCTAGACTCAAGGTTACAATGATTTAATATCACTTGCGGGGCGGTTAAGTTCGGCGGCTTATGCTGTTAGAAAAATTCGTCAATTTACTGATGTAGATACCGCGAGGCTGGTCTATTTTAGTTACTTTCATAGTATAATGTCTTACGGCATATTACTATGGGGAAGGGCTGCAGACATTCAGTCAATTTTTGTTCTACAAAAACGAGCCATCAGAGCGATATACAATCTTCGCCGGCGCGATTCTCTAAGGGAACTGTTTAAGGATATTAACATCATGACGGTACCTTGTCAGTATATTTACGAAAACATCATGTACGTTAGAAAGAATTTACATCTTTTTAGTAAAAACAGCGATAGACATAGTTATGTTACTAGAAATAGGGACCAATTAATTCAACCAGGTTTCAGGCTGGCTAAAGTAGCGTCATCTTTTAGGGGGTACTGTATAAAATGTTACAATAAAATACCGCCACACATTCTAGAATTGAATGAGACGAAATTTAAAACTTGTATAAAACGCACACTATGCAGGCAGGCATATTATAGGTTGGGGGATTACATCGCTGATAAAAATGCTTGGCCCAACGCTATTCCAGCTCCACAGCCACTAGGGCATAAAAACAAGTGATAAGCAGAAAAGTTCTGAAGTATTGTTGGACCTGCTGAAGACTGTACGAATAATTATAATGTATATTTGTGTTGTATAAACTCAATTTATTTTTTGGATTATATAACTGCACAGCACATATGTGAGTACTATGTACTAACTGTAAATCTACCATTTACTGTACCTATGTGTCGTTCGTTGACTTCAGTGTGTCCCGGCAGTTGAGTGTGTCATGCTCTCTCTAATGTCTCTCTGATGGTGGCACATGTGTTGGATCATTCGGTTCCCTTCATGATGGTTGAGCTGAGTGGTGCCGATCCATGTGTCATGTTCGTGAACGGGCGCCGTCAGTTGGGATTGGTCATATCTTAGCTGCCTCCGCATGTTTTTAATTACCTATTTATTGTATTTTTAATTGTTTGTTTTACTCTAGACGCTTTTAAGTGCGTTTTTTTTTTTTTTTTTACTTCGTTCTCACATATATGTATTTTTCCTACAAGATTATTGTAACCAAATACTTGTAAAACACATTTTTGTTTTTTTAAAAGAGTAAGTTTGGAGTTTCTTGTCCGTTCTTCTCCATAACAAGCTACATTTCCGAATGGACGGTAGAATCAATTATTATTACATTTAATTTTTATTTTTGACGTTCGAAAGTGCCGCTTAATGGCCTAATTGAATAAAGAAATTTTGATATTGATTTTGATTTTGAATTAAAAAAATATTGCAGTCTAAATAACATGAATATTGGCAACGACATAGAAAGATGGATAGGAAACACATTAACACGGTCTAGGGATATTTTTAAAAAAGCGAATTACTTCTTTCTTCTTTCTTTTCGTGTGAGGTGTGGCCACCTGGTGTCAGAGTTAATTAAGCCGCCTCTGGGAATCCCCACAGGCCTCTGACTTGGCTATTTCAGACTTACATTATAACTTTATAAGTCCAGGTTTCCTCACGATGTTTTCCTTCACCGTTGCATGTGATGTCCAAGATTAACTTAGAAAGTACATATGAATTTGAAAAATTCACATTAGTACTTGCCCGGATTCGAACCTACGACCTCAAGCACGACAGGCGAGGTCTTAGCCACTGGGCCACCACGACACAATTACTATCAATTAAGTAACTTAAGCGAATTACTATCAATGTGTTAATTATTTATATGTCGTGTATATATTTAAAAGATACGTTATTTAATATTCTACCATTTTTTAATAATGGTTAAGGTACTTAGATTAAAATTTCAGGATTTTATGGAAAAAAAATGAAGCATAGACGGAAACCGTATATGAATTAACTTTTAATTTATGAGTAAAAACTGAAAAAAATTGAAGAATCATTTAATTTGTGTTTATAAACTTGAAGTTAGTAGTCTGAGAAAGCGCCCATGATGTTCATAACACATCGGCAACGATTCGGCATGCTCAGAACAAGGTTGTCAATGTCTTGCTGCGGAATATTGTCCCATGTCCTTCTGAGGTGCGCAAAAAGTTGATCTTCTGTAGCCAGATTTTCAGGAACTTCCTTCAGAGCTCTTCTTTGCAGCATATCCCACGCATACTCAATGGGATTTAGATCTGGCGATTGAGCAGGCCAGTCTAAGGCCCTAACATTGTGTGTATGTAACCAAGCTGCTACCGTTCTCGCCGTGTGTGCCCGGGCATTGTCGTGCATGAGCAGGAAATCTTGCCCCATTTGTGTTCTGTGGGGCAAGATTACGGGCTCCAGCACCTGTTGGACGTATCGTTCTGCCGTCATATTGCCTCGCACCCAAACGAGATCCGTCCGTCCTCCAAGACGAATTCCGGCCCAAACCATAATTGTTCCTCCTTGGTATGGGTGAACTTCCTGAGGGTTCTGAAGACGGCTTCATCGTCCATGAACTCGCCAAACACGTGTCCTTCGTGAATCTGGATGGAAGCCGAACCTGGATTCATCCGTGAACAGCACATTGGACCATTGCTCACGGCCCCAGTCCACGTGGTTCCGAACCCATTCTAATCGTCGTCCACGATTGCCTCTCCGTAAAGGTGGGACCCGGAGTGGTCTACGAGAGCGTAGATTGCTTTCATGCAGTCGCCTTCTTACAGTCTGGTCACTCACAAGCACTTGGTGTTCCACTCGCAGCCTTTGGACCAATTTAGTCGCCGTTGCATTTGGTTGAGCTCGCGCAGTAATTTGCAAAAATCGGTCTTGTCTGGGGGTAGTGATGCGACTTGGCCCCCGTTGCCTCTCAGCTACTTTACCTGTGGCACGATAGCGTGTCCACAATCTTGAAATTACATTTTGGTGGGTCCCTATAGCCTCAGCAACATTACGCTGAACAGACCCAGCTTCCAGCATTCCCACAGCTCGTAACATCTCCGCCCTCGTCAAATGTTGGCGTTGCATTGCTACAATACCTCAATTTTAACTTTATCGTTCGTTTAAAAATGAAAAAAAACTGTAACTAAACGTAATTCGTATTGTTTTCTAAATTTCGCACAAATGAAAATTCCCTCTCCTACACATCAAGACATTTTTATGCCTCAGAAACAAAAGAATTTTCAAAAATTTGAATTTGGAATTAGTCTGAGATAAATTACAAACAAATCGGTGTATAAAAGATTCCAATGCGGCCAGTACTTTTCGAGTTATTTAATTGAATATGAAATATCCCTAGACCGTGTTGATGTGTGTATTATCATGTTAATTACTATGGGAGATGGATATTTTTGCCTGTATAACAAATACCTTGATCTACTGTACGCTAGTATTATATTATCTGTGACTGTACATAATGTGAAACAGTCACGCACATACACACAAGTGCTTATTAGGGATGTCCCGTTATTATCGTGGCGCCAGATAATCATAAAGGCGCTAATAAAGGACTTACTGAAGCACATGTTATATTTAGTGTCTAGACTACAAATACAGCAAGGAAAGCGCGAGAATATTTGCCAGCTTCTTCTAGAACCAAAAAATCGATAAATGTGATATACATTAATCCACACTGGCCTAGGCGTGCTTTACAGAATTTTCCCCTATCAACGAAAGAAGGTTGATTATGTGTGTGTTGAAAGTGGAAGATTTTATGGTAAGGACAGAAAAGGACTTAAAGTTAAAAAATTGTGTAATGATAAACATCATTTCATCATAATGTATATGCGTTGCTTCTATACTTTTACTGAAGTAAGCAAAAACGATAATGTTGAATCAAAAATCTTCTGGGTATATTATTTTATTTTATTTTTGCCCCAATGTGTGAGCAGTAAAAAAAGTAGCTGATTAGAAAATTGTTGTTGCATAACGAAAGTGGTTTGGATGGGTGTGTGAAAGTGGTTTCGATGAGTGGTGTGGGTGGGATGTCCACCATGTACCGATGACGCATCGCCGTATGGAAAGGGCTCGGAGGAATTAGTTTATGCAATTCCAACGCACACTCCCCGAAATTTAACCAATAAAAACCGACAGACTGGCAACTTGGCGTCGATGTTCAAGGCTCTGGAGCCTAGATTTGACCATTATCTCATTTCCTATGAGCCTCTTGGCCCGTTTTTCGATCGACTCAAGTGCATCCAGCTGGTAATTGACAGATCCGTCCCAGAGATGAGAGCAATACTCCATGCATCACCGAACTTGCGCTTGGTACAAGTTGAGCAACTGTTCTGGCGTGTCTCACAAGGACAAGGGACAAGTTGTTGGGGCAAGGATCCCCAACTTTTTGCCAGCCAGTTGAGTTTTTGTCTCAGTGAATGGACTAAAATTTAACGGTCGATGTCAACATAACGCCAAGAAGCTCAAGATGGTCCGTTATCGACACGGTCACACCACGGAAAGTAGGAGCCGGGTGGAATTGGCTCACGTCATTAGCTTTGCGCGTCCGAGCGTCGACCCATGACAGGTACGTCTCATGTTTAAGTGTGTTGGCGCGATTGCATTCGGCGCCAAACCATGGCCGGTCAACGCTAGACATTGCTACGTTAGAGAACGAAATGTAGTACTCCATTCCCTGACGCAACACAGTCGTCACGGCGTCCGCGCACGACTAAGTATCAGCTGAAGAAAAGCAAATGGGCTGCCAATGATAAGAAGCGAAGAAACAACGCATCCCATCCCAATCTGCTGACCTGTACCACCAAACCCGCCGAGTGCCTCTTGGGCTGGGATCGGGCGCGGAGTAGATGGATACAGACTTCACCAAACACTGTGAATCTAGAGCACACACTAGCGCCATATTTCGATGATGCATGGGCAGACGAGTTCTAAGCTCAGGTGATGTGAACGATACTCTCGGAATGCACATTCCAAAACGCTCTTCAATCGTGCTTTGCACTGGGTACTCGCGTAGCCCCGTCGTCGTCATCCTCGCCAACACACTGATCTGTATATAATACAGTGTGTGTTGTTGTATGAATACTGATTCCATCACAAATTTTTTCACCACAGAATGCTAAATAATGGTTTAATTCAATCAAAATTGTTGTTATTATAACAAAACAATCAACATTCCACAAAGGTCCGCCAAATTATTCCAACACGAAATATTCGAAATATTCAATCAAAAAATTAATTTACTTATGTTTTGATAAGGCCCGCTTATTAATTTTAATGGTTCAGTATACTTGAAAACTAATTTCGTTTTCAGTCAGTAATAACCGGCAAATATTTTTGTTATATCAAAATAAGGAAAATGTTGGAAAACCATACTGTGTCTTAGGGTTATTATTTTATATATCTTGTTTTCATCTATATCTTATTCTTACCTTCGATTCAGGGCTTTTTAATACTGGAATTCGAAAAGATACCATCAGTGGTCAAACGCAAGCCTATCAATAATAAAAAAAGATCATTAAATAATTGTTAAACAATGCAATTTCATTTTGACTTGGAAATTATTTGCAAATCGCAAGGTATTTCGTCAACGTATCGACGTCGTAACGATACTGTTTTGGAAGTTTCGCTTTCGGTTTTTTTTACTTCATAATAACAGGAAAATATTTTACTTTGACAATATCAGTAATATAAATAACAAAAAATACATTGTACTTTTCCAGTTACAACATGGACTAATTGCAAAAAAAACATTGCGGCAGCAACATAAGTAAAGGTAATCTTCATTTTTATTAAGAAACAATATTTCCGTGAGAGTGGCAAATGGCATTACAGACCCAGCTAATTGCCAAACACTCAGGGAATTTCTCTTCCGGGATCCGACCGCAGTTTGTTTTCTCCTTGACAGTTGTGACAACGGCGAACTTTAGGCTCGTCTAAAAGGTACCCCCGGAGGTTAACAATAACGTTTTTTTTTCCAAACAAGGTTGACAATTTGAAATGAGAACAATACTCAGCTGTTGAAACCACAGAACACGGAATAGCTGCGGTGGCATTTCGAATAATATTCGTGGCTGTAATGTGCGCCGAACAAAAATTTCGACTGTCATAGTCAAGTATTCTTTCTTACTCCTCCGCTATTCTTAACCGATTATTTTCGTCCGACCCGAGACAGTTGAGTCATTTTTCCGGACTCTATTAATTCTGTTTTTTAGGAGTTGCACTGGTGTGGCGGGAGAAACCCTTCTCCGTACCATTATAGCAATAAAATAAATAAATTTTGGGGATGGGTATGGGATCTACCTCCTAGAGGTCCATCCCGGGCAACGGCACCACGGGCTTGCCTGTGGTACGGCTGAATGATCCCACTTAAGCGGTGGTAGGCTCCGCAAGGGGCCGCCTGGCTCGCGACCACCATCCCACCGGAGTCCGGCGCCAAGCAGCTTGCTGTGTTCCGTCGGTGTGTGGGACTGCCAGTGCCTTTGGGGGAGAAGGAGGAGGTCAGTTGCGCTGTTCAGAACCGGTCTTGGTCTCTGGGCTAAACTTGCCGGGTAACTCATCTTGGAGGGTAGCGGGATCCGAAGCACGGTGCCAGCCGTTGGCCGACCGCAGTCAGTAGGGGGCCCAAGTAGCACGCCAGCCACGTGCCAAAGGCTGCCCCGCCAACTCGCGAAAAATCCCGGTATGCTCCACCGTGCCAGCTGGCGACTGGATGGGAGGACCCGGTGGCCATATCCGGGGGGGTTCGGGCGTCCCCGTATTCTCCAAATGAGTTCCCCACAGGTTGGGTTAGCTCCAGTGTTCCACTTGGTTCACTGAGCAGCGCCTCGACAGTTTAACTTCTTCCCCAGCAACTCTAAAAAAATTAAATGACCAAAGCGAAGAAGAATATGGTGAAACAACGGCTGCACTTCCTCCCACTAAAAGTGCACTTCACTAACATCAGGGGGTTGCACTCTAATCTCAATCCGGTCCACCACCACCATGAGACCGAGAAGCCGCACCTGTTTTTCCTAACGGAGACGAAGATAACAACCCCGTCGAACGTGGCGTACCTCAACTACCCGGGTTACTCTCTTGAACACAAGTTCAAGAAGCAAGCTGGGGTCTGTGTGTACGTCCGCGATGACATTTGTTGTCGTCGTCTCCGTTGCTTTGAGAAATCGGGTTTTTCTGCCATATGGCTACTTGTGGACACTGGCGTGGAGAAGTCTCTCTACATCGGCGTCTACCGATCGCACACCCGTGACCAGGAGACGACAGCGCTCTTTAACTGCCTTAAGGAGTCGGCCGACATGGCCCAGCAACGGTACCCAACAGCGAAGCTTAATTTTCTGGGGGACTTTAACGCCCATCATAAGGAGTGGTTGTACCCGTACCGGAAAACTGACCATGCCGGGTTAGAGGCGCGCAAGTTTTCTCTATCGCTAGATCTAACCCAGCTGGTGAATGTGGCAACGCGGGTACCGGATGTTGACGGCCATACACCCAATTGCTTAGACCTACTGCTGACAACTGATCCGGACAGTCATTCGGTTTCGGTCTCAGCCCCGCTGGGAACGTCTGACCATTGTCTGGTGAAATCCGTGTCGACTTGCTCTCCTCCAGATGAGAGTCCTAGAAGCACGAGGCGAGTATGGCGATACGAGTCAGCAGACTGGGACGAGATGCGGCACTTTTTTGCGTCTTATCCTTGGCGGCATGTGTGCTTCGCCTCGGGTGACCCCTCGAGCTCAGCGGACGCGGTTGCGGATGTGATTCGACAGGGAATGGAGTATTTCATTCCATTCTCCGACATTCGCTCGGTCACAAATCCCGACCTTGGTATAATTCAGAATGTGCCCACGCTGAGGTCCAAAAAGAGTCTGCCTACCAAGCCTGGGTCGGGGCCCGAGATCGCAAAGTTAGAGCGCGTAGGGTTCGTGCGAGGAAAAGAGCTTTTAATTCTGCCACCAAGTTCTGCAAGCGGGTTTTGCGTCGGGCTCGTTTTGACCATATTGGACGTATTGGGGCCAAGCTGGCATCACACCCTCCGGGTAGTAAACAGTTTTGGTCCCTGTCTAAAGCTGTTGAATCGAATTTCTGTCGTCCCACTTTACCTTCAATGCTGAAACCTGATGGGTCGCTGGCTCACTCTGCAAGTGAGAAAGCAAATTTATTTGCATCTCTGTTTGCTAGCAATTCACGTCTGGACGCTGGATGCAACCACCTACTGTCCATCATTGTGATTCTTCGATGCCGGAGATCGCTGTGCACACCAAAGAGGTCCGAAGAGTATTATGCAGTCTAGACGTGAACAAGGCCAGCGGGCCTGACGGCATTCCAGCAAGAGTACTGAGGCTGTGTGCGCCCGAACTTTCTCCTGTGTTGACACGCTTGTTCCGCCTCTCTCTTGTAAAAAGAACGGTACCAAAGTCCTGGAAGCTTGCAAGTGTGCAACCAGTGCCCAAAAAAGACAACCGTGCAGACCCTGTCAATTACCGTCCAATCGCCATTACCTCCATTCTATGCAAAGTTATGGAAAGGGTACTGAACAGTAAGTTGCTGACCTACCTTGAAGACAATAATCTCCTCAGTGACCGTCAATATGGCTTTCGCCGGGGACGGTCTACTGGCGATCTTCTTGTGTATGTCACGCACTGCTGGGGCGAAGCCATCGAGACACGGCAAAGCACTTGCTGTTTCGCTGGATATCTCGAAGGCCTTTGACAGGGTCTGGCACGCAAGTCTACTCAGTAAGCTTCCTGCGTATGGCATCCCCGCTGGTTTTTGTAGCTGGATATCAGATTTCCTTTGCGAACGGTCGATCCGAGTAGTCATAGACGGCTGCTCCTCTGACCTTATGGCTATTGATTCCGGAGTTCCTCAGGGGTCTGTTCTCTCTGCAACTCTTTTCCTGCTGCACATCAATGACCTTCTTCAGCTTGGTATTGTTGGGTACGCAGATGACAGTACTGTTTCAGAGAGATACCTGTCCAGCGCAAGAACCAGCGTGGATGAAGTTCGTTCCTTGAGAGAGACTATGGTAGAGCGGACAGATTTGACCTTAAGCCTTGTCTCCCGGTGGGGTGATGACAATCTGGTCTCCTTTAACGCCACCAAAACACAGGCGTGTCTTTTTACCGATAAAAGGAGTCTTTTCGATCGGGCGCCTATTTTTCGTGGTGCGTCTGTTCCAGTGACTGATCGGATTGAGCTCCTAGGCATGGAGTTGACATCCAGTCTTAACTTCGGCGCCTCCATTGAGCACAAAGCCCAAATTGCGGCCAAAAAACTGGGCATCCTAAATAAGGTGAAGCGATACTTTACGCCTGGACAGCTTCTAACCCTGTACAAAGCGCAAGTCCGATCCTGCATGGAGTATTGCAGCCACCTTTGGGATGGCTCAGCAAAGTATCAGCTTGCCGCGCTTGACTCGATGGAACGCAGAGCTAAGAGGCTCATCGGCGACATTGAACTGGTGGATACCAAGCTTCACAGCTTGGCTCACCGCCGCAAGGTTGCCTGCTTGTCGGTCTTTTACAGACTGTATTTCGGTGAGTGTGCTCAAGAACTCCACGACCTCATACCACCAGCCCCCTTCTACCATCAGACATCTAGACGCACTGCAAGTTACCATCCTTACCTTGTTGCCATTCCACCAATTCGCACCAAGCGCTTCCAAACATCCTTCATAATGCGCACAGCGAATGAATGGAACTTACTACCTGCGTCTGTGTTTCCGAACGCATTCAACCCGAATATCTTTAAAGTTAGAGTAAACAGGCTCCTTCTGGGTAAGCTCACTCCATCGTCGACTCTGTCTCTGTCACCTATGACTTAGACTAGAGTCATGAGCAAACCCATCTCAAATAAATAAAAATAAAAAAAAAACGGCATAAAAATCACGTTTTTTGTATGGGAGTCCCCCTTAAATATTTATTTTATTCTGTTTTTAGTATTTGTTGTTATAGCGGCATCAGAAATACATCATCTGTGAAAATTTCAACTCTCTAGCTATCACGGTTCTTGAGATACAGCCTGGTGACATACAGACAGACAGACAGACGGACCGCGGAGTCTTAGTAATAGGGTCCCGTTTTTACCCTTTGGGTACGGAACCCTAAAAAATCCATAGCCAAATTGGCAGGTTCCGTAAATTTGTATGATTAAAAGATGATACTCCATGACACACTTGGTTTAAGTTCCCTATCCATTTGCATAAAAACTATAGACATAATATAATATGGCATACTTTTGTTTATCCTAATTATATTTACGCATAACATTATTTTCGCATAACAGCTCACGCATATATTTTTTAGCATAATTACCTACTTTAATGATAATAATCTTTAAGCATAACATTCCAATGCATAAATTTGTTTACGCATAATGATATTAAAACATATTTTAATTAAGCATAACAAATACGCATAATAATTAATTCCTAAAATGTTAGACACTAATACACATTTTTATGCAATATAATTAAATAATTCTCATTCTATGATTATATGTTCTTTTTCTGACTCCTCGCTGCGCTCGTCGCGCTCGCATTTTTAATTGTCTCTCGTTTTCTGTCAAAAATGTCGTCGCTCGCGCTATACTGCCCTCGCTCCTTTCTGTCAGTTAGTTTCTTGATACGCTGGGAGCTAGGGTTTTTGATCAGGTAAAAAATGAATATACTTCGAAACTTGCATATTTACAAGCAATTGCTAAAAATATCCACCTAAAATTAAAATATTAAAACACGCCAACCTTGTCAAAAAGTGATTTTTGTCAGATACATGACTATTAATTAATAATTTGTAATGCATTACAGTTACATAATATTATATATAAATAACATTTACATGCAACATCAAAATAAAAAAATGCTAAAAATAACTCAAATTTGTTTCCGTTACTCCTATTAATTTTTATGCTTTATTACTATTATGCTAATAATCATTAGGGTTAGTAACATTATGCGAATAAAATTATGCCAAAACAAGTTAGCCTTCTATATAATTATGCCAAAATAAACTGTATGCCGAAAAAAAATATAGCAAAGAATTATTATGTCAAAAAAAAAAATGCCAAAACAGTTATGCCAAAGTATATTAGGAAAAAGAACAATATGCGAAAAAATATCGAAAGTATCTAGAAGTGGCCGACAAAGCATTCGGTGCTCTGTGGATGTGAAACGTTGCGAGCAAACTTTAAATTACATTAAGGATTTTGTTCTAACGCTTTCTGTTTGCCGATCCGGTTTACACGTTTGTTTTTAATACTTTGTTCCGCGAAACAAAATGGGAAGCGAGGATGTTGTTTACACATGAAGTTAAAAAGACCGAAAACAAAAGACGGTCGCTAATAAGGATGAACCAATAAACTGTGCCAGAAACAGACTATTGTGATTGTTCAATAAAAATAATAAAACGTATCATAATATTTTGTTTCACACGGCAATCCAACTGGCAGCAGAAGTAAAAAGTAGCCACACACCACAGAATATTAGTAATAGTGGGATCCCCTTTTCCGCACTTAGTCCGATGTGCTTGTCACCGCAGTCATAATAAGACAAGATAAGTAAGAAAAAGAGAGAGAAAGTGAGATAAATTCTTTGTATCATTTTTTACATATACATCAGATTTGGTTTCCGTACGTCACGTCCTAGGCAGACCATTGAAAATCAGCGCCGTGCTGTGGGTCCCCCACGCCACAGCATTATGCTGAGTGGAAGCCTTCTTGCCACAGTCACGACATGCATCTGCCTGGCATAATTTTCACCCTATTTCTATTACAAAATGTAGATAGTATATGTTATTATTGTTTTATTTATTTCTCGTCGTTACTAACTTAATTTAAGTACTATTAATACTATTGTTAAGGATTTAGCATAAGCATGTACTTATATTGTATGTCGTTTTGTGACAATTAAACACTTTTTCTTTATTTCTTTTACCGGAGACGAACAATGCTCGGTGTCAATCTGTCAAAAATCCTCATATTTACCTACAATTTTGACATTGATTGTCAATGAGCCAGACTTGAACTTTGAACGTGTTATATGTAGATTCAAGAATTTTTGCTGTGAAGGCCTTCTGAAATAAGTGATGTAGGTAAGCTTATGATGGGATCAGGGGGAAAAAGGCATATTTTTTGAGGCTCTTGTTCTTATTTATTTGGCTGTATACTAACTATTTTTACCTAAGATATATTTTTGTTATTTATGTTACAAAAATCTGTTTTTGTCCTGACCCCTTCAAATTCACTGGAGGTTTTTTTTTCATCTTTGGTCGAACTATCATACATGAGGCTGCTTTCAGAACTTTCCCTCTATTCTTTCTTCTGATCTAAGCACCCAAAAAGCACAATACCCCCACTTAACAACTCAACTTCCTTATTCACCTTGATAGGTTTTCCTTAAATTGCGTCCTAAATAATTAAAGCAGTCCAACCCTTGTGTTTAACACCAGCCTTTTTAACGATAACATCAAGTTTCACTCACAGCTCATAAATAATCTGCGAAAGTTTATATTCGTGTGGGTCACTGTTTATAAGCTTTATAAAATTAATTAATACTAATGTATGTACATAGTGCAGCAGTCCGGAGTCCGAGATTATCCCGGGGGTACAGTTTCATTTCTTTGCGGTGAATGTAGCAGCATTATGTTATGGATTTGATATTTCGGATAAATGAAATAGTACATTACTGCAGAATCCAGTAAGTAAGCTTTCCTGGCCAAGTATGAGTTAACCGGAACGAACCGCAGGTGAGGTCCGGTTATATACGAGGCCAGGATGGCTTTCTTACTGGTTGAGGCTTGTATAATGCTTTTCTCAAAAATGTAAGAAAGTGTAACAACAAATTCGTTTAATTAATATTGAAGGTTACATTCATATTAGGGCAATTACTGATAGATATTGTGATCGTTTTACCGGGGGCATTTATATTTGTTTTGCTAATTTGGCCTCAGCTTTTAAATCAGGAGGAGTGCCATCTATTGCCGAATCAGATTCACTTGAACAAATTTTTTGGGATTATCTATGTTCACGCGGTAAAGTAAAACACAATTGAAATCCCGCCAGACGATAAAATTGTTTTGTTTTTACTAAAAAGTTTGCGTTTAGTTTTGAACATTGTTCTATTTTTACATGACATGAATGTACTAGTAAGAAAACAAAAAAGGGTTTTTGAATCTCCATGTAAATATTAGAATGGAAAGTTTTAATCCAACATTATTTATAAACTTAAATTACTAAATACAAACATAAAATACCACACTATACTTCTACAACATTACTAAGTACAAAACGCAATGTGCGTACTTTTTCTGCGTCGCGGTAAGTGTCACAGAGTATAAAATGGATGGCTCCAATATATCTATCTCATAAAATGTCAAACCAAAAAGAGAGATAAATATATATTTGGAGCCTCCCCCCTATAACCATGTTATAATAGCTGAACTCTAATCTGTGTCTGGTAACATGTTTTTTTTTTCCAAGGAGATCTAAAGAGGATGACCAACTGTCCAGTAAGTAAATTACATACTTACTTACTGGACGGTTGTGAATAAGTCTATAGTAAAGTTCACTTTCTGGATACTTTTTAGAGATGTTACGGCAACATTACATACCATTTTTGAGAAAAATATTATACCGGTTTCAGATACGGTTTTCGGCTTATCCAATAGTTTCGAAAAGTTTTAGGCACGGTTTTTTTTATAATCTATAGGCTCGCGTTTGACCACTATCTCGCTTGATGTTAACCGATTATATGGTCTACGGTGAAGCACGATAGCCTAGAAGAAACCTATTCACTCTTGTCTTCAAGACCCCTAAGTTGTAGCTATAAGGGAACAAAGACTACGGAAGGGAGTTCCACTCCTTAGCTGTGCGCACAATGAAAGTATTAGCAAAACATTTTGTGCGTATGGAGGGATGTATACCATGTACCGATGGCGCAGGGCCGTACATCTTGTAGCCCGATGCTGGAAAGGGCTAGGTGGAATCAAATTGTGCAGTTCCGTCGCATACTCCCCGAAATGTAACCGATAAAAAACCTACAGGCTGGCAACTCGGCGTCGATGTTCGAGGCTCTGGAGCTTTGACGCGACCATTGCATCGTTGCCGATAATCCTTTTGGCCCGTCTGTCAATCGACTCAAGTGCATCAAGCTAGTATTTTGCAGATCCATCCCAGAGGTGAGAGCAGTACTTCTTGCATGACCAAACTTGCGCTTTATACAAGTTGAGCAGCTGTTCAGGCGTGAAGTACCGTCTCACCTTTGCAAGAATCCCCAACCTTTTTGCAACTAACTGAGCTTTGAGCTTTGGATGTTTGATATTTAAAGCATTGTTAAAGAATAATTACTAATGTAATAATAATCATTCATAATTATTTTACACACACGGCAACTGTATCTCTGTTCGGCTAGGTGTAAATCTGTCATAACGTGTCTCATTAGACTCCATCCCTATCCGAAATTATTTGAAGCTTTCATATCAGATTCAGTCACTGTTTCGGATAGTTTTTTATTTCGGATAGCCGATAGTTTCGGTTACGGTTACGGACATAACATAATTAGTTGAGTAGTAGAGATTGGTTTAGGAGTGTTCTAAAAGCTTTATAACGTTTTCTTTGCAGCCCTTTGTACGTTGTTTGCTGAATGTATTATTTTGTGTAACATGTGTGTTTGCTACGGTAATGTAATTGTGGAAGGAATGAACTGCTGTTCATTTAGTTATGTTATTTTAATTTAAGATGGGCTGCGAACTATATAAAGCATTGTATTTATGAGTGTATGAGAGAATTCTCAATGAAAAGTACAATATTAACCTTGAAAAAAATTGGAGGAACTCGAAATAAACATGCCTGTAACTTTTATAAAACTGTGCAAGTAACTTGCATGCCATTCTGATATTCACAATGAACGTCATGTGAAGACGTCACTGACGTCAATGATATAATCAGACGTCATTATGGCACAATGACATGCAAGATTCTTGCGCACATTTATGCAACATGTGATTTTTTGCGCTAAAAGCCACACGGGTCGATTTTACAAACATACATAAACTCATGCCTTTTTCGGGTCGATTTTCTAGATTTAATAACGCTTTCCAAGGTAGGCACATTTAGCCGTTGATCCCAGACGTCATTTGTAGAACTTTAACAGTCATTAAAGGTAGTCAGAAGCCTGAATTCTGACACCAGTCCTACCAACGGGTATCGTGTTAACCTTTTACTGGGTTGTGGAGGTTAGGTAGGTAGTCGCTTCATGTAAAATACTGGTACTTAACTGCATCCAGTTGGACTTGAAGCTCCACAGACATAAATCTAACTAGATAACGGAAGTCCCTCCAACTATATGAAAACCATGCGTGCCACATTTTCACACACAATTTAACAAGTAAAATTTCAAAATTAAAAAAAAGACGTGTGGCACTCGGGGACTGCCGCGGTAAACCTATTGCATAGCATTTAATTTTTGAGAATTTAAGTCATTTTCTTTCACCTATTGTTCTTAAAATCTACTTTCTTTTCCTAAATAGTAAATGCAGATCACGGTCCACCCACAATAATAAACCCTTAACGCCACCCTCTAACAACCCCCTTATTATCATATTTTTTACCGGAAAAGGTATTAAATAATAAATTTTAATAGTGACCCCTATTTATACCACAATAAGGTCGCTTTTTCAAAGTGACCCTTATTCCCACATACATAAAGTCTACATTGGAATTTAAAATAGGATACAAATAAAGAACCTCAACTTCAATAGAACATAAAAATATTTCCTACATCCGTCATAATAAAAATTCTTATTTTAACTTGTCATTGCCAAGCAAATTTGAGCCTTTAAATTAAAAACGTTAAAAACTCGAAAACGTAGCGAGCCAAACCCCCATTTATTTCCGATTAATAAAACTCTAAAAAACAAAACAGAAATATAAAGTGACCCTAATTCACATTGAAATAAGGTCGCTTTTCTTTGACAAGCAAAAGTGACCCTTATTCTCATTAGCATAGGTCCACATTGATCACCATTGTCACAGAAACAGCTCAGAGAAACCGATAAAAGGATTTTTTTTTACGACCAACAAAAATTTAAAAACCCTCATATCTCAGAAACGGTTGGAGTCAGCGCATTTCTGAAAAAAAAAAATTGCCCCCCTGCCGCGCTGCTACATCCATGAGAACAAAATAGGATTCCCCAAACTACTTAACCGTTTAGCTCCCCCCGCAAAAAATATATAAAGTGACCCTTATTCTCATTAGCAGAAGGTCCACATTGATCACCATTGTCACGTTTCGTTACGGAATTTCTGGATTCGGTCTCCACGCTCAAGGCCCGTGATAGATGCTATGCAATAGCTTAAAAACCCCCCGACACATTTATCTTGCGAAAACATCCCGATTCAAACAGTAAAACGCCCATAGCCTTTGAACGGCTGAATCGATTTTATTCAAACATAGCTAAGAACACTCTCGACACAATCACCTTTAAAACAAAAAAAAACTAAATCAAAATCGGTTCATCCGTTGAGGCGCTATGATGCCACAGACAGACACACAGATACACAGCAACACACGTCAAACTTATAACACCCCTCTTTTTCCGTCGGGGGTTAAAAACAAATTTAATTACCAATGAAAAAAAACATTTCCAATGTCTCGGCCAACTTTTTCTATACATTCTTTACAGCTCAATATGGCATAAAAATGCATTTTTGTAGATTTCGGTGGATTTCCGGTGCCGATAATGCTAAATAAAAAGCTAAAATTACTAATTGATCGTAATTTTACTCCGTTTTTTGATACGCGAAGTACATACAATCGTGTCATCTAGTTAGATTTAGGTGTGAGTCTTCAACATAGTTGGAAAAAAGGTTGACAAAATGAATGTAAACCTAGAAAGATTTTCACCTTTTCGTTAAATCAAATAAAAAGAAAAGGACCAAAGGTAGAAAAGTCACCATTCCCCTTTTTCAAAGCAATGCGCTCACTTTTCTCCAAAAAACTTCTCTCCATTTCTATTTCAAGAAACTTTTGAACGTATTTGCATTACGATTCAAAAGTTCCATTTAAAAAATAATCTACTTTCCATCAAGGAATTGGACACGCCAGAGGAGGGATGAAAGGAATTTCGGTGAGAGGGTCTTTTTCACTTTACGTATTTCTTTCAACCCTTTAAGCTCAATTTGCTTCATAGGAATCAAAACGCGAGAAATCAAAATGTCTGTTTAAGTAATGAGAACTTTACGAGTTGTGGTTATCGACTGCATGTACTTATCTCGAAAGAGATAATCATAATAATATAATCAGGAATAGAACATAGGCTACTTTTCATTCCGGTATAATGTTCCTGTGGGATAAGTAAACATGTCACGTGGGCAAAGCCGCTGGCAACAACAAATTTACCATATGTTTTAACAGATATGATTGACAAGTCTATGAATACTTACAACATAAACATCAAAAACCATTGCCGGTTACTTTTTTGCTACCTACAGCGATCTCAGAATTGATACTTTAGTTCAGAATCCTTTGTGAAGGAGCACATCTGCAGAAGACCTACTACCCTTTTGCTATCCACAAGGCTGCTGTGGCAGGCTTGGTTTGTGTTGCTGATTTTCAGTTTGAAGGATGCTAATGTATACTCGCTCATGACATTTTTCAACTATATCGACGGGTTGACAACATATTTGATGACGATCTGGAGAAGAACTACTACCAAACTTCTTCTTCCACCAAGCCTGCTGAAGTGCTGCTGAATTTTGGTTTGAAGAGTATGAGCTAGTTTAATTTTATTTTTTGTTATAGATAGGCTGGCGCTTGGCCACTATCTCACATGATAGTAAGCGATGATGTGGTCGACGGTGAAGCACACGCTTGCCTAGATCCTATATGGTACCTATTCATCATCATCATCATCATCATATCAGCCGAAAGACGTCCACTGCTGGACATAGGCCTCCCCCAAGCGTCGCCACTTTGACCGGTCCCGTGCGTCTCGCAACCAACGTATCCCTGCAACCTTCACCAGGTCGTCGGTCCACCTGGTGGGAGGCCTTCCAACGCAACGTCTTCCGGTTCGCGGTCGCCACTCCAGAACCTTTCTGCCCCATCGGCCATCCGTTCTGCGAGCAATGTGCCCTGCCCACTGCCACTTAAGTTTGGCTATTCGCCGGGCTATGTCGGTACCTATTCACTGTTAACTTAAAGACCCCGAGATTATAGCTATCAGGACACACAGAGTTCCGTGTATGGGTGGTATGGCCATAGTGTGTATGGATGGGATGTCCACCATGTACCGATGGCGCATCGCCGTACGTCTTGTAGTCCGATGATGAACGGACTAGGTGGAATTAAATCATGCAATTCCATCGCATTCCCCCGGAAATGCACCCTATAAAAAAACGACAAGCTAGCAACTCGACGACGATGTTCAAGTCTCTGGAGCTTTGACTCAACCAGTGCCTCATTGCAATTAAGCCTCTTGGCCCGTTTTTTGATCGGCTCTAGTGCATCAAGCTGGTATTTGGCAGATCCGTCCCACAGATGAGAACACTACCCCATGCAAGAGTTGCTATTTATATATATATATATAAATAGCTACTCTTGCATGTATAGCAGCTATTCTGGCGTGAAGTACCGTCTCACTTTCGCAAGGATCCCCAACTTTTTGCCAGCTAGTTGAGCCTTTGTCTCAATGAGTGGGCCAAAATTGAGTGGTGAAGTCAACGTTGCGCCAAAAAGCTCAAGATGGTCCGTTATCGGCACGGTTACACCTCAGAAAGACTACTAAGACTAATAATAAGACGTAGAAATAAAGGCTAATAAGACGATTTGTGTTTTTCTTCTGTACAGCCACACATTTTCGAATTCTTTGGTAAAATCAGTTGGAACGCCAGTTTGCCATACATTTTTCTTTTTTTTTTTGTTAACTTTGATCCACACTAGGAATTTCTTCCTGTATTCTTGGGTGCGTTTACAAACATTTAAATTTACAAACATATGGCTCCCAGATCCGGAAGAACTAGCTGTAGGCCACACAAATATTTGATCCGTGCGGGAATCGAACCCGCGACACGCAGCGCAGCAGCCGATTGCTCAACCACTACGCCAACCTATACCCACCTAACCTATATTTGACGACATAGTTTTTTTACGGTTTATTTTTTGACGACCCAAACAATTTAATGTATACCGTACGACACGTTGTCAAATTATTAGTATAGTATAATTCTAAAATATTCCATCAAAACTCAGTTTAACCGGACCTGCTCTCGGTAACGGAAATAGACAGACCGCTCGCCACACTCATCAGCTGTGGTGAAACTGCTCACCGCTTGAGAGATCGTTAACTAAAGGGAAGAACTGGCGCATTAAGTGCGCAGTGAAGGAGTGTGATCCACTATATCATTCCATAAGAATGTGTCAATCAATTGTTTTCTGCATTAATTAGGTAAGTAGGTAACTAAGGGCGGTTACGCACTACATCCGATCCGTGTTCGTGAAATTTCGGTACCGAAGTAACGTCTAAGAATTTTGAAGGATTTAGTGAATATCAACCAGTTTTCCGAATTATCCAATTCACAGTACCTACACCTAGCTGATATCGACCGTCAATATTATTGTAGGTATTACGGCATATTACGTACTAGGAAAAAAATTAGTGTGAATCATACTGCACGCTATGGGCACATTGCTCGCAGAACGGATGGCCGATGGGGCCGAAAAGTTCTGGAATGGCGACCGCGAAACGGAAGACTAGGTGGACCGATGAGCTGGTTAAGGTTGCGGGAAGGCGCTGGATGCGAGACGATCTGGACCGATCAATGTGGCGACGCCTGGCGAGGCCTATGTCCAGCAGTGGACGTCTTTCGGCTGAAATGATGATGATGATGAATCATTCTGTAGCAGATACTAGCACCTAAATAGGTGACACAATAATGTGTCCTTCGTTTCATAAAATTAATAAACTGGAATAAGTTTTGGGTTAGTAATAACTACATGGTGAACTGTAAGCGTGAATATAAAACGCTAAAGCCAATCACTTGCGCCAAAGGTTAATATTTCAGAGTACGTCTACCGACGAAAGCCAGCCTGTCTAATCGATTTATAGCTTCCCCGTATTTACAAAAATATATATTTATTAAACCAAAACATCCTTCGTTTTTATCTCCATTAGATAAATGCGAGCCTGTTGTATCTTCTTACAAATGGACGCTGAACAGATGTAGAAAGTATAAAATATATCTTTGTACGGTGCACGTTTATGGGTTTTAAAATTGTTAAGTAAGGAGTTGTGCAATCAGTAGGCTCGCACCTTTGCACTTACACGTGCGACCTATATTAGATCAATTATGCAGCAGCAGCAAGCAGAGCATTGATGATGCTTTTGTACCAATCAATTTGATCGGACAACTTGCATTTTTATTTCTTAATTCCAGCCCGTTGGCACTCATTGACATATTTACATTACACTGACATTTGCATTACATTTACAATAATTCATGTTAAGGAGTATTTGCATTTGCACCCTACATTATTTTTTTCAGTCTGCTCCGTCTGTTTTTTGTAGATGTGTCAGTATCGCCAAGTCTTTCTTCTTCAACCTCAACTAGTGGTACTAGTCTTGTGATCGGCCGTTTAACTTCTCATTTTGCAGTTTGTTATGTGACAACTCTCGCGTGGCCGTCTTTTCCTGTATGTAACTCAATTGAAATGTTGTAACGCAAACGGGGCAAAAGGTTCAAAGGTATCTCACAAGTTCCTTTCAAGTGTTTATTTGTGTGGAGATTGGGTAATAATATCTTGTAACGTATTTAATATAGAGAATGTAGCTTTCTGTTTGTTAAAATTGTATCTTTAGTTAATAGGACTACAGGTTTGGCTGAGTCAATTGACATAAAACCATAATATGGTTCTTAATTTTATTGGTTAAATATTAAGTACCTATTGCGAAAAAAATATGTCATCCCAAAAAGCGTACAAAGCGTGAGATTATATTTTTAGGGTTCCGTACCCAAAGGGTAAAAACGGGAACCAATTTTTTTTTTTTTTTAAATAACCTTGCCCCATACTAGGAATTTCTTCCTGTATTGTGGGTGCGTTTACAAACATATAAACTCACTTACATAAACACCCAGAGCCGGAACAACTATCTGTAGGTCATACAAATATTTGTTCCGTGCGGGAATCGAACCCGCGACATGCAGCGCAGCAGTCAATCGCTCAACCACTGCGCCAACCGTGCGACCAAAAATCTAATACTAAGACTCCACTGTCCGTCTGTCTGTCTGTCTGTCACCAGGCTGTATCTCATGAATGATGATGTATTTCTGTTGCCGCTATAACAACAAATACTAAAACAGATTAAAACAAATATTTTAGAGAGGCTCCCATACAACAGACGTGATTTTTTTGCTGTTTTTTGCGATAATAGTACGGAATCCTTCGTGCGCGAGTCCGACTCGCACTTGGCCGGTTTTTTTTAAGTCTGAAAACTCGATAGTGTTGGTTCTTACTTTTTTCATTCTTCTTGCAGGATTTTTTTGAAAATCTTATCATTATACCTCAGTGAAACCAAGGTTTACCCATTGAAGAATCGTCTCAGTATCCATGCTATGTATGTACCCACCCCACAGTAACTTAAGCAAAGCACACAAACACACGAATCTATAAATACCAGTAAGTAGTGAGAGCACGATCCAGCTTTTAGTGGAAGTAAACATTACTTAAACGTCATCCGGCCTGTGTTGCCTCCACAGTCCACACTGATCACATTAGGGTCATACCAGTATAAACAAAATGATCTACCTATAAGTTACAATTATATTCTTAATAAATAATATTTAAAAAATCATCTTCCTTTATATAACAATTATATTCTTAATCCATACTAATATTATAAATTCGAATTAACTCCCTCTGTCTGTATGTAACCTTATCACGACTAAACCATTGAAAGGAATTCAATGAAATTTAGTAAGGGTATAGATGGCATTCTGAGGAAGGACATAGGCAACCGTGAGTAAAAAAAATCTAGGTAGGGAGAGTAGGTAGGGTAACCTACCCTAGGTTAGTAGGTTCGCATTTGACTACTGTCTCACCTGATGGTAAGCGATGCCTAAAAGTAACCTATTCACTCTCGACCTCCTGGATTGAGCTGTCAGGACATTTAGACTCTGGCAGGGAATTCCACACAGTTTTGTAAAAGTGGTCATAATATTTTACAATAGAAAGTGTCTTTTGCCAATCAGTACCAGTCAATAGCCTAACTTATAATGGTAGCTAAATAATAAAAAGCGAACGAGTTGTTATCTAAGGTGTTAGGTTCATGGATGAGTCACCCTGACACAAGCAACTGAAGGAACAGGGGTGGGTTTTAGTCAGTAAAAGTCTGACACGCCTTCCGCTTCACCCAGAGCGGAAGAAGTCATTGGATGATTTCAGGTTCATGGATGAGTTACCATCCATCCATACCCCTCCATGCCTCATACTTTAACCTGTCTTGAGTTTAATTATGAACAGCCCAATTACTCTAGTAATTGGCATTATTCTCTAAAGTTATGGCAAAGGTTCCAAATGTACAAGAAAAAACAAACAAAAACAAATTAAGAAAACTATGTTGTAGCTATTTATATTTCTAAATGTATTATGCAAAAGAGCTATGTCCATATTTTAAAGAAAATGTTTAATAAGGACAGCAGCCAAAGATATTTGAATTCTTTACATTTCTAGTAAAATTACGTTGCGCTGTCTGCAGTAAATAAAAGATAAAGTTGATTTAAAATCTTTATTTTCTTAAACTCCATTTTGGAACGGTTGATTTATTATTCATATTTAAAATCACATTATAAAACAAATCACCCAAAATATTTAAAATAAAGAATACGAAATTGTTGAGAGAAAAAATTTACTTTCTTTTATTGTTTCTAAGCGTCCCAAAATGATAATATAATTTCAACGTGAATGATTCGTGATAATTTAATAAAAACACTGATTATCGCCTTTCCAAGGTAAGGTTACTTTGTAGGTAAGTACAGGGGGTGACCATAAGCTCTTAGAGCAAGGTTATTTTTAGTGTGCGTAAGTGACAGATGTATCTGACTTTTATACATCTGTCCCTTTTTCGCAGTCGCACCATAATAGTTTTGATACGTCATGGTACGGGGGCTGTAGCAGGTTTTTAAAAGGTTGCCATTTTTCGAATATATCTATACTTCTATACTTTATATAATATTATAAAGATTTGTATTTTTGTATGTATCGAATAAACTTAAAAACTACTGGACCGAATTCAAAAATTCGTTCACCTTTGGAGATATTTGGAACAGGGTGTAAAGTCCCACACACCTCCATAGAAAAGGGAGGATCCTCCGACCAGACGGGTGTCGGGTCTCGTCCGGGCAACTGCCCGACGGTTATTGTCAGACTGTTGTATGTGTTCAAATCGCGCCGAAAACTTTGCTTTTGCGATGCAGGATTTGTGTGACGTCATGTCATTAGTTCGTAGATGGCGGCGTTGGTGCCGCTACACACCTTTGGGAAGCTCCCAGGCTGAAATAGGCTACTTTTCATCCCTGTATTCCCACGGAAACGGGAACTACGCGGGTAAAACCGCGAGGCGTCCGCCAGTTTGAAATATTTTAAAACATATTATTGAGTTTGTTCAGGACATCACTCTCGTTGTGGCCGTGGAGGTATCGCTTGTTTCCAATACAATTGGAAGATTGTACGTTGTTTAATTTAGCATCAAAATGGTTGCACAGTATTACAGTATCTACGATCACATTCTAAGGCAATAGTTAAATGTCTGTAATAAAATAAACACGCCAGTTTCTAATAAAAAATAAGTACATACAATATTCAAGAAGAGCTTCGCTGGGCGTACTTATTGGCCGCCACTTCGTCAGCTTAATCGGCAAAAGCCCTCCTCGGGTTGCTCTTCGGGTTGGTTGGTTAAGGAGAGTGAGGGACAGTCGGAACGGCATCCTGAAAACTGTAGCTGAGAGCTTCGGTTCTCCGGTGTTGCAGCAATTTGTGCGGCGGTTAATTGTTACTAACACTAGGTAATAAGATTTTCTATGTTACTATCACTAGGTAATAAGATTTTCTATGTTACTATCACTAGGTAATAAGTTTTTCTATGTTACTAACACTCTATGGATTTTTGTGTCCGAAATAAAGATATTCTATTCTATTCTATTCTATAATCTGACCACGAATATTTCATTATGTAGGGTCTTTGCATCTTCCCTGCATAATGGCTGTCAGTCACCATGCTCCAGGATCAGAGACTACATTGTAGAAATTAAGTGTTTCCAGTTGAATAAAATCGAATTGAAATTTGAATCAGTATTAAAATGTTGCCAATGCATCAAAACTAAATTCATAAGTTTACAAGCGATATTCCTTTGTTCCTGATAATAAATCGTATACGTTCATCCGATATACATATATATTGAATTAAATAAACGATTAAATACAACAAAGAATCGATTTAAACGATATTGTTCAAATATTAAATATATAATTTGGTCCGGTTTGGACCTACCTGATACCTGACTGACGGCACAACACAACACTGATGAAAAAAAGATATAATCATCGTTGATCATCGACTGCCTAGCTAATATTAGGCTCGACTTTCAATCTCAGTTAGATTGAATACCGCTGTTGCGACTGAACTGAAATCACTACTGAACATACTATAAGCAAATTGAATAAACTAACTAACTTGAATCTTAAGCCCCATTTAGACCAAACAAGCGATTGCACATTCTGACTGTCGTTACACTATCAAATTAATTTTGTGTAAACTTAAAAAAATAATTGTATTTCCTCCCATGTCACTGACAAGTGAGCCACTGTTTTGTTAGACAGAAGCTTAAACCGGATTTCAGTGTCTAAATTTTATACCAATAATGAAGTTGCCACAGCGATTGTTCGATTTTGTTCACGGATGTATCGCAATAATATACCAGTAACCGTAACACGTACTTGGGGTTCTCGTCATCCCTTCAACGCCAAATTGAGTTACCCAACAGAGTTAATAAAGAGGTCCGATGGTGCTCAGAATCACAACAGTACAATAATAACTACGACTTTAGTATAAAGCAAGTTGAAATTAGAAAAAAGCCTTAAGGCACACAAAAGTGAGTATTGTTTGATGGAAATTGCCTTTGATTTGGTAGGACAGTTTTTTTGACACTGGCTCGTGGTGTTTTTTTATTTTTTTGTTATAAGTAGCTTATTTTCATCATTATCGATATTGTGATTGCAGCAACAATCGCGTGTTATCTGCAATCATTTACACAGTTAATGTAACTTTGTCTCCGAAGGTCTTCATCACGTTTTCAAATGAGCCCCTCTCGAACATTTCCAAATCTCTCTTATCCAAATATTTGATCAGTTAAAAGTACACAATAATTGCTTTTTTTTTTCAATTCTCCTACAGTATTTAAGTTATATAATCAATCAATCTGCCTAGCCTTTTCCCAACTATGTTGGGGTCGGTTTCCAGTCTAACCGGATTCAGCTGAGTACCGGTGTTTTACATGGAGCGACTGCCTATCTGACCTCCACAACCCATTAACTGGATAACGCGGTACACCTTGGCTAGACTGGTGTCAGATCTCAAGCTTCTGACTACTCGTAACGACTGTCAAAGATCTTCAAATGACCGCCGGGACCAACGGCTTAACGTGCTTTCCGAGGCACGGAGGAAACTCGGTAGGTTGAAATGGTCACCCATCCACGGACTGACTTCGTCAGTTTCTTCGTTGCTTAACCTTGAAGATCGACCCGTGCGGCTTTTAATTTTTAGCCTCGAGCTCCTCATTTAAGTTATATAATACTGATTACTAAAAAACCTCCTATTTTCCTTTGAGGTTTATTTAAACGGTTTTACAGCACAAAACACCACTACGCTTCGTCCGATAGAAACTGCTCCCTTGGTGGTTATTAAATCCGAGATTTATAGGCTCCCGAATCAGGAGTCGTGGGCTATTAGAGAATTAGCAGGGTTTTAAGATTAGATAAAGGTGACAAGGATTTTATTTTGCATTTTGATGGCCAATCTGAATGGTAATTCAGAGGGCTCTTTAATTAAGCAGTGTTAATATGAAGAACATAGGCGAGTAAGTTGTAGCAACGATATTTTTTTTTATTATGTATAGGTTCACGCTTGTCCACTATTTCACCTAATGGTAAGCAATGATGTGGTAGACGATATAGCACGCTTGCCTAGAAGACCTATGTACTCTTGACTTAAAGACTCCCAGGTTGTATCTTTCAGGAAATACAGACTCCGGCAGGGAATTCCACTCTTTAGCTGTACGCATAATAAAAGTATTCCCAAAACATTTGGTGCATATGGGTGGAATGTCCACCTTGTACCAATGACGCATCACCGTATTCATCATCGGACTACAAGACGTTGTAGTCCGATGATGGAACCGGCTATGAGGAATTAGTTCATGCAATTCCATCACACACTCCCCGAAATGTACCCAATAAAAAACCGACAGACTGCTGAATCTCGGAAACGGCGCCGGTGTTCAAGGCTCTGGAGCCTAGAGAGATATATATTATTATTGTAACCATGATCTTAGTAATATGGGAGCGTTTTGAGATACACGTGAGAGGAAAGACCTAAGTTCAGCAGTGAGTGTTGTTTGATGTTGTAGAGTTTTATTATTATTTGACAAGCAACGATATACGAGCATACTATATGATGTATTGTGAGCAATACAAGCACTTTTTCTACTTCCTATAAAGAAAATAAAACGGAGACAGCAAAATAAACGTAAGCAGATTCGCAATGATGTAGTATTTTCGTTGGACTGTAACTGTTTTTCCTTGCCACGGGTCTTATCTTGGACTTCCCAGCAATATTCGATACTACTAGTTCTATCGAACTTAGACACATGCCTGAAATCGAAATCCTTCATTGCCAATACAACTAAATTGTATAATAAATGATATATAATTTTATTGGCCAAAGAATCAGCATTGCCATCCAACGTGGCAATGCTACCAGCCTTCTGGTCACTTTTCCTATTGACGGCGATGTGGACGAATTTTATGACGTCCCGTAATTGCACATATTTTTATTCTTATTTTAGGTATAATATTAGTTTGTAGATAATGTACTTAAGAAAATAAAAATAAAAATTGCACTAAATTGTTAGTCCAAAAATCGCTACACTGAATGTAGAATATTCTAGTGATGTCGAACATTTATTTATGAAAGAATTAACATTTCAACTTACTGTTACATAAAAGAATGCTTTTATTTTCATGTCCCTTTTATTTAAATAGCTGAATTCATCATTCATCAATCAGAATATCCAATTGTAGACTGCTGAAAAGCGCCATGTAAAATATGAGTACGAGTAGTATTCAGTTGCCGACCCCAATATAGATGAAATAAAAAACTTTTTTAGAAAAAAAATTAAACCGACTTCCAAAACAAAACACTACAAAGCGAAAAATAACTTTATTTTCGGAAGTTGTAGCTGTGTTTGGTACCAATTTTTTTTCGTTTTTGGCACCGACTTCCGTGAAAGTAATTTTTCGCGTTGTAGTGTTTTGTTTTGGAATTATAAATATCTTTTCTTCCAACTATGCTTTAATTTCATCACAATCACACTAAAAACTCAGTACAAAGCGAGTCTTTAATGCTCTAGAGCAATAAAAATGTATGAAATTTCATTATTGCACAGTTTATTTTTTAATCGCACCAAAAGGTGCCAATCTCAATGGATCTATTCAGCCAGCCGATATCAATACTTTTTTTTTACGTACGTATTATTCGTTTATATCCTACTTGTTCCAAATTTAAAAAATTATTGCTGCTAACTCTGATTTAAAAATGAAAGAAATTTGAAAAAGTGATTTGGCGGGAACTTTGTTAATTTTGCTTGACAATATTTTTGGAAACGATAAAGTGTGATACTATCTGATTTTGAGTGCTTCGGCTTCGAATTAAAATGGAATCATCTAGCGACACATTAACTCCGGAAAACATTCTAAATGAAGCCGACAGTGTTATAGAAAATCTTTTAATTTCAATAATTAAACTTCTATTTTAACTGTTTGATATGAGTTTCTTTTATCTACTATTCCTATAGGTAATAGTTGAAAGAAAAGCAGATTATGCACCTCGCCTTAATTAATTTATATTACCCTCGTGCCTGTAAGATTAGAGCCCTCGCTAACGCTCGGGCTCTAAATCAGGCACTTGGTGCAATAATAAATTACTTTGTGCTCGATGCAATAATCTACTATTTTTCCTGAAATGGTTTTTATTTTTAGCCGACTTTCCAAAAAGGAGGTGGTTCTATGTTCGACTTTATGTTTATTTTGTGTATGTTCACCGATTTATGTGTCAATTGTGAACAGATTTAGAAAATCCTTTTTTTTTTTTAAAGAGTCTTGAGTTAGTCCCATTGTAAAAAATATAGGCATACATATAGTGATTTTAGTATTTTCATCAACATAGCAAGTATTGGCATTTAGAATGTATCACACTAATATTATAAATGCGAAAGATTGTGAGTGTGTGTGTGTGTGTATTTCTATGTTTGTTACTTCTTCACGCTCAAACGGCTGGTCGGATCTGAATGAAATTTGGCACAGAGATTAATTATAGTCTGGAAACATAGGATACTTTTATCTCGGGAATATGTTCCCTTGGGATAATTTTTTCGACTTTCACGCGGGCAATGCCGCTGGCAGAAGCTAGTCATGTGGAACTGATGACGAAAACCACAGATGGCTACTGGAAGATATCACGAATAGTTAAATGACTTGATGAAGCAAATTTAATATGGTTCTAATGAAAATGGTACCATCGAAGTGATCTGGTGGTGAAGCCGGAAGGTAGGCATTGGAATTCCGTAATAAAACAAATAGGTTTTTTTTTTTTTCTTTTTATTTTCTTTTTAGTTTTGTTACCTTATATTACCAAGAAAATACGCATTATTAAGGATAACTCAAAAACTATTAGACAGATCTTGATCAAATTTAAATGGGACCACATGAGAAGCACCAGCTTTCAAATAAAAAGAAAACATCAAAGTCGGTTCATAATTGGAGGAGTAACAAACAAACTGTCGAATTGAGAACCTCCTCCTTTTTGAAGTCGGTTGAATAAGCTAGGCAGATTTATTGTTCTCTCTACCTCTTCGTTTAGTAATATTCAGTATGATTAGCTAAACTCCTCGCAGACAGTAGGAAGTAGTTAGCGTTACATAACTGTTGCCAGACAGAACTTCGTTCAACAGCGCTACTAAACCTATTGCACAGAACTATTATAGTGGTTGAATTAATATTAGGCGAAACTGAGAATACGGCTATCTGAATCTAGGAAACGGCTCCAACGATTTTCATGAAATTTAGTGTGCAGGGCCTTTTGGGGGCGATAAATCAATATTTTTTAGAAAACGTCGTTTTCTCTATTTTCACCCGAGCAGAGCTCGGTCGCTCAGGTACTTGACAATTAAAAAAGAAAAAATATTTCTTGTGACCCGCACTAACAAGATGTACACGGATTTTTGTCCTAAACTCCCTCCTTTTGCTTTGTTGATCCCCCAGCCGGTAAGTTCACTCAAACGAAAAATACAATTGATCAAACTTCGGCTAAAAATTATGTAACGTTTCGACTGTTTTTGGACGTTCATTTTACGTTGATTAAAGTCATTCACATTCTGTGGTTGAATGCTTTTGCGGCTTCAAATCAAAATAAGGAAAACTGCAACTTCATTGGTTCCGGATGGTAAAAGTTTAATTAAAACTGGATAAGGTGTGAATCCATCCAAATAAATCATGTTTTTGTATAAACATTAGAGCGATAGGTAGGAAATTTAGTAGATAGGAATATTTAAAAAACATAAAATGGTTTACCTTATCTCTATTTTTGTCTGCGGTTTTTGTTCTTTTAAGTATGTTCCGTTTCCATGAATGTGTCTGTGGCATCAACAGCGGGCCCTATCAGAATATCAGCGCAGCGTTATTTTCTCTATAATATCGTTGCACTTGCTGAGATACGAGCCTTTTTGGTCTCGCACGGGGTTATTTATTTTTATTACCCAACTGCCGAAAGAAGGTAATGTGTTTATCAGTCTATGTATGTATGTAAGTATGTATGTATGTTTGTTCCTATGTGGCGTTCTAGAGACCAAACGCGTTGGCCGATTTTGATTATTCTTACGTCAATCGATTTGTCTTAACCCTGCGAGTGACATAGGCTACATAAAAATAGGAAAAGAAAAAATGGCGGATTTTAGGCGCCATTTTGTAGGGGGGAATTTTTCTTTTTCTTTCTAACCCATCGTGTGCGGTATCGAAATAAAGTTTTGAGAGATGATATCAAAAATATATAACACTTATATGTTTAAATGTACATAATTAAAAAAAACTAAAATGTCGTAAATGTTCATTTTTCATTCCATTCGCTGAAGTGCCTTCAGAGTCTATTGCCCTTAAAGACGAAAATTTCCTTGGCGCAAACACTTATTCAGCCGATTATAGATTATGCCGACGCCTGCTACCTGGATGCCACAGAGGAGCTATTAAACAAGCTTGAGCGCCTGCAAAACTTATGCATTCGCTTTGTTTATGGTCTACGTAAGTATGATCATGTTTCCCACCTTCGCAAAGAACTCAAGTGGCTCCCAATCCGTCTTCGCAGGAACACTCGGATTTTATGTCTCCTCTTCAACATCTTACACAACCCGTCTTATCCTTCCTACCTGCGTGAGCGATTTTCTTACGCTCGCTCTAGAGACGCATCATGTAGGTCACATCTTAGATCCCTCCTTAAATCCCTCCCTCATAAAACTAGCTATTATTCCTATTCCTTCTCTGTCCATGCTGTAAGATTGTGGAACTCACTTCCGCCTAGCATAAGAGATCTAGATACTATCTCGCTTTTTAAAAAACGATTAAAAGAGCATTATCTTTCCTCTCAAATCTGATTTTTATAAGCATATGTATATATATTTAGTATCTATATATTTTAGTGTTAAGTATTTATTTAAGTATGTATCACTTACACTATATGTGTATGTTTATATTTCTTAGGTTAGTCGTTCACTTTTCTTCTCTTCCTGTTCTCACACACAATTTGTCTACATTTCTTCTTCATTTCTCCTTTTCGCGGGTCTGCTGGTAGAAATTTCTAAAGAAATAAGCAGTACCTTTGTACTCCTCTGTCATGATATGTTTTCTGTATATATTTTCTGTGTGTACATTAATTATAAAATAAATAAATAAAAAAAATATAAAAAAACAAGTGTTTATTATGGTTTAGGACATAATTAATAGTAATTATTGTGTCTATAACAAATTCAATTGCAGAAGAATAAAAAGTTAATACAAAAAATATAAAAACCCAACTGCTTAAAAAGCGAACTAAAAAGATGTAAACAAAAAGAAAATCATGTTGTGCAGTCGGAGGATACATATTCGCGAGTTGGCTGACCAAAACCAGATGTATCCTCCAACTGCACAGCATGATTTTCCCAGCCCCCTTCTACCATCGGACATCTAGATGCACTGCAAGTTACCATCCTTACCTGGTTGTCATTCCACCAATTCGCACCAAGCGCTTCCAAGCATCCTTCATAATGCGCACAGCGAATGAATGGAACTCACTACCTGCGTCTGTGTTTCCGAACGCATTCAACCCGAATCTCTTCAAAGTTAGAGTGAACAGGCTTCTTCTGGGTAAGCTCACTCCATCGTCGACTCTGTCTCTGTCACCTATGACTTAGACTAGATTCAAGATCAAACCCATCAAAAATAAAAATAAAATGGAAGACAGTCCTTTGATATGCAGTTTAGAAGGCTAGAGCAGGTTTAGAAACCTACTCAAATATGTGGTAGTTACAAAATATTAAAATAGACAGTTAATAAATATTAAATTAGATATTTTAACACCACATATCCGTAAACACCTGTCATTAGAAACTAAATTAATTACGGAACCAATATTTTAAAAGGAAAGATTTGCCGTTTTAATTGTAGGCCATGTGTCCTTGCCTTAAAATTCGGTAATGAACGTTTAATTATTGTGATTATGCGTGATCGATAGAGTCGCATGTTAGAAATTCATTTAAATTTACTATCTCATAATTATAACGATAGACATAATTATGCAGGGTGACTGGTAAAACTAAGGGCATACGATTTTATTCTTTCATTCAAAATTGCAAAGAAGCGTAGGCCCGCCAGCATCAGCTTAGACACCATTGATAAGTCATCAAAACAGACAAACATCCTAGTATGGGCAACGTTTATGCTTTATATAATTATATATGCTTTAGGTTTAGGACGGCGGGAGAAGCCGAAACTAGACGAAGGAGAAACCCAAGACATACAAATTGGGTCTCGTACAGGAGGGACCTAAAAGTAAATCTAGGGAGCCCTAAAGGTAAGCTTAATTCCATACTATTTATAGAATTTGAAACTGATAGAATCAAGGTGGGCACCATCGGTACATGGGTAGATAACTACCCAGAGAAAAAGGCCTTTTGCAAAAAGGTACCATGGTGGACTCCTGAACTAGCTAAAATACGTCAGGAAACACGATAGGCCTTTAATGATGCAAATGCAGGAAAGATTTCTCTGACTATCATAGCATGCTGACGAGGTATAAGACGGCGGTACGCAAGGCCAAAAGAATTAGTTGGCGGCAGCATTGCAGCTCCATCGAAGCTCTGCCAAATGGAATGAGGTTGTGCAAAGCGATGTCCATGACTAAGACAAACCCACTATCATCTGTAAAGGATGAGAATGGGTATCTAACGGAAACTGGACAGGACACTCTGGGCGTGATGTTTAGAACTCACTTCCCGGAGTGTATACTGCGCGACAGCGATGAAGAGGAACCAGTCACAAGAGCTCACAAGGCACACGTCCAAAAATAACTGGCTCACGGCAAAGAAAGTGGTAGATGAAAATTAACTGAAGCTTGCCATAGCGGGCTTCCAGCCTCTCAAATCCCCTGGTCCGGATGGCATCTACCCAATACTATTGCAAGAAGGGACATCTGTTTTGATACCTCACTTGAGTAAGCTCTACAGAGCCTGCATAGCCTTTGGGTACGTACCCAAGGCAAGGAGGGAGGTCAAAGTCACCTTTATACCAAAGGTGGGTAGACCGACTTACGAAGAAGCTAAAGCTTACAGGCCAATTAGTCTATCATCCTTTCTCTTAAAAGCTCTGGAGAAACTGGTAGACAGGTACCTAAAAGAGGGACCACTCAAAATGTTCCCTCTACATAAACTACAGTGCGCCTACAGCCCTGGCAAATCTACAGAAACGGCACTGCACTATGTTGCGAGTCGAGCCGAGGCTGCGCTAGAGGGACAAGAGATCTGTGTCGAGGCTTTCCTCGACATAGAGGGAGCCTTCGACAAGACAACATTTGAGTCCATACGCATTGCTGCAAAGGAACATGGCATCAATCATACCACGTGCAACTGGATTGACTATATGCTGAGAAGCAAAATAGTCAGATCGGAACTGATGGGAGACAGTCTTAGTGCAAAAACAACAAGAGGTTGTCCGCAAGGTGGAGTGCTGTCACAATTATTGTTGTGCTTGGTAGTAGACTCGCTACTTACCAAGCTCAATACTGGACCATTCTACACAGTAGGCTATGCAGATGACATAGCTATAATGGTTAATGGTAAATGCCAGAACATAGTCACTGGATTATTACAACAGGCATTGAGGATGACAGAGGAATGGTGTACAAAGAACCACCTCTCTATCGACCCAAGCAAAGCAGTCATTGTTCCATTCACGAGGAAGAGACAACTAGGAAACCTAGGAGAGCTCTCCCTCAATGGAATAAAGCTGCCCTGGTCTACCGAAGTTAAATATCTGGGTGTAACGCTTGATAGAGAACTCAGGTGGAAAACTCATGTGGAAAATATTACGACGAAAGCCCTACGAGTGTTCGGCATGTGTCGTTCCACCTACGGTAAAACTTGGGGGTTAAAGCCCAAAGTGATACGATGGCTGTACCGGACATTGATAATATCTATACGGCAGCATAGTGTGGTGGCCCAGAACAAAGCTTGCCTCGTGCAAAGCGCCACTCACCAGATTACAAAGAACAGTGTGTCTAGGCATCACGGGTGCTTTCAGGACAACACCTACGGCAGCGATTGAGAGATACCTCAATATCCCTCCTCTGCATATGATGGTAGAATTCCAGGCAAGGAAGACATTAACAGCAAGTCGATGTAATCATCGACTTGCTGTGGCTGGACTATGGGATGCCTCTAAGCCAAGGACCAACCATACAAAGTTTGACGGGAATGAAGGCCTGGATCGGGTAACAAGCATGTTATCTGATAAAATGCAAACTATGTTTGTGTATGAAAGGTCTTTCAAGGGCCAAATCCCTAAAATAGAGGACTGGACGAAGGGAATCGATCCACCAGAACAAGACAGTCTGGTGTGGTACACTGATGGATCCAAAATAGAATCAGGTACAGGGGCGGGAATATACGCAAAATGTTACAAATGTAGCAAAAGCCTAGGGAAGATGGCAACTGTATTCCAAGCAGAAACTTATGCCATAATAACCAGTTCTCAAGAGAATATAGATAGAGGAACCAGAGGTAAATCCATATATATTCTTAGTGACAGTCAGGCTGCAATCAAAGCCATGGCATCCTACAAAGTGGACTCCGGACTTATTCTGGATGCTGTCCAAACCCTAAACAGGCTTGGGAAGCACAACAGGGTAAGACTGATGTGGGTCCCTGGGCACAAAGGAATCCATGGTAACGAAATGGCAGATGAACTGGCAAGAGAGGGCTCAGCAAATGACTTTGTGGGTCCAGAATCATGTGTAGGCATCTCGACGTGCCTCGTAAAAGCCGCATTTAGGGAGTTTGCAGATCACAGACAGCGAACTCATTGGCTATCTAGCACCGGTATACAACACTCCAAGAAATTCCTAGGCTCTACGTTCAAAGCCCGGGAATACATTTGGAACATGAGCAGGGGGCAAATCCGCTACCTGCTTGGGGCCTTTACTGGGCACTTTGGAACCAACGACATGCTCATGAAGATGGATCTAACCGCGACACCCATGTGCAGGTTGTGTGGGGAACATACGGAACGCATGGAGCACCTTCTTTGCACATGCGGTGCACTGGCTGGTAAGCGAATGAGTCTCTTAGGGGCTGGATATCCAAGACCAGAAGACTATAGGCTCATATCTCCCAGTCTCGTTGTAAAATTCATGAAAAGAGTTTTCAACGAGATTGGGGAGGAGTAAGATATCTAGGGGACCACAATAGATCCCAATGGGTCGATGTGTCCGAGTTGTTTCTCGGCCCCTCCACAAGATAAGATAAGATAAGATGGGCAACGTTTTAAAAACGAAAAGAAAGAATATAAGTCAGTCAGGCAAGATTCTTATTTTTTAAGCCATTTTCCAAACTAACGTAGACTAATGAAAGACAAAATTGCAAGTTACCAGAGATAAAAATTTAGGGAGGAATATGTATTTTTTTTATAAATAGGCTTGCGCTTCAATACAAGTGATGGTAAGCGAAGATGTGGTCGACGATGAAGCAAGCATGCCTAGAAAAAACCTATTCACTATTCCCCAGGTTGTAGCCATCAGGAAATAAAGACTCCAGCAGGGAATTCGACTCTTTTTCTGTGCACGTAATAAAAGTAATCTCAAAACGTTTGGTGCGTATGGGTAGGACGTCCACCATGTACCGATGACGCATCGCCACCACCGTACGTCTTGTAGTCCGATAATGGAACGGGCTAGGAGAAATCAGTTTATGCAATTCCAACGCACACTCCCCGAAATATAACCGGTAAAAAACCGACAGTCTGGCAACTATGCGCCGATGTTCAAGGCTCTGGAGCCTAGACTCGACCAGTATCTCATAGTGAAATACAAAAAATAAATCGTATCCTCCTGATTATACCCTACTTATTTTTCAATTGGTCGGATACGTAGGTACTGCATGACTTCTTCTAATCCTTTAATCCCTATTAGCTATCATTTCAGTAGGTTTGTTGTGAGGTTTCCTTTTCTTGAGATATCTGAAGTAAGTTATTTGATAAATAGGTTATATTGAAGTCCCTAGTTTCAGCAGTCAGTATGTGTAGATATTTGTACAAAATATGTCATGTCCATTCGAGGTCGTCGAATATTAGATACCTATGTATGTATATCAACTTGATGAATGGTGTAGATTATCTTTATAAGTATTGTACTCTACCTCAATATACTATTTAGTTCAAAAACAACAATACTCGTATGTCAAATTGTGATAGCTAATGATAGAGTTTTATAATTTTTCAGCCGTTTTAGTAGAGATATTATTATAAATTGTAAAGGTACATGCTTTTGTATTATTTTTGCATAAAATCTCATGGTTCACACAATTGGTCACTGTTCAGTTCAGTCTTCGGTAGCAATAGTGTACGATATACTTTACATAATTGGTAAACAAGTTTATATTCATTGTTTTAATTTCAAACGCGTGTAGAAGTATCGCCTATACCAGGCAATCACAATAAAATAATGAAATCGAATCATTAAACACACTGTTTTTAAATTGAAAGAGAATACATAAATAGTGACACACAAGTGCCAACATTGTTTAAACAAAGATCCGAAAATTATTCATGTGGCAAGTGACAAATGAACCAAAATCAACTCGCTGAGTGAAAACCGCCAATGAAAATTGAATTAATAGCCGATGAATATGTAAAACTGGACATTGTTCCCGCTCTACTGTTTGTTCGATTAAAGCCACATTGTTTTCCATTCCTGATTATTGTTCGATATTACAAATTGTAGCTCCAACCACCTATTGTAGCTACCACGAGAGATCTCCTTATCAGATCGAGTTTGACGCAAATTGGTTACAACGGCGAACCAATTGTTGTTTCCAATCGAATCGAATTATTTCTGACATTGAATGTAACTTCAATAATAACAAAACGTTCGAATTGTGTTCTAAACGCAATTAATTTCGCTACCTTGATTATTATAGAAGGCAAATTTTTTTATTCATTTTTCGATTTACTCAGACGCAAAACACAATTTGCGGATCGTGGGATGAAATTGAAAAGTTTTCAGTTATTTATTTGGAACGTTTTGCGATGCCAGCGGCGTAAGCATTAAATTTATTTTTGAACTTGCCCGAAACAGTTCCTCAGGTTCTTTAGAGGGTTTCGTAAAGGAGCCTTTAGGTTTCTTTGTGACGAATTTTGTTATTCAACTGCGGACGTGAAAACGGTGGAAGAAAACCGACTCATTTTTTAAGCGTCACCGTAGCGTCCCCGAAAGAAGTTGCAGATAATTATGTAACAAGGAGCTTCGAATGATTGATGGGATGGGTCATTTACTTATATTTTTTTTTTTTTTTATACTTGCTTAATATGGTTTTATTTTCTGGACCTAAGATTATTTAAAATAGAGACCAATTAGTTCAACCAGGTTTCAGACTGGCTAAAGTAGCCTCATCTTTCATGGGGTACTGTACAAAATGTTACAATAAAATTCCTCCCCACATTCTAGAACTGAATGAGACGAAATTTAAAACTTGTATAAAACGCACACTATGCAGGCAGGCATAAATTATAAGTTGGGGGATTACATCACTGATAAAAATGCTTGACTCAATGCTAGTCTTGCTCCAAAACCACTAGGGCGCAAAAACAAGTGATATGCAGAACATTATTGTTCTGAAGTATTTTTGGATCTGCTGAAGACTGTACTCAATTTCTTTTAGTATTATATAACTGCACAGCACGTGTGTGAGTACTATGTACCCAACTGTAAATCTACCATTTGCTGTACCTTTGTGTCGTTCGTTGACTTGTGTGTGCCCTGGCAGTGGAGTGTGTCATGCTCTCTCAAATGTATCTCTGATGGTGGCGCGAGTGTTGGATCATTCGATTCCCTTCATGATGGTTGAGCCTTGTGGTGTCGATTCATGCGTCATGTTCGTGAATGGGCGCCGTCAGTTGGGATTGGTCATAACTTAACTTCTTCGGATGATATTGTTTTTCTATTACCTATTATATAACTGCACAGTACATGTGTGAGTATTTTTAATAATTTATACCTGTACGTAGTATAGAATGTAGTGATTCTGAGTGGATTGTCCTCACATATATGAATTTATTAATGTATGTACTAATGTCCCTAAATATTGTAAAAAACGTATATATATACGTTTCTCACCGATAAGGGTAAGATATTGTTCCTTCTAAAAATTGATTACTTAGGCATTTTAACTATAAGTCAAAATATATTCTTTCTGGATTTGGGTAGGTACGTACTACTTAACTAACTTATACTTCATCGACAAGATTCAGATGTCAGCATGGTTACAAGAAATCCCCTTTGGTATACTACAGCATAAATTATTTTTAGTTACGTGTATATTTGAATTTCAAATTACGTAATCGTAGTTAATAAGAAACTGCCTACTGAGAATACAAAGGACTTATTAATTAACTAATCTGTTTAGGACGTTAAACTATGTCTATCTCTAGAGATATTATTTGGCGTTACTATTAACTTATTATGGTATCTGTTATGTCAAGTGACTTGTTGGATTCTTAGGAAGCTTGGGTAAACCAATTTAATAAGAAAACTACTCCGTGTAGACAAATTATTTTACAAGGAGTTGTATTCTTTCGCTTAAGAAAATAATGTAATAAACAAAACTTTTTTACAAAACAATGCTGACTTCCATATAAAAACACTTCTAAGTGCAAAATAACTTTCTTTTTGGAAGTCGCTGCCTTTGGTAGGTACCGTTTCTTTTTGTTATAGATACTGACTTCCAAAAAGAAATACGTCTGTAGTATTTTTTTGTATAAAGTTTTTATTTTTCAGTTTTTAGTTCTACCTAATAGGCAAGTTTTTATAAGGTACTTAAAATGCCAGAATAGATTACCCGAATATCATGAAACTTGAACACAACCGGTGAAATGAGAGTGTACCAAGGTGAACTGTACACATCTGCGTACCCCTCTAGAGCGTACTAGCGTGATGTTATGTTATGAAATGGTATAAACAATATACAGACATGCGATTGCAGCCATTCCGAGAGATTTTTTTTTTACTCTCTCCTCAATTGACGGAGAAATCTGTGAACATAAACAAAAACAAAACAAATATAAAGTCGAACATAGAACCTCCTCCTTTTTAGGAAAGTCGTTTAGTAAAAAATATGTTCTGCCTAGCCTGGTACAGGCAACTGTGCCTGAAAATAATATGTCATCAACATGATGCAGGCCGTGCCTAGTTTGGGCCCTTTGCTAACTTGTTATGGCTATTATTAATTTTACTTTCTTTGTAATTGTGGTATAACTGTATAAGTTGAATAAATTAATATGAAATTAAATGAAAAAAAAAATCTAAGTAAACAAATCGATTTCGCATTCACCAATAAACTTTAGATTTATAAGTTCACAAAGTTTTCCATGAAACAATTACAGGGAAACAATATCAATAAAGTCACTCCATCAATCTATTCAATCAAGGTCTGAAAGTCTAACCAACTAACTTATACATCCCATAGCTGAAACTTAATCTTGAAAGTTAGAATCAACTGAGTTGCAGGAGTAGCAAAGTAAACACATCAATGTAATGAACTCTATAATCACTGGAATGAACTTGAGTGAGGTCGAAGGAAAGTACAGTTAAACAACCTGATTTGTATACATTAAAATAACCATGCGAGTCTCTGCGAGGCCAGCGCTAATATATCGACGTAGCTGAGTTCTGTAGAAAGAAAATTTTAATTTAAAACAGGGAATCATCGAAACGAAGAAGAATAACGTTGAGACTGTGCTGGTTAGTAAATTTTTCATATCTCTCAAATAGTTATTAAGTCATAAATAGAAGCAATTGCGGCCCAGTGGTAGCGGCACCGATCTGGTTCCAGGTCATGGGTTCGAGCCCAAGCAGGCACTTTACTTTGTACTATATATTTTCACCTCTGCTATAAACGTTGACGGAAACTATCGTCAGGAATCCCGCATGTCCTAGAACCAATCATTTGAAGACCGCGCCACAAAGCCCACGTGGTGGCGCTTGGTTAACTCGCTTCCACACATTAATTAAAAAAATATTGCAGTCTCAATAACATGAATAATGGCAGCTTTATAGAAATGGATATTAACCTATAGGCTATATATTATCATGTTAATTACTATGGGAGATGGATATTTTTGCCTGTATAACAAACAACTTGGTCTACTGTACGCTGTATTATATTATCTGTGACTCTACATAATGTGAAACAGTCACGCACATACACACAAGTGCTTATTAGGGATGTCACGTTATTATCGTGGCGCCAGATAATCATAAAGGGCGCTAATAAAGGACTTACTGAAGCACATGTTATATTTAGTGTCTAGACTACAAATACAGCGAGATAAGCGTGAGAATATTTGCCAGCTTCTTCTAGAATCATAAAATCGATAAATGTGATATAAACACTTCAACACGGTCTAGGGATATTTTTAAAAAAGCGAATTACTATCAATGTGTTAATTATTTATATGACATGTATATATTTAAAAGATACGTTATTTAATATTCTACCATTTTTTAATAATGGTTAAGGTACTTCGATTAAAATTTCAAGATTTTATGGAAAAAAATTAAGCATAGACGGAAACCGTAAATGAATTAACTTTCAATTTATGAGTAAAAACTGAAAAAATAGAAAAATCATTTAATTTGTGTTTATAAACTTGAAGTTAGTAGTCTGAGAAAGCGCCCATGATGTTCATAACACATCGGCAACGATTCGGCATGATCAGAACAAGGTTGGCAATGTCTTGCTGCGGAATATTGTCCCATGTCCTTCTGAGGTGCGCAAAAAGTTGATCTTCTGTAGCCAGATTTTCAGGAACTTCGTTCAGAGCTCTTCTTTGCAGCATATCCCACGCATGCTCAATGGGATTTAGATTTGGCGATTGAGTAGGCCAGTCTAAGGCCCTAACATTGTGTGTATGTAACCAAGCTGCTACCGTTCTCGCCGTGTGTGTCCGGGCATTGTCGTGCATGAGCAGGAAATCTTGCCCCATTTGTGTTCTGTGGGGCAAGATTACGGGCCCCAGCACCTGTTGGACGTATCGTTCTGCCGTCATATTGCCCCGCACCCAAACGAGATCCATCCGTCCTCCAAGACGAATTCCTGCCCAAACCATAATTGTTCCTCCTTGGTATGGGTGAACTTCCTGAGGGTTCTGAAGACGGCTCCATCGTCCAGGAACTCGCCAAACACGCGTTCTTCGTAAATCTGGATGGAAGCCGAACCTGGATTCATCCGTGAACAGCACATTGGACCATTGCTCACGGCCCCAGTCCACGTGGTTCCAAACCCATTCTAATCGTCGTCCACGATTGCCTCTCCGTAAAGGTGGGACCCGGAGTGGTCTACGAGAGCGTAGATTGCTTTCATGCAGTCGCCTTCTTACAGTTTGGTCACTCACAAGCACTTGGTGTTCCACTCGCAGCCTTTGGACCAATTGAGTCGCCGTTGCATTTGGTTGAGCTCGCGCAGTAATTTGCAAAAATCTGTCTTGTCTGGGGGTAGTGATGCGACTTGGTCCCCGGTGCCTCTCCGCTACTTCACCTGTGGCACGTTAGCGTGTCCACAATCTTGAAATTACATTTTGGTGGGTCCCTATGGCCTCAGCAACATTACGCTGAACAGACCCAGCTTCCAGCATTCCCACAGCTCGTAACATCTCCACCCTCGTCAAATGTTGGCGTTGCATGGCTACAATACCTCAATTTTAACTTTATCTTTCGTTTAAAAATGAAAAAAAACTGTAACTAAACGTAATTCGTATTGTTTTCTAAATTTAAATAAAAATTCCCTCTCCTACACATCAAGACATTTTTATGCCACCGAAACAAAAGAATTTTCAAAAAATTGAATTTGGAATTAGTCTGAGATAAATTACAAACAAATCGGTGTATAAAAGATTCCAATGCGGCCAGTACTTTTCGAGTTATTTAATTGAGTATGAAATACCCCTAGACCGTGTTGATGTGTGTACATCAATCCGCACTGGCCTAGGCGTGCTTTACAGAATATTCCCCTATGACCGAAAGAAGGTTGATTATGTGTGTGTTCAAAGTGGTAGATTTTATGGTAAGGATAGAAAAGGACTTAAAGTTACAAAAAAATTGTAATGATAAACATAATTTAATCATAATGTACATGCGTTGCTTCTCTACTTTTACTGAAGTAAGCAAAAACGATAATGTTGAATCAAAAATCTTCTAGGTATATTATTTTATTTTTGACCCAATGTGTGAGCAGTAAAAAAAGTAGCTGATTAGAAAATTGTTGTTGCATAATGAAAGTGGTTTGGATGGGTGGTGTGGGTGGAATGTCCACCATGTACCGATGACGCATAGCCGTATGGAAAGGGCTAGGAGGAATTAGTTCATCCAATTCCAACGCACACTCCCCGAAATGTAAACGATAACAACCGACAGACTGGCAACTTGGCGTCGATTTTCAAGGCTCTGGAGCCTAGATTTGACCAGTATCTCATTTCCGATGAGCCTCTTGGCCCATTTTTTGATCGACTTAAGTGCATCCAGCTGGTACTTGGCAGATCCGTCCCAGAGATGAGAGCAATACTCCATGCATCACCGAACTTGCGCTTGATACAAGTTGAGCAACTGTTCTGGCGTGTCTCACAAGGACCAGGGACAAGTTGTTGGGGCAAGGATCCCCAACTTTTTGGCAGCCAGTTGAGTTTTTGCCTCAGTGAATGGACCAAAATTTAAGGGTCGATGTCAACATAACGCCAAGAAGCTCAAGATGGTCCGTTATCGGCACGGTCACACCACGGAAAGTAGGAGCCGGGTGGAATTGGCTCACGTCGTTAGCTTTGCGCGTCCGAGCGTCGGCCCTTGACAGGTACGTCTCATGTTTAAGTGTGTTGGCGCGATTGCATTCGGCGCCAAACCATGGCCGGTCAACGCTGGACATTGCTACGTTAGAGAACGGAATGTAGTACTCCATTCCCTGACGCAACACATCCGTCACGGCGTCCGCGCACGACGAAGTATCAGCTGAAGAAAAGCAAATGGGCTGCCAAGGATAAGAAGCGAAGAAACAACGCATCCCATCCCAATCTGCTGACCTGTACCCCCAAACCCGCCGAGTGCCTCTTGGGCTGGGATCGGGCGCGGAGTAGACGGATACAGACTTTACCAGACACTGTGAATCTAGAGCACACACCAGCGCCATATTTTGATGATGCATGGGCAGACGAGGTAATCGAGTTCTAAGCTCAGGTGGTGTGGAACGATACTCTCGGAATGCACATTCCAAAACGCTCTTCAATCGTGCTTTGCATTGGGTACTCGCGTAGCCCCGTCGTCGTCATCCTCGCCAACAAGTTCGGGTCGCGGTGAAACATTTGGTTGCAGTTACACCGCGGCCGGTGACAAGGTAAGCCAGACACAGCTACTCCGAGATTCATTACAGTCTATAAAGTACGGCGTCAACCAACATACGGTTACGTTGGATGACCCGAACCTGATAAGATAGACGTTGAGCCGAAACGTTGACAGCTGGCTCAAGCACCAAAGACAGAGAGAGCATCCAACCACTAACCAATATTATATTAGTTTATATGGGAAAATTTGAAGATAAAATTTGATGTGTCACACTTGACAAGTCAGGCCACAGATTAAAGGCCTATTATTATTATTTTAAACAAGAGTCAGGCGGGTTAGTAATGCGGATCGTCTATATTATATACTCGAATAACGTTGATTGTTTTGTTACCCCAAATATGAATATTTTTTTGTATCTTAGTCTACTATCTAACTTCGTTTTCAAAGTGTATTATTAAGTACTAACGTAAACTTATCTATTCGTGATGAGAGAAAAAATATTTGTATTATTAACCATTAAACAGTGCGTGGTAAACAGAATTCCACGCGGATGAAGTCGCAGGCAACTGCTAGTATTATATACAGATCAGTGTGTGTTGTTGTATGAAAACTGATTCCATCATAAATTTTTCACCAAAGAATGCTAAATAATGGTTTAATTCAATCAAAATTGTTGTTATTATAAC